>JARVJO010000394.1:12272286-12341983 GCA_031762555.1 Cynodonichthys magdalenae | reverse complement strand
ATGCAATCCGCCAAAATTCAAATCCTACCGCCTCCGTTTGTTTGTTTGCTAGATCAATCGCTCTTCTTCCGCCCCTCTCTGCTCCAGACTCAGTCTGCGCACAAAATGACGTCAACTGTTCCTATCACTTTAAAGGGACAGACAGTTATCATTATTTACTGAAATTTGTAGTGTTTTACAGTAAAAGTACAATGCAAAACAAATAATTATACAGAACTTTACTTTCACACAATTTACGAAACACCGCAATGAGAAAAACACTTTTAATTTCTTTACACTGAACATTTCCGCTGATGGAGTACCAGTGAAATCGGTCCCCTCTTTCACCGCCCACCCAATTGACGTGCCACCCAGTACGTTAAAAGGAACTTATATTTGCCACGAACCCCCCTCATAAGTCACTGTTGTTACTACACATAACATCGGTAATTTTGCTAGTCTCAGTCTTTCCGTTAGTATGAAGTTTGGCATCGCAACCTGTTCATGAACGTTAATGTTACCCGGAATCATTTAATGCGACACAGGGGATTAATGGCTGCAGTCAATGTAGGCATCTCATCTCATTGTTTACATTTCATAGCGGTATGTTCCCTGTGTTAGAAATGCTGACATCGAAACGGGGTTAAACATCACCCCAACATGATGCTAAATTTCTAAAAATGTATGTAAAATATTAACATATAGTCTGCATCAAGCCGACAAGTTACGAACTAGTCCTGAGCTAACCATCGATGCTTGCTTTATCTTCACTGTATCGTTATTTGCTTTACAAGATGCCAAGTTAGTCCTTTTATTCTTTCTCCTTCCTCTTGTTGGGATGTCACGGAAAGACAAATGGTTATGAAAGTATAGTGTCAGGTGAGCCAATAGGCCAGACAATCTTCCCGTCAGTGTCTCAGGTAAGTTTACACATATTCAAAACAAAACAACTTTTTTAGACGTAAAAAGAGCATATATTGGCAGGGACGCTACTTTGGATGTCTTCTATTCCGCTGTGCAGATTACTGAAGCCCCGAGTGGTCTACCTTGTTTCCCCCCACCTATAGGGTAAACGATGTTTAGTGTCCCTCAAAGCTCCAAGTCCGAGTTCCTGGACAAAGCCAGACAGGCCAGAGAGGAAAGAAAGGGACAGAAAGAGAAGGAGAAAGCTGCAACTACCATTCAAGCTCTGGTCAGGAGATTCATTTGTCGCTGCAGGCTCCAGAGAGAAATAAGGTAAAGAGTTATTCTTTTTTTCTGTAAGTGAAACAAGTAAAATATTTCTTAATTTCACATTGATGCAATTGTTTGCTTTTGTCTTTCTTTGTATTTCCAGGAAAGAGGTTGACGACTATTTTCAAGCCAATGAAACTGGGACAAGCAAGAGGAATGCACTCTCCATTTTCAAAATTGCTCGGAAATTACTGTTTATATACTGCCACGATGATAAGACAGTGAGTTCCTCTCTGTTTGAACATTGATTAGCACACATGAAATACAAGTGGGGTTAAAGTGATATACATATTATATAAAAATACTATACATTATGAATGTATAAAATTGTATCTGTTTTTTTAATTTGTCACAACTAGTTCGATTTGTAAACGGTTTCAATTATATCAAATCAGTTAGTTCAATAAAAAACTTATTTTTTCTTTCTTTTTTTGTAAATTGAAATTATAATCATAATGATAAAAATAATAATGATAATTAACTTGGTTGTTGTCTTAAAGTAAAAAAGTTCCTGTTACACCCCTAAGTACAAGTATCTTCAGATTTAAAATTACTGTTTTTGAAATATGCTAGTGTAGATTCATACTGTTTTTGAAAAGCTCTAAGTTATTTTTAAATACAAAATTGACTGTGTGACTCAAAATAATTGTAATTTTTAGAGATTTGAGAAGCTCTGTCGTGCTATTCTGGCCAGCATGGAGGTGGAAAATGAACCTAAAGTAAGTGTGTTTATGTCCATACCTTTCACACACAACATACATTTTATTTCCATCTATCTTTTTCTCAGTGAATGTTTTTAAATCTGGTCCTCAGGTCTGGTACGTTTCCTTGGCTCTTTCCAAAGACCTAACCATTCCCTGGCTCAAACAGATCAAAGATGTGTTGTGGACCTGCTGTCAACTTCTGAAAAAATTAAAGGTTAGTTCTATTGAGGTGTTGGAAATAGGTCCTGATTAAAATGTTATTGTTGTATTTGTATATCATACTGTGGTGTTTGGGATTTATTTAGCCAGACATACTTCAAGACAACAAGTTAGTTACACTCTACCTCACCATGCTGGTGACCTTCACCGATACGTCAACGTGGCGGATCATCAGAGGGAAAGGTGAGTCTTAAGTATAAACACACCCATTGTTGTTAAAGGACATGCCTTTTTCAAAGAGACACATAATAGAGCTACATCATTTACCATCAATGTCACAGGTGACGCTCTCAGACCTGCTTTGACGAGGATTTGTGAAAACATCATGGGCCACCTCAATCAAAAGGGATTCTATTCCATATTGCAGGTTGACCATTACACCTCATATTTGTATATATCTATTTTTATCAAAAAATAATAGGAAGTGACTTTTTTTCTTCTGCACTTTCATTTAAACTGAACATTTATTATGTTTAGATTTTGCTGACCAATGGCTTGGCTCGTACTAAACCATCCCTCTCCAAAGGCACTCTGACAGCCATTTTTACTTTGTCCCTGAGGTAAGTTCCAGAGCTACACAAGTGGAGGAACCACAAAAATATGTTGTATCTATTTCTATGGTTATTTCCAGACTTATTTTAATCTAAACCTAATATTTTTTAGGCCAGTCATTGCTGCTCACTTCTCAGACAACCTGCTAAGACCATTCCTCATCCACATCATGTCAGTTCCTGCCATTGTGTACCACCTTAATGTCCTGACTCCAGAGGTATAAGCCCTTTGCTTTATGTTCTGGTTATGTTGCGGAGAGACTGCGTGTAATATTCTGAAATGTTCGCACTGCTGTCTGCTTTGATCCAACAGTGCATGGCATCCATTCAGACGCATGAACTGCTGCGAAAGTTCATTTTGTTTCTCAATCGGGAGGAACAGTGTCTGGACATTTGTGTGTGTCTTGAGGGCAGCCACACACTGTGCTTACTTGGTATAGTATATTGATTGAATAATACTGTCTGTACTTTCAGATAAGGAAATGTAGATGTGGATTAACTTTACTCACATGACTGCATCTGTCTTTTTGACAGGCAACCTGATTTACTTGGGTTACCTCAATGAGAAAGTCACAGAGGAGGAGGCCAACCACTTTGTGAAGGACCTGACTGACATGCTGTCGTACTGCCAGAGATACGTTTCACAGAAGAAGTCCAACCTAACCCACTGGCATCCCGTCCTGGGCTGGTTCTCACAAACTGTAGACTACGGGTCAGTGGAAATACTTAAAATCTGATTAAATGAATTAAGTTTACATGTAAATGTCAAGCATACAAATATGATTTGGTAGTCTGATTCTGCCTGGTCCTTAACGAGGAAATAAAACATTGTCTTAAAAAAGAAAAAAAAGGGGTTCAATAACCATGCCCTTTGAAATGGGAATTGGTAAAAATCATGTAAAAATCTATTTTGGAGCCTCAGACATAAATAAAAACATTAGGTTAAAAACATTTTTACGCTTCTTGGCAAAAAATCTTATTCTGTTGGAAAGTCTGTTAATTTCCCTTTTTAAATGGTGCCACATTTGTAAGGAACATGCATTTATGGGATGAGCAGTAGAGCTGAGTATGTGGGTTGCGCACATGAAAATTTTGACAAATCTTCTCTGCCAAACATCTTATTTTGCTGTTGCTTGTTTTCAGCTTCTGGTACCTCAGGTGTTGCCAATCAGGTGCCCGCTATAAGATTTAATGCAAGAAGTCTTGTTACAACAAAGAAATAATCCATCAAACACAATTGTTTTTACTTTTTAGCTAAGTTTTTATATAAAACATCATTTGTTATGAAAGTAAAATACTTGCGTCATCTCTTAAGAATTAATTAGTGAGAACTTTTTTGATTTTTTTTTTTTTTGTTGAACAAATATTGGCAGATGAATCAAACTCACTATGTTTTCTTTCTGCATCTTGTGTCCCCTTTTTATTTTTGTTTTTAGTCTAAATGAGTCGATGCCACTGGTCACCAAACAGCTTCAGTACCTGTGGGGTGTATCTGTAATCCGAACGCTCTTCAGCGACGTCCTGTCTAAAAAGCTGGAGAGCCAGGAGCCCACTCCCCCACCCCCACAACCAAGCACATCCCAAAACAATTTGCCAGTTAAAAGTAAGTTAAGAGAGCATTACTTGCTCTGTAATTTTAAAAAGGTCCAAAACTTTTGGAGTTTTTTTTTTAATTGACATTGGAGGCAATGTTATGATTTTTTATTTTTTTCTCAAGATCTCTTTAAGAGAGCTTTTCAAAAGTCGGCCTCAGTGCGAAACATTCTGAAACCAGTCGGAGGGAAGCGAGTTGACTCAGCTGAAGTTCAGAAAGTGTGCAGCATCTGTGTCCTCTACCAGACAGCTCTGTCCACACTGACGCAAATACGCCTCCAGATTCTCACTGGTCTGTAACAAGTGAACTTTTGGTGGTGTTATTCACTTTTATACCTGATCATAATGACACATGGTCCTGTTCTATTTGTTGTTTTTTCAGGTTTGACACATCTGGATGACCTTTTGCCCAAACTGTGGGCCTTCATCTGTGAGCTTGGACCTCAGGGGGGCCTCAAACTTTTCATGGAGTGTCTGAACAACGATACCGAAGAGTCCAAACAGCTTCTGGCTATGCTCATGCTCTTCTGTGACTGCTCACGTCACCTCATAACGTAATTCTAGTAGTCTAAACATTATAATTTAGGACTTTCTTTTAAAGATTCTCTTTTTGTATATAGTGCTTTGAGATGATTTGTTGTGGTTTGATGCCTTATAAGTAACATGATTTCCTAGAATTCTGGATGATATCGAAGTATACGAAGAACAAACATCCTTCAAGCTGGAGGAGCTCATCACCATCTCCTCTTTTCTGAACACGTTTGTGTACAAGATGATTTGGGACGGCATCCTGGGTGAGTGTGGGAACTCTCTAAAATTCACAATGACCGTACTTAATTTGATAGAACAAAAGTTTGTATTATTTTTTTGTGTTTGATAGAAAATGCAAAAGGAGATAAACTGGAGCTGTTCCACAGTGTTCACGGTTGGCTGATGGTGCTTTATGAGCGAGACTGCAGGCGGAGGTTCACGCCTGACGACCACTGGCTGCGCAAGTAAACACAAAACTCCCAATCATCAACTGCAGGTATTTTGGCGTTCGGTTTAAAGTTTCACTGTTTTTGTGATCAATGTTTCTGGTGGTGCATTCAGGGATCTGAAGCCTAGTCTGCTGTTCCAAGAACTGGAGAAAGGCAAGAAACGAGCCCAGCTTTTACTGCAGTACATCCCTCACGTTATCCCTCATAAAAACGTGAGTTAACCGGATTTTCTTTTTTTTATTCAAGATGACGTCATGCTTCTGTCTATTACCTAACCCTCTCCTACATTTCAGAGGGTGCTACTGTTCAGAAACATTGTCACAAAGGAAAAAGAAAGTTTAGGTTTGGTAGAAACGAGCTCGGCCTCACCGCACGTCACCCACATTACCATTCGTCGTTCTCGGATGCTGGAGGTATTCAACCAAAATATTTGTAGTTTTCCTAACAGCGTCAAATGATGGCATGTGCTTTTTTTTTTTTTTTTTTAGAGTTTATAATATCACTTTTAATTTCCCTGTCTGAAGGATGGATACGACCAGCTCCGCAGGTTACCGGTGAATTCTATAAAAGGTGTCATTCGAGTGAAGTTTGTAAACGACCTGGGCGTCGACGAGGCTGGAATCGATCAGGACGGTGTTTTTAAAGAGTTTCTAGAGGAAATCATTAAGAAAGTTTTCAATCCTGCTCTAAATCTGTTCAAGGTAATCTAGACAAACATCTGGACATAAATTAAACACATTTCTTCTGTCAGTTTTCCCTGTTCTAGTTTGATGCATTTTTTTTTTATTTTAGACGACAAGTGGAAATGAAAGATTATATCCTTCACCTACATCCTACATCCATGAGAATCATTTGCAGCTCTTTGAGTTTGTAGGCAAGATGCTTGGGAAAGCTGTTTATGAGGTACTTTCTTTTTGATTTTTTAAACCTTACTCTTCTCGCTCTGATTTTGATGCTGTGATAATCCTCAGTAACTGTCTGGTCTGTTTGCTCAGGGAATTGTTGTGGACGTTCCATTTGCTTCCTTCTTCCTCAGCCAAGTCTTGGGCCACCATCACAGCACTTTTTACAGCTCTATTGATGAGCTCCCCTCTCTGGACTCGGAGTTTTACAAAAACCTCACCTCCATCAAGGTCAGACAAACTTTACTTGAACTTATTTATCAAACTTTTGTCTGTAGATCACAATTTGTTTTGATAAATCCTCTTGTTTTTGGTTAGCGTTATGATGGAGATGTGGGGGATCTGGGACTGACGTTGTCTTATGATGAAGATGTTATGGGGCAGGTAAATATGGTGATCAGAAAGCATGAAATAAATGGACTCGTATTTAAAATAAACCTATTTAATATTTTTTTTGTACAGCTTGTCTGTCATGAGTTGATACCTGGAGGTAAAACGATGCCCGTCACCAATGAAAACAAGTAGGAACATTAGGATTCTGTTCAATGTCTTGATTTTTTCTCATTTTAAAATGTTTTTTTGGCTAAATGTTCATTTTCACCATCTTCTGCAGGATCAGCTACATCCATCTGATGGCTCACTTTCGGATGCACACACAGATTAAAGAGCAAACGGCTGCTTTCATTCGTGGTTTCCGCAGCATCATTAATCCTGAGTGGCTGCACATGTTTTCCACACCCGAGGTCCAGCGGCTTATCTCAGGAGATAACGCTGAGATTGATCTAGATGACCTCAAGTACGAAGTGTTTTTACTTCAGTTATCTTTTGCTTTTTTCCTCCAAATGAGACCATTGGATTTGATAAAATCTCATACGACACGCTCATCAATCTTCTTCTTCTCAGGAAACACACCGTTTACTACGGAGGTTTCCACAGCAGTCATCGTGTCATCCTCTGGCTGTGGGACATCCTGTCCAGTGACTTTAATGCTGAGGAGAGGGCTATGTTCCTTAAAGTATGTTGAGTTTTTTGACACAACTAAATGTTTTTTTTAATTTTTATTTATTAATGTTTTTTGCAAGTTTGCAAAACATCTGCTGTCTTTTTTTAAAATAACAGTTTGTTACCAGCTGCTCAAGGCCACCTCTTCTGGGTTTTGCTTACCTCAAACCACCTTTTTCCATTCGCTGTGTGGAAGTTTCAGATGATCAGGTAAAATATATCAAAAATAACATTAAAGAAGTGTTGCCTGATGCCTGTAATACATTATATATACAAATAGATTTGAAATGAAATTCCCAAGATGACACAAAAGTAAATATGTTCAGCTTTTCCTTAGGGAACTGAACATAAATAAATAAAATTGGGGAACGGGATGGTTCAGCTGGTTGAGCAGGAATTCAGTGGATGGAGGCTGAAGGTTCTCGTCACAGATGGCAAGAGTTTGAATCCTGATGTTTGGCCCCTAGTAGCCACTTTCCCCCTACCTTACTTTCAAATTAAAGCCATAAATTCTTAAAAAGTCTTAAATGATCATAAAACTTTCAGCTTTAACATTGGGGCATTCTGCAGAGGAGCATATTTGTATAAATACCTATAACTTAAGCATAAGTATTTTTTTTTATTTTTGTCAATAAAGTAACACTTTTAAAAGGGGAGATTTACCAATTCTTGAATAATAATAAAAAAATATTTATACCCATCTGTATATATTTTCTAATAAATGTATTTGTGTCTCACATTTGTCTTGCTTTGTGCAGGACACAGGAGACACCCTCGGCAGCGTCCTCAGGGGCTTCTTCACCATCCGAAAGAAGGAGCCCGGCGGTCGCCTTCCTACTTCGTCCACGTGCTTCAACCTGCTCAAGCTGCCCAACTACAGCAAGAAGAGCATCCTGCGCGATAAACTGCGCTACGCCATCAGCATGAACACGGGCTTCGAACTCTCCTAACTTCGTTGCATTTGGACAATCCGCACAGGAAAGCTTGTGGTAAAACTGCGAGAACCAACCAGGCTCAGTTTGCCTGGACTGGTTAGCTCCATTAAAGTAGGGATCAAGAAAGACACTGATACTCTTCTTTTGCTTCTCAAGCTCTGACGGAGTGAAAACTTCTCTCTCTCTTTCCAAGCAAGGAAACAACTCCTGCTATCATTAACCTGTAACATGCCCCCCACCCCATCTCTTCTTATTTAAAGTGAATATATCACATATTTGACATGATAAAGTATAGATATACAATGGTTAGACCTCTGTTTCTCAGGCTTTAACAGAATCATTCTTGGATCCAACGCCACCGTTTTAAAAGAACTGGAAAGCAATACAATGCAACACAAGCTACTAGACACAATATTGACACTCAGTTCTACCTGTATGGTGTTTTAATATACTGAAACATTTGGATTCCATCATCTGGGCAACTTTAGGCAAACATTGAATGAGTATTTTTTTTTTTTGAAAAATGCCTCCATGACTAACAGAAGTTAGTCATAGATGTTGCTTGTCCCAGAAGTCTTTCTTTAACCTTTATGAAGGAGGGTTAATGATCCTGTAACCCATGAGAGACATCAGCCTTCTGATTATAATCTCTTTGAGAAATTATCATTGGCCTTGACTATGCTGACAAAGTAAGAAATGTTTTTAAAAAGTTTGAACATGCTGTTGTCGGTTATTAAGATGATGTCTTTGTTGTAGCATCAATTACCTTTAAGAGAAAAAAAAAATAGTGTGTTTTTTTTTAAATATTTGAATCCGCAGAGTAGCACATAATGATCCAGCTCTGGTCAACGATGAAATCATTCTGACGTCACCTCTGATTTAACGCTGAGTGCCTCATGTTCCACCACCACCACGTGTGATCGAATTTCAGCTCCAACCAAGAACGACACATATTGGAAACAAAAGCCATAAAACTTGGGGCTTGTGGTCCTGGACTTCATCTCTAACACGGCAAAGCGATAACTCGACCACTGTACTATCACCACAACAACAACCATAGATGGTTTCAGTTAATCTCACACTGATCTATGTGGACTTTTCAAGCCATGCAGAAAAAAAACAAACTTTGAGGTCTAACTAACCTTTTTGAAATGATGTCATGGACTGATCGATGGGACGACGTTCCCTTGAAATGTTACGCTTGCTTTTTGTGGTTTGCAGCAGTTTGGGAGAGGAGAAGGTGAATGTGACTTTAGAAGCCTAAATTTAGATTTTTACAGGGTTCGGAATGTGAAAGAAGTGACTTTTATGAGAAAAAAGGACTGCAATTTTTCCCTCAGAGGAAGTGAAAATAGCAAATCATTATCAAGTTCTTTATTATGCAAAAAAAGTGTTTTCTGTCATGAATGAGTATGAATACTTTTGTTAGTAACTAATTTATCTAGCTATACAATGGCCACTAACTTGTGTGGAAAATGTTAAAAAATGATTTTTATTGAAAATGCTACCATTACATATAAATGAATGAATAACGCTGGATGTTACCTCCTGTCTACTAATAGGTTTTTTTCTAATCTGACAAATGAGAGGCGGCTCAGGCTTCAGTTTAGCACCTTTTTAGTCTTTACGAACAAAAATTGAAAACATGGTAAATGGATTTCTTTTGACACACTACAGCAAGTATGTATTGTGTAAGAGTATTGAGAGATACCTCAGTTGCTTGTTTATGTCTCTTATGAACTCACTCATGTTTTAAAATGATGTCAAGGATGGACTGCTGACGCTGGCTTTGACTTTCCAATCTTTTAGTACAAGAAACAATAAAAATCAACTTTAAAATGTTCCCACTCTTCCTGTGAAAAAGTGTTTTTAAAGTTAAAAAAAACTCATGCTATATCCCACCCCCCCTTGTAATGTTAAATCAAGTATTATATAAAAATCATTGAACTCATTTATGCACAGCAGGTGCTTTATTCTTTCCAGCTTCAATAAATTATTGATTAAAAACACCTGTTGGGTCGTGACATGGAGCTACTGTGGATCTGTGACGGGCAAACTGGAGCATGTGGATTTTTTGGGGGCGTCTCCTAAATACCATGCATGGATTATGGTGTTTTTTCACAACTTAAAATTCTTTGTGCACACTTCCCGTCCAATGTTGCTCTCCATGAGGGGGGGAACAATGTTCTTTGTGAGGATTTTTCAGTTGTTTCAACCTCAAAGATAACCATGAGCGGTCCACCAAGTCCTTCTCCAAACCGATGGTTCAAAGCGCTTCGCAGGTAAAAAATAAAAATTAACATTACAGCTAAAATAAGAAGAGTTTAACATTATGACTGCAGCATGTTAGCTTTTTTTGAGCAATGATTAGGGTTATTAGGATTTATTTGGATGTTTTTACAAAGCAGGTGCCCAAGCTTTTCTTCCAATTACTCAGATTTTAAAACTAGAGTGAATAAAAAGCATGCTATGATTGTCAGAGCTCATGTAGAAACTATAGTGATGAGAAAAAAGTGAGTTTATCTAGAGAATAGTGTTAATCACAGTCTGTTCCAGGACCAGGTTAGGAGAGTCCTATTTGAGAACATACCCTGTGGAGTGTGTGGACCTGCTGAGGAGGGCCAGAATTGCCTTTCAGGCTGGACGGACCCTGACTGAGGGCTTCAGACTGGCTCAGCTGGAGGCTTTGGTGAGGATGATGGAGGAACATGAGTGTGACTTTATTGATGCTCTTGGCAGAGACCTTCATAAGGTGAGAACTGATTTTAGCTCAATAATTCTTTGTCAATCTAACAGTGAAAACTGACAGTTGGTATATTTGCCTGCATTTTCTGTTTTCTATCAGCCACGATTTGAAACTGTTGTGTTTGAACTGATCACGGTCAAGAATGAGGCTCTTCATGCCATCAGCAACCTGAAGAAGTGGATGCAGCCGCAGTCTGTGGAAAAGAACCTGGTTAGATTGCAGTTTGTTGCCTCATTTTACAACAAACGTTTTTCAAAATAACATGATTGGGATTATTCGAGGGTAAAAAGAGTCTGACTGCTACAAAGACATGCATTGTGTTTAGCCGACTAAAGCAGATTACCTTCAAATTGCTTTGACCTTTTTAAGAATTCTGTAAAAGATGACTGCTGTCATGATCCTGCAGACTTGTGGGAATTTGGCCTGACCTGTAACCTAAATATGAACTTGTCTGGTGCAGTCCACCACCTTGGACGGGTGTCAGGTGATCAGTGAGCCTCTGGGGGTGGTGTTCATCATGGGGACCTGGTGCAGTCCTGTTCAAATGTGTCTGGTGCCACTGGTTGGGGCCATTGCAGCAGGTGATGTGTTAAAGTTGTTGAACAAACACACACAGGTTGAAATTATCTTCCCACAGCCACTGATTATTTATTTTTTTTGTTTCTGTAGGAAACTGTGCACTTATCAGTCCCTCGGAGTACACCGTGCACACAGCAGAGCTCCTCTATCGACTCATTCCTTTCTACTTGGACAATGTAAGTCAGCAAGTAGAGGAAGTTATTGTTTGACCTTTCTGAATTACAGAGACTTCAGGTAAATCTGAATTATGATTATTAGTTGTTGTTCATAAAATTTAGAGGGGAGAGTTCCTTATTTATTTAGAAGTTTATCCTCATGGAACACAAAAAAAAACAGCAAACAAGTTCAGTTTTCAGCAATACTGTTTTTTAATATATATAATTTTAAGATTTCTTTTAAAACACCAGTGACTTATGTTTTCAAATATACTTGAATAGAAAGTAAGTAAACTATATTTAGAAATACATTAGTCCAGACTTTGGACTGCTACAGTACGTGAAAGTAGTAGCATAAAATAATTAAACTTTTTTTTTTTTTACTACTTTTAAACTCATTCTACTGAATTTTTATCCCACTTGTTCCAGATAAACTGAGAATCCCTTTATTATTGATTACTGCAAGCAAAACAGAATCATTTTCTAACTGTAGCCTAATGATTTAAACATTCTGGATGAAGAGAGCCATCTTGTGGTGAGACTTTTGTTGTCTTCCCAAGGTGATGCTGAAAATTTTACTCATGTTAGTGTTTTATTAGCTCGTGTGCTAGTTTGCATAACGTAAAAAAAGTTCAGATGCCTATTTCTTGTTTTCTCAAGGAATGCTTCCATGCAATTCAAGCAGGCATCAGTGACTTGCCTGAGATCGTGGAGCTCAAATTTGATCATGTTTTCTTTACAGGTAAAAGTTTAACCATCTTCAAACACTTCTTAAATATTAGACAGAATGGAATTCATTAAATGTGTCCCTCCCCCCCAGGAAACAGAGAGGAGGGAAGCAGGATTGCCATGACTGCAGCCAGAACCCTGACCCCCGTAACCCTGATTCTGGGAGGCAAGAATCCGTGTTACGTGGACCAGCACTGTGACATCACGACCACCGTGCAGCGCATCACCTGGGCACGTTTCTACAATGCAGGTCAGAGCTTAACAGCTCCCAGCTACATTTTATGCCACACAGACGTAAAGGCCCGGCTGGTGCAGGCCCTGAAGTGCTGCCTGATGCAGTTTTATGGTCCGGATCCCCGAGAGTCCCGAAGCTTTGGTCGCATGATCAACCTAGAAATCTTCCACCGTACGAGAGACATGCTGTGGAGATCTGGAAAGGTGGTGTCTGGTGGGAAGGTGACGGAGGCAGAGAAGTATATCGGTAAGATCATTTATTACTGACTTGTGTAAAAATAGCTCTTTTAAATGCAGTGTGATCTATAGCATCTTATTTTTTTTAAGCTCCAACAGTTTTGACAGACGTGGCAGAATCAGATCCCATCATGCAGCAGGAGGTTTTTGGCCCAGTTCTTCCAATTCTGACAGTGAATGATGTGGACGAAGCAATTGCCTTCATTAATAAGCAAGAGAAACCCCTCTGTGTGTACGCATATTCCACTAACAATAAGGTACATGATTGAAATGAGCGTCTTCATTAGTTTCTCAGCAGGCCGGTGCAGACCGTGATCACGTGTTTGTGTTAGTGCAGGTCATTTCGAGGCTAATGAGCGAGACTTCAAGTGGAAGTTTTTGTTCCAACGACTGCACCTTGCAGAGCCTGATGGTGGCTTTGCCTTTCAGTGGAGTGGGTGAGTCTGCCACATGCATATACTGTTTGTTTAACGGAGGGACTGCAACTGATGGGTGCTTCCAACATTTATTTCGTCCAGGTACTTGTGGAATGGGGTCTCTCCATGGCCGCTACAGCTTCGACACCTTCTCTCACAGGAAAGCGTGCTTGCTTCGAGGCACACGGTTTGAGTGCATCACCTATCTGCGTTATCCGCCTTACGAAGACCACAACCTGTCTCTAATGACCTGGGCCTGTACCCTGTCCCAGAAGAGTCAGGGCTGGTGCCAGATCATGTGATGATGTGGGAGGATGATGAGACCGAAACCCACCACACCACCATTTTTTTTTTTTTTAAGATCAGTGTGAATGATCAACAATTTGGTAATTATTTGTCTTTAAAAAAAAAATCACTATCTAATAAAACTTTGTAAAATTTTAATATTTTGGATGTATATGTACCACCTAACTGATTTATAATGAATAATAACACATCAGAATAATAAAAGTACTTTTGTATTGGGTTTACCCCATAACTGGATTATCCTCATCCACCATCCCAAACACATTTGAGATTTTGATGTTTAGTTGAGGTCATTCAGGTCTTTTGTAGATCTTCTCTTCACTGCCTTCCTTCATGGCTGCATATCTGGCAACTGTGAACAGGTAGTCACTTAGCCTGCATGAAATTAGAATATTTATTAGATGTGTAGACGGCTAAACTGTGATGTTTTTCAGACATAGTATTGACCTGTTTAGGAATTTGGCAACGTCTGGGTCTGCCTCTCCTGAGCGCACAATTGGAGCAACACTGTAAAAGTAACAGACATGTTGAAAGAACAAAACGGATCTTTTTTTTTTTTTTTTTTTAATTAAAATGAGTTCATTTTAAAATCGCAATGTGCTGAAACTTGCCTGCGTTCTGCTCTCCGGCAGACGGTTCGAGCTAAGTGCAAAGCCGCACTACTCTTCCCACC
Source organism: Cynodonichthys magdalenae (assembly GCA_031762555.1). Lineage (NCBI taxonomy): Eukaryota > Metazoa > Chordata > Actinopteri > Cyprinodontiformes > Rivulidae > Cynodonichthys > Cynodonichthys magdalenae. The sequence continues at coordinate 12,327,810 of JARVJO010000394.1, read as the reverse complement.
AGACTGTGAAAAGTAAACCACATGTCGGAAAATCTATACTTTGTTAAAAACATGTACACAGGAGCAGAAACAGGCTTACTGGTAAAATAAAGTTGGTTAAGGTTGGAAGTTCCTCTGTGAATTCATCAATCCAGGTTTCCAGGTCTGTGATCGACTGAGAGCTGAATTTTGTTCGTTCTTGGAAAAAGAAAAGAAACCCTCAACCCAAATATCTTTTTTTTTTTTATGTAAAAACAAAAGGAGATAAAAATCCTGTGTTTGCTTACTTAAATGGCTTTCTCTTGCAGATGATTGAGGGGTAGCAATATTGGACCCCACATCTTGTAGAATGCACTGTATCTGCAATAAACAAGAAAAAAAATCCCTTCTTGTTAGTGACTAAACAATATTGGATCTGAAGTGGACAACAAACCTTGAAAAATCAAACCTTGTCCAGCTGACTTGTGAAAGTGTGACCTTTGTCCAAACAAAACTCTCTGGCTAATCTGTAAAACAAGACAGGATGATCAATCATGATGGCATCAATTTTAAGGCAAATAATTTTTAAAAACGTACTTTCAAACAACTTTTTAACTTGCGTGATTTTATTCATATTTTATCTCATGATAAAAAATACATTATTTTAACTCTTTTTAATGTTATACATTAATAAAAACATTATACCCTATAGTTGATGATAGCTCATCTGTAGTTCCCAACGCTTCAAAAACTTTATCTTCCTTTGGTCTCCTTTCTCCTGTGAATGTGCTGGAGAAACCTGAAGAGAAAGAATTGAGTCAGCTTGTGTAAATATAATTTCAAGCAACTAAACCCTTATAAAATACCTTTATCTCCAGTTTTAGTGTATATTTTAGGTGCCCTTTTTTCTCCTTCAGTGGCATAACTGTTGAAAAGAGTACAGATTTTAAAAAAGCATTTCATATAGTCAACATTTAGATATGAGAATAATAATTGTTAGCACATTGCACAGAGCGAAATTAAATATTCTTCCTAAATACACATCCCAATACACGACAGAGAATTATAAATACCTCCTAGCTGAACACAGTATTTGTTGTGTTTTATGCTCGCTTATAAGACTGCGAGTCCGCACAAAACAGAGGACAAAAGAAGGTTTGGTGATAAAAGATGTCATATCTGGGCTAAATGCTAACAGCAACGTGTAAATATTGTGTTTCTCTATTTTTTGTCTCTTTGCAGTTGCCGTAGTTGAGAGGGCGTTTTAATTCTATCGCGTGATTGGTCAACTCATCACGCAATAACAGAATTGTGAACGTTGATTGGCTAAAAATAAAATGTGTTCCAATATCTGCGACGCTGATTGGATAATGGGAGTCAAAGGCGTGTTCGTCTTTTTTCCTGCATGTAAATCATGTTTCTGTCGCGTGTAGCGGAAAGTAGTCAAACTTTAAAGCTGTCCAGAGGTATTTCTTGATAGCTAATTTTCTTCACATACGTAACAGTTTTCGGCCGTTCAGGAGGAGGAGTTGCGTCGCGGAGGAGTTGTTGCTGTCTCAGCACATTAGGCTAAGCCTGCAGTGATAATAATGCTGTGTCTGAAACGGGTTAATCAATAAACGTCGTTTTTGACTGAACATTTACAGAAATGCAGGTCAGAGACTGTCTGATTTCTGCTCCTGGAAAGGCAATCCTCCATGGAGAGCATGCTGTCGTTCACGGAAAGGTAACATGTATGAGAGAACCAGAATATCACAGATAGACTTTGGGTTTCTGGTTGTTGGACTAAGATTTTCAATATCGTTATCTATATTTTTGTTGTGTTTCCAGCACATACTCGTTGACTTCCTCACTAAATAATGCCACGCATCTATTAAAATGCTGTTGTGCTGAAATATCTTAATTCTTGTTTCTTTCTTACAGGTGGCTCTTGCTGTGAGTTTGAACCTGAGGACATATTTGCGATTAAATGCCACATCTAATGGAAAAGTCTGCATCAACCTCCCAAACATGGACACCTTCCTCTGCTGGGACCTGTCAGGACTGAAGCATCTGCTGGCCTGTGGTGGTAGGAACTGATGCAAAACAAGAGATCTTTCCTATCTCCACATTTAGCTCACTTATTGATTTAATTGGGACGGACGATGTGTCCAGACACTGCTACAGTACAAACAAGTTAGAGAAAGAAAACAGCTGTGATTTTTTTACTCAGTTAAACTTTTGAACATAGGGCAGTAGAAGTAGTAATGTATGACTTTTGATAACTTTAATATTTAGTAGAAGAGTGTTAAACTGGAATAAACATTTAAAATAAAAAAGGAGTTAGTTTGTGAACAGCGGAGAGTAGAAGCAACATCCCCTGACGAGGCTCATGATAAAACAGAAGCATCCACCTTGTTGATATTTTTTTCTTGAAATTCACTTCTTTACAACCAGGTACTTGATTCCATACACAATTATTTTAGATAAATACATTTCTATGAACTTATGTAACCTAACAAAAGGGGAAAAAAATAGTTATTTGTTATTTTTGTAGTGTTTTTTTGTTTGTTTGTTTTAACATTTGCTTTTATATTGAACATATTTTGTTAACAAAATGCACTTATGCATTTTTTATTATTATTTTTCCCAGTTTCTTTCACATTTATTTATCCAAAGATGTTTAATCAATGACAAATTTGAAAAAAAAAAAACAACAAATGCCAATGTTTTATTGCATCTGAAAAATGTGTGTTTGTGTGTTTTTTTTAAATAACATTATAAGATAAAAAGGAAGAGGTGTCGTCAAGGCAACGTCTGGATGCTGAACTTGTGAAGCGACTGCGTGAATTTCTGGATGTTGCAGATGGAAGTATGGACAGCAGCAACACGGCCACCTTAGCCTTCCTTTACATCTACCTGTCACTGTTTGGATCAGGGTAAGATATCTACCCATTAGTTACACATTTTACTGAAACCAGACCATCAAAGTCATTTTTTTCATATACTGTATATTGGTTACTAAAGTCTAATTCGCATAACCTTTAGCAAGCAAATCAGTTTAGTTTTCCTGATTTTTATGAGCAGTTAAAAAAAAAATCATGATTGGACACTTAAGCTAAATACATGTGTTGCCAGTGCCTTCTGGTTTTAGCTACTGATTGTGATTTGATTTGTACAGTGTTACAGTTTTGTCCAAAGAAACATTTTGTTCAGAATATGGGAAAGTATTTACCCTCTTTCAGGTCTGTTCTTTCAGCAATTTTAGACAACAGAAGCAGATGTAGAGCCACTGAAAGGAAGAAAAAAAATCTTTAAATATGACTTTTGTCTGAAATGATTAATTTTAGTTCCTGTCAGTGATTTTTTTTTTTTCAAAATGCTGCATCTGCTGTGACTGGTCAGAGATGACAATAGACAAAGATAAACCAACCAGAACAAAAGCTAAATTTTGCTAAATTTATTGTAGTTTAAAGATAAAAGCCCACAAATAAGTTATTAAAAACTAAAACTAGCAAAACCTTGTCTGAAGGTTCAAATTATCAAACAGTTGCTTAAACATAAGCATAGCACAGCAGTAGCGAAAAGCTAAGATTAGCACAACAGTAGCTGAAAGCTAGAATTAGCAAAAGAACAAACATTAAACTTAAAAAGCAATAGTGTGAAACACAATAAATGAGTGATTAAAAACCTTTCTAGTTTTTAACCTCTTATAAAAAAACTTTATCGAGTGTTTAATTTGAAAAACCATTAACGCAGAAGTGAAGAGGACAGACAGAAGAGGACGTTAGCGGCTCCAGCAGCTGTGAACAGTGAACGTGCTCGGGAACATTAGATCTGCAGGTTGTTGGAGGGTTTAATCGACACTGACACAGTGCTGGCATGTCTCGTAGAGGTGAAAGATTTCTGACAGGATGGCCACTAATGAGAGTCAGGCACTGGGCCACAGTGCACCCTTTAACAAGTCTGGATGTGTCTTTCCCTGGAGAGAAGAAGTGAACAATTAGTTTAGAGTATTCTCTCTGCCTGAAAAACACCCTCTCTGACAGATATTGACAGAAGCGTCAGAAAAGTTTGGGTTGCATAAAGACTCCACAAACACACTGTATACATCATTAATATAATGGAGCTCTCCCTGTTGATGAGCAGAGGTTTTGTTTTGTGGATTTATTTGAAAATTAAATTTTCAATAAACACTTTTAAGCTGCCATCCTTTACCAAATGTAATTAGTCAAATATTGTATTTATGTGTTTTCTCAGTGAGCTGCCCAGCTTGATGGTGACTGTGTGGTCAGAGTTACCGACTGGAGCAGGACTCGGCTCCAGCGCTGCCTACTCAGTGTGTTTGGCTGCAGCTCTGCTCTGTGCAGGTGGAACCATTACGGCTCCTCTGAAAGAGTGGGAGCCCACTGCCAGGTAATAATAGATTATGTGAAGTTAAGTGGAACTCTAGTTTTGTATCTGTGATTTTTTTTTAACCCTCTTTAAAATATATTATTTTTTGATAGAAGCTGTTTTTAAATGTTTTCTTTTAACAACTTTGCAAGTGTTTAGAAATTCAGAGAGCAGGTAGTTCTGAAATAATTTATTATAGCATTTCCAGAAGTTTACCTTTTTGCCTTTTAATTTTTTAATGCTTTAAATAATTCTAAGTTTATTTCTATAAAACCTGATCTTGATGCTTCGTTACTGCAAATCATTCAAGTGCACAACTGTGTGTCATTACTAGTCTTTGTAGATTTTTGTTTGTTTGAACTTTAGATTTTTTTTTTTAAATGTCTCTAGATGGTGTCAGGAGGACCTGGAGCTCATCAACAGCTGGGCTTTTCAAGGGGAGCTGATCATCCATGGAAATCCTTCAGGAGTAGACAATGCTGTGGGAACATGGGGTGAGGCTTGAGATGGGTCATACGACATGTGATGTCTTGTTCTTCAAGAATATTGCATCACTGCTGATTATCATATGAATATGTATCTATTTTTTACGTAGGTGGCATGCTGAGATTCTTGGCTGGGAAGATAATACCACTGAGCAGGTTCTGACACTGATGAACACATTTTGGTTAAAGACCTATTCAAACAAGCCTTAGTGTGTGTGTGTTTGGCTCACAGGAACCAAATATTGTGTGTAAAATCAGGATTGTATGAACTCTGCTCTTCCTTACTTCCAGGGTGCCATTATTAAGAATCCTTCTCACTAACACCAAAGTACCACGAAGCACCAAAGTACTTGTTGCCAGGGTGAAGGACAGAATTAACAAGGTACTAAATGGTTTTTCCCTCCCCCGTGTGTTACTTGCCGACACTGTAATTAATATAATAGGCAGTGCTTTTGCGTGGCTGATACTCCAGAGCATGGGGTTGAGTGCCTCCATAAAATATTAAAATTAAACTCTTAGCCAGGACCCCTGTGTACCGTTGCCTTGGTGACATCAGCAGGTGTGCAGATTTCCACCTTCAGACCGAGATGTGCTTACATGATGTTGTGGCAATGTTGAGCACAATCAAAGCCAAACACGCTGATGTGCAATCTGTACGCAGCTGTCCGTCAAGAACTGCTGGAGATTTCCAGATTTACACCACTGGAATTATTTATTTATTTATTTTATTGCTCAAATTCTTTGCAGAACAAGGTTAGAAATTGTCGACTTCATTCTTAGTTTTTGTTTTTCCTTTTTGCAGTTTCCACCTATCTTGATCCCTGTGCTTGACTCGGTTGATGCCATTTCCTGTACTTGTGAAAAAGTTCTAACAGACATGACTTGTGAACCCATCACAGGGGAGCACTACAATGTTCTTGAGGTACAATTAATTAGAACTTAATGCATTTTTTATTTTATTATTTTATTTTTACAGGAACTAGAGAAATGAGTGCAAAGTCCTAAATGACTGCTGAAATTTACTGAAGAATCTGAAGCTAAGAAGTTCAATTTAAAGCAACAAGAACAGAAGCTAAAAGGAGCAAAACGATAGCATAAATCTTAAATGAATAGAACAGTAGCTAAAAAGTAACTAAATGCTAGCTAAATGGTAAAAATAACTAAGTAGGCAAATAACCTAACTTTTTTTTTTAAACAAAATATTGATAGTCTGAAGGCCAAAGAACACTGTCATTTTCATATGAAAATGTCAGATCTTCCAAACAAGATGACTTCCTTTTTTCATTGCATTGAAAGTTTAATTTTATCTTGCCTCATGACATTTATACACTTCAACAGAGGCTTTGTAAGTCATTATTTATATTATCAAATAGATCAGAAAATTTATTTATTTATTCATTTCATTTAAAAAAAACAAAACACATTCGCATACAACAAAAGAATACAAATCAAAATAAAAGGTAGCAGAAGAAGAAAAAATCTTATATCTGCCCCCATTATTTTCAAACAATAATAATCAAATAATAAAACAAAACAAAAAATTCAACTCCTCAAACAGTAACTCTTACAAATACATATTATACAATTTCGTATAAAGTTAACAATTTAGCTTTGATCATTTTTTTTTAAACAAAATAATTGAACCAGTATTTTTATAATCATCCAGATTAATCCATAATCTTATTCCTTTGACTGAAGTGCATCTGTCCTTCAAATTTGTTCGAATTTTCGGTTTTACAAACATTCCTAGTCCCTTCAGATTATAACAACTTTCTCTTAACATCATTAGCTTAAAATCATTAGCAAAACAGTGGAATGATGTATCATGTCTTTCAAAAATGGACTAACATGTGAACATGTTATAAAAACAGAACAAGTCTAAGAACACCGCCTTGTGGGACTCCACACTTTATTGGAGTTGCAGTTGAAAAATAAACATCTATATGGATTGAAAAACTACTGCCTGTTAAATAAGATTTGTTAATTGCATCCTAAATGTGTTATTTCTAGGAGCTTATTGATATAAATCAGCATCACCTGAATGTGATGGGTGTGGGACACCCTGCCTTAGACACATTGTGCCGAGTCACGCTGACCAAAGGACTCCACAGCAAGCTAACGGGCGCAGGTGGAGGAGGCTGTGGCATCACACTCTTGAGACCAGGTGATGGACAATAACAATAACCTAAGTTTAATCTATTATTTTTATTTGACAATGTCATTTAAATACTTTATTTCATCTGCTGAGCAACATGGTTTAATTTCTTACTAGCAAAACATTTGGGCACATGCAAGCTACATTTTTGCTTTTGAGACAAGATATTATCATTTAAACTCCTGAGGCAATGAAGTTAGAAAAGACACACATTTGTTTAAAAATTTAAGAAAGCCTACTTTGTAATTTCTCTCAGTTTACAGATTGGAAGTAACAACAAATTAAAGGGCCTTGACCCTCCCTTTGGCAAATATCACGGCTTGTACAAAATTTTTGTAGCACCCAAGAATTTTCTAGTTTTTGTGACTTCAAGTTCCTTTTTCACAACCATTGTTCTTCAGAGGACTATTCAAGTTATCAGAGTGCCTGTGAGGGCCACGGCAAAACATTTATCCTGTATCTTTTCAAATGGTGCTGTGTGGATTTTGAGGTATGTTTGTAGTTCTAAAAGTTGATGGTTTTTTTTTTTTTGGTATTTGATTAAATTCCTCCTTTTTCTCCCCCCCAATGAAACATTCTTTCTGCCCTTGTTTGCACCAAAAGCCTTTAATGATTAATTCCTGTTCTAACAATGGGAAAGACCTTCTTTTTATCTGATTTTGATAACGCATACCAGGCAGACAATACTTTACATTTTAACTTTATAAGTTGACCAGGCTGAATTCTGAAACCATTCTTGGCAAAAATGATGAAAAATGGTTAATCTTTAACTGTTTGTTTGTTTGTTAAACAATAAATTAGATATTTTTTTCATCAAACTGTAACAAGTTATCATAACCTCTTCATCCCCACTTGAGTGTGCCCAAATGATAGTTTAATGAATTCACTTTGAGGAATTTTTGATGGGTCAAAGATTCCCGAAATGCTTTTCTGAAACTCTCCTTCATGCTTTCTCTTAAAAAATGGAAAATGAGAAGGATTTATAAGACAGACTGTGTGTGCCTGTGTACTCTAAAACATTTTTGAGGGAAACCTTTTTTTGAACTACTCTTTGACAAAGCAAACAAGCAGAATAACCTGCGACTCCAGTGTTTGTTGATGCCTGCAGCCTATAGCATGCTGCATTTTTAATAAGTTACAAATCCTCTAAACAAATTTCCAAATGCTCCTTGTTTGTTTTCCTCTCAAGTGTTTCTCTGTGAAACAATGTTATTTTCAAACGGTGTTATCTGTCTATCCTAATGCTCTTAAGTGAGTTCTTGTAGGAAAGCTCTTTGAGTTTAAAGAGGCACAAAGTTATTTAGTTTTTATCCCTGGAAGCTGCGTGAGATCATTTAAACTGAATGTGCTTTAATGTTATTGTTCTAAATCGTGCTTGTTGAGCTGGTCTTATCCAGATGTTGTAAATTTCTCCGCATAACATATCAGGCGATATTGACATTGGTCTGGATTATACAAATTGCAATTTTTTTTATTTGCTTCTGTTAACTGATTGAAATTTTGGGATTTTTATTTCCTTTTTTTCTGGGAGGGGAAACTGAATAGTCCCCCTCAAATGCTCAGTATTTAACACCTTATTGATGGTGACCCACCCTCGATCCCTGTTGACTCAGATTTGTACACCACACTGTCAAAATGAATATGTAGGCTCCAAACTACCTTATACTGCCATATACTCTGAGTACTAACCACAAACTATACTTAGCACAAAAAGTAAGGAAATTTGTGTTTGGTAGATTATTTCTTTGTTGTAACAATGTTGTAAAGGGGTTAAGACACACGTCACAAAGTATTTTTATCTTGATCTGAGCGTTTGTAACATCAGTATACTCTGACTTGTTTATCTTGTAGAAACGGACACCTTGATTGTCCAAAGCACGGTGCAGGACCTGAGAGACTGTGGCTTTGACTGCTGGGAAACGAGCATCGGTGGTCCAGGGGTGCAGCAGCACTCCCTCATCTCTGTCAAAGAGGAAATCCTGGAGGTTTTAAACCGTTACTAAAGAGCATGTGTGACTGAACAAGAAAACAAACACGCTTTATGTTGGAACTACAAGACTTGATTCAAACACTTGACACTAATTCTGTGAGCTTAGAAGATCTGAGCATATTTCCGTTTAAGTGGAGCTGAATCAGATTTTCTTAAATGTTATTAACAGATTTTTTTGAATTAATTTATTTTTGTTTTTTACTAATAATCAACTGGATCAACAAACTCATTGGTGTACATAGTCATGTGCACTAAGAATGTTGGCCACTAGATGGCAGCAGAGTTAAACAAATTCAGTTAAATATAACTTACTGACATTTAGGAACTCTAATAAACTTATTGCTTTGTCAGAAACACATACAGATTTTCTTGCAAATGTTTAAAGTAAGCATATCTTAATAAATTAGACAGCTGGGGAAAAAAATGCACTCAACAACTAGCTCTTTGAACACAGTAATGCTGGATATCTGCAGTAATGCATTTAATCATGTGAAATGTATTTAATAAAAAACATAACAAATTTAAAATAAAAACTGTTTTCCCATATTATATTTAACATAAAAGCCACTTAAAACTGAAGTCAGGTGTCCAATTAAATGCTGAATTATATAAAAAAAAAAAACACAAATATTTCAGTGATCGAGGCTTTTTTTCATATAAATTTGAACTGGTTGTGTTGTTCTGCTAATAGTGGGTGGAGAATGCGAGACAGCAGGAGAGCGAGGCCTCTCTGGAGGTTCAGGATTATAATGTGAGGAAACAAAACCAGCATCCTTCTGAGTTACACACTCATACTGACACACACACACACACACACAAACTCATAACAGCTTTCCCCAAATTCTGTTTTTAATTGTTCATCCTCCTAAGCATCACAAAATAAGCTGTAAATACCACAGAAAGCAGGAGACCGGTCTGCTTTGAGGAGCTCTGATTTGTGGTAAAGGTCATTGTGGGATTCAGTTCAGTTTGAATATCCATTTCAATTTCTATTTTTTAAATGTCACGAAGATTGAGTAGTCCAAATCTGGCAGTGGATGTGAATAAACGGCATTTGTCACCCTCCCTCTCCTCTTCAGCCTCGTGCCCCCTCTGTCCTGTTGAATTGTGTCATCTTTATGTCAGGGCAGACCCCCTGTCAGCATGCTGCACAGTTGCCCCTGACCCCTGCTGGAATTTAATTACCACTGCGCTTTTCAATTGAAATGGCATTGAGGAGAGTAAAAAAAGGGGGGCAGGAAGGCGGACGGGACAAGAGAGAGACAACAGAGCCAGTTTTATTTGAAGCCCCACTTTTTTCGGTCTCATTTTCTTTCAATTGCTTTTTTCTTTTTTTTTCTTTTTTTTACCCCTGCAAGGCACAGATGGTATTTTTTATATCAATGTCAATGCCTGCTTCTTTCTGCTCTGATGAATAGAATCTAAGGAGGGCCCGAGATTATTTCAGATAACTCGTGGAGGGAGAAAAAGGGGGTCAAGGATTTGGTGAGAATGTCAGAATTAGAGAAGTCCAGTTATGCTGCCCCCTTGGCGAGGAGGGTGCACGTACAAATCGTTTAACATTTCGGGTGTTTTAGGGAGTTTTGTCCGGATGAATCAATGCGAGTGAAGCGAGGATGAATAATTCATTTTGTCCAAGCAGGAGGAATGAATTGCTAAATGTGAATTTGCTGAGTGGTCTCGCACACTGTGGCACATTCCCTCTGGTCCCCTGTCAACTGGTGAAATGCTTGTCAGGAACCATTAAGATTGAATACAAAATTAGATCTGGCTGACAAGATATCATGATGCTGATGTCCGGTGGTTTTGTTAATGGGGGATTCGGTATATGAATATCTATGGTGGGCACTTCTATAGGCTGCTGGATCAGTATATGTCATCTGTCATTATTGTGCAAAGTGCCTGTTTTCTGTGTCAGAAATGAAAGAAGAATTTGCTACAAAGAGGGAGATTTTCTAACTCGTTTGTAACGACACAACGGACGAGGCGAAATCGACATCATGATCTCCTCTCTGTCATGATGAGCTGTACCGTCCTCCTGGGGGTTATTGCCCTTTTGGTAAGTGGCTGATGGAGGCCAGTGGCAGGGGGCTTATTAAGACAGCAGGGTCAAAGAATTCAGAGGATTTCGTTTTACTTTTAAAATTTTTTTTTTATTATGTTTGTCTTAGCTTTGGGCTCCTTACTACAGTGCAATGTTTTATGTAACTTTGGATACCTGAAGGGTAAATTAAACTTATTCCAGCTGTCACCATGCAAGAGGCGGGGTGCAGAACCAACGCAGACACAAACAACTGGACACGCTCATATAGTCAAGTTAGAGTCTTTAGCATTTATGTTTTCAGGCTGTGGGAGGAGGAAGCAATACTCAGGAAAAACAATTATGAAACAAAATACAGAAGTGTGTGCAAACTTCACACTAAGGCTTCTGGCAAGATTCACTTTTTTTTTATTTTTCTTTTTGGTAGCTGTGCCAATTCTTATCCTGCTGAAAACAAAACACTGTTTTTAGAAAAACAAGTGCATTCTTCCAAAAGTTACAGAATAAATAATTAAACACACACGCACTCAGGGTCTTTGCTAATAGAACCTTGATTTGTCTGGTATTTCTGTAGCTTATGTTGCAAATTATTAATGCATAAAGCCAATGCTACCAAATTGATTCTGGCTTAACTGAGATTGAAAAGAACAATTATGATAGATTTTAGAAGTAGTTAGAAGCTTTTTGTTGAGCAGTATTTATATTTATGCAGTTTATGTTTTAGGGTGAGTCACAGTAATTTAGCTGTGTATAACAAAGTTTGAAATGCTTCACTTGTTGCTAAATGTCCTAAAAATTTGTTGAAAGTATGAAATTTCAATAATCAAACTGCGTTGCTCCATACAGCTTGTATAATATATATACATATATGGTAAATATAGATTTAGACACAACCCCCCTGACTTCTATCATAACACTTCTTAACATAGCCAAAACATTTGAAATAAGGTTTCCACCTGGAGAATCTGTTTGGTCTAGAATTTTTTTCCTGTCTTCTGTATAAAACAGCTCCACGGTGCTCAGCCCTGCTTGTGCTGAACAACTGTAAATATCTGAAACACATGACACGCAGCAGTGCAACGTCCCAGTTTCTATTATGGAATTGTGTCATGTCTGAGTATTGATCCAGTAATTGATCCTGTGAAGTTGAGGGCACGTGGAACATACTCCGCCTCCCCTAAACACCAGGAGTGCTCTTTCTTTTTTTTTTTTTTTAATTGCAGGCTGAGGTGCTGGTTTTTCATGTTGCCTTTGAAAGGCCTCATTGATTTTTATACCACCCTTCATCCTCCCTGTGCTGCGTTTTAAGAGCAAATCCCTTGTGTCAGAGTTGCACCGATTGTAAAAGTATGAGATCTGTCAGTGCTTTTCACAAGGCTTCCAGGTGCTATTCAGACACGTTAACACTCATGTTTAAAAAGTCAGACATTTGGATTTTTTTTATGTCTAAACAGAAGGTGGAGGGAAAAAAGTCTGTGTTACAATCCTGCCAGTCCTGGTCTCATATGAGGGCTGCTGGATTTATGAATAAATGTAAGGTTCCTTATATTTGATTTTCATACATACATACATACACACATCCTTGTATTTGCATCAAACTGAGGACTTTGTATCGGCTTCCATTCATTTTTGTAACTGTATTTATGCCTAACCCAGACATTTTCCCTAAAACTAACCATTACTAGTTTATACCTAACCCTCACCTGAACCAAAACTTAATTCACACCATACATCTAAACCTAACTAGTAAAGCACAGCAGAGCTGCAAATAAAGTGAGGACATTGAAGACGTCCTCACTTTATATCAAAGACCTCTCTTTGATAGTAACGCTGGAGTAAATGGTCCTCATTCTGTAGTAGAATCAAGTATATACACACACACACACACATCTTTTAGCTATAGTTTTGTTTGCTTTAACAGTTATTTAGCCTATTTTACCTTTTTAGCTGCCATTTTGCTGATTTTCAGCTTTTAGCTATGGGTTTGTTTAATTTAGCTTTTAGCTATAGTAAAACTTTTAAGCTACTATTTTTCTAATTCTAGCATTTTGGTATATTCTTGCTTATCTTATGGACAGTTTTCCTTATTTAGTTTTTAGCTAAGGTTTTTTTTTTTTTGCTTGTATGTACAATTTAGCTTATTTTACCTTTTTTAGCTACCATTTTGCTGATTTTTAGCTTTTAGCTATAATGTTTGCTTTAGCTTTTGGCTATAGTTTTTCTTTTTTTAGCTACTGTTCTTCCATTTTTTGCATTTAGGTATGTTCTTGCTCAACTTATGGACAATTTGATCTAACATTTAGGTATGGTTTATTTTAGTTAGGTTTTATTGACTTGAGCTTTTAGCTATGGTTCTGTTTTGCTTTTTAACAATTAGCCATGGTTCGTTTCAGCTATGGTTTTTGCATATTTTATCTTTTAGCTCTGGTATTGCTCATTTTAGTTTTGTTGTGCTTGTTCCAATTAACTCAGTTTCAGCTTCTTCTACAAACTTCGATAAAGTCATTAAGCAGACAGCGTTCACTCTGTATTTTAGCAAAGTGCATACATTTCTCATGATGTGTATAAAACAGTGTATGTCCCAATAATAACTGACTTAGTCACATGTTAAAATTAATCCAATAGTCCAAACAGAAATAATTTATCTGTAAGGCTTTTAACTAAAGTGAAGTGACGCGGAAATATATTCAGTAATATGTGGGTCTATAATATAAAACAAAAACATCCTGAATGAAATTTGATTTGCATTAATTTGAGAAGCAGCTTATCTAACATTCATACTTTGAACTTGCTTTGAATTCTAAAATAGGTTCTCATCATTTCTCCTGGATTGCAGCCAGTTTATTGGATTTGTTGTTGTTTTATTATTATTATTATTTTTTTCAGCAGCTCGGAGGAGGGTGATCTGAAAATGTTATCACGTGACACGATGTGATTGATGGACCATTAAAACGTCAGCCAGATGTACTTAAAACTGCAGCTTTTAGGTTGATAAATCACGGCACAAATGGATACATAAAGCTGTTAGAAACAAATATTCCCATCTCGAGCTATCTGCAGTCAGATAGTAATGGATGTTCAATCTGATGGTCTGTCTCTCTGGGTGTTTCTTTTTCATATTTCCTCCCCCCGGTGTACAGTATACCGGGGCCACTGCAGTCATATAATTGCAATAAAACAGGTAGGAGTGTTCATATTTCATTTGCTGCATTTGGTGATAACATCTAATAATCCGAAAGCGTGGCAAAATTGGTATCTCGTTGCTCATGCATTATGAATGAGTCACTGATTGCTTTTTTGCATAGATTAGCAATCATTTCACAGAAATCTCTCTTATAAAATTGGACCAGGATGGTTGTAGCTGTTTTTCCGAGGAGTCGAGTCACCAAATCATGCTGCTTTTTAACATAAGACAGATCAGGTGATACCACTTTTCCCTCTTGCCCTTCAGCTCCTTCTCTGCTCTCTGATTTATTTCTTTATGCACATCATCACAGGGAGGACAAGTGTAATTTTCTGCCCACTTTGCAGCTGATTGCTCACTTAGTGAACATATTCAGTATCTGCAGTGTTATTGTGTTTGGAGCCAAGTACTTCTGAACGACGGAGATTCTTTGCCATCAAAGTGCGCATTTGTCAACTTTGCAAGTGCATCCGCAGGAGCAAATCTTCAAAAGGCGGCAGGGATTTGTGTAGGGCACGTGTGGATTTCAGTGACCTCTGCCTCTCCTGACTCGGAGCCACAGGTTGGCAGAACACAAGGGGCTTGTATGGTCGGCTGGGTAGGAAAATTGTCTGGCGACCGGATCCCTGTGTGAAGCCCAGGTGAGGTTTACATACTTCCTTTGCTTTCTGCCAGGCAAATGACCTCTCTCACATTCGCAGTGATCCGCACCATCTAGTGAAGTCGCATGTACTCGACAAAATTTTCAAAGAGGGTTTGATAAACAATGACGTGGTGCTCTCAGCTTCAACCACTGTTCATGCTCTGAACTGATGCATGGAGAGGCTTTAATGCCATGATTTATAAAGCTCACATTCTTTAAAGGAATTCAGTCGAGATTGCACGACAACGTTTCAAACTGTTCTTAAAGATGACTCTCAGCTACCACAAAGATCTGTAAAACTGAAATCAGTAATAGTTGTACATCCTGAGAGTTTAATTAAAATCCATAAAATAGTTCATGTGATATTTTGCTAACATGACAAAGACAAACATGCATGGGAAATATTGATACTTTTGTTGATCAGTTTGTCATTTAAAGTGTCTTGTTGCAAACTGAATAAGCACAGAATGATGGGAGTGTGCATGAATGTTTCTGCTCGTGTGGACGCCTGTGACGTGTCTCCCTGTCTAACCTCCTGGCCTTTGCCCCCCTGTCCCCCCTCAGATGGGCAGACTCATAGCCGAGGCCCTGTGGAGGTTGGTGCCCTCTGCCTGACAGCCCGTCACTGTGCTACAGTGGAGATCTTTTTTCTGCAGGAGATGGTGTCTGATTGGGAGCAGTGTGTGAATAGCCCTGTCACACTCGATAAGCCAGCAAGACGACCTGTGACGGGGACATATGGCATGTTTGACAGGGGGAGAGGGTGCGAATCGCACTGAATGATAAAATGGTGTTTTTCCCCCTTCGGCAATGTCATGCTTTCAGGCAAGCGTGCGGACCATCGCTTACTCAAGCAGCTGACTCTGGCCTCCTTGTGACATCTCCTTCAAGGTCTCGGGTTTCTCTGCCTCTCGCGCCTGGACAATTCTGACAATGTGAGCTTTTTTCCCTGATCGCAGCTGCTCTGTTAGCTTGTCGATGTGGAGAACATAATTGGATATCAGTTTAGTTTAGTGATGGAGACTGGGAAATTCGTTTTAAGAGCTCTTTTTAAGGCTCCCTGGCACCGCAGCCTTACCTCCTGTCTCTTCTTGGCCCATTGCGCCTCACATTGTTGATTAATACACATGCGGTCTCATCAAATGACTCTAATTGATGGGTTCAGCCTCCTCAGCACCCTGATTTATTTAACGGGCCATGAACACTGAGCAGAGGAGAGGAAAGAGAGCAGGGGTGAAGCTGGCCTGGATTTAAGAGCGTCGGGGAAATCATTGAGTTGATCTGCAAAGCCTTTCATCCTTACTGTCAGCCGGGTCCCGACTTCTGGTGTTTGCAGCTTCAGCTCCCATCCTGTCAAGTGTCACGTTGTCAGTGTTTGTGGCCATGACAGGCAGCCCAGGTGTCACACTCAGGCTCCAGTGCACCATCAGGCACCTCTGCTCTGGTCCCCAGTGGTTCACAGTCAGCGAGACGGCACAGTCCAATAACCCCTCTCAAACCCAGCACGCCTCGCTCCCTGGGGAGTCCCATGTGGAGATCACTCCTGTGTGTCCACTGGGCCAGAACTTCCAAACTCTGCCAGTGGTCACATAATCCTGCTTTCACTCTGAATGCTAATTATAACACTCCAACTGCTACAGTGCTGCTGCTATTTCTCTGAGAAAAGAAAGATCTTGAGGACAGATGGCCGATATGAGCTGATCTTTAACGTTTAGCTGTTTTGTCTAAAGGAGGATTCCAAAAGTGCTCAGATCTGGGAAGCTGAACATGTTTAAATGTGACTGAATGTTGGAAGTTTCTGATTAATTTAAAAGGTTATAACTAAAGAATTTGCATTTCCTGAGAAAATGCAGTATGAATGCTTATTGCTGAAAAATGTTTGCTGAAAGCTGCTGAAGAAGCTGAAAATGTGAGTTCAGTTTGAACAACTGACGTTTGCTGAAAGTAGGAAATAAAAACAAATGAAAGATCAGTAGACAATAATAAAAATGTGTGAAAAAGCTGAACAGAGCACAAATGTAGCAAAAATAGCATAAACAAGTTTAATTAAGCAGACAAACTATAAAAGGACAATAAAAAAGCTCACAGCAGAAGTACAGAAAAGTTGCAGTTCGTTAATAAAATAAAGGAGCTGAAAATAGATAAAAAAGTAGCTTGAAAAAGCCTTAATTTGAACAAAGAAGCAGAAGGCTTATGTTTAATGAATTAAGCCGTGAGATGCTGAAATTATCACAAAAGCTCAAGTTAGAAGAAAAAAAATTAAATTAGCTGAAATCAGCTTAAAAGCGTTTTAACCACCTTGTGACCTCAGCACCAGAGATGGGAGAGTCCAACGTCCGATGGAAGATGGCTCTGTTGTGGAAATAAGGCACTTTGTAGAATGGTCAGCTGAGGTTGTTTAATGCAATCAACAAGAACATAGACGTTAACACAGAGCCATCAGGCTGTTTGTTAAGATCTATGCTAACAGGCAGTTCTAATGGCTAACTTTATATTTTGTTTGAACATACAGATGAGATGATGACATCACTCCCAGGCCAAAAGAAAGAAAAATAACAGTGATAAATTACAATAACAAGAATGATTACTCCCAGCAGATCTTGTCCTGGTCATTAAACATCCCAGTCTGGTGATAACCAAAAGAACAGAGTAAAACACAGTAAAACTGATGTCATTGGGTCAGTTGAATATAATATAACCTGACCTAAGAACATATCAACAAGTATCCTTCCATTACAGGCTCCATCCAATTTCAATGAGAAAATAATTGACCAAAAATACTAATCAACTGAAAAAGTACAAGTTGCTGAAATACCAAAAGTCATAGCACCCATGGCATGAATGAGCCGAACGTTTTGTTATATATGAAATGCTAAAATATCAAAAATTGAGGAACAAGTTGCATGCTAAAAAACGTACAAAAGAAAAATGGCTAAAAATCAATAGTGTGAATGTTTGATAAGCATTCACACAATGAAGGTGCTGTGAGTAAAAATGCAATGTTAAGATTTAGTTTTGTGGCACATTTTTCCCAGAAACACCATTTAATAATTACATAATGCAATTGGTAATTTAGAAATTTATAAAATATGTTTTCATTAAGTACTTTTTCATTTGTAAAAGTTAGTTATTTTAATGACAGAAATTGCAGGTTTAATGGTTGTAATCTGTTTTTATCTTGGCCCTGCTAGGTCTAGCTGTAGCTCATCAGTCTGATCAGAAAGAATCTATTTCTCCTCTCCGAGGTCATTCAGCAGGTAACATACTAGTTCATAAACTTTCACATAACCTCAATTTAAAATGATCGGGATTATCATTTAAATGATGTTTTCTGCCTGGTTTGTAAGAATCAGTAACTTCTTTGTGACCTTACTGATTCAAAAAAGCATCTCTCTTATTTTGCATAGTTCCACGCTGACACCCTGGCCGTCTCGGTAGATGGTACTGTATAATTCAGTCACAGTTTGGCCTTCAGCTCTTTCATATCCATAAATATTGCTGACACTCTTCATTTCTCAGAACTGCAGCTCTGTGCCTGTGTGACTGCTGCTGTTCCACTGGACACGTAGTTTCAAGCTGAGCAGAGATAATTCACCTTCACTCATTGACTCTGCATGAGATTTTTTTTTTTTCATATTTGTGTATTTGATTCTTTCAACAAGGCTGAAGTGGTCGACTACCCTCTCATACATTTGTCGTTACAAATGCTAAAGTGTTCTCAGCCCCGCAGTGTGTGATTGCCCTGCTGCAGCACCAAAAAGAGAGGAAGGAGGTCAATCATCTGGTCTCTGTTTGTTAATCAGCAGTTAGAACCCTCAGTAGTTTAAAAAAACAACAAAACTTCACTCTAGTTAGCGTTGTAAGGATTTGCTCGTGTTTTACTTGATGCATTTTCCTAGAAGATTATAGGGATGGCTGGCACTACAACAATATTCATAAATATGCATTAAGCTTTTTGAAACACTGCAGTCAGAAAAGAGGCCATTTTGCATGATTGCATTCAAATACAGAGGAATATTATTATTGGGGAGGCAATTTTAAGGAATTGTGAAGCAAACAGCCCTTTTTGATTGTGACCTTTTGTGAAGAAATAATTTCTGTAGGTCAGAAAACGGTGTACTAAGGCAGAGATTTGGTCTTTTTTTTTTAACCCAATTAACAACTTTTAAATTAACCATTTTATGAAACTGGTGATAAAATATTATTCTTGCAGACTTTCCTAGCATATTGTTCTGGTTGTTGTGATTGCATCAGAAATCTGGTGATCATTTTTTCCTTCCTGGGTTGCTTTTGATGAGCTTGTGATCTCGTCCATTAAAGGAGTAATGAAAAGAAAAAAGAAGTCGCTACCACTGAGATTGAAGTACATAGTCCTCATCTGCAGTCTGATGAACGTGGTCAGGGTCACAGCACTTAGCTCTCCAAAGGAGGACCAGTGCTTGTAATCACATATTATGCCTGATCTTTCATTCAAGTGGAGCTGACATCGGGCAAATGCAAATCATTTCATGGACTGAGTAGCTCTGAGAGTTTTGCCCTTTGTGTGCTTTGCTCTTTGTATATGAATCTAGTCAAACACATGTTGTCTATGTTCGGGTTGGAGAAATTATTGAAAAAAATACAGATTTTTTTGTTTTGTTTTTTTTAAGGTTTAACGTGGACCTGTCTGCATTTCAGATAAAGGACCAATGAGCCTTATTGCAGGAGGTGCAGCCCCTTTCCTCTCCATCTCTCTTGCTTTGTAATTAAGAGCAACATTTTGTGTTAGATTATAGGGAGACCCATCGTGCCACTGAACTGGTCTGGATGATTAATAAAAGGCAGCTAATTTCAGTGCAGGAAGGCAGCACTCCAAAATGGCTCCTAATTACACATTAGGAGTGTGAAAGGCTCCTGCCGCTTCAGCCTCAATCCTCCATCCTACCCACAGCCCCTCCCTGGCCGTGGTGCATGTGCTTGGGCCCACCAGCACATTAACGCCGCTCCCAGGAGTGCCTAATTCCAGCCAACCCGTCGGCACAATCAGTGGCAGATGTCAGGAATCGAAGATGATGAATTATGAATATCCCGGAGATGTGGATAGGATACCTATTGTAGAGGAAAATATTCTTCTTTTTTTTTGTGTGTTGGGGAGGGGGGCCTTCTGGGCAGTCAAATAAGCGGAAAGATTCTGGAGGAATGTGCAGTGGTTAGACTGATTGATTTCTATTTGTCGTTATAAATGGGCTCCGACTGAAATTGGATGTTTTACTGAAGTCGTCAAGGACTTTATGAGTTGGAGGGGCTGTCTGGCAGTGTAGGGTCTATGTCTGACTGTGATAGCAGTAATGACTCCCCCCCCCCCTGGGGTGCTGGGGTGGTCAGCTCGAGGGCCCAGGCAGCTGGGAAATGATGTTCCGGAGAGGGGAACGGCGTGAAGCTCTTGGCATGCAGCATTTGCATGGCTACGTGATTAGAGCTGAAATAGAGGAGGTGTGGTGAGGGTACGGCTGGGGGTGGAAGGTGATGACAGGAGCAGCTGCAGAGAGGAGGACAGGAAACGGAGGCCAGTTGTTTTTGTTGCCACTGATCCTCATAAGCATGGATAATAATGTTTTGATTGGGATATTTCACTGCTGTTTGATGTGATTCATACTATGACTTGAAGCATCTTTATTGCCCAGGTGATTTGCATTCTTTCAAGAATAGGCCTATGATGGTGACCCTGGTCTTTTCCTAAAAATGTTGACGTTATTGTGACACATTGATGATTACCTGCTAAAACAGATGTCAGACCGACGCCATGGTCAATTACTGACAGACCGTCCGCCTGATGAGCTGGCTGTGTGTAAACGAGTGCACACCTGGACATCTGTGGAGGTGTGGGGGTCACAGCCACGGAGAGGTTTGGGCCTAGGGCTTCCTGCCAGTCCAGACTTGACCTTGGCAGTTCTAGTCCATCTACAGCACATTTTCTCAGCCATCCTACTGTTCATTTCTCATGGACCATTGGATGGATTTTATTGAAACTTTCAGAGCGTAATCAGGGCTGGCTCTAGTCAATTTGGTTCCCTGAGCAAGATTTCTTGATGATCCATGTGCAGTTTTCCAAACCTTACTGCCACTTTACATACATTCACCTACACAACTAAATAATTTTGTCTTTGATATTGTTTTTTATCGTTAGAAACCAGGTTGTCCAATTAAATTTGTTAACAACAGCACCTGTTCTTGTTAACAAGCAGCTGTGGAGTGAAGCAGTTCTAGGGGGTCCAGGGTATACTCCCCTAGAAATATTTGTAAACAAAAAAAAATCTACACAAAACACTGCATTTTACATCAATTTGAGAAGCATTTTACTAAATTCTTGGAATTAAAAAACATCAAACCAGTATTGCATGAAGGTAGAATACTGAAAACCAGACTGAACTTTATCTAAGGTCATAACTGAAACTTCCATTATTCTTATTTTGTTTTCTATTTACACACTGAGCACCAGTAGTTAGTCTTGACTGCATTGTATAATACGTTTATCACGTAATTTCATCTGCACCATGTAACCTCAGGCAAAGAAACCTGAGTTACCAGTGATTATTCTACTGACTGAATCAACTATACTCTGATAAAAAGTTCTAAAATGATTTTTTTTCGTCCCTTATTTGTGGTGCCCCCTGGATGGACGGCACCCTCAGCATTCGCCTATACTGCCTATGCCACGGTCTGGCATTGAGAGCTGATTAACTTTGGGTTTTACAACTATTGAGCTAAAATTTCAGTAGAAGAATTCACAACACATACTCTGAGACTGCAATATGGCACAAGATTGCTAATAACGTTGTTTTCAAGGTTTGACCAAAACGGCTAAAAACTCCCATAATTTCTCAATTTAAAGTGATTTTAGTTTTAAACTCTGGCATGAAAAGTGACAAACATTTAATGTGATTATTTTCACAATACAGCCGCACCTAACTTTAACTGCAGTTGTTGGCATTGTTCTGACAGGAAGTAGAGATCTGTGCCAAATAAGTGTTTTGAATCCACGATTCAGAACATCAAAGGTAAACAGCAACCCTTTGTCCATAGTAGAGGATCAAGTGTATATTATTTTAGATCTCTCCAACTCTCTGTGTGGCTGTATTGAAGCAATTTCAACCCATTTTCCTGATGAGTGCCTCAGTTCTGACGCCCACACAGCTTCTCATAATCGCAGCGGTCAGCATATAAGTGGGCCCTCTACCAGCAACTCAGCAATATTGAAAAGTGAAAATCTATTCATCAACATGTTTTCCCGTTAACTACATCTGATTGCAGAGTGGAATCCCCAATAGGGTTGAGTCATTACTTTTGGTAAAATAACTCCATTAAATAAGAGTGAACACAACACTGCCCCCCCCACCCGCCACCCCCTTGCCTTTACTGTTCCCCCAAGCTGCAGGCCTACCTGCTGTCTCTTTGAGGTCCTCCTTCTGAAACACTAATACTGGCTGCCAGTTCAGTCCTGCACTGATTTGTGGGAAGACCAGGGGTGATCATTTCTTCCCCCCCTCCCCTCAGGTGACACTCTGAAATATATTTTGTGTGCCCTTTCACTTCAGACGAGCTCTGTGTGGAGGAAGCCCAGAGGAGACTAATGAGAGAGCGCAGGGGTACAGCTCTGTCTGCCTCCATGCCTCATTTTTCTTGATTTCAGCCACACCAGTGTCGGCATGGGCTCCTGCTGGTCAGGTGATGGCGGTGCCAGCTGGTGCATCCAGCTCGGACGGACAGCGATTCATTTCCCCCAGCTGGTGATTTATGGCACGGCAAATCAGAGAGAAGCTGGTGTGCGTGGCACCGGGCCTCCTGAGTTAGTGCACTGTCCGGCCCCGTCATGCTTTACCACACAGCGGGCTGGACTGCCTAATTTACGCTGGCAGACAGTCACATATATCACACCCCGTCTGGCCAATGAAGATTGGTGGTGTTTGAAAGGGTCTGTATACACAGTCGATTTTTACCCACGTGTTACTCCCTCCCCAGGATTGCACGGAGGAATATTGCTTCTCTCTCCTTCTCTGCCTATTGAATCTCTCATGCTTCATTTCTGCACCTCTTTTTGTTCTTCCACCATCTTTCTCTCTCTTTCAGTTGCCCCCTTTTTCTCAGTATGTAGACTTAATGTGAAGTGACTGTGTTGGAGGGAGGCCCTCTTTTACTGGTCTGGCTCCTCAAGGCTGTGCCCTTCTGTTCAGGGAGACTGGGAGAGGTCACAGTAGGTAGCTCCCTCGAGCCATGGCGTATTAATGCCTGGGCTGACCTCGGTGATAAGAAGGAAGCTTTGGGTGCATGTTTGATTCATGAGTCCATCCTCAGTGGGGCCCCTTGGGGGCTTTTTCCACTGCTGTCCTTTTACTGGCAGGGTGGAGGGTTGCTGCAGGGGAGATCAGTCCTGTCTGTCACAGAGAGGTTGGGGTATGATAAAGGCAGCAGTGCTGGGAGTGGGCCAGAGCACACAGATCTGCCCCTGTGTTGGACAGAAGCGATGACTTAATGGTGGGTGGTGATGTGACAGCCAAGTGCTGAGGGATATTAGAACGGATATCTGTGATGGGGGCTGACATCATGAGCACCTCACCTGCCTGAAGGAGTTTTTTTTTTTTACCCAGGGTGGAACGAGAAAGTGAGTTGAAGGGCATTTGGCAGCTCCACAGTTTTCAGATTTCTTTTTTTTTTTTTCTTGTCTGTATTTTACATTTTCTAACCCTTCAAAATACTGGATGTCTCTGCAGGTTTGCAAAAAGGAGTTAGATGGCTCCGTCTGGGTGGAAGATGGGGTTTGTGGGAGTAAGCCGACACAGTTTCAGTTCCAGCGCATATCTCCAAATTATATCCTCTGGAGTTTGGTTAGGGATTACTCCTGTCTAATCCTGACAAATGCTGCAGAGTGAGACACATCTCAGACAACAGAGCATTCACACACCCTGCGATGACCACGATGATTGGTTCAAATAAGTGCAGGACACTGCCATGCAAACACAACTATAGAAGATGAGCATACTGCAATAAAAAAATCAATATCTACAAAAAAAAGAAATAACAAAGAAGAATCTTTGACACATTCAGAGGTCGGTGAAACATGGAGGTTTTGCAGATGTAAGGCCATTGTTGTTTGACTTTATGAGAAAAGGTTTTCTGAAAGCTAAAAATCGGGGTAATTACGGAGCACAGAGAGAAAGGAAGGCACATCCTTGAACAACTCCATCCTGCCAGACACTTCAGAGCTCCTAATGCCAGCTGTGTAATACATAATCCTGATTTGTGTTCCTTTCAGTCACCAAAAGATCTGTACATGCCTCAAAGAAACTTGTCAAGGCTTTTCAGCACACATTGCCTTCTCACAATCAAGTCGATGCTTGTCAACCCTCCTGCTATCAAAATAGTCACAGTAGGGAAGGGAAATCCACTTTTCATACATCCCATTGCTGTCATCTCCTTCTGCCCATCACTAATCTTTAAAAGCTATTTGCAGTTTTAATATAGATCTCAAATCCTGTTTTCCTTTCTCTCCTCCATTTTCTTTTCTTTTCTTTCTACACACACACACACACACACGTATTATTTAGTGGTTTGCTAGGGGAGTCGGCTTTGGTGGATATAGCGAGCCTTCTCGTTCCACCGTGCGTTCCCATGGTCTTTCTTTTGTTTTAGCTAAGCCGGTGCCCCCGGATTAAAGGGAAAATAATCCTTCTGTCATTGTTGTTTTTGTTTCAAAAAACCTGCTGAAAAGCGATCTGTTGATTTTTCTCTCGTCTTTCGCAGATTAAGTTTAAATTGAACGATGAAAGGAGAATTTACTGCCGACGTCTGGTTATGTTTGTGCACGTTTTCGATTCATGGCTGAGGAAATATGGACACTGTTGTTTTTTGAATCATAATTTAGTTTGAAACATGGTTGAGTGAATGAGTTCCACACCCCCACCCGTTTTTTTATATAATGTGTGTAATGCACATTTGCTGTGAAAAGTACTAAATGTTTAATTCATGCAATCTCTGATTCATATCAACTTGAATTATTGTCTGGCCCAGCAGCCAAGCTACCCATTTGTGTCAGATGGCAGACTAATGGTGATATTAATGAAGTCATTGCTGTAGTCAGAAAATCAATAATCACTCGAAACAGTCAATGCAAGTGAGTGGGCTTGAATGGTGACCTAGTTCCCATGTAATGACAGCCCCTAACCATTTCTGTGTTGTTTGATGCTCACAACATCTGCTACCTTGCTGCCGTACGACCGCAGTCGTGCACAAAAACACAGCAGAATCCAATCCACAGCGGTGCAGAGGACGTGAGAAGGAACTGGGGCAGCTGTAATTTTTTGTTTGTTTGTTTGAGACAATCAAATTGAAATGAAGTCGCTGATGCTTCACACGGCCTGTAATAGTAATATTATTCCACGTCATTAGTCAGGAAAAATGGCTCCGAGAAACATCAACCCAAGTTTTCCCTTTGCCACAGAAGGCAGGGGCCAAGTGGGGCCAGGAGGTTAACCTGGCTTTAGCATTAACCAAGCCCAGCTGTTATTGTTGGGTCTTGTGAGTCTGCAAAAGAGACCCAGCAGCGTCCGAGTTGGAGTGAGGCCACAGAGAGGTCAGCAGACCAACGACGGTGAGACGACGGGGGGGTTTCTGCGTACCAGCTCTGATTCCTGCATACTGAAGCAGCCCTGCGCCTCACTGACATCAGTCAAAACTCCTGACTGTGTTATTACTGTGTTCTGTTGTGTGCTCAGAGATGAATGGGCTCGGCGTTCAGGCTAACAAAGAGCCTTGGCATGCGTACAGGAGCAGGAAGAGGGAATTCTAATGCTGCTTTATCACGGGGCAATAAAAGAAGACAATATGAGCTGTCCTCCATGAACTGGTTTAGTGAACACTCACATCTCCGTTTTCTGTTCGCAGACACTCCCTGAAAGTCATTTGACAGAGAACGTTTTTTTTTTCTTCTTTTTTCTTACAGTGGCACGAGTGAATGTGTGTTTTAGCAGCTGCAATCAATTCACGTCTTTATTAACAGAGCTGCTTTATGTGGCTGTTACTATGCAGCAGTCACATTTTTTCCTTTAACAAGACAATTATTTATTTACACTCTGATAACATTTACTTTGCTGCAAATTGATTTTTGTCAAAATGGTTCTAAATGTCAGCTGTGATTTCAGTTCTGGGTTTTATGAACTAAAGCATTTTCACAGCAGACATTTTGACTTCAGGAAAGCACAGATGCCACTAATAACTGCACAATAGCTTTGTCCTGTTTAAATGTTGCAGCAAACCATGATGGAGCGACCTTAAAACAGCAGTGAGCATTTATAATTATTATTGCCTGTTGCCGAAGGCGA
Organism: Cynodonichthys magdalenae; assembly: GCA_031762555.1. NCBI lineage: Eukaryota > Metazoa > Chordata > Actinopteri > Cyprinodontiformes > Rivulidae > Cynodonichthys > Cynodonichthys magdalenae. The sequence continues at coordinate 12,301,626 of JARVJO010000394.1, read as the reverse complement.
AGGCAGAGCAATAATGTTTTTTGATTTTTTTTTTTCGCCTGTGTGTGTTTGCCTGTACTCTTAGCAAAATGTCTCATAAATAATGAATGGATTTTAATCAAACTTTCAGAAAGTTATCACTAAATTTAGATCTATAGCTGATTAACTTTTGGAGTAAAGCCATGCTCTCTGTCTGAATCTGTGGTATAAAAGGTGATGAAGAGTGATATGCATTTGTTCAATGCTAAGCCTTTAACTTGACACTTTTTCTCCATTGTCTTCAAAGCGAAAGCCTACAAGATGGGGGTGAGTGTATTGATCTAAGTATTGATACTATTGATACCAAGATGTGTATTGTATCGCATCGATACTAGAGCGATGAGATCGATTTTTTTGTTTTCACTTTATTTGCACTACTGATGTTATTTTTCACAATTAAAGTGAAAAATAAAGTCAGTAGTGCAAAGTCTCCAAATCATTTGGAGCTGTTAATTAGTCCTGTTTGTTGTGCCCATGTGCTATGGAAGTTGAAGAAATTGTTATATTATTATTGCATTGTTTCTTCTTTTTTGTTATTTTGTGCTAGTCATGTATATGAGATTTTGCTTTAGTTTGTCCTGTGTTTTTATCGCAATCAACTAACTAAAGGCAAAATCACATAATTATTCAATAAACACGAAAAGTATCGGAATCGGCGATACTAGCCCTGTTTTTACTTGGTAACAGATTGATACTAGAATTCCTATAGTATTGCCCACCCCTACTACAAGAAAGCTTTGATGTCCACAATTTAAATGTCGATGTTCAAATTTGAAGCAACTGCATCAAATTATTAGTGTGCCCAATCATTGTTGGTAACTAAAGAATCACTTTTGTTTTTGCACACAACTTGGTGTCACAGAAACCCTTTCTTAAAAAAAACCCACATTGCTAAAGTCTTGCAGTTTTCTTTTTTAGTGTTTTAGTGTTTCTTATGTTTACCCATATGTGCGTGCAATGTGCAAAACAGGCAGCAATTTTATGTATGTGATGAATTTATGAGTAAAAGAAACCACAAGAGTCTGTTCAAACCATAAAGAAACATCTAAAAAGCAGCAAACAAGTGACTCAGTTTTTGAAGCATTGATGCAAAAACTGAGTCACTTGTTTGCTGCTTTTTAGATGTTTCTTTATGGTTTGAACGGACTCTTGTGGTTTCTTTTACTCATAAACACTCATCACATACATAAAATAAACCATAAGAGTCCATTCAAACCATAAAGAAACCTCTAAAAAACAGCAAACAAGTGACTCAGTTTTTGAAACGTAGATGCAAAAAGTGAAATGGGTTTGTTCTCTTGGTCCTTTCTATGGAGAGAAGGTCATATTTTTCAACCTAGCGTTCAATTAAGTAAATAAAACCTCATTATCTGTTGAAACAAGTTCAAAGCGTGCAGTTTTTCTGTACATAGCACAAAAATATAATGTGAATAATCCCACAGAGTAAAGTAAGGTAAATGTTACAACTCAAATCTAAAAGTCTTCTGTATGAACACTCCCTTTTAAATTGTGCACAGCTTAATGATAATAGCTGTTGCACAAAGGGCCGTAATCTGTGTCTTTGGGGCTAACTGATGAGTGGTAATGAAAGTCAACATCTCCTCTGTGGGCTGCAGAGCACATGCAACTAAAAGGCTGTTACCAGAGACAGCCCGGTCCTCAGGCGAACTCAAATACTTTAATGCCAACCCTCCATTCCCACCTCCTCACCCCTTTAGCGAAACTTCCCCATTTTAATCCAGTGGTGTGCATAGAGCTCAGGGAAATGATATTTAAGAGACAATGAGTGCCCTGCAGAGGAAAAGAAGGGAGGAGAGATTAGTGTGCGTCTCTGAAGTGGCTTTGACTCTCCCACTGATGGAGAGTAATTAAAGCAGCCTACTGGGTTGTGGATGTAGCTAAAGGGGGATAGTAATGAAACATCACAGCTCACAGAGCTCGGGCCTGCAGTTCACATCTTTGGCCCCGAGCCCTGATTAAAGCAGTCACTATGTAGGTTGTTTTTATACGTTTAATACTTAATACACACGCACATCACCGCGCTACTGTGTTCAGATGTTAGGTGGTGTTCAGCAGACAGGCTGCGACAGTTAGGGTTTTGAAGGATCGCTGACCTGGCCAACTTTTTGAGCAAATGACACACAAAGGTCTGTGTTCGACGTGCTGAATGGACATTAGTAAACAAAAACCGTTATCAAAGGTCACTACTTCACAGACCAGTTACACACACAAAGTCGGTGACTCATCCTCTTCGTCTGATTCTTTCTATAAGATAATCTGGCGAACTCTAAATGCCACTGCTTGCATCCTGAGACGTGTCGGCGTGATCAGTAAAGTTTATCTTTGGTGCAGCAGGAAGTAAACTCTGAAATGATGTTGCCAACGAGGACCTTCTGAGTCGTCTTCTTGGGATAAAATATGATGCAATATAATGGGGTCCGTGGGAGCTCAGTGGTCAGTGCCACTGTCGTGTGATCCAGAGGCTGCAGGTTTGAGCTCAGGTTGTGTCAGGAAGAGCATCAGATGTAAAACAATTGCCAAATCTTTTAGAGAGTTTGTTTGATGAGGTGACACTTGAAGAAGGGAGCAGACAAAAAAAAACAACACAATGGCAATGATGTGTCTCAATTCAGGGGCTCGCGACCCACGAAGACTGCGGCTCATGGAGACCGCACCCTTCACAGAGCAAATGTATTCACAAGTCTTTTCATGGGAAACATAACTTCACAAAATTCAATGTATTGTTACAAATTGTTAGACGTAAATAAATAAAAAAACAATAATTTGGGTTTAGCTCTAAAATGGGTGCTTGTAACTGCATTTTATTTAACATCTCATTCAGCTAAGTTGCTAAATTTAAAAACAAGTATTTGGTCCGTGATAAATTTCCAAACTCTGCTGTTAAAAAAAAAAAAAAAAACTCAGTTGTTTTTGTTTTCCTCTACATTTTGCTGACGCTGCAAAGATTCCTGAGATATCAGAGACTGTGCAGGCTACTCCGATGCAACCTACATTTTTGGGGTTTTGTTCACTGTGTTTGTCGGCCGCATGAGAAGAAGCCCACGAATTGGGACAGCCTTCAGCGCGGTGCAGTGATGCAACCGGCCTACAAATATACCCTACATGGGCTGCAGCCCCTAAACTGAGACACAACCAATATGTGACATTATTACACAAAACAAGACAGTACTGTATAATATAATACTGTAATATACAAAAAAAAATGGAGTTCAGTTTGATTAGCATTTTTTTTGCAACACAGAGCTATAAAACAGAAATGGAAATATGTTGAAACCAAATTTGCATTATGGATTTTCTTTCATTTAGAAGTATTTTGTAATGTTTGCTTATTTGAATATTATGATTTAAGATCTGCATGCGCATCGCTAAACACTGAACGTTGCAGAAAAAGCAGGAAAATAATGGAAAACATATTGGATTCAATATGGAAGCAGATAATCTGTTTTCTCTGCTTGTGTAATTTTCATGTTTGTTTCAATTTGTGGCCACATTTCTTTATAGTGTGAATTGAATTTAAACTCTTCTTAAACAAGGATTTTTTGTTTTATTTTTATAAAGACACAGTCACTTTCCAAAGGTACCTACTTTGTGTGCATAATAATAAATTCTGTTTGTACACCTAAAGTTGTGCCTCTATAACACCACAGCTTGGTTCGCACGTGGAGTGGAAAAGGGGATTGGAGATGAAAGACGAACACAGGTTTTCACCAGTCTGTTTCTGTCAAGATCAACAGTTGCCTTCTGATCCTGAGTGGCGGAGTTTGGAGACTATTCAGAGGATGTTAAAACGGAGATCAGAGCTGCAGAAATCAACAGCTGGGACAGAGCAGACTTGGCCCAGACAACATGTGGATAATGGATCATTTTCTGTCCAACTCCCGGGTTAGGAGCTTTGAAGCACTATACAGTGAAGGAGTTGGCAGATATTAAATTAAGCATGGAATGAATACATGATGATTTATTTAAAGAGATAAACATGTCCCAAATCTGGGGATGTTTTGCACATTTGCACATGGATCTCACATGGTCAAAAGGCTCCAACTTTAAGCCCTGACCCCCCCCCGAGGTGGTCCTGGCAGGCACAAAAACTGGCACGATGGGTTTTGTTGAGGGCAATTGTGCTGCTTCTTGAATTTTGGATTTGAGCATTTAGGTCAAACTTGACCTCAGGTTTTGCAACCATCTGCTCCTGGGATGCAGGCCAAGGCCACGGGCCATGGTTCTGGTTCTAACAGGATCAATGAAGAGGCCTCACAGAGCTCAGTCGATCCCTCTAATGCGTCCTCTTCATATCCTGTGTTTCAGGTGTTTTCCCTTTTTAGCTGTAGCCTCCAGGGAGCTGGCTTTAAAATGGATGATTGCCTCCGACCGTCGCATTAAAAGCATTAATCCCGCTCTTATCAAGCAGGGAATGATGAATTAGGAGCGTCAGCTCTGGGCTCACCTTTGTTGTCATTTGAACAGAATCAAAGCTTTAAATCACAGGGCTGCACCTGGTAATAGGAGGGGGGGAGACATTCTAATACTGCGTGTGACAGAGCCGCACTGCTTCCAGCTGATTTAATAACTCCAGAAGGAGGGGGTGGCGCTGGGCTAAATGAAAATTTGAGCAAGGTTTTAAAATATATGATTGCAGGATGAAATGGCAGTTGCCCTCATTTTTCTTTGTTAGTGTCCTCTTTCCTCGCTGTGTGTTCAAGTCAGATGAATCTGAGGTGTCGATGACTTGTTGCCAGGACAGTTTTGGAAATGGCACAATGCTTTATTATTTGCAGACTGTTTGCTGCTTCCTGTTTCAAGGAGACACGTCATGCAAAAACACTTTTTTTAGCCGTTAAATACATTATGTTGCATACTTGGTGTCTCTAGGAGTGCAGAAAAGTTTAATTTAGTTTCTCCCAGTGCTGCTTAGATATCTTTATATTCTTTATATTCTATTCATATTTTTTTTAAACCTGTTCAGTTTTCTCTATTTTTTATGACATCACAGTTTTTGCAATAGAAATGCCAAATAAGGTCTTGGCTCACCAACTACAATTTATTTTTTGTCTTCATTCTCCTCTGGCTCCAACAGGCTTGATGGACAAGTCTTCCTTTGTTGACAACTTTTTAAAATAATTTTAAACATTTCTGCGCAGCTATATAGTCGTAAAGCCCTCTATCAAATTAGAATGGACCGGTCTGGAAGCTGGAGGGGGGCGGGGTGTGAAGCAGCTCATTTGGATTTAAAGAGACAGCCTGAAAACGAGTTGATCTGAGACACACCTCAGAAAAGGAGCGGGGATTGTGGAGTTACAATAAGGAGTAATTCAGACCAAAGCACTGCAGTTCCACTTTATTTAGTCACCAACTGAATGACTTAAATGTTAAAGGTTTTGATCATCCTGTTATTATAATCACTACAAATAGTCAAGACAAAAGCAAGGAATAAAAAAACTCTTCATCTAATTTATAATAAGCTACTATCTCATTTGTTCTGTGTGAAACATGGCAGGTCACACTGCTCTTATAAAAACAGACCACTGCTCTGATTCAAAATGGTCACAAAGTATGACTTTTGCTGGCTGCCTAGTGGAGAATATCTTAATCTAATGCTTCACGGTTTTCCCGTCACATCGTTCTAACACGGAGGAAGGGGAGTACAGCAATTGAACATGACAAAACAAATCAACCCAGGCTTTTTATGTGTACATGTTTGAATATTTTAATGAATTTGAATGGTCTATGAGCAAAACGTTTCAGCAGCTAACCTCTTTTCTTGTTTATAGAGTGCTGCTGAGTGTTTATATACTGTATGCATAGATATAAAAAAACAGGCACAGAATTAAGCAACCGCTTTAATGAGAAAAGACAGAAGTAACTCATATTTAAATTATTTACCGTGTTCAATTCAGTAAGGTCTTACATCAAAGCAACTCATTACATTTTGTTAATTAGACTAGGACTAATTGACCCTGACTTCAAAATATAGGAATAGAACATCTGAGGCAGATAAAGATGATTTTCTACTCTAAAAGTGATTAAATATTATACATTTTCCTCTCTTCCTTTCTTCTATACTTTCCAATTTGCCTTTTTCTTTTTAATTCTTTCTTTTCTGTGTAAGTTCTGTAAAACATTCAGCCAAAATAGGAACCTTTTATTTTTTTCTGGATCTGTAAATGCAGCAGAAAAAAATATGAAGCGACAGTTTTGTTGCAGTGAATCTTAATGACTCTTTGAGTGCCTCCTCCTCTGATAAACAGAGGGATTGAGTTGACTTGTACCCAAAGACATAATTTAAATCTGGGGAGGTCACAGGAAACATTAGCAAATTATCTACCCAGTGCCTTCCAAGATCTCCCGGCAGATAATGGAAAAGCCAATCTATTTGGCTGATCGGTATCTTATCGGCATAGGCTGAGAAAAGCTCACAGTAATTTCACTTGATATGATAGAAGATTTCCCTTCACTTTGAGATTAGCTTTCCCTCAGGGCTCTGGGCTATAATTGCACGGCTCTAACAAGGTGAAACATTTGTGAGATTCCCAACTTTGTTTTTCATGAAACTTGGAAAGAGTGAGCAGGACTGAGATGTGTATGAACACATAAATATATGCATATAATTTGTGCAAATAACACTACAGCAGATAAACATTTAATTATATATCCAATTTTAAACACTGAAGATTGAAAAAGAACATTTACTTACGAGTTACACCCAATATAGGGACATGTATCTTTTAGATGTACAATAAACATTTACTTGACATTGACATTATACTTCATTTAATGTTACAATTACAGCTAAACAGCATGTGAGACTAGATCATCTGTAGGTTTTGCAGGTGTTTGATCATTAAAAAATAACCTTTTTTATTAAGTACTGCAAATACTTATCAAGACAGATGATTGTGTTTTTATATATTAAATGTCCACCACTTTTCATGTCAGAGATTTAAAATTAAATCATCATCGGCTAATAAGGGATGAAGTTATAGCTGTTTTGGTCATACCTGGTTTATGATTTCTCATATTGTAATTTCATGCAGTATTGTGAGCTCTCAGGAGATGTGATAGCACTCAGAGTATGTGTTGAGGATGGTACTGAGCTACTACCACACCAGATTTTAGCTCAATATGTGTCAAATTGACTGAGTTATAACAACTTTATGTTTGTTAAGGTTAAGTCATTCAGTCGTAGATGTACATCCAATGAATTAAAACCGGTCTAGTAGTTTGTGAGATATTTTGCTAACGCTACAGTCACACGAACGTGTGCATAAACAAATATCTTTTCTCACCTTTGGTGGCAGGTGATAATTAAGCAAACTGCTTATCTTTGTGGCTGTTCTGTAGAATTGTGCAAAAGATTCTAAAATGGCTGCAATATAAATCAGTTAAAGTAGCGATCAGAACAGCTACCCTTCAGTGCTCTGATGCTCAAATGTGAATTGTGGTGACTTGAACGTGTTAATTTTGTGTTTTAAAGAACATTATGCTTTCCTTACATTAATATTAATAACTTGCATTTTGCAACTTATCTGTGTCACTTTGACCAAGGCCCACCCATGTTTAAACTGTGGCACATAAATAACACAAGTTATGCAGTTCTTTAGAGGAATTAACTGCATATTGTAACTTGATTTATCATTAAGGTGTCTGCGCCACAAACAGCAGCAGAACTGAACCAATTCGCAGCCATTTGTTGCACATCTATATGTTTAGAATTCATCGTTTTTATTTAGAAGAGAAGAAAAAGAAAAGAAGAAAGAGAGACTGGGAGAGATGTAGCTTTAATCTCCTGTTGATCCACTCAGATCCTCTCCGGCTGCTTTCTGCCCCACATTGCCCCCATCTCTCCAAGGTTTTGTTTTAGTTAAGCCCAGCTGAGCCACCTTGAGACGGGGTGGTCCACCTTGATGGGAATGAGCAGTGACAGCTGTGGCCATAAAGTGGAAACGGATCAGCGTTTTGGTGCTTGGCCTCTGGAATTCCACGGCTTCTCAGGGGCCAAATTGGCTGTCTTTTACAACAATCGATGCAGACCTATTGATCGCTCAGCCGATTTCATTTGCTTTTCTGCGCAATTAGAAATGATTTACAGAAGCCTTTGTTCTCCGTGCAGTCTTTAAACAATTCTTTTAAAGGATAATCAGAGGTTTTTTTTACAAGGTTGGTCAGGTTGGTCTTATGAAAGAATCCTTAAAAAAGGATGAGCATGCTGTGACTTCACCACAGTTTATCTCACAGCAAAGGCTGTCGACTCCAGACAGTCTCTGGAGAAAGAAAACAAAGGATCTATAAGCTTGTTTTTTCCATTAATTATTGCTAAATAAGCCAATGAATCATTGAAAGAGGTGAGAAATGTTTAAAAAAATTATGTTTTACTAAACAATTAATACAATACTAACAGAAAAATGTATGCATCTTCTTCATGATGTTAAAAAAAGATTTAGAAGCGAAGCTTTAATGGGTTTCAGTAACCTCTAAAAAGTCATAGCAGTGACTTCTCTTAAATAAACGCAGTAGTTGAGAGTATCAAGAGTGTTTTGTACAAAAATAGCCTACATTTCAGAGACCGACACTGCGTGTAACCTCCTCCCACCATGCAGTGCAGAGTGGAACTCTGAGGTCACAGCTGCAGCGTGCGGGGGATGTGAGGGCAGGTCGGGGTGGAAACCTGGGGCTGAGAGGAGAGCGTTTTGTCGAAGGGAAGATTTAGAGGCTCTCACTCGCTGTCAGCGTAAACAGCCGGAAGTGAAACTTACACAAAAGCAGCCTCTTGTAAGCGAAGGGCTCCTGTCATGACCTCGTGACTCCTGCTGCAGTTTTCTGTGGTGTTTACAAACCAGTGATAAAACGAGATAAAAAAGAAAAGTGGGTTTTACACCACAAAGTCTAACAGCGTCTTGTTAGAATCATTTATTAAAATGAACTCTTAATAAAAGATAAAATGATAGAAATCATGCTGCTGCAGAAAGATTTTCAGGTGTTACTTTCTGACCATTTAGATAAACAGAATTTAGATCTTTTCCCATGTTTGATGTATTGTGTTATACTAATCCACCATTGTTTTCCTTAGTGATCGCTGGTTCCAGCTCATCACCCCGTTTGTTAACCAGCTGTTCTGCAGTCACTCAGTGTGTTAGCCTTCATCAGCCTTGTCTGCTAATTGAAGCATAAAAAGCTTTTGCTGTGGTTAAACAAATGTTTTTGAAGGTTTTGAAGCATCTGCAGCACAAACACAAGCATTAATGTTATTGCTGTTCAGTCTGACACTCTCCAGTTAGATATTAGATTAAAGGTGGCGTCCCGGCTTTATAGTTTAAAAAAGGTTACGTTTTGACTGTGCACACAAATGAAAGGATGGCGTGTCAAGAATTGATTTCACTCTGGAACCTGTTTTTAAAAAGTACCATTTCAGGGCTCCTAAAATGTAGTTTCTGTGTGGACGCAAAAAAATAAAGCTTGCATATTTACAAAACGTTGTTCCTTATGGACAGTGCCGTGTTTACTTCAGCTGCAAATTCCAATAAACGTGACAAACCAGTTCTAGTTCACAATTATTTAAAGAAAATAAGCAACCCTAATGCTGCAACAATAAAACGCTGTCAACTACTGGAGTTTTAGGATCCTTGGCTTGTATGTAAATGTTTCTCATAAAGGAGCTTTGCATTGAGCTGCAAAGCTCCTTTAAAGTCCCAGGAGTCTCCACCCTTTCTAATGTAAGCACACAGGAAATTTTCATTTGCCTTCTTATGCTTGATGTCAGAGCAAAACAAGAATTAGCAAAACTATTGTTTTATGCTCATTTCTTAATTATTTATGAGTCTGGGCTGCCGGTCAGAATATCAGTATTTAGACGCCTTAATCACCAGGGTCAGCATTAGTTGTTTTTTTTTTTTTTTTGCAATAGTTATTGTTTTAACGTCATTGACGCAGGTTATAAATCTGAGCTGACATCACTTCGTTTACCAGTGTGTAAGAGTCAGATTTCCATACAAAGCGCTCCTGATGGGGGGGAAAAAAGCGAAAGGCACGTAACCTCTGGTGTGTAAATGTGAATGTTTGCCCCGAGTCATTTGCTTGCCAACAGACATGAAGACTCAGGGGAAATGAGGTGTGACACACGCGCCCACACACGCCAGGTTGTGGCAGTTGCTGATTTGATGATTCGGTGAGCTTATGGGTCTCTCAGTGAAATGCAACTCCTTGTCCCAGACGTTGACAGTAAATAACCCGCTGTTGTCTGTGCCACACAACCAGAGGTTTGACTTTCTGTTCACGTCCATTCGAGGCATTTTTGTAAAATATTTCAACTTGAGAACGATGTTGGATTTTTTTTTTTAATCTTTCGTGCACTTTGGACACAGAATCGACTCTGATTGCATTAGAGCAGCTGACAGTTGATTACAACATTTGAGCCAAGTAGACGTGTTGTTTTTCTAACAAGTTTCATCATAACCCCCTGTCGTTACACACCTGACCTGATGATGAGAGACAAAAGGAGCCTTGATAAGCTCATGATACAAAAGATTTGAAATCATCTAAGCACAATATTTGGGAGGAGGGGGGGGCAAACTTTGTAGAGATGAAAGTATGTTTTGTACGTTTCCCCCTAAATCAAAGGACATCTCTGCTGTTTTTGTGCCTGTGGGAATCTAACACAAGTTCAGGTAAGGTGACATTGATTGTAAGACCAATTTATTTTCTCTCAGAAAGAACATCTTGTGCAGAGAATCTCATTCATTTTCAGAACAAGCCTCGATTTTTTTATTTTTTTTTTCTCTTCTTTTTTCTTCTTCAAAGTATGCCTTATTACCGCCTCACTCGCGGGTGTCAAACTACAAGGCCTTTGGAACACACACTGTCACATTTCTGTCAAATTATTCCTCTTGCTTTTTACACTTTGCTTGTCATAAAAACAAACATCAACCTATGCCTGCGTGGTGTTTTTAGGCCTTTGTTTGTACATGTGATTGTACATTATTTTAGAGCACAGTTTGCACCAAGAGGCACAGAAAAACTGATAAAGATTTGGGATGGTTTGATAGATTTTTGTCAAAAAATTATGTTACTCAAAGTTGCTCCAATACAACAAATGAATTATTTTCGCTCTTTAAATTACCTAAGAGTTTAATTTTGACCAGACTGAGGATTTAACTTCTAATTCTGGTGAAGCCAAGACAAAGTGTTTTGCTCTGCCTTAAAACAACTCTGGTTTGAAAAATGTCACACTGGTTCATGCAAATGCTCATTTAGGAGCTTTCATTGTAAATTTCACATTGCATGTTTTTTTTTTTTTGTCTTTTTTTTCTTGCCACATTCCTACAGGTTATATAGGGAGTGTCACAGATAGTTGCTGCACAGCCACTAGTTTATCCTACAAATAACCACAGAAATCAATGAAAATATCAGTGTGATGTCAAATTATAAAACTTTGTTTGCACAAATCAGTATAAAAACTTTCATGTTGAGTTGTTTTAAGACAGCAGTAATTCACTTTGGTCTTGGTTAGCTCATCAATTTAGTCCAAAACAATCAATTAATCCAAATTGAGACAGTTAAAAGACCTATCTGCAACAGGTAAGACAGTATCTGTTCATAAATGTTCTGCAGAACCCCACCTAAAAGATCTGAACAATACTTAAAAGATTACATTGTTGTTTTTTGTATTTCTGTTAGACATGGCATAATAAAAGCCCTAAAACGACAAACATATGGAAAATTTAATTTCTTCAATAATCATGCCTACATGTATGTTATAAATGACTTGACATGCTGTTCACATTTAATGGCAAAAATGTTAACTGTGCAAGAATCTGTGATGTGCAGTAGTTCATGATGATTATATATACATACATACATACATACATACATACATACATACATACATACATACATTATTAGGGGTGCAACAATACATGTATCCGTATCGAACAGTTCAATACACCCTTGTATCGAACAATACACCTTTCTATCAACAATACAGATTTTTAAAATTTATTTTATCAGCTTGTCTTCTGAAGATGCTCTGTATTGAAGGATCAGTGGATCTGTGTTCAACTACTCCACCTAGGCTGCATCGTCGAGCGCAGTTTCAGCAACATTTAATTTGAAAACTGTACTTTTGAGGTTAAATGTTCAAAATTAATTCCAATAAATTACAAGTTAAGAAGGGCATGGAAATTGCTCTTTTTTTGTATTGAAAAAATATTGAACCGTGAGACTAAAGTATCAAACCAAATCGTGAATTTTCTGTATCGTTAACTTGGATTTTGATCCAGACGTAAAAACTGCTCAGTGGTTTCAAAGCAACATAAGCTTAATCATAACATGCAGATATCGGGTACAAAATTTAGCTGAGTCCCTCAAAAATAGACTTTCTCTGTCTTTGTTAAATCCACCACCATTACCAGCTGACAGAGGTGCAGTAACTCAGGTGGACATTTTACCAAACTGTGTGTTTATGAGAAGCCCGTCATGTCCTGTCTGTGTGGTACGGTGCTGCCCCTCCCTCCACCCACACCATCCTTCACTTTATTACCTTTTCTTCTCCTTTTGCTGGTGGTGGTCGGATGTCCTCTCGCCTCTCATCCCCAGAGGGTTCTTACTCACTTCCCCCTTATCTGACACATCAAAGGATCTCATTACGAGCTGTGACACCAGCCCCACCCTGAGCCAACCTGTTCCTACCATCACATTTAAATAGCTTCACATTGTATTCATAATAGGTAATGTCATGCACTGTGCTCTCTGATGTCTTACAGTATCCATTTCCTTGCCTTTTCCACCTCTCTCTATTCCAACCGCACATGCCCAGCAGACATCCCTCTATAAAATTCTCTTTTATTTATAGCTTGTTTGCTTTTTATAAGGCAGCTGTGCAGACCAAAGTTGCTCGTCTTGTTTGATGTGCACATCTCTCATCTGTGATCACTAAGTGAATCCTAAAAAAAGGACAGGCTGTTAAATGGAACGACTGCAGCGGAGCCTTCTTAGTGGAGATTGTTCGGCGTGCATTTTATTTGCCTCCTCTCCTTTGACAGCACATAATTTGTGTCTGAGATCCAACAGGCAGAGAAAGCACAGCAGCGAGGACAATTTTTTTTTCATCAAAGGAGTAGTTTGAATCTTAAGTAGGGGATGTGGAAAGATTAGTGGTTAGTATCTTACCTGTTTTAGATAGACCTCAGTTTGGAGAAATGCGCTAGCAGCTCATTTGAACAGGGCTAAGACCAAAGTGGACTGCTGTTTGTGCATATGTTATGTTACAAGCCTTTCATATTGCATGGTTATTTAGCAGAAAATACACTGGCTTTGGTTCTGGACCCACCTGAATTAGCCATTCAGTGAATCTGCTCAGAATAAACATTATTTCTTTAACATAAGGTTATTCAAAGAGCTATGTACAACAGCTAAAATATACTTGGAACAAAAAAATAAATTTATGTTTACTAGATTATTTCTTTGTTGTAACAATGCTTCTTGGTAATAAATCTGGTACCACCAGAAGCTCAAAACAAGTGTCAAATACAACAGACAGAGAATTTGGGTAATTTTTCATGTGCGCAACCCACATACTCAACTCTGCTGCTCATCCCACAAGTGCATGTTCCTTACAAATGAGGCAGCATTTAAAAAGGTAAATCAGGCTTTCCAACAGTAAAAGATTTATTGCCAAGAAGCATTGTTACAACAAAGAAATAATCTACCAAACACACGTTCTCTAATTTTTGGGCCAAGTCTCAAAAGCTTTAAACTGTCTCTTTAAAGCAGGCAGAAGGACCTCATGCGACATTCCTGATTGGAAACTTTATCTTTCCGGTCCCAACATGTTAGCTGATGAGTCCCAGGAGCTACAGCACCAGGCCATAATTAACACGAGTGGGGTCCTCTCTCCTGTCGCCCTCGTTTACTTGCCTAACTTATTTACTAAACAGAGCAGAGCCACTCCGGCAGGCCGTTAAAGAACAGACTTGTGCTCTCCCTGTATGTCTTAAATAATCTCCGAGGTAGACTTTGCCGAGGCTGCTGAGCACAGCCAGACATGAATATAACAAGACAATAGCAGACAATCGTCTTCTGCAGGTATAATAGGACTTTAACTTTTTGCTGACTAGTTTGACAGATTTCATTCAGTCTCCACCTACAGACAGCCAATTAAAGTAGTATACAGCCTAACATAGATGCTCTCACTTCACTGCCCCTGTTACAGCTTCCAGGTCGGTGTGTGTGTGTGTGTGTGTGTGTGTGTGTGTGTGTGTGTAAGTAGTATATTTGAGTCTGAAAAGGGACATGCAGGGTTCAGCCAGGTAAAGTACAAAAGCAAGGGCACCTCCTCCATCTTTCCTAAACATTTATCCAACACTTGAGAGTGAAAGATGAAGGATGCAGCATATTTTAGGACTGGGGGGATGCTGGAGTCTTATTTCTCGGGATGTTTTTGTTTTTCCCACAGAGAATTTATTTTGGCAGGGCTGTTACTCAAAAAAGCGCTGCTCTTTCCTCATTCTCTCCGACTCTCCATTTATCTCTGTCTGCTCTTCATCTCCATCCTTTATTTCTCTCCGAGGCGCCGTCTCTTACTTACAGCCGCCGTTCCGTTTGATAAACTTTTGGGAGATTTTTGTATGACCAAGCACACAGGAAACAGCAGTCATGAGGGGAAAAAAGGACAATCATTCTGTCAAGGTGCTTTGAAGAGCAGAGCAGTGCAGCAGCAGATTAATGTCCTCATAAAAGGAGGGAGCTGATTTTGATGGAGGGTTTTATAGATTTTGCTGGTGGTCCACCTCCTTTAGGTGATATTTCTTTTCTCTTTTGTTCTGCATACTTGAAGTAGAGAAAGAGGATGTGTATAAAAAAGAAGGTGCAGGCATGGAGATTCAGAATGACAAAAACTAGATTGATAACCCAATCACTTGTGTACAGAGATTCTGCCTTTTCAGAATTATTATTACCCTTCAGGGACAACAGTCAGCATATATTGTCGTTAGCTTTCTTCTCTTAAAACACAGAAACAAGCAGTTTTCAAATAGCTAAGAGTTGCCACCGATGTTGCGCAATTAATTGCCAATCATCCAAGAATTATCTGCGTCTTACAGAGAATAAATCAATAGTTACGATAGACGTTGTGTCAAAAAGAAAACAGCAGTAGTTATTGATGAAAGCAGGTAATGAAATGATAATACCTCACAGTTGCAGCTGCTGTCAAAGAGTCGTTGACCTTGATTCCTCCCAGAGCTCTTTTCGGTTTCCCCTGCTCGGGGTTGATAAGAGCAAACCAGAATGTGCAGGTTCAAAAGATCTATCAGATCAATGCTTTTGTCTCACTGCACGTTTTGAGTTTAACACAATTAAAAAAAAACAACAAATAAACAAAACTGAAGCTTGCAAGTTTGTAAAGCATCTGGTCTGTTTTCAGCTTTTGATGATGACAAGGAAAAAGAGAGGATATAGTGAGTAACATTTACTGGAGTGATAAATCAGATGATTTTTTTTTTATGACATCAAATGCAAACAGCAGCTCTTCCTGAACATTGACTATATGAGATTGCATATTTGCCTGCAGGGCAAACTGAGAGTCTGCAGAATACAAAGGCCATATGCTATATTTCTTCTTCTTCTTCTTCTTCTTCTTCTTCTTCTTCTTCTTTTTTTTGTCAGGACCTTTTGATGAAATTCAATTTGATGGCCCAAACAGAAGTAAAAGGAGAGGCTTGACAGAGGAGACTTGAGAACTGAACCACACAAGCCAGGGTAAGGAGACCTCCCTCTGGGCCTGGCAGCCCAATCCAGTTTATTGATTTTCTGTCCTCTCCTTCAATACGTGGAATGTGCCAAACCCAATAGATTATGACAAACGTGCCCGCCAGAGACCACCGATCCTCTAATTGATCTTGATGGAGTACAGCTAAGGATCAAAGGTTGGGAAAATTTGGTGACATAGCAGGTTTCACTCCTCCCACAAACACTCCTTCAAAGTCTATAAAACAGACCCGTAGCCTTGACAAAAAAAGGGGGAGTGTCTCCCCTTCCTTTCGTCAAGCCCTCTCCTCTGTCTCGTCGTCTCTGTGGACGCGGGCAGCTAGACTTTCACCGCACTGCTGAGCACAATGGAGTTAGTGCTTTACAATAACAACCTCCTGCCAAAAGCACAAAAAAACAAGGCAAGAGAAAAGCTCAGTGCTCTATTTTGATGAAAGTAACAAGCACAGCTTGTTGTAAATAGGCTTTCTGAAGCCTGAGGCAGCTTTTCTCCCCAGGGGACATGCTTTCTGCATCTCTCCCAGGGTTGCTGTCGCCAAAAGGTTCTCTCTGTAAGGGAAAAGAGAGGCACAAACAACAAGTTCAGCTTTTCTGGCAAAGGAAAATCATCTCTCTGTCAGGTTTACTAGCTGGCATTTGTTCTCTTCAGATTAGAAAAAGATGTTTAGGATACAATACATGATTGTGCATGGACTTTTGAGTTGGCCGTATCGTCGGGATTACAGTCCAGGTGCTCCCAGACACATGTTAGCTGAGTGTGTTAGGGTGCTGAGCTTCAGTGGAAAGCAGTCTCACCTTGTCTGTCTGTCTGCGAGTTCATCTTCCTGATCCCTGATAACTCGGATGTGTGCTTATTCAAATGAGTTCTGCTCCGGGCAACCTCTTGCAAATCAGGTGCCATCCACATCGGCATTGTCACACAAATTAGGAACGAATGTTTTGGGCAGAGCAGAGGTGCGCTGTCTGTGGACATAGTTAGTCCTGGTTCGCTGACATATTAATGTGTCATGCCACCCCCCCCCCCACCCCCACCCCCACCCACTCAGAAAATTTAATCACAAAACTGTATTTCTTGTGCCTCTCCCCCCTCCTTCACCTAAAGAGGCTAAAGGGACGTGAAAGATGATTGTCTCCAACCTGCCTCCCACATATGAGAGAGTATTTTTTTTCTTTTAATAAATCTCCTCAAACCTCTCTCTTCAGTTACCTTTCTCCTCAGTGCCTATAAGCCCCTCTGATCCTTTCCAATAATAATGGCATTGCCAGCCCATCTCTCTGAAAATGGGTTCCGCGCATACCTAATCCAATTTAATTACTTAGACACACAGGGCTCAGGACACACTCCTCAGGCAGTGTCTACCCCCCCTCCCCAACACACACACACACACCCCACTCCTGTAAGCATGCCCTGTTTGCACCCCATCCACCTCTTCTCATGAATTATGGATCCCTGGCTGCAAGGCGAGGGGTGAGCATTCTGCCTGCTCTGTCATAAGGCTCAGGGAGAACCTCAGCTCAGTGTAAATATGGTGCCTGTCTGGGGCTGAGGTGCCCTATTGTGCTTGCTTGGTATTAAAAGCCCACCACTCTCCCACTCAGTCCCTACACTGCAGCCGCGCTCGCAGCAGGGGGGAAGGTAGGGGTAATCGCAAAGGCCTTCCAACACTTTGCTCCGCTGCAGCCGGGCTCACGCTGACCGGCATTATGGTTGGCAGTCATCATACCTGTTAGGTGGGGGAGAAATGAAAAAGAAATGGAAGCTGAAAACTGTAGAAATAGGCTCAATCGGTCCTGGTTTGCTGTTGATTTGTCAGACAAATGCAGCTTTACACGGCCAGAAAGCACCAGCTCCAGTTCGATCAGAGTCCACTCGACTGTTGTGTGTAAATGGTAAAATAACACAAGTGCAATTTTCTTTTTTGTTTTTCTTCTGACAGGGGTATCTATATAAATTCTGAACTCTGAGCTGCTGCTGTTGATTCCAGATGCTGCCACAGTTTTAGTAGTAGAGGACAGTAGAGTAGAGCAGAGACTAGCACGCTAGATGAATCACGCTGTCCACTCCTTATGTGCTCGGTTGACAGGATCAGACCTCGACTTTCTAGCTACTATCAAGTGCTTGAGCTGTGCACACTTCTGGACATAATATACCCTTCCCCTTACTGGTGGAAACGTGATGACATGTTCATCGAGAGGAGAGCTCTACCACAAGGTTGTGTACATCCACAGGAAAAAAAAGAAGCTAAATAAAGTAGAAGACGGCCATCTAAGGGCTCTATAATTGGCACTGTCACAGTTCTCTCCTTGCCCTTGGAGAAAGAAAAGAAAGATGATGTCTGTGTCAGCTCTGAGATGGTTCGATGCCGTCTGTCAGGGCCCTTAGCACATTTCCCTGAGCTTTATACAGACAGGGCTTGTCTCGCTGCCCTCAGCAGCAGACAGACATCTCATCCTTATCTCTCCAGATTTTTACCTAATCTGTTTCTCTCCCCCTTGCCCTCTCTTCATGAATCTGTCATAAATCATTTTTGGATCCTAGCCCCGTTTGCACAGAAGGTTTCATAAAAGGAGAGGAATGGGCATCAGATATCCCGTCTAAGCAGCAATCAAATTACACGGGATATGAAATGCTGTAGTTTGGAATCCATTATACTGCTCAATAAGAGTCTTCACACTGTAATATGTCAGCACTGGCCCTGAAGGGACAAAAGCACAGATGGTACTGTATATGTGCAATATGCATATGACTGAACACTTTAATAAGTATGGCTGACAGCTGAATGAACAACATACAAGCTGAGTGCACACAACTTCTTCATCTTACTAGGCTGCTTCGACACTAGCCGTATTATATAGACATCAGAATTTACCTGACAGCAGCTAATTTCACATGACACACAAAGAAACTCAAATGCACAACAAAATGAGTCAAACCGCCCACACCAGGTGTTCTCACCCACAGATGAGGGTTCATCTTCTGCTTCTTTACTGACAACACTGATTCCAGAGGTTAATTACAATGTTTTTAGTGCGGCATTTAGCATTTTTTTTAATTTTTTTATATTCTGCATTTGCATAAAAAACAACTAATTACATTCAATAACAAACTAAAGTGATGATCGCTCTAAATGGACTGGCCCTATCTGTCTCCATCTGTTAAAAACCACTGGCTCTTTTAGAGGGCTCTTCATTTTGACAAGTATCATTGAAAAATGCAGTTGCCACGACAACGGCAGACTCATTACATGTAATCCACTAATTGCTAACTAGCTCCACAATTGGCTGTAATTGCTTTGGGGACACAGTTAACCCCTCGGTTGGTATGCAGAGCCAGGCTACTTCTGCCGGCGTCGGACAAAGGCCAGCAAAGGAAGGATGCTGCAAACAGATCACAAAGTCCAAAAACCTGTCCATCCTAAAGACAGACACCCCCCCGCACACGCCCAATAAAAAAAAAATTCTGTGCACACTCCCTCATCATCATCATCCTCCAAACATTCCTAAATCTCTTAGAGCAATATTAATTAATGGGGACGGTTGCTATGGTGATTGATCGCCATATTCTCTGTCAGCAGTATTTAGTCAAATAGGCCCTAATGTTTGTTTGTTAATGGCGCCATAAACAATGCTGCTGGAGGTCTTTTATTATCTCCACGACGGCTCCGACGGCACCTGGGCCATTCAGCTGCAGTTTGCACGCCGAACATTAAAACGACTGAGCCGAAAATTTGTTTTAAAAATTGCAATTCTTTCATCTTTTTGTGTTTACACAGTGATTGGGACACCAAAAAAAATAAACCAACTAGTGTCATTCTATATTTATGTTGTAAGGAAACTATGTAGACCATCACAAATGTAAGAAAGCAACAACCAAATACATTGCAAAGAACATCAAAGCACACTAGAATTCACTAAACAAAAAAAGGAAAAAAAAGCATGTATTTTTTTTAACAGCAATTTTTTTTGTATCAGTATCATCTTAAAATGATTTACAAATGAAATGACTTTGACTTGATGGAGAAAAAAAATTGGATAACCTACATGAATAGTACTCTGTGTGTGTAAGTGTGTGTGTGTCAGGGTGCTGAACAAACCAAAACCCCTTTGAAGAGTGAAAGGCTCAAAGGATGGAGAGGCAATCCGAGAACTTCACAGGCACAGAGGGGAAATTGCCTTGAACCTGGAGGTGTATGAAAGTGCAATTTGTGTCCCATCTGTTCTGCTTCCCTTCCATTAGGAGGAAGGGTGCTCTAAGGCCACTGAGGAGAAAATGCCCCTGCGAGGGTCTCAAGGAACACAGAGGCTCTCGTAGATTTAATTTGCCAGACTAGTCGTTCCCGTCTTCCTCTCTGTATTATTTCAGCTTTGAATGTTACGACCTCGTTCCTTTGTACTTGTTGTTGAATTAAAGAACAGTCTTTTTTTTTTTTTTCTTACATTTTGTTTTATTTTAAATAGCATTTTAGACACACCCAACAAAGGTAGACTTTGAGCTCATGTGTCCAAGTCAATAAAGTGCGGGTTATGCAGTTTCTGTGGTTTCACAGATGAAGTGGTAACATTGTTGAGGAAGAGACAGAAACAAGCCGGCAGCTCTGTTAAGGAGTCTCTTCACCATCACTCAGTCCTGTCTCCATCACACCACCTTGCGATGCAGCCGGGTCTTCTTCCTTAACTTTTTTGCCCTTTCTTTGGAGGGATTTGCATGACAGAAGCCAGCAGAGAAGTCTGTTGCCCAGGCAACGGCTTGCCTCCATTTGCAGTCGGAGCAGAGGTGTTACAAGAGGAGTTGGAAACTGTGGCATCAGAGATTAGATGGGCCCAAAGGGTGCATGTTTGTCAGTGCCAAGGTAGTGGAGTGCATTACTGGCACCAGAAAGAGTGCTGTTCATTATTTCACACTTTAAATGTAACATTGGAGGAGGGTATTTTTCTGAAACATTACGGGTGCATTGGGATAAACTTTTAGAGAGTGAACTAATGTTAGTGCGAGACATGTCCGCCTGCTAAAAAACAAAATTGTTTTGAATTTGAAAAAACAGAGACTCATGATGTGAGCTCAAAGTTGTTCTCCATCTTGAAGTTCAAACCATGTTTGCCTTTTTAGGAACAGTTTCGGGGATTTGAAAGGTTTTTATGTTGATCAAACATTTTATTTTTCTAATGCTAAATTTTTGGTGTTTAAATCAAAAAACAATTCAAAGGTTCTTTTCATAAAACTCAAATATCACTTAATATGGTTTTGAAAGTGAAACGATTAAACAAAGAAACAATAGCAGGAGTCTAATAGAGGTCTGTCTATGTGCGTGTTGGGCTATGAGGATTCTTTCTGTTAAAGGAGAGTCTTTTCCTTCCTCTGTCACCCCCCCAAGATGGAAGATTTATCCCAGGTAAGCATTGAAGGCTGTTTGCTGGGTTCCTTACTTATTTTTAATTATTGGAATTTGGTGATAAATTGAAAATCGGAGTATGTTTTCTTTGAATTGAAGAAGTGACTTTGCATAATAAGATTTTAATCAGAATTGCATAACTGACTTGTTGCTTTTGTTGTATAATGGTCTAAGATGGCTTCTGTTTTGAATTAGGACTAAAAACTGTACTAAAAGGAGTTAAATTAAGTCTTATAGTTACCTTTCTAAAAAGCATATTTTTTAATTTTTTTTATGCGCATTTTGTAGTACTCAATAAAAAAAGGTTGGTGAAAACAACAAAGTTCGAAAATACCTTCTCAATTTTGCAAAAACCTTTTTTAGCTCGCTTAAGGTGTTTTTTCTATTTTCCAAAAAAGAGTTAAAGCGCAAAAAGGGAGGTGGAAACACGTTTGCTAAATAAGTTCTGACTGATCAGCTGCTTCTGGTGTCGGCATCTTCCCGGATATTCCCATAACGTGTGAAAACATGTCTGGAAGCAACAACAGGTAGATATGGACTGACAGTGTGTAACATCACCAAAACTAGTTGTTATGACAAATCAATTACAATTTGCCCGATGGCAACACATTCCTGAAACTTCTCTCCATTGTCTCCAGATGTGTGGTTCCTGCTAGTTTGCAACCTGTACTTCCTGTTTACTACAGCCATGCATGACGTCAGCGTCTGACAAAATTATGCTTTGGGTAGCCTGATTTATTCGCTTCAAACCAGTAGATGGAATTCACATTCATTTATTGTTCTTTTTTTTGCAACATTTTAAAAGTTTGCTCAAAATTTGCATTACAATGGAAGTGTCTTGGTTTTAAACTTTAGCTGCTATGATAAAACTTGAAATTGCAACGTAAGTAACGTGCAAATATAAAGCGAAAACTGTACGGCTGCTTATGTGTGTGTAACAGGATGGAGACATTTCACCCTTTTTTGCTAGTTTTATTTTTATTTGACTTATCTTTAATATAATACATACCTTTTTAAAATGCACCTCATGCATCATTAAATAAAATATCACTTTAAAACAGCGGGGTCATTGGTGCAGACGCCCCAGCCTCTTCCCTGATGTTAGTAAATCCTAATGGCTGCTTTCAGTGAAACCCTCATCTTGACAAATTGATCTCTGGGTGTGAAAAAAAAGTTGTCCCTCAAGACAGCAGCTCCTGAAACACTCTTCACATGTATTTGCTGCTAATTTAGAAGCAAAAGATAGAGAACAAATATGAAATAGAAAAAAAAAGTTTGCATAGTAAAGAAGTATTAACTGTTGCAGAGGGGAGTGAGTGCAGCTGCCATTTAGAGCCACAGTTTATACAGAGGAGAGTGCACACAGTCTCTATTGCCAACTGTGAAACAAATGGCATCTAAATTGAATAATTCAGTCTGGGGGAGAAAGATGTGGGATTTGCACACAAAGACTGACTGACAGATAGAGCGAGAGGAGAGGCAGCCAACCTTTAACAGAGCTGCAGAGAAAAGACAGTAAATGGCAAGTTAGATTAATAGATTGGCAAGGTCTCACAGAAGATGGGATAATAATTCACCAAGCAAAAAGAAAGGCAGCCTTTCTGAGGTTAAAGTTGAGCGAGGAGGAACGTCGAAGATGGAAATATGAATATTGAATAATTCAGTCAAGATCCTTTCGTGAAACAAAAAGGGAGATTAAAAGTGGTTGGAGGAGTCAAAGGTTAGAAGCAGCTGTGCAGGGAGGCAGAAACGAATCAGGTGGGTGTACGAGCAAAATCTGAGAAGGAAGTGAAGCGCGGTGGAGCCAGAAGAGCCGGGGAGAGATGGGTGTGCAAGGCCAGCCAGAGGTCAAGGTGTTATTATAATCTGCACCCAGCGATCACCTCTGTCAGCGCACCTTTTAACCAGCTCTGACATGCAGACACCGAGCAGCAGCGCTCAGACATGTAAATGAACACCTGGATTCCTCCGCGCTCCTTTGGATCCAGTTTCTTCCAGAGTCATTTCAGATGCACAAATACAAATCACGCTCAAAGTCAATTATGTCACGGTGAAATGGGAAATGGGCTATTTAATTTTTACAAAGCGTCCTATAAGTCCAGCTAATTGCACACTGCTTGTATCAGCTAGTTTCTCTTCCCGAGTGAAGCTATTTTCATCCAGCTGTGGGTCTCTGCTCTTAGTGCTTTGCTTTGAGATTTTTTCTGATCTTATTTATTCTTTTTACTCTGAGCTGAGTTGGCCATTCTCCAGCAGATACTTCTGATCTGCACTTTCAGTTGCGATGATTGTTTAGCTTATTTTTCAAATAATGTTGCATTTTCTCTCTATAAGGCACCTATTTATCACAAACGCAACCAAAAATGTAAATCTATAATTAATATTTTTATACACATAAATGAACAAATCCTACAACTACTAAATTATCTCTTTGCTGTCGGAAGCTTCTTTCACCAGCTCCTTCAGCTTTAAGTTTTTGGTAAAATCAAAAAAAAAACAACTCTGTGCAACAACCCAAGCACATTCTCATGAGCTAAAAATGAATTCCTTAGCAGGGAAAGAGCCAGATATTATCTGAAGAGTTAATGAAACCCCCAAGAAGAGCTAAAAAAAACATGCTGGATTAAAACTGTTCATAGAGCTCGATCTATCACTGCATATACATGGTAATAATTTTTGTTGTGTGTAAATATAGACTCGTCATTTAAAAAGATCCACAATCAAAAAAGTAAAGTATGGTTGATTTGAGCATTCAACCTTTTAGATTCCCTGTAAAAAACAAAACAAAAAAAAAGCTTGTAGTAGTAAATACCAAATGCAGTCTACAAGTAGTAATATTTTGGATGAATGACTCTATTGCCAATCTGACTTACTGCTATTAGTAACAATGAAGTTCACAGCTACTGATCCACACACCAGCACCATGAAGGATATGATATGATTTTATCAAGGGGTTTATCTCCGGTTGTGGTCGACAAATTACTCAGTTTCCTTACTTGAGTAAAAGTACTGATCCTACTGGTCAAATATTACTCAAATAAAAGGAAAAGTAGCTCTGTTAAATCATTACTGTATTCAAACCAGGAAAGTCCTTTGGTCCACTTGTTTGGTCCGGATCAAATAGCAGACTTTGTTTTTTTCCTTTGGTGTGGTTTGCATTTACATTGTGCTTTTTGGAATCGGACTATAATTTATAAATAAAGCCACACGGGATGGTCATTGCTCCCATTGGACAGAAATGACGGGGGCAGGACAGAGCACAGACTCCGAAATAAAGATGGTGTTAATACAACTGACTATTAAGAATATCAAGAGCAGCTCATTCAGTGGCAGTTTTGCGATGATATACTTATAATTTTGGGACAGCGTTGTCAAATGCGTGCCGCAACCTAAAAGAGACAAGATGTGCCACGTTCCCTGACCCACAACAGTTAATTTTTTGTAACGCAGTGTTAGCATTATCAACACTTGAGGAGGACTAATGATGCTTAGCAATGGTGGCTTGTGAAGTCCAAAAAAGGTGCATGTTTACTATAGTTGGTTCAGTTTGAGGCTGGTCTGTATTCACACCTAAAGCAAACCGCACCAGAGTTTGTTTGGAAGCGGACCAAGACCACCTCAAAAATGGGTCTCGTTCTGGTTGTTTGGTCCGCACCAGGGTTTGCATGAGTGTATTTACACCTGCATAAAAAGTCCGGACCAGTGGGGGAAATGAACTCTGGTCCGTTTAAAACAGACCAAATGTGTCAGATGTGAATAAACCCTTAAGTTAAAATATGGGAGTATGTGCTTTTAAAAATACTTAAATACTGAAAGTACTTAAAATTTGAAGATTTATTAACAACGTATTTCACTTGAGTTAAGCTTTTCTGCCATATTGTACAGATCAGTAACTCCAAATATATTGTAATAATGATGCATTAGTCTTATATAGAGCTTTTCTAGACGCTTAAAGACACTTTAAAATTTCCTGCGTTATTCCTCCACTCCTCAGTCACACACGGTGGAGGAAGTGTGGCTGCCACAGTCTTACCAGCAGATTTATACATGGAGAAGTTGGGTTAAGTGTCTTGCCCAGGGACACAACAACAGTGTGCACTCAGGCAGGGATTTGAACCTGCATCATTCTGGTTGCAAGGTGAATACCTACCTCCTGTGCCACTGAAATCGTTATCTTCCTAATTATACCCCTTTTACAATAACTGTCAAGCTCATTTAGTCTCTGCATAGTCATCACTTCAAGGACAAGGCTTGAAAAAGGATTTGATAGAACTGAGTATTAAATGACTCATTAAGGAGCTCTGCATCTAATCTTTGGGGGAAGCATTTCACTCTGAGCTTTATAGTTTTTATTTGTAATATTTGTACTTGTTTGCTGAGTTGAAAATGGCATTTATTCCAATACACTGAAACCCATTTTTCTTAAAAACAGTTTAAGTTTATTTGGCAGAAATCCATTAAAGGGGCAATGTCATGTAAAATCAACTTTTTGAGTTTTATATCATGTTATAATGTTATCCTCTTATCAAAAACATGTCCAGAGTCCTGCTTTGACTCATTCATGCATATTTGAGAAATCCTGTGCTGTCCTGAAGCAGCCAGGCAGGAGAGCAAAAACGACCGGTTGGGCTTTGAACCGCCTTTTGGGATCAGCTCCTCCTCTCTCCTCATCTGTGTCTCCAAGACGAGCTTCCATCATAGAGCACGTGCCCACCCCCGCGACTCCTGCAGGCTATGCAACCTGAGATGCAATTTTCCAAAACCAATAGTGTAGAATGTTGCTTCTTTTCTCATAATCATTACAACAAAATAGGCTTCGACATTCCAGGTTGTAATTGGCAGAGTCCTGTAGAGAGAAGCAGCTGTTATGATGCTGAAATGGGCGACAGAAGCTGAAGGAGGTTCTTAAAGAGACACAGGCCAATTTCAAGGCGTTTGGAAACGGATATGATGAGAAGTCAAGTTTATTTTCTATGTAAACAGCATTTTAATAACTGAAGGTGACATAGTTACTTTATTATGGTGTAGAATTTAAATATATGCCTGAGAAACACATAATATTGCCCATTTAATTAGAGAAAGGGACTTAAAATCTAAAACAATAAAACTCAGATGAGATGAGTCCATGTTAAAATCAGGAGGACTAATCAGGATATTAACAAAGACCCACAAAAGTGCTGAAACTTGTCTAGTATATCTATATCTAATGTATCTTTAAAGCAACACTAGGACAAAAATAAATATTTTGCTTTTCCTCACAACTGGTTTAAAGTTATTTATCGCCACCTATAGTATAGGGGTGAAGTGTGTAATTTTACAGTGTGTCGGTGATGGTAACTACACAAACGCAACCGAAAAAGTGATTGAAGCCTTTAGAGGAATGTAGTGGATTAAAAGTAAACTGTTTTTTAAAATACTACTCAATTAAAGTAGAAGTTCTTAAAACTGTATTTAAGTACAGTACTGAAGTAAATTTACTTTACTACCCATCTCTGATCTCATGCCCTGCACCATGAGCCTGTACAGTTTGTGAAATGAAGAGAGGAAGCAGATTGTCCAGGATGAAACAACAGCAATCCAGAGGTAAGTCAGAAACACAATATGAAAAAGAGGAACAGGAGGAACCCTTATGGAAAAATAAGCACCCTGCACAGCATGTACCATAGAGGAAGTGGTTGATGTCAAGAAATCCTGCCAACGGGCTAAACTGAAGCTGAAACTGACCAACAATGCCCAAGGTTTGAGATACCAAACAGGACTCAAGATCCAGGCTGGACAAAGATGCCCTGAGACAGTCCAGAACATAATAATAGGATGTAAGATGCAGGCAAAGATTATATAGACCACTACAACCAAGTGGATGGAATAAAGTACAGCAGGAGTGTGAAATTCATGTTCACCGAGGAGCATGAGCGTTATGTTGGCCTTCAAAGGGCCATATGCAATAACTTCAACATTTTGTGTTTGACTTTAACAAAACACGTCACATTCCTAGTCTCATTCGGCTGACAAACAAGACCTGAGCTCTACATGGTATTTTCTGCATAGAAACAGTCTTTTAACATGTCCTCTTGTAAACATTGGAAAATACGTGTATGACTGACTAAATGTGAAATAGTCTTGAAGGGCCTTGAGTTTGACATGTGTGATATACAGGAGCATATGTGATTATCTGTGCAGAGTACAGCCTGGGGGTTCCACCAAGGATAGTGAAGAAGACAGGGCTAAGGTACTGTGGGACTTCCAGATCCAGACTAACGGCTAACCAACAACCAAACCACTGTGAAGGTCACCAAATTGCAAAAAAATATAAGGATTTGGGGCCATGATTTGCAAACAAGAGCATTCATCATTGTAATTTTTAACTTTTTATTATAGCAGCTAAAAGCCAATATAGTTTTAAAAACATTGTCTTAATCTGAGCTCATTTTTAGTTGCATCAAACTCCCTTTTACAAGGCTGAGCAACTGGAATAAAGAAGGCAGTTTTTATGTGTTGATTGCTTTTAGGAGACAGCAGCACTCAGGTGAAGCAGAAGTTGCCTCTAATGTGATTCACTGTCTGTTTCAAACAAACACAAGCCAGTAATGAAAAGCAGAGAGAAAGTCTTTAACTTCTTCACAGATGTTTCTGTTTTTTTTTGTTTTTTTTACTTCGACAGCATTTGTTAAGCCATTCATTAGCATTTAATAAACATCAGTAGAAAAAGGCATGTGGATTTTGGGGTTCGGTGTGGGTGAAAGGAGGGGGCACTCAAACCCCAGCGGCTCTGCAGAGCTGTCAGAACTGATAGTGCTCTATCACTTGTGAACGGAGGTGCAAAATTGGGCCGGGCTGAGCGCTGTGCGAAGCAGAGGATGATGGCCCCTCCGTCCATTGGAGCCTGACTGACTGAGATGGAGTGACGTGAAAAGTGTTCAACCAGCTACCTCCCGACTGGACGAGAACGAGCCCCAAGCAGCTCAAAAATGCAACACGAGGAAATTCAAAAGTACAGTAACTGCCAACAGGGCTGACAGAAACCTATGAATTTCTAATAGGTTTTATTCATTAATGCAAATAACTGAGTGCAGATAATACTGTTTTTAACAGAGTGTGTACTTTACTGCTACACAGGACCAAACATCAAGGCCATGTTTAATAGTTTTTTAGGATTATAATAATCTGATTTCTTGCAAAGAATTTGATAAAAAGATTATTATTACTCCCACCTTTTTTGCAGCTAACTCGTGACGGAGCTTGGTAAATTTTGTTTAAAACTGCAGCTTGTATTTTGACATTTTATTTTCTGTTTTATAACATAACATGCACTTTAATCCCCCACCACTAAAGATAAAAGGGTGATGTGTCCCTCTGTGTGTGTGTGTGTGTCAGTAGAAGTTAATCAGAAAAACTTAAATTACATTACATCTAACAACATAAATAAACTTCATGACAGTATCGGTGTCATCAGCTCTCAGTTGGACTGAGACAAATTTAAATTTAGACAAAATGTTCTATTTTGATAAAGCTTGCAATGATCTAATCGCCTCTTGGACTGAACACATGAGCGGCCTTCATGCAAACACTGCTGTGTTCTTGCTTCTCTTACTGAATATAACACACAGGCCTCTGCTTCGGCGCTGAGCTGCACTTTATGCCATCTTGTGCAGGTGTAGCACCTATTTTCTCGCTGGCAGTTGAAACGTCATCTTTGTGGTGCGTTCATGTGCTACTTTTTGCTGAAACAGTCAATGTAAAAGGAGAGGGAAGGGGAAATGTTTTGTTGCTGCTGCTTCCTGCAATAACTTTATGGGGGGGTTTTATGACAAGAATCTTAGCTTTTTATTTTATTTTAGTTTAGTTTATTTTTCTGAACGATGACAAGCCAGAATGAAATAGAAATGAAATACTTTTGGTGTTTTTAAAATGTAAGAAATGGAAGTAAAAAGGTGGCTGAAAAATTATTACTCCAGTAAAATATAAATAACCAAAATGTCTACTCAAGTAAAGTAATGAAGCATTTGTGCTTCATTGACACCTCTGTTCAAAGCCCGTGCCCCAAAAGATCAAATGCTGTTTTTGGGTTGAGGGTTTAGGACTAGGGGGATCACATTTCTGAGCCTCCCTGGTAAGGTCTATTCAGGGGTCCTGGAGAGGAGGGTCCGTCGGATAGTCG
>JARVJO010000394.1:12214277-12269832 GCA_031762555.1 Cynodonichthys magdalenae | reverse complement strand
CCCAAGTGGCTGGGGAAAGGGAAGTCTGGGTCTCTCTGCTTAGGCTGCTGCCCCCACGACCCGACCCCGGATAAGCAGAAGAAAACGGACGGACGGTTTAGGACTAAGGTGTGAATTGAGGGCAGTGTTGTATAAAGTATCTCAAAGTGATACTTGAGTAAAAGTACAAGTATCTTACCAAAAAAATGACTTTGGTAAAAGTTAAAGCCTCCACTAAAAATATTACTTAAGTAAAAGTCTTTAAGTTTCATTGTTGATATTAACTGTATAAGTATCAAAATAAATATCTGATATAAAATGTACTTAAGGATTAAAAGTTAAAGTATTAAGTACAAAAAAGCGCTTAGAATGTCCAAAATGACTTGGTCATCTTCATACGAGGCTATTTATGTCTGCTTTGTCCTGCTGGAGTGTGGCGGGATTTGTGTATGGATTGTACAAACCAGTAGTGTCAGAGAGGTATGTTTTTATACTTCTTATCCAACCACAATTAAATTTACTCTATCCAGGAAGCTCAATTTATTTGGATATGTTTTAGTTTTTTTTAACAACAAGCAGGAATAAAATGGAAAGTCCCTGTGAAGATAGAAAGAAATGACATGTGTGGGTCCAACATTTTGTTTGGGGTAAAGAAACCAAAAAAAGAATCATTTCAGAATCTGTGGAAACATTTCTGAGCGTGATTAATGTAGACTAATCAGGTGAGGTAAACCAGAAGCCAGTGAAGAAAATTAACATTTTACGATTATATGGCTCTTTGTGATTTAAAGTATTGAACCAGTTTTTATTCTATACGGAGGCTTGTCTTTTCCCCTCACTATAATCTTATTTAAGAGGTTTTACCTGAGCTCTTAGCTGTCACCAACACCAGCGCTGACATGACATTGGACTGTGAGGACTAAGAGCGGATAAGATGTGAAGCTCTCAAATAACAAAAGAAATAGCTGTGTTCTTGGCAGCCCTGCCTTAACCAGCTGCTTTTAGACGGAAAACTGTGTAAATACCCAGCGTGAGAGTGCTTTTGTGTGAGTTTGTCTCTTGAGGATATATAGCTGTTTAAAGCAGTATCGGTTAAACTGTTAATACGTCGTGGTTAGTTTTTTTTGTGTGTGTGTGAGGCGAATGTTATCGCAACAGAAAATTTGTACTCGTGTTAATCATTCGGTTTTTTTTGTGTGTGTTTGTTTTGCTTAACGATAAAAGAGTATCTGTATTTTCCTTATGCTCTGCTAGGAGGTGCAGGAACCACAAAGGTGCTGACAACAACATGAAAGGTGTTAAAAACAGTTTTCATTTTCTCACAAGGTAGTGACAGCTAGATGCAAGAACTTTTTTGCTTCAAAGCCTTCAGTTCACTGAAACAGAGAGGGTGTAGCCATTGTCAAGTAGTTTAGATCTCTGATTCTTTTTTTTTTTTTTTTTGTAAATTTTTATGAGTAGGGGGGAGCAGAATGCAAACTTACCAAGCTCCGTTGTAACAGGGGTCACACCGTGCACCTCCTCCCTACAGTAAAATGCTTTTATGCTTTTGTCGAACATTTTTTAACTCTGTCATTCTTTGTTTTATATAAACAAGGTGTCATTTGTCATTCCCGGTACAGTTTATCGCATATTCAAGCTGTGACAGTTATATGATTTTACTCTTTTTTTTTTTTTTCTTTTTTTTTATAAAATATGGGCTCATATATGCGAGTGATAATCAGTGTCAGCTTTTGCGCCTGCAGTTTCCTGTGTGATACTGTCATGAAGATATCTGAGTGGTCACACAGGAAACCCAGATGCTTTCCAGGGTTGAACCAAGACGCAGCTAAAAAAAAAAACAGCCTTTGATGACAAAAAAACAACAAGCGAGTGTCTTTGTTTCAGCTTCATTTAGACCACCACTTACTTGAATAAGAAAAAGTCAACCAGAAATCGTTCAGGAACACCTCATCCTGTTTAACATAAACAAGCAAGTTTCCTGTCACATTTTTTTAACTGCACCTTCAATACAAACAGTGAGAGTTGGAACTTGACTAAATTCAATTCTACAAAATCAAAATTGTTCTCATCGGAATGGGAAAAAAAGAGCAGAAGGAAAAGAAAATTATGGGTTGTTTTGTGACATGTATATTTAAAAAAAAACTTTGAAAGTTGCAACATAGGGAAGGAATTGCAGCTGAAACCACATTCCTTCTTGAAGAAGTGAAATTGCAAACAGTCTCATGGGAGGCAAAGGGATGTTGTAAAGATATCAAAGTTCTTGGTCTGTGTCTGTGGCTCGGCCCCCACTGGTCTCTGTCTCCCCACATACGTGTGGTTTTCAGTATGAATGCTCCGAGGAGACGTCCGTTTACTGTTTGCTGACACCTAAACTGTTGCAAGAGACACTCTTCTTGTAAAGCACTTGCAGCAGAAGGATTTGGAAACTTCTTACAACATCCCTGTAACGACCAGGTTGGATTGACTGAAGATGACCTGTTGCCAACTTGCTTTTAAAGTCGTCTTAAACAAGATATTTTAGTTGTCAAAAGTTTTTTTTTTCTTATCACCAACCCACAACAATCAATCACAGTTTTGCCAAATTCTACCCACACCAAAGAACTCCACCAATCACGGTTTGGACAAACAGCCCCTACAGCAGAGACCCCTACTTGTGGACACCACAAGCTGAAAGTCCAATTCACAACTCATACTTTGTGTGTGACATCTTGCAATATTGCATGAGATTTTGCATAACATCCTTTTTAAAGTTTGACCAAAATAATTTCAACTTTGTCAGCAACAAAGAAGGTTGGGGATATGCATTGTCTTAATGCTGGGTCTTTTAGACTTCTTTGCTTTCGGCTTCTTGTTATTTTGTCTCTAATCCTCCTGTCATGTTGATTTTTGTCTCATCTCTGTCAGATGTTTAACAGCCTTGCTCAGTGATGGTGTCACCCTTTGCAACATTACTCCTTCTTATCAAGCGTTTTACTTCTTTCACTCTCCTCTGTTTGATAGTTCTCATCTTTCTGCCCTCTCCATTCTCTCCTCCCTTCCCCTGCCGCCTTCATCTGCTCGCCCCCCATCTCATCCTCCATCCACCCCTGTGTCCTCTAACCACTTGACACCTTTTCAGATTCATCCCCCATCAGTTGGCAGACAGCGCGCATTTCACCTGCAGGGCACAATGCAGCGATCCTCATGAATCAATGGCAGATAAATCAATGCTATCTCTTTTTTCCATGCCTCTGTCGCCATTGATTTTTTTCCATTCCCTCTCTCTTCCCCTCTGTTGCTTTACTGTTTGTGGAGTCTTGAACTTTGCTCAATTAAACTGAGTTCACTTTCAGGAACAAACCGTAACAGTGTAAGGCTTTCAAGCTCCGAGACAGACACTAATGTTAGTGCTGGATGGTGCGTGCAAGAGCTTTATTTATGAGATGTTCCGTTCAGAGAGAGATACAACTGTTTTTTTTTCTTTGACTCAGGCTGAACCTGAATTTACTGGAACTGTGAACCCTTCTCCCAATGAGGCATGCAAAATGCTCGCCTTAATTGTGGACTCTTTCATTTTGAGCCAGAGCTAATGTCTAAAACACAGACAAAGCAAATATCCTTTGATCATATGTTGTAAGAAAGACGGAGGTGCAATTAGTATGTAAATAACCCGTTCTGTTTGTGTTTTAGTGAAACACTCATAGGTTTCTTGGCAGGGAAATATCCAAACATGATTTCACATCCAATCTTCGGGCTCTGAAGCCTGTCAGCGGGAATGATTTCTGGGGAAACGCACAGACTCAGACATATTATTTTGAAGACTACATTTAATATAGCCCACGGAAAATTATCCACTGTGATATTTCACCAGTCTCTTCCCCCCCATACCCCCCAATAAATAATTCATTGTTTTCGTGTGCCCTCATGCTGCCTTGGGGATTGGAACAGCTGAGTGTTTTCACAGCGTATTTGAGTCCAATCTTCTGCGGATTGGGCGTACTCTAATCAAACCACAGTAAACATGCTGCAAATGTTTGTTGAGTCATCTGCTTATCAGCTAATCAAATGGCTTATTTGCCTACACGCCTGCCTCGGCGGTGCACAACACATCTCTGGTTTGGTATTTTTCAATTATTTGTTTATCTGTTTGATTGACTATCGGCCGCCACGCAGCGCAGCTGATATGACTTCACTCAGATTTTAACGCTCTACAGATCCACTGTAGAAGTAAAGGGGGAGTGCGAGTGAAGTTAATGCATTTAAGGGGACTAAGTGAGACAGGCCAATTCCTGTTTTGGACAATTTCCCTCTCTGGTAGCATGTGTTCACTGCTCCTGTCTTTTCTCATGTAGGTTCAAGACCTCATGAAAGACCCTACGTGAGCATACAGCGCGTGGCTGCTTTTTTTTCCTTTTCTGCAGAAGAACTAGCATGAAAGTGCAAGTCATAGAGAAAATTTCAAAGGCAAAAGCCAGGACAGCGACACAGAGCT
Source organism: Cynodonichthys magdalenae (assembly GCA_031762555.1). NCBI lineage: Eukaryota > Metazoa > Chordata > Actinopteri > Cyprinodontiformes > Rivulidae > Cynodonichthys > Cynodonichthys magdalenae. The sequence goes on along the minus strand of JARVJO010000394.1, from coordinate 12,265,379 downwards.
GCCAGGGATTGGTGAGCAATCAGATAGGGCAGAATTGATGACCTGGCTCAGGATGGATTTCTTGGAGCGGGCTGCCAGACCGAGGTAATACTTTCAGGCTCTTATCAGCACTGGCATAAGCTGAGTGCTGCATCACCCACTTCCCAGCGTCAGCTTATTATGAGAGTCCATGATGTGTGATTGCTTGTACTGCTTTTTGTGTGTCCCTGGGTCTGTGTGCAATGGGCACGAGAAGAAGAACAACAACAACATGGGGGGAGCTAAGTGAACTACTCACTTCCTCGCTGTTGGTTTTTTGCAAAAGTAAAAGTAAATTTCTACAAAGTTTCTGTAACTCATAGAAGCTGAAAGTGTTGGTGATGCAATCCTGCAACTTTAGTTAGACAATTAGTCATGATTGAGATATATTCTGGCATTTTAAAGGTGCACTATTTGTCATGGTTATGGTTTAGGGACCCAAGTTGGTGGGCAAGCACAGGAAAAACAAAACTTGAAACTGCAGAACAAGAAACTCAGCACTAGGGCAGAACATAACTACAACTTATACAGAAAAAGTTGATTACTGATAAATGACAGGTGTGAGAAACTAACAGGGTGTTGAGGAAAACTATTATAAACACAGTAAAACTGCAAGGAATAAGAAATTCAAACAGTGAACAACATTAATTAAATATCATAAAAAAACTTTCAATCCAGACATTTATTATGAAATACTTGTTCTGAAGGAACTCAGTTATAGCATCCACAAGTCACATGTTAATGAACAAGGAACACATTTTGTTCACAAATGTCCCTTAAAACAATTTAGCAAATTGAATCAATTAAAACAAATCCATAAAGTAATGAAAGCCTGCACATTTTCTCATATTGATAGTTAATGAATAAAAAACGTAATCAAACCTTGTGAAAGGTGGCCAATAACTACCACCTGTTTTGTTTTTTGTTTTTTTGTTTTTTGTTTTTTTTACAAAAACTGCGGAAGTGACTGAAAATTGGTCAACAATGATGTAATCCATAAAAGAAGATGGGATTGAGAAATCAGATCATTTAGTTGTGCTTTACACAGTTTTGTTAAGTAAAATATAAAAAGATAAGTTCAGTTAAAACAGTAAACTCATGATCTAGAAGTTTTGTAAAAGCTGTGTGTGTGTTTGAATACTGAGGTCTGTCTTTAAGACGCTGCCCTGCTTGATCCCCAGTATTTGTTCTTACTTGTTCTTTCTTTTTTATTTTGTCTTACAGCTGAGTCACTTTTATTTCCATTCAAACGTTTTCTCTGAGATTATCCAATTTGGCCATATTTGTTTACCTAAATATATAGACCAGCTTATTCACACAGAACTCTCAAGCTTCCACATGGGTTTTTGCATATCTGGCTTTGTTTACACTGAGTGCATACCCGAATTTCAGAATTGCACGTCAATAAATGAAAATTTGCAAACTGCACCATTTGATATAGTTCAGGAATTGTTTTTATGATTTATTTTATAGTTTCCAACGAGTTTCTCGTTCAGTTCTCTATTTACTTTATTAGATATTAGGTCTGTGTTTCCCATCATAAAAAGGGCTCTTTAACTCTCGACCACCAGGCTGCAGAATAAAGAGCTAATGTGATGTTAAAAGAGTGGTTAAAGATCTCAATCTGCATCCCGTCTCATCGATTTATATCAAACTCCCCCCACTTTTTTCTTCTTCTTCTTCCGCGAATAAACAACGTGGTTTCAGACGCTGAGACGCCGAGCATCTCTATGGTAACAGTCCTCAATTAGCGATGATTGGCCAACCCGTGGGAATGTTTCTATTCCCTGAGTGCAGTGATTGGTCGGTGGGCGGTCTGAGCAGCCTGACAGTCTGCAGCGTTCCGGGTTATTGTCAGTCTCCGCTGCTCGGCTGAAGGGCAGGACCGCGTCCCGGAGCTGCCTCCAAGCAGCTAGCTCTTTATTCACACGGAACTCGTTCTTTTTTATTATTATTGGTTCAAAAACCAAAGAGAGCCTCATCCAGACTCATCGGGAAACGTGAGCGTGGATTCGGGAGGAAGCCCCATCTGAGAAAAAGAGGCTGCCGACACCGAGGAGGAGAAAGTGACGGACGGAGCAGAGAGCCTGAGCTCCGGGATTTTACATCGCGTCTGTTCAGGATTTTCCAGGCAGCTGCTTTCTTTTGGCCCTGCCTTGATCTCTTTCAGGGTATATTCACACAGTAATGCCTAAATAACATTCTTAACATTTTCTCTTCTTTTTTTGTTTGGCTTCTTTTTACATAAAATCGTCTGTAAATCAGTAGACGGACTCCGTGCGTAATAACGAAGGATTTTGGAATACCGCGCTGCCATCGTTCAGTCACTGTTTTCCGTTGTGTGGTGGGAAAAGTGATTCTTTTTTATTTATATATTGTTTTGTTTAAAAAAAGCATCTTTAAAGTGAGGGGGAAAGCAACACGAACTCCTCACTTTTTGTTTCTGAAGCTAAACCCGAAGCGCTTTCGGTGCGCAATCCCTTCCGAGGACTCGTCTGAAGCCTCGGAGCTGCGCTCCTGTCTCCCCCGACAAGAAACAGACCCAGGAGCCAAGAACAAAATAAAAAAAAAACAAATCTTAATAACTTTGCATAGAAGCGAAAGTGTGGAATCTATTTTTTGTAGGGTTATTTTTATTTATTTATTTTTGTGCATCCTCATCAGAGGACGAGGAGAAACTTCGGCCACATTTTGACATCGACGGACCAGCGGCTGGATTTTGAAAGGAGCAGAATGAATCCGTTTTAAAAATTTAGCCCGTGGAGGCAGAGGAGCAACAATCTGCATGGAGTTCTAGCCTGCACTAAGAAACAATTTATGGTAAATCAATAGTTTTTTTACTTCCAGTAAAAGTCCAGATTTTTATTGCTTTTTTTTTGGGGTTGTGTCAGATGGAGCCTCCTGGGATGAATGTTGTCTGATGCTGCGCTCATAAAGGATACCTCAGACATAAAGTCTTTGTTTTCATGTCTGACCCACAATAAACGCAGTGTTGTTAAAAAAACACAAAGAAAAAGAAAAACGACTTGTTAGAGAGCGGCGCTGCCGAATGGCTTCAGGAACTGCTTTGATGTGTAATATTGGGCTTTACAAGTGAGGGTAGCAATTAGGAGTGTTGTGGAGGGCCGTACACTGCAGGCATCTAGGGGTGTGTGTGTGTGTGTGTGTGTGTGTGTGTGTGTGTGTGTGTGTAGCACTGGAAGGGACTGCGGCTCCGAGCAAAAGGTGCGAATTTCTCATCTGCTCGCCCCCGTGCGTCACTGACGGCGCGCAGAGGGGTATAGAGGAGGGTGACTGGTGTGGTGTCTGCTGCAATTAGTGATGCCATATAATCGCTTTTATAGTGCGCCTATATAGCGTGGCGGGCTTTTTATCGAGGAACTCGTAAAATTGACGGAGTCGTTTCACGCTGTAAAACTTTCCAACCGGATGACGCTGTGTGGAGAACGTCTGTCTCCTCTGTTCCTGTGGTCCCCCACAGATGAGGACAGACAGAACATCATGATGAAATTCATACTTTTTTTTCTCTCTCTCCCTGAATATGTCTGGGAACTAATAAAACCCTGAACTTTGGAGCCTCGCGGGGCTTGCTTTGCAATATTTAGCCTCATTGCTCACGCAGACTGGATGCTCCACATTGTGCTGACTGTGCCAAGTGGAAAGAGAAGAAGAAAAGAAAAAAGCTGCACGCGGGCGTGTTTTATCATTAGACTAGGAGCGTCCTCGAAATTGATCCTTTCTGTTTGGCTCCAGTCATCCTCTGTGTCTCGCAGCCCTGCAGATGGGTTTGGCTGAATGTAATATAGGGCCCCTACAGCAGGGCAGGCGCCCCCACAGTCAGGGGGCACCTGCCACATAGCCTTTTTCCTGGCTGTATTGAATAAAACATCCAGTGATGTATGAGACAGGGAGCTGCACCCGAGGGGACAGAACTGCCTCATTTACTTCCTCCTCTCTGCGCCTATGACCTGCTGAGCAAATTGTGCTCATATTAGCTCTGTGGCTGCTCCTCACCTAAACAAATAGTCTCCCCAGCATAATGCTCGCCTTAACTCAACATGATGGTTGGGTGGGAAAAGAAAGAATGGCAGGGGTGGGGGGGTGGGGGACTTTAATATCTGGGTCACTGAATTACCTTTTTGGAGTTCTTGTTTTGCTGTTTAGATTTTTACATTCTGTTGCAGCTGATCTTTAAATCTGTAGGTTTTACTGTTATTTTTTTTTAGGATGACTCGCTTGTAGGATTTCAAAACCTGACCACAGCAGCATTTTCCTTCCCCCCCCCCCCCCAGTGCTGATGAAATCAAAACGCATCTAAATTACTTAAGTAAAGTCTAATCTTTTGTACTCATTAAGCTGCCAGCAGTTGGACGGTGGAGGGTGTATTTGAGCAATGCATTAACAAAAGTAATACGCTGAGAGGAGCTTGGCGTTTTATCAATGTGCAACTCAAACTGTGTCTGGCTCTGATTGATTGATGGCATTTGGGTTTGGTACTGTATTCTTTTGCTTATTAAAGTGCCTGCTTGATGTGAATAAGTAAGCTGCGCTCATGAATATCGTTAAAGTTGCTGAAGTTTAATTTCCTGTGCTGGTGTATTAATCTTTTTTAATCCCTGCATGGTTTGATTGTCTCAACACCTTCCCTGAGGCAGTAAAACTCATTTTGGCACTTAAGAAGACTGAAATACTAGATACCAATATGTGTGTGTGTGCCTTAAGTGTGTGATCTTGCGCTCCCATTCTTGTGTGGCTTTTATTACTTAAAGTGCAGCTATTCAAGCACATTAAATACTATTCTGAAGACCAATTTGCTTTCCGGAGACCATTTTTTAAATAGAAGTATAGATGAAAGATGGTCTCTTTTTTTCTCCTCCTGTCAAAGAAAATGAAAGACATGATTACCTAAATTAGCTGATATTGCAGGAAAGTGTAAAGCTTCTTACCTGGAAATGTCGTTGGACACTTAAAGGAACAAGTAAAGAAAAAAAAAGATTTCAAAGCGACTTCAGCAGCCTCTCATCGAACACCTGATCAAAGCGTTTCATTTGGAGAAAAGTCTCCAGCCGTCTTTGTTTTACCACTTTTTAATGTGCAGACAAAACAAAAGAGACATGCCCTTTTTGTTGCGCCGCGCAGTTTTACATGATTTGATGCTCCTGCGCGTCGAGATGTGGCGACAGAGCATGAAAAGAGAAGCATAAAACAAAAGCTTTACATGCAAATGACTGCGGAGAAGAAAAACACGGCTTTCAGCCAGTCAATGCGAATGAACACAGGTGGAAAAGATATTCTGTTTCCAGCTGAGAAGATGGTGCTGATGCGATTCGACAGGCAGGATTAGCACTGAGGGTTCTGTTTGTGTGTTTATAGAGTCGGTGTTTGCAGCACTTCCAGCACTTTCTGCTGGAAACTGTACCCATTATACATACATCAAACCGCACACCATCGCTGTGACTATTATAGCACTGAATGATGGATCCTTAATGTCTTTAACTGCACTGACAGAGTCCAATGAGCAGCTCTAATCTATTAGCTAAGAGTCCGTGTCATTTAGCGGGTCGCGAGGGGCTGAAGCCTCTCCCAGCAGACAATAGGCGAGACAGAGTCCATCACACACAGCTAACTCAAGGAGACAGACAAGCATGCACACAAATGGGTAATTTAGAATGAATAATTAAACAAACATGCACATTTTGGGGAGGAAAGAGTAGCACCATTATGCCACAATAAATACTCAAACTCAGACCTAAAGACTGGTTCACAGGTTTTAACATATAGTGATGTCATCACGACTACTTTCAACACTTGTTATTTCTTATTAGGTTTGCTTCACATTAGAGTTGGGTGGTGTCCAGCTTTCAATCTGTTAAGTCTTCCTCTAATTAAACCGTCGAATAAGGTGTTACCATCTGCCCAGAAAGGCTTGTGCTGTTGTCTTAATCAATGTATGTCATTAAAGGCATTTTAAGGGTTTTTAATATATATTTTTTAATTCTTAATTCATAGACTGAACATGCAATAGACAAGTTCTGTATTGTTATTGCTATTGCATCATGAAAAAGGTGTTTTAGACAACAAATTGCTAACTTTATGACTCACTTAATGTTTTTGAGGTAATGTGGCTCACAAACATATATTGGCAGTTCACAAACATATATTGGCAGCTAACTACAAACTTTCCAGCTGAAGACTTGATCCAAGTGTTTGTTATAAATCTGCCATCATTACAGATAGCAGGTTTTTTTACTCAACCAGCTTTGCTTAAGCTTGTTCACCCATGTGTCCCACTGCTTCCAAAGCACACATTTTAATGTTAAAAACCCTGCATATTCTTAACTTTTTAGGGGTTCTAGCTTGCATTGCCTGTTTTATTTCTTTCCAGACTCTGAGTTATGAGCGTAACAAAAGCAGGGACACGTTTTGACAGATTTGGCTGACGTGAGTTATAGGGATTCTGACATTAAAGACACGTTTAAGTCATTTTACCAGGCTATAAAATGGATGGATTGTGCACTGGTACTTCAAAATACTTTGAGATTGCAATACACTTCCTGCAGTCCCCCTGTTGAACAGTAGGCCTCGCTGCAGAGAAAACTATATTGATATAGAGCAGCGAAAAAGAGTTTACCCTCTTTATACACAAACATAAGTATGTTTACATCTTATTTACACATGACCGATTATAGTTGCAGTTTTTAAGGAGAGCAAACCGGCACATTGTATAACTATTACCCCCCCAATTCTACTCACATTTTTTAATGGTAAAATGGAGTTATCCTGCCTTTATAAATGGGAGACTTGAAATTGAAGTGATTTTTACTCACATTGAGTGGTACGCTTCCCTCCTGATGTATACTATTTAAGCTCTGCCTGATACTTCTTTGATTTCCTGTTATTTTAGAGATTACCTGACCAGCACTCTGCTCATGAGCCCATGGCCAGATCCTCATCAGGGTTATCTGCAGCCAGTTAGAGGATGACAGACAGCAGCGTTCGTCCGAACCTCCTCCTCCTCTTCACCTCTCACTTCTCTGTCAGCCTGAATGGAAGTCACGTCTCACCAGGTTTCAGGGTTAATGTATAGTCTTTCGTTTGGAAAGGTTAGGGGCGGCCAGTCTGCTTTTCTTCTCCTACGCACGTGGAATACATTTACCAGGGTTTGAGAAGTTTATATGTGGTTAATAAGTACACTTGTATGAAGAGGCAGAGCGCCACACAGTTTATAGTTTGCTCCATAACTCAGCCTGAAAAGGTGAGGATAAGCTTGCTCCTTCCTAACAGTTCTTGAAAGGGGGGGGGGAGAATAAAGCAAATCTGACAAGCTCTCCAACAGCGAATTTGCTCTCCTTAAAAACAATGCCGCTCTTGCTTTCCTCATGGTCACATTGATTTGTTCTGGGTGACAATGCAGGCTGTTGTGAAATCACCCCAGCGTCATTGATCTCAAGGAGAAGAGGAGGAGAGGGAATGAGAGGCTGGCGACGGAGCAACATGGGAAAATCCTCAGCTTGCCCTCTTCAACCTTAACCAGTAATAAAATGAAGGCCTTGGCTGCTATCAGATCAGCCCCATGCTGTACTCCTCCAGCCTCTGTGTTGCAGTCGAGTCTGCACTCTGATTTGTTTTGGGAGGCCCGCACATGCTTTTTCATTTGCCATTGTGCCTTGCCATGTTTCACATTATCAGCCGAATTCTTTATTGCTACTGTTTTCCATGCCAGAAGCAAGGCTGGTTTTTATCTCACACATGCCTCTGATTAATCTTCCCCTGTACGCTGGTATACTTTAATCTTGAATGGGAGCTATCTGATTCTCCTCGGCTATTGAGGAAGATCAAACTTTAATGGAACAAGGAACTGCACATCATGCTAATCTCCATCTCCCTGCATTTTGGTTGACTGCTCTCCCTTGGGCTTTGTAGCTTTCTGCAGAAGCAGGAAATACATCAGCCAGATAAGATGTTTTCTCTTCACGCGTTCGTAATTTATTCCCTGTTGACAATGGCCGGCACTTTGCATTTCTGCTTTTTGATTACCTGCACCAATTTTAAAACCAAGGGTGAAAACACAAGAAAGGAGCGACACATTCCCATTGTTGTCCCGCATGACCTTAAACATGTGAAACTCAGGAAGATTCATTTGAGTTTCTTTACAGCTCATCCCTCAAGTGTCCAGTCCAGTTTGAGTATTTGTTAAATTAGAGGAGAAGAGGAGGGGGGGTAACTATGGTAGCCTTAGGAGGACTACGTCAGCTGCATAGATGAATCAAGGTTCAATGCTTTTCATTACATCACAGTCATTTCAGGAATTAGCTATTGACTGCTGTTTTGTTCTTTCACATCCTCCATATCACTGAATTATGCTGACCAGCATCTGGACCACAATGCATTTTATTTATTTATTTCTTTTTTGTAGCAAATGGATAACACTTATGGGGGTGTCACACCTCCCACAGATGGTTTACCTCTGTGACAAAAAGAGGCTATTACTCGATTCTAAGACCATTGCTGTAGGGTAATGAAATTTTCACAGACTGGAGAAAACAATGTTGTCTGGTCCGGGACGTAATTGTCCAAGCCACCTCACCATTTTTTCCCGGAGTTCGGCGCGAATGCAACACGATTTAATAAAACTCTGGAGATTTTTATCATTTATTACCAGGCCTGGCAGCCGGCGTCAGGGAAAGTAAGCCGAGGCTCGTGCAGATAAAACTCATTCAATTTGCGTGTTGAATTTTAACCGAGCAGGAGACCATTTACATAAGAGCTGGGAAATGTTTATGTGCGTGCCTAGAACAGGTCAGCTACATTGTTAATATAAAAACCCCCATTTCCTTCCTCTAAATGGGAGAGTATCCCAGAATTTTCATCATTTTCTCGTGCGTTATTGTTTGTATCGAGATAGGGCTGAAAATCCATGGGATATTAGGCCTCGAGGGCAGAGAGCTTCTGCGTGCCTGCTTCCACTCACATACAAAAACATAGAAATGTTGACATGAGGACATGTATGGACACACGCATAGAAAAGCACACACACACGCGCGCGCACACACATACACTCCTAGCCCTGTTTTATTACCTCCTGCCTGCTGCTGGAATTGCTTTCCTCCCTCGAGTGAGCCAAGCAAAGCCGGCTTTATTGTGTTAACCTATTTGTGTGTCAAGAGCGATTGCAGCGTTCTTTATCTCTGTTTGTATTCGGACGGGGAGACGGCTGAGGGAGCGAGGAAGAGGAGGGAGAGAGAGAAAGAGAGAGAGCGTGGTGGAGGGAAGGAGGGAGCCAGGCGAGTTTAGACGGATGGCCGGTCACCTCGCTCCACTCTGGAGGATAATGACCGGTTGCTTAGCAATGACCCGCCCCCATCCATTTCCAGACTCTCATCCACAATAATCACTTTTTTTTTCCCCTTGTAATTTTTATTTTTTATAAATGTAATTATAAAGCGGCTCCTCATTTTGTTTAGCAGAGTGGGATGTTGGGGTGTGACCTGGATTTATTAGGGTGGTTGAGCTGGTCAACTTTTTTTACTCATGTTGAAACCAGATGTGCGCACACGTGTTTGTGTCTGCCCTGTCGGTGGAGTTTGACCAGGATTATGAGCAGGCTAAAGCTATACTTCCTGCCAGATATCTGCCGTGGTACAACCTTTGACCTGTGTAATGCTGCAGCGGCGAAACTGCACTCAAACAGATGCACAAGCTAACATTTCCCAGTCTCATTTTCCTGTTTTTTTGTTTTTTGATGGGAACTCAGAGGCCTGTGAGCTTGCAACCTTTTTGTGAGCTCTTAGGTTTATTAACATTTTTATTGAGTTGAACAAATTGCTGACCTTTTGTGGCATAATGAATAGCTCAGCTTGCCTAGGACAAATTTGACTTTTGGCACGACTGACTGGCATGACTCCAAGCTGCTAGATTTATAGTTTGTTTATTCAGCAGGTGAAAGTATTTAACACTGTAGTGTATTTTCAGTTTTTTTTTGTTTCATCTTTTCTTTCTTTTCAATCCTAACCTAAGATTCATTTTAGCTCTAACCAGCAGTATTCATTTTTGGCTCTGTTTTAAAGAAGCTGTGTGACTCTAAGAATATCTGAGCATAACCCTAATTTGATAACATTTTCTTTTATCACAATTGTCTTCTATCACCACAAAGTCCAAGTTAAATTTAATCCTCAGACACTAAACCCTCTTTGCTTTACAGTGTAGATTCTTCACCTTCCCTCTTTTAATAAATAAAAACAAAATTAAATGAGGATTTCCTCAAGTTATACTGATCTAAGGTTTATTGAGGTTGTAGTTGATTGTTATCCAAATACTTTGGGCTTTGCACATTTTGCCCCAGACTTTGGCATTAACTGTTAGTCAATCTTGTCAATCTGTTAGAAAAAATATCTAATGAACCACTTAGTAGACTTTAATAACTCTGAGTAATGAATTGTTTGATCTGCGTTCACAACTGATTAACTTTTGGAGTCAACCCAGTTTAAAATGGCCACCAGAACCAAATGACAATAACCACCACATAAATGGCTGTAACTCAGTCGGTTTTACAGATGTGAAGCAAAATTTTGATGTGCTAGGTGAGAGTCATCCACAACACCCACTCTGAGGGTGACATCATGCGGTCTCACTGGTGTGACCAAAGCAGCTGTAGCTTCTTCCCCAATCACAAGATTTTAGTTTGAAACTCTGACATGAGATGGAGCAGGGGATGTGCATTCCCTCAAGAAATGTTACCTTTAATTTATTTATTAGTGGAGAAATTACAGTTCTAATTTAGAAAAAAATTAAAGTTTTGTACTATAGGAGTTTCTTTTAAGAACATGAGCCGTGGCAGATATTAGCCCATCTGCTCTCTCTCCTTATCCTGTTCAAAAGCCATCCCTCCTTCTCCAAGCTTATGCACGGTTGGTGAAATTGACAGCTTTGCACGTCCTGGGAACGTCATAGGAATAAAATAAACATATCCCCCCCCTTCTCATCTTTGTGGCATGCTTCTGCGGTTGCATCTAGAGGAACAGCTGTCCAGCTGTCATGGCAGCCAGCTAGTCAGCCGTTCTCCAAGGCAACATCTGTAGAGACTGAATGCACAAGGGCAGCGTGCCGATGCCCCCCCCCACACACACACACACGCTCATCCCCGAAGACCGTGGAAGTGTGTCAGGCCTTTGGGCTGCGCGTTCACCACTGACCACGTCAACCGCATCGCTGGCTTTTGATTGAACGTTATCTGCTCCCGCGCCACTTTAATAAGCTCTGTCCGGCGTCAAACTGCCAGTCGCATTGTCACAACAGTTCTTGAAAGAGAATGAAAAAAAAAAGACGAAAAACAACAACCCATTATCGCATCCATTAATCCATTAATAGTCATCTGCCTTTGCGTGGATGTGTGTGTGCACGTGTGTGTGTAAACAAAATCCCAGCGAGCAAGGTGCAATGGCCTGGAACTGACGAGAACCCACTGGGAGAGTCTCTCCTTGTGATGTAGCTCTCCTCACCCCCTCCTCCCCGGCATCCTTCCCCCTCCTGGCAGAGAGTGTGAGCGATGGCGAGGCGAGGGAGGGTGGATGAGAGGAGGCACGGAGCCATGTGAGTGGGGAGACGAACAGAGCTGCGGTCCCCTCTGTCAGCCACAAACTAGGATCAGGGAGATCACATGGGACTCTCCTGGGAAGGAGCAAAGGGAAAGACGGAGAGGGGGGAAAGCAGCTGTTTAGTGTTTTTCTCTTACTTCCTCCTCAGCAGCTCGCTTGTGTTTTTCCCCGCTCTGTCATCTTCTCTGCGTCTGTCATTAGCTTCTGTCATGCATTTTTTTTTGGAAAGACAGTTTTAGCAGTTTCTGCCTTCATTTGTTAGCTGAGATATTAGACAGATGTGTGGGGACAGAAAGGGAAATTACATGTAACAAAGCTCCTGAAGCGGACTGCAAATTCGTGCTTGGTGCCCACTGTCACGCTCCCAGAAATGTTACAATTAGTCCTAAGCGTTTTATGGATGTTTTCAGGAACTATTGAAGGACTTGTATTGAATGACTTGATTCCTTCATCACTCCTCTTGATAACTGAGGGCCTCTCAGGCATGCTGTGCCTCTCCCCACAGACAGCTGCAGAGTCATACGGGCTGTGGGCGAAGTTTGATGGATCCTGTTTACTGGAGCCGAGAGAATGGTTGGGTATCTCCAATTAAGTGTCCTAAAGCTTGTCTTTTAGTCAGCTTTCCATTATGTTCCCTCATGTCTTGTGGCAGCGCTGTGCTGCCAAATGTAACTGAGAGGAAGACATTTGGCGATTTGCACATTCTGTCATGATGGAGAAGTGAAGCCTGCATCTCGATGCAAAACCAAATTCCATATGGCTGCAGTGAAATCTCTGCACACTCAGTTACTTTCAAACAACCCCCCCTGTTCTGGTGACAGCGAAATCGCCTGCTCATGACTTATCGTTTTATCATTTAAATTTTCCCCATTGATGCTCGCTGCTGTGATTGACGGCCGGGCTGGAAAGCTACAGCTATCTCAATTGAGCCGCGGCAGCCAGTTGGTAACCGTGACAATGGTCTCCCCTCTTTGCCTTGTTTTCACACGTTTTCTGCTGTCACAGAAACCTCGCTGATTGCTTCTTTGCCAAGACAGCATCCTATTAATCTTTTAAATAAGGGCCGCCGCCCAGCAGCATTGTTTGCTTGGAACCAAAGGGACCCTGTGAGACCAAACTGAAAAGGGGGTAAAAAAAACAACAACAGACAGACGAGGCTGAATCCGTCTCATTGTGGAAGGAAAGCCAAGCCTCCCTAAAACCAACAATATTAGAAATTTAATAGCTGCTGCGGAGATAGATGGTGCTGAGGTCTTAATTTTGCCGGCACTCTCCGGACCCACCTGATAGCTCTGTGGGCTCTGTTGTCCTCTGCTGCTCTCAGCTTTGCACTTCAGGTGCATGTTGTGCTTTTATCAGTATTGTGGCACTCTGAATAAAAGCCTCTGTGTTTAGGGCTGTTCTCTTTTTTCCCCCCTATGCTCTTATTGATCCTTTTCAGTGTGGTTAGAATGGGCTTTATTCTCTTCCATTCAGTTCTCCAATAGCATAACAGCAGCATGTTCTGAAACGGCAAACCATTGACATTTTGCGATGTGACCTGTAGAAGGTAGTATAGTGTTTTTTTTCTTTGCTGTTTGGCTGACAGATTGATGGAAGAATGCACAAATAAGACTGAAATAATCCCTGCCGAGTATTGTTCTTACAATCTCCCCCACCTCACATACAATTGACTCCCCCTCAGTTTTGAAAGGCCTCCTTCTGCTTTCATTTTTTCAACTAGGGTTTTTGTGTTTAATTACATGTGATTTGTGGTGGGAAGTCCTTTTGCAAGTCTCTGTATTTTCTTGTCAAGTGGTTGTTAAAGAAGAGTTGCTGCAAGGCTTCTGACACCCTCCACTTTGTAGTGAGTGCCTTCCTGTGGAAAGTAGCCCCATAAACCAAATCTCTCAGGGATGAGGAACTTGTGGCGTCTAGTCGCAGGAAGGTTTTTACCGTATGAGAAAACTGACATTATGAGATCACCATACAGTATAAAGTATTTGGTATCACAGCTTCATGTTTTTGTCTCCTGTCTGGCCATGGAAAGGCAGTAAGGCAAGACAAACTAAATGACTAATTGACTTCCAGGTCAGAGTCACTTGATAGCGATGATGCTGGTCAATGGAAATGGATATACTTTCCCCCTGGAGCAAGCTACGACTGCTTTGTGATCATCTGTGTGGTCATGGTCCGATGCGTGTAAGCATGAGTGACTGAGCATGTAGCTAACTGTTTATTTTGTGTAGCACAGAGTTGTTTGCCCATTTTTACAAAAGTGCACACACAAAAAATTCAATTAAAATCAGAATCATCTGATATCACTGTTGTGATGATGTAGGTTTTAGTCTTTGTTTTGTTTTTCTGTTCATGGGAAATATCGAGCCGTGAATTATTGTTGAAGTAGAAGCTGGTAATTATTTGCTTCAAAAGCTCAAATTCAATTTTAGCTTTTGTATTTTGTGAAAAAACATCACAAATGTAAAGGTTCTCTTTCTCTTTTTTGTTGATACAGTCTGTTTGGGTAGTTTTATTTTGTTTGTAATAAAGTTTTCTGTATTTTATGTGGAACTTTTTGTGTTGAAAGTCAGTGTAACAGTTGGCACTTGAAGTGCGACTGTTTCCTCTGCCGATGTTCAAATGTGTGGTGCACTTGGGTTGCTTTTTTGCTTGTTTGCAGGTTAAACACAAACGCTGCTGTCCCAGATTCACCCCTCCTTCCCTCCCCACACACCCCAAACGAACCCCTGCGCAGGCCGCTTTAATGCCTCGCACGCAGCCACAAGCTTCCTCCTCCTCCTCTTTCTGCACCGAACATCCAGAAAAGAGTCGCTTAGTTTCCTCCGCTTTCAAAGAGCTCGCATAGCTCGACAGTGTCAAAGCATGCCACCCCCCACCACCGCCACCACCGTCCTATTTGACCCCTCCCTCTTGGACACAGCACTCTTGACCTGCTGCCCCATTGTTTCCAGGAGGGATGGATGGGGAGCCGCCTCTGCCGGCGCGATCCTTTACTCAATAGCTGCTCCATCTGTTGACTGCGTGACTCTGGCTCACAAGCCGGGATTTTGCTCCGTCTGTGCAGGGAGTAAAAAGGAGTTATCTCAGGGGGCTTCCTGAATGGGGCTTTAAAACCCGCAATAGAAGGGTGTTGTGATGCTTCACACACACCCCACCCTCCTCCACCCATCAGCAGCCCAACACAGCCGGCTGGGTGTGTGCAGGATGAGAGGCCTCTATTGTGCTTGTTCACAGGCCCCCAGGCAACAGGGTCACCTTGTCCCCAAACAAACGCTGCCCTCGCTGGAATTGTTGGCACTGCGTGTCTGTGTTTGCAAATGTGAGTGTGTGTGTGTGTGTGTGTGTGGGGGGGCAATTGAGTGTAAGAATGCATCATCAGTATGAGGGCAGAGGCCTTGCCTGTGAGGACATTTATCTAACATCTCTGTCTTTCACATCAGGACCTATTCAGTGCAGCCCGTCTGTAACGGGTTCAGAGGACAACGCAGATACAGAAACACTCTGAGCTGTGTTACAGGTCAAACTGCTCCCATTCAACGTTCAGACCTACAAAACAACCAATATCATTTTCTTTTTTTTTATTATTCTTATCGTATGGTTTGTGGAAACAACTGTAAAAATTCACGTCTTTCTTCCTCTTGTGAGTTTCTGTGTGGCGAAAAAGTGTCAGAGCGCTGCTTTTAACTCCTGGTTCTGGTCCATTCTGTGGTTTGTCCTCTTTAACAGAAAATGTCAGTGAACAAAAGTGAAACATGCAGCTGTTTTGACAGCTGGTTCACCTTTAGTAATTATTGTTGAAATTGCAGTATGCCAAGCGTTTGTTCTGAGGCCCTCCATCTGTGTGCGTAGGAGTTGATTTTTGGCATTTTTCTGTAACTGGAAAAAGCAGGATTGTGCCCTTTCAGTTGTTTTTTTCTACTTCCTCAAAAAAAAATTGATCAACTAATAACGCCATATAGCATGATTTAGTTTTAGAAAATGCATTTTTATTACAGTTTAATTACGGAGGGTGGTACAAATTCATCATGTCTAAATATCTAAGACCTTAATGAAAGGGTTTCATCATGCCAGAAGCTTAGTTCTGACATGAACAGCCGTCTACATTCATCTCTTGTTTCCTGTCTTTTCATTTATCACAGAATCATAGCCAAAGGTTCATTACAGGAGCTTTAGGGCAGATATTTAATGTGAAGTTCTGTGGAAAGGTTATGAGCATAAACATCTCACCTGTTGTAGATAGCTCTTTAAATGATGTCAGACTGGAAAATTAAGTTTATTTAAGACTAAATTGATAAACTAACAACAAGTCTGAGAATCAAAGTGGGTTACAGTTGTTTTAAAACAGAGATTTGATAAAAGCAATCTTTGTCTGTCCCACAAAGACTAACCATTAGCTTAATCTGTCTTTCACAGAACTATCTGTAGTAAGTAAGATATTGTCCAGAATGTCTCCACAGAACTTTACCCAAATCAAAACGTCACAAGTTGATTAATGTAGAATCATCTGCATATGTTTCATCTTCACCTTTTCCTTCAGAGGGAGAAAACACAAAGTGAGCCTAGACAGAGGAGCAGGTTCGGACACAGAGCACCCCTCAGCAGATGAGACAGTGCTGAAGGAGGAGGGGCTGTTGAGTGGAATGAGCAGTGCCAGAAAACTGCAGTGACAGCAGAATGAATAAATTGAAAAATTCTCTCATTGTAAATTGTCTATCGCTCATGACAAACGATCTGATAGGCGAGCGGCCCGGGTTTCCGACGCATCCGTCCCAATAGAGCTGTGAATAACTGGTCTATCTCCACACTGCTTAGCACTGGCCCCGCGCTTAATAATTCATACAGTGTGAAATATTTTCCCCGGTACAGATATGCCAAAGAGCTGCCGCCAGCAGGCGGGGGCGGTGAGGAAGGTGTCCCTGTGGTGCTAATTTGGGGGATGGTGACGTGCACAGATTTCTAAGGGGCCTCCAGTTTAGAGGAGATGCCTCAGACACATTTGCTCCCCTGTATGCTCGGTCTGTTATTGGAAAGAGCTGAGCTGGAGATGCAGAGAGTGAGCGATGACATTTAACTTGTGGATGATCTGCCTGGAACAGGGAACAGAAAGAGGGGGAAACACATTTCCAGCCAAGCAGACTGAACACACTTATGAGAGACTGCTGGGACAAAGGGAGGCTGTAAATCAGCTAAGTAGTTTTTGCTGTTTGCCCTGGTGAGTGTTTTTGGCTTGCGGTTGACATCAGCGGCAGCAGGTTTCTGCTGACACCTGGTTCACGTCTCCTGTTTCCATTAGGTGACTCTTTGTGTCTCCGGCTCCTTCAGGAGTTCAGCAGCCAAAATCAACTCTCTATGACCTTATTGTCCCCTTCGTTCAAAGCCGTTAGGACCCCTGCGTGCTTGTGTGTGTGCAGGCGCACGAACAGATGTGTGCTTGAGTGTGACAGTGTCATATTGCCACGTGTGGTTTTGTGTGACCCGTTCTGCAGCTCAGTCCTGTACAAACGGGGTTTTTATGGTGCGCATTCAGGCCCTGATACCAATTATGCAAACTATTAAAAATTTAAGGAGGACAGTCTTTTATAATTTAATCCTAAAGTAATAGATTCTATTAAAAATGCATGAGAGGAGCTTTATAGATGGAGCTAGAATTAGTGTCTATCAAAGACTCCAGTGAAGGATGTAGGGGGAATGGGCAGCAGGAGTTGCGGTATTGCCTCATTATTCAAATGGGATATGATTACCATAGAGCAGGAGCCCCTCAGAGCACAGCTCACTGGCCACTGTGATTACAAACAGGATGCTCCTCAGAGAAAGAGAGAGAGAGAGAGAGAGAGAGAAAGAGAGGGAGATCTTTACTTCTTAGTGGTAAAATAAAACCTAGATTCCTCTTCTAACTTTCACAAATCAGATTTGAAGTGACACGCGATTTGTTGTGGTTTAGAGCACTCTGTCACTGAAATGCTCTCTGTCGTTCTGGGTTTCCCTTCCCTGTTGTTTCACTTGAGATTGTTTCTTGTCCTTACTGAGAGCATGTAGAAGGTGTTCAAGCATGAAAACAGGAAGCCTGCAGTGTTGTAACTTAATGGCTTAGGCTGTGAGACTTTTTACTGGCCTCACTGCTCCTCGCTTCAGATTCCTGAACAGGTCTACATTTCCCCAATATGTGTGCACTTTTTTATTTTTAAATATATCAAAGCCATAATATTGTTACTGTTTAACTTTTCCAGAGCTCAACTGTTTTTTTTTCTGCATCACTGCTTTCATGGAGTACAGATTGCTGAATTTCACTTTGTTGTGCGATTTGCTTCAGTTATTATTACAGGTAGGGAGACGTGCTGTGATTCAGACACCATAACTGACTCAAAAATAAAAGGCCCGTGGTTATTAATGTGGTGCAAGAAGTGGATTTAAAAAGCCAATAAAGAATCGGAATCCTCATGAAGCTTATATGGATTTCAAGTTCTGCCTCAGAGGTAAATTCGCTTTTTTTTTTGATGTAATGGTTGCCTGTTTATGGAATAAATCCAAAGAGCTTAATCGATCATCTCCATGGAAAGGTCAAGTGGAGAAGCTCTGCTGTTTGAAGTGCTTATCCCATGGAAGAGTGCCAGAAATGTGACACCTCCTTATGAGTGGGCGGTGGCGGGCAGATTAGTGACGGACAGGGTGGCCCGGGGGGATGATTTAGGGTGATTCGGTTCTAAATACCCTGTGTATTCCAGAAAGGGAGAAACTATAAGCTGCCTTCCCTTCAATCTGTATTTTCAACAGAAAAGCATATTAGTAGATTAAAAAGAATATTCCTTCCTGCCCCCAAAAAGCAGAAAACAAGGTGGTCACAGCTGGTGCCGAGGAAAATAAAAGTTATGATTTGAACCTCTTGTCTACACATTAATGTAGCTCAAAGTTCCCAGTTGGTCTCATCCCTCTGCAGTCTAATCTAATCTGGATGGGGTGGCTGTAAGCAGCATCTGTGCTCCGAGTTGAAATAGGGCTTTCGCTCTGCCTAATCCTCTATCCAGGGATCACTCTGTAGGGTGAAGACAATTACCAGCCTGCTTTCTCATGCTAATGGAATCTCTAACTAGATCTTACGGAAAGAGGAAAAAATAGACCAAGGAGGAGGAGAGGCTGGGACAATGGCTCAGAAAGATGACCCAACTAAAATGGGTTTTTAGATTACCATTTAATTATTGATAGTCAGGCAGCTGTAAGGCCTAAGGTCGGGATTTGGAGAGCATTTTCTAAGAAAAAAGTCAGATTATGAAGTTATTTTGTTGTGTAACTGTGGGGTGGTTGGGGAGGTCAGAAATTTGCTGAGCTGAGACGCAACGTCGCCGACATATCAGCAGCGGCGTGCCAGGTAGCCTGCCTTTCACCTTTTTTATCACCTGCCTCCAGCAAGGTGTCTGGAGTGGGTTTAAATTTCATTAATATGCAGGAATTTATAGATTGCTTCCCTTGGCATTTCTGCAGGGAGGGGAAGAGAGTATTACAGTCCCCATCTGCACTAATTACTAGGTCTTGGCAAGTGTTACCTGTCTCTTGTGAAGGACAAACCACAGCACCAAGTAATAACACACATGTAACAGAAGAAGCAGAGGTGTCTTCAAGATGAAAGACCGTAACAAATCTCTGCAAGCATCAACAAATTAGACATCTTAAACCAAATTATTTCATTTGAGACAGAAAAGCTAATAGACTTCACGCCTGGCTTTAGCGATAGTTTCATGCAGCCGTTGTTGTTAAATGATCTGCCTCTGTTGTGTCAGAAATGCATCTTTAGGAGTGAATATAGCTGCTTTAAGACCTGGAGAGGAAGGCAGGTCTTTGGTCACAAAAGCAATTAAAGGTATCAAAAAGAGGGAGGAGATGACGTGCTCTGATCTTGTCAATGACCTCACTTCTTAATTCTTTTTGTGCACTGGTCAAGTTCGCTGATAGCCTTTATCCTCCCCGCTTTTAGCATTTATATCATTACAACCCATTTTGACAATCCCTCAAGCCCTGACGTCTACACTTTCCCTGTTAAAACAGCACAGAGAGGAGTGTTTTAACTCTTCGTTTGCACTACAGGTAGCTCCCTATCTGCCAAGTTGACAGTTTTCAGCAGCAAATCTGCATGCGGTAATTCCTCAGCCTGCTGTGGGTTTCTCAGGTTCCTGCATTTGTCTGTCATCCTGTCAGAAAGACTCCTTGGATCAGCGCTGCATAAACATTTGCTTATATTTGTGCCATCTGCGTCTACCAGCCAGCAGGTGATTACCAACCGCAGGCTCACCTCCCACTCTGTCCAACTGGATTCCCTATGCTTGCATGGCCAGGGCCAGCTTCTAGTGTGGGGAGGGGGACGATGACAACAGCTGGAGTGAAGGGACAGACCGCTGAGTCTTGCTGACAAGAACGATAGAAAAGAGAAAATGTGTAGAGAAAAATGTATCTGTTACCTTTCTCAACTGACTTACTGTAGCTGTGGACATTTGTGCCTGTTCTGTTTTTAGCCCCTAATATTCTAGTGGATCAAAAATGGCTTTGTCAGACTTGAGTTATATCAAATGAGATCAGTGTCAGCATCTTAGCGATGCACTATTTGATTGCCTTGTGGGTCTCCCAAACACTAATGCTTTGCATGAATGACTATTGGTTCAGTGATATCCTCCAGTGAAAGACAGCACAGTTGTCATTTGGACCATCTCAGGCCATCCACAGGATGCTGTTTAGGCTCAGCCTTGAGCAGGTCAACAACAACAACAACAAAAAAGCCCCACATGGTTTGAATTTAATTATATTCCATTGATTTATTGAACACCCATCAATAAACACACGTTTCGAGGGAGGAACATTTGGCATGGAAAGGTTTTCTTTTTCTTCTTTTCTTTTCTTTTCTGTTTTTTTTTTTTTTGTTACCTTATAAGCTTTTTCTATTTCATCAAAAACTGACATAAGCCTTTTCTTTGAAGTTCAGGAGCCAAACTGAGAAATGACAGCCCAACAAACAACGAACAAAACACACACACAAAGACAATGAACACGTTTTGAATATTCAAGCGAGGCAGTATAGATGGAGTGGAGAGGGGGGGGGGTAGAACCGTTGTTTTATTGTTGCTGTGTTTAAGCCGTGAATGGATCTGTCTGGGACAATAAAGGATTTTGTCACGTTGGGATAAGAAATTTTGCAACATCAACAATGCTTTACAAATGGTGTGTGATAGGGTTTACAGAGAAAAATATCAATCTCAGCCTGGAAAAACAGAAAGCGCAGCTTGTTTCTCACATCTGGGTGAAGTTAGTGGAGGGTTTGTGATTTATGTTTGATGTCCTTCGTATGGAGGATGACTCAGAGTCAAAGAAGGAAAAAAATGGCTCTGTTTTTAAATCGTGTGGAGTTCGGAGGTTCTGATGTGTTTAATGTCCATCCATCCACCCATTTCCTTTACCCACTTCTTTGTTCCGAGTCGTGGAGGAACTGGTGCCCATCACTAACATAGACAGGTCATAAGTCCAACACAAGTCTATCAAAGGGCCAAACGAGACGTTCACACTCCCACCCACACCTAGGGACAATTAACCTAACATGCATGTTTTTGGTCTGTGGAAGTAAACCAGAGAAAACTCACACATTCATGGAGAGAACATTTAAATTCCACCTAGAAAGAGCCCAGACTAGAAGTAAACCTGAGACTTTCCCACTGAGAGGTAACCACTGCGCCGCTGTGCCATGTTCATCTATGTTTTAATGATCAACAGTTTATTACGGTCTCCACTTTTGTCAAGTTGGTTCCTACATGATATTACAGCTGTCCTGGATAACTAAACAAGAAGAGAAAAATACAACAGGTTGAAGTTATGCTCTTGTTGATCAGTGTCCTTCACAGCCAGGAGCTCAGACTCAGTCGTGTGAGCTCGCTATTTGTGCCATGCTGGAAATTAAAGGTGTGAACGGTCTCCCTGTCTGTGCAGACAACACAATCATTAAATTAAAGACCGAGGGCTGCGGTTAAATAAATACATTTGAAAAAAGCAAAAAAGCTGATGTGCTTTGGGATTTTTAAATATATTAAACAATTACATTTTGTTTGGTTTTGAGCAGTTAGCAATTTTTAGAAATTGTCAAGTAAGCTGCTAAATGTGGAATTTTGGGGTTCCAAGTAGGAAAAATCCAATGTAATGCCTCTCTGTTAGAATTACAACTTGAAAAATTTAATTATTCAGCACTGACAGAAAATGCAATATGGCTGCCTTGTATATAACATGGTGATAGCTGCAGTAATTAACTGTTTATTTGCACTTTTGACAGCATCTTGTTAAATGAGCTGCATAAATGTTGTGCTTCTGTTGCACAACATGTTTCTGCAGGGTTTGAAAATATATAATATATTTATTATATGTGTATCATCTTGTATTGCTAATAATAATTATTCTGGTCACTGAGCACAACAATCATAATCAAAGTATAGTTTGTCAACTTGGACCCAGAATATGATTAAATTGGATGTGAAGCCATTCTCAGCTCACTGCTCTGACTTCTGTAAATGGAAATATGTGTCATGTATGACTGATGGATGTATAACATTCTATAAACCTTCAGCTTATTGTACCTTCTGTACTTTTCAGCAACAAGGTGGTTTTGAATAGAGAGGTTTATAAAAATTGATATATCTCTAAAACTTTAATTTCCACCGAGAGCTGCAGGTTTTACTTTAGAGAATTGACAACTCATTGCTTCCTAACACTATAACTATGATCTACAATCTACAGAATGTGATAGATATAGTAGCTGATCTCTATATGATTCCATCTCTGTGAGTCAGAGATCATCAGCTGCAGGAGATGATGCATTGTGTTTCTCTCCAGCTTGAGTGGTAGCGTAGCCGAGCTTGTTAAGAATCGTGGGTGCAGGGGGCAGGTGGAAAGAGTAAGATGCATCGTCGGGGTGATCCAGCTTCTCTCATCAGAACTGACACTAAACCCAGCAAACGACCCAGTCCTGTCCCGCATGCAGGCTGGTGTCTGTCATTTCTTCTGGAATTAATGGAGCTCTCTTCAGGTTGTAAAGTCGCTGACAGATCAACTCTGATTCACTCGAAAGCTTTACCTCCACATTTGCAGCCCATGTGGAAGGCTGGGAAATTTTACATTCAGGGCTTACCCTGCTCATTATTACACATGAACAACATCTGGTTTAAATGCAAACCTACAACTCTGTTACTCTAACTTTAATAGTTTTTAGACCTTTAAATTTCTATAAAAAAGTGTCAAGCTTTAACGGCTCATTGCTTTGTTATTTTTGAAAGGAATAACCAAACCTAGTAAAGCATTTATTTGCAAGAGTTGGCTGTGAAGTCAATTAGTGCTCATTTCTATTACAGGGTTGACATCAGTGTAGACAGGCGTGTTTTGATTAGAGATGACAGACGACGCACTGCTATTGGACTGCCAGACATTCCTCACCCTTCATCCCATGGGTGAAGCTATTGAAGCTGACTTGAATGCGGAAAGCTAGCAGATGAGTGGTTTTGCCAAGACGCTCCTCATCTGCTCTGAAACATATTATAAATACAGCCGCTCTGCGTTCTGGGCTACAGAAGCGCCTTCATAACAGTGACATGCTACTGTAAATTGCATGTATAATAGTCAGCTGCCAATATGTCCTTCCAGCTCTGTATATCATGGCAGTAATGGCCAAACTGTAGGCTTTTTACACACAATGGCCTTTTGTTGTGCAGGTTATTTATTGTGCTGGTGTGAGGTTGCGCGGAGCTGGTGGGTGAGTGCATCCAGGGGCTTGTATTGTTAGGGAATCAGTGGCTCTTGTTTGTGGAGCTGGGAGGGTTTGTTAACAATGCCTTTTTTATGTCCCAGAGTGCGTGCTTGTTGGCAAACGTCCCCTCAGAGTTTTAGTTTGTGTGTGGGTTGTATTTTTATTTATTTATTTGTCATTTCGTGCATGTGGATAGGGGTTGGCGAACATAACCCCTCTTATTGTCTCCCCCGTCCAAATAGAGCAGTTTTATACCAGGCACATGTGAGCATTAGTGTGTGGGTGTTTTGAATTTACAGTATGAGTGCAAATTATTTAGCGCTGGGGTGTGGAAAGTGCTGAGCCGAAAAGGGGGCTTCACTGCTCCGTCCTTCCTTAATGGAGGCTTTCACTCTTCCTCCATTCATGTGACGGTATGGTGACAGAGAGGGGGGAGCCAGGGATTAACGGGTTAGAGGCAGTGCCTTGTTAAAGAAAAAGAAAGGGTTTGAGTGTGTCGATTGGATTAACTTGTTTGGGCTTATTAAGAGGGGAGACACAGCAGCTTGTTAAAAGCACTGCATGAGGCGTCCCATAGTGAGACGGCAGGGTCGCCATTCAGCTCGGATGAAGCTCCGCCCCCACACATTGTGGAGCCTGTCAACCAGGCTCCTAATACTTGGACGGGGAGCTTCACGGAACTGAGACTATCTATAAAGGCCGAACCAGTGATTATCATTTAAAGACGTTTTATAATTTTCAAGGTGAAGTCTGTCATGATAACAATGCTATGTGGAGACAAGAATATTGATAATGGATGAGTCTTAAGTCTTACCTCTATACATACCCCATGGTGCTTAATTCATAGTCACAAATGGTGAAAAAGGTCCATCCCTTCAAAGAAACCATCACATCACAAGATTTATTTTAGGTAAACTGATGGAACGTCAATATTCTCATATGTTGTGTAACAGGTTATCAAGCAGACTTTGTTATTTAAATGTTATTTATTAAGGAAGATTATTACAAAATATCAAATGTAATACATCAAAATACACTAAACTTGACACTGCAATGATTTTTATGACAGAGAAAATTGAATTATGACAATATACCAAATGTAAAATTGCAATGCTTGTGAGATTTTTGAAAGTATGTAACATTTGGGAAGTTTTATGCAACACTTGACTGTTTGTTTGAAATGTGCCCCTGAATAATCTCAGTTTCATAAGGTCAAATAAATTGCCCTTCCCTAAATCTTACAAAGAATTGGGACAACCTCAGACCCTTGGCATGAACACACAAAAAGCAAGAGCTGGGCTAAAAGCTGGGAGTACGGGTGAGTTAAGACTTGACCTTTGATTTAGATTTGGCTATTGTTCATACAACTACCTGTAAAGTCTTGGTTGAAGCACACAAAAGTTAAGGCAAATTTTTTTTTGCATCTTTCCAGTATTACACTTCTGAAAAGGTATGTCCTTATGAACACACACAAAAACACACCTAACACCCTCCAAATTCTGGCCTAAAGCCTCAACAGAAAACATTTCAATGGATTGACCTCAGTTGTGAATATTTATCTTGTCCAACTTTGATGGACAGTGAAAAAAGCATGACTTCTCTGTCAATACATTATGTGCAATATGTTTGTTATACATGTAAAGTTTTACAAACACAAGCCAATGTGTTGCACAAGATTACGTCAGAATCAGTAAAAACATAAAAGTTAGATTTGTTTTAATGTCTGCTCAGCAGCTAATGCCTCATAGACCTGACTCTTGTGGTCAAATCAGAAGTCATAAACAGTCTTTTTTTGTTGTTTTTAAACTAAGCTTGTGTCTACCACAATCTGTGATATAATACAATGCCTTCCCTTGTTGTTATAGTAGCCTGCAAGGTTGTTCCATTTGAGCATTAATTGGAATATATAGCAACAGTGCGCTGAGCGTAAACCACACTGCTTCTGGGAATAAAGAAAAGAGTCATTGGTTGTGTTAGAAGATGTAATATGTTTAAAAAGTCTGTACCGACACACTTATTTTGAGGTGGGGTGGTGGCAGACAGTGTAGGTGCCCTCATCCTTTAAGTCCCACTACATATAACTGAATTAATCATTACTGATTTTTAAAGCAGATTGTCTCTAATTAGCACATTTATGAAAAAAAGAGATTTTTAAACAAGAAAACTTAGTTTTCACATTGAAATGTTGAAATTATCTTCCCAGGCACAGCTGTACAGATGTGTTGTTGTCCATTTTAAACTGTGGATCTAAATCTGGGACTTAAATAATAAAGTAATTAACAATAACTGATCAAAATCTATTTGACACATTTTATTTCTTCACTAGTTTTACACTAAAGGAACATTACAGTTGCTACTAAAAAGGCTCTGAGGTTTAATAGCCATCGCTAAGTATCAGCTGCCATCGCCTGTCTTTCCCCTGAAACATGTGTAGCTCAACACACACACACACACACACACACACCATTTATTCACCCATGACCACCCTGTTACTCCCCGCGCTTGGCAGGATGCTTATCTGAGTAGACAGCTTTGGGCGCGGAGAGCCATCTCCTCTGATCTCCTCTGCAGTTTAAGAACCTTTTAACTAAGAAATAGCCCTCTGCCAAGCCCACCGCCTCTTGATTCCGGCTTATTCGCTCATCCCATGGGACTGATCTTCCGCCCCCATTGCAAACCCTGCAGCAGAACTGGAAAGAGCCGATAGACATCCTGGCTTTTAGATATCCCTGCTCTGGTGTAATAGGAGACCTGGTGGATTTGATGTTTGAGTGAAGTGCAGGTGGTGTTTCTGAGCAGAGCAGTGAGTGTGTGTGTGCTCTTTCTCACACACACACACACACACCTTCACAGAGATTGACCTCAACAAGACGGGCTGTTTTCAGGGCAGCTGGGTGATGGGTCACAGGAGTTTGGTTTCTGAGATAATTTCCTGCCACTGATAGACATCTGCTAAGTAGCACAATAACCTAATAGGAGGAGATGAGGGGGAAAGAGGGACATGACAAACAAGCCCAAGACTTGCTCCTTTTGCCTTGCTCTTAAAGGCAATAATAGAAGTAAATTGGTTCCTGAAATTGAATTGAAAAAAAGCCGGTCTCCTTTAGTGAAGTATAATGCCTCCGAATACATTTGGTGTGCAGCAAATGGAGAAAAATGGAGGGTAGTTACGCGATTGTCTTTCATTTCACAGAGAGGAAAACTGTAGCGGTATCCCCCCGTTAAGACTAGCTTTTAGTCTCAGTCTGTGCCACGTGTCTGCTTCCCCTCTCCCAACCACTATCTTTGGACAAATGGACTGTGAGGATGGGCTCGTTGTGAAATTAGTATCCTCACAGAAAGAGAACACAGAGAAAGGATTATGTGAATAGTCAGTAATGAGCTCAAAGTACCAGTGTGTTTGGGCCAGGCCTCCCTGTGTGTGAGAGGAAATGGCACTGTGAGCGACCTCTTTTTTTCCTGAGCACCTGGCGAGACATAGAGTGGTCTCTCTCTTCCATCTGCAACGTGGGAGTTCGTGTGTTAGCATGTGTGTGTGTGAAAGAGAGGGGGCTGAACTGTGGACTGTGGAGATTTAATTGACTTATATTTATCAGGGAGATGCATTTTTAGTGCTTTTCTCACTGTCAGATTTGTGCTAAAAGTGTTGTTTTGTGCTGCTGGTGACAGGCTTTAAAAATACTCATGTGACTTTAAGTGTTAAGTGCATTGTACAAGCCTCAGGGTTTGAGGTCAAATGTAACGTCTCCAGGAAACTGCTTCGTGCAAAAAGAAAAAAAAAACAAGGCTTTTTATGGGAGAATGACTGAATTATTTGCAGGACTGATGCACTTCTGCTGCACCTGCTTCTGATCGTTAACTATTCAACCCAGGAAAGTCTTTTAGCTATAATTATAGGGGAAGGAAGATGTGTTTGTCTGTCATGCTTCCTTTCTACATTTGTCAATCCATCAATCACGAGCTAAATGGTGGCAGGAAAAATTCACTGTCATAATCGTCGTTTAAAAGGTAGCTTTTCTGCAGGATGCATTATTTAAATGAAAATGGAGACACAGTAAAATCAGGTCCATTTTGCTTGGAGTTATATAGAAAAACAAAATTGTCTACATTTTGGGGAGTTTATGTTCAGTTTTGCATATAACTTTCTTTGTAATATGACTCCCAAGAAACATGTTTCCAATTTTGGGAGATTTTTCATTTTATTGTCAGACTTTGCTTTTCCTGTTTACTCTGTGCTTTATAATATAACACTAATTTATTCTATGTTTTGAAATAATGTCCCACTTTGGTCAGATAGTATATAAAGGAATTTAAAAGCTGTTTATATTAATCAGTTAAAATGTAGAGGATTTCCAGATGTGTTTTACATTTCTATAGTCTTTAAATGATGTAGAAGAGGAGCCGAGGCTTCATACACTGCTGTTAATTTACCCTTTAATCATCACAATAGTTTTCTTTCATGATAAAATAATAATCTATGAAGCTAAGTAATGGACTGATGGCAGGTGGCTAAATGTTCATTTAGTGATTCACTGAGAAAATAAATAACAGAGGACTAGCCTGTGACAAGTACATGAGAAATCATTTTTCAATCTCCTGCCACGCATGCTGGCAGTGAAAGCATAGATGAAATATTTGCCTCTGCTCTTTGTTTTACTGCGGGAGTAGACCGGCTCAGATGGAAACGATCGTTGGTCGTACTGCTGCGTTTTGAACAAGAGAGTTTTACGCAGACAAAGCCAAGATTAAGGTCATTATCTTCTTTTTATAAATGCAACCATTGTCTGTCGCAGGTGAACCCGAGCCTCTGCGATGTTCAGCACAGTGAAAGTATGCAGGAGTGTGTGCCGGGTTAACAATGAAGGAGTGAATCTCGATCCTTATCATATATATATATATATATAAAAATAAAAACACTTTCTGGGCCTAAATTGTTGCTTCAGCTGCTCTCGTCTGTCACATAATCCAAGTAGAAGACTTTGTAATCAGTCATCATTGTGTTATGTGACACTGCTGTGTTGCTGATGAATGATACACTCTATGCTTTTTGATTGTTGAGGGCTTTTCTTTTGTATGTATTCATATTTGAATCCAACTGTTTTTCCACTGGGACTGCGATGGGCTTTTTGAGGAAGGACCGATATCTGCTGCCTTTCTGTTCCTGAGTGAAGGTAGCGAGGAGGAGGAGTATGGGGGGGTAGAGCTAGAGATTTATGGCCTAAAGGGAGATTGATTAGTGCCGTCACTAGCCCTGATGTACGGTTGGCAGTCTCCCCCTCCCAGCCCATCACATTTGCTCACACACACACACACACACACACACACACACACAAACATCAACTTGCAACTATACAGTTCAGCTACACATACATCCAGACACCGCTCAAGGCCCCCGGGCCTTTCCTGACAGTCCCCCAGAGCTGTTGCATGTTAAGTTGTAGCAGACAGACTGCTGTTTTCTCAGTGCTACTTTTTCCTTTCTGTCCATAGATAACGCCATCAATCACCACATAGACACTGCCCTGGAAAGAATGCGCCTCAGTGTGCCCGAGTGTTGCTATTTTCTGTGTGATTCTGCGGGTTTGTTTTGAGGATGGCTTCACAGACAGGAGATGCGGTTGAATGGCTGTGTGAATGTGCTGTTTGAAGCTGCAGAGTGACTGATCTGGACTGTGCTCTGCACCCGTGTCAACAGAGCTGCCCCGGTGCAGGTGTGTGTTTATCATTCAGCACACAGAGCTGAGAGGCAGGCAGCTGTATGCGCGCGTTCCCAATTAAATCCCTGGCTGTAGCCCACAGCCAGCCCCTGACAACCCGCCGGACACAATCCTGGAGCTTTGACCTCGTATCTGCCAGCATAACTCACTTTAATTTTCCTTCTTTCTTTTTTTATTTTGCTCTTTTTTCTGACACAGGTTGGCCGCAGAACTCCCCCGGCTGTAGTACTGTGCCCACCTCGCCATGCTGGCCTGTCTGCAGAGGAGGCAGAACCCTCCACCCCAGCACCCTATGTGTGCCAGCAAGACCCTGGAGCCCCCGCAAATCCTTGGGCGGAAATGTAAGTTACAAACACAATGGAGGGATGGGGGTCGGCGTTTCAGCTTGTGTAAAGCTAAGCTATGAGAGAGGCCTGTTTGTCATTTGTGTTTAATCTTTTGCTCGTGGTGAATGATAGAAATGGGTGGTTAACCCTAAATGTGAAGTTTTAAATAATAGTTTCCAGCTTCTATTGTTGCCACATGTTCCCTCACTGCTCTGTGGAATTCTAAACAGTTTTATCCGCGCTGCACTTAGACCTTGGATTGCCGTGTTGTTTGGCTACTCATTGTGAGGGAGGCTGTTTAACTGTGCTGATTGTGCAGTCGTGACAGCAAAGCTGAACAGACACTGTTTAACGTGCCTCACTGGCCCCAGTGACCCTGAAGGTCTGTAAACATTTACAGTGTCTGGCCCTGGCCGTGCCGGCCCGCATGTAAAGTGTGGCTGCTGCTGTATTTGTTCCCTGAGCACCATCCTCTGTCCGTTCACAAAACTGTGTAAAGGGGGCTGTAAACTGTCATAGACCTCGCAGAACTAGCTCCAACCAGTTTGGGATTAAAGAGAGCTGCAGCCACCAGGAAGGTGAATTTCTCCCTAACTTTGTTAGAGCTTTGAATAAGCACCTTTTTGAAAAGAAGAAAAGAGATTATTGTTCTGGTTTTTTTTTAACTCAGGTGTATAAGGGCTTTTGTTTACATGGCAGGCTCATGCAAGCTGATTGAAAAGCTGATGTAAAACGAGGCTGGAGCCAAGCAGTTTTAACCTAAGCTTACACAGGCTTAGTGGGAAAAACAGGGTCTCTGCTTCCCCATCCATCAGAGGAACATTGTATCAGGTCTGTAAACAGCCCAGTGAAAGCCCAGGAAGAGTGGCCCTTAAAGTTAAAGAAATGAAGCATTCATTCTCAGCTTTCTACTGGCCAATTAAATACTTCCCAGCATAAAATCACACCCAAATCGCTTTTTACGAAGGCCAACAACAACAAGGTGACTGTGTTCATCCTCAGATCTGGACTTGTTTTTCCTGCTCCGTGTGAATCCTCCATATGGAGCTGTGCGTGAAAGAGAGAGAGGAGACACGAGATAAACAGCTCTGTGTGCATTTTTAACTACGCAGCTCTTCCTCTGAGCAGGGTTCAACAATATTTGCTAATGAGGTTTCAGAGAAAGGTGAAGTGAAAAGGAGGGGGTATTCAAAATAAAATTAGCAAAGGCAAAGATGGAGGGGAAAGAGAGAGAAACGGAGGAAATCCTCAGTAGTCCTCTTAATCGATTCCGCACTTCCAATTTCACAGGATTAGCCCACTTCCTCTCAAGGTCCTTTATTGAGGAGCAGCCAGTGGGAGTTAGGACTCAAATCAATAGAGAAAAAGAACAATCTCCAGTCTTGCCTTTGCCCTCCTTCTTACTGACCCTCTCTACTCTGCTACCGCTCTACTCCTCCACCTGTTAAACCTTTGATTGAAGTACTACCACAGCGACTGAGTTAAGGTTCATAATGAGGATGTTTGGACATAATAGCCTCCCTTTTCTGTCCTTGGATGTGGAGGGAGGGGTTCTGGTGTTGGATTTCCACCACTGTGCAGCACTTGGCCTAAATAAGGTGATTGTTCGTCCAGGCCCAGAAGGGGTGCAGAGAAACAGACAGTGGGTTTGGCTACAGACGTGGGCAAACTCAGGTCACCATGCTGAGTGGGTCCACGTGACTGATTGGTTGTGGCCCAGTTTTTTGCCAAACTGGAAGGCGGTTGTGGGTAAGGTGACCTGGCCGCTCAACAGGAGGCCAAAGAGAGGAGTGCAACCTTTGAATCGACAGTCTGCATATCTTTTATGCAAACGTTTAAGATGTGTGCATTTTAGACTCAGGTGGTGGAACAATTGGCTACGAGAGAGCTAGAAGGATAGAAAATGTAAAAAAGAATAAAATAAATAAAATCCTGCATGCAGATGCTGAGTGGCTGCACAGTTCATTGATGCGACTCCCATTAAAAATCCCTCATACCCTCAATAAAAAAGGACTTAACTGGCTCTGCCATCAGCTGGAAGCGCTCAGATCGGCTAGCCAGACAATCAATTTCCCCCGAGCGCGCAGAGCTTAGCAGGAGAAACGGGAGGCGGAGAGTGGGATGTTTCCATTATCACAGCCCGCTCTGTGTCTGGGGTTGGAAGGGCGGGGTGATGTACTGAGGAGACGGAGGGGTGGGGGGGTGCAGGGGAGAGAAAGGAGGGAGCAGCAGAGAGTGAGATGGGGAGAGACAGACAAGTGGAGAATAGACAGAAGCAGAAAGGGAGACAGAGAAGCTGGCTTTTCAGAAAAGCTATTGACCGCCTGCTCTTAAAAATATCATATTGAATTAGCCTCACAGGGGCAAGCTTTTGATATTTTTTTCTTTGGCTGTAGAATTAAAAGGAGTGTGGAGCATTACTTGAATTATAAATCATAGGCACTTGCTTTCACTGCACCCAAATTCCGCGCATATGTGGCTGCACTCTCCAGCACCAGCCCCTGTCATTTTTAATTAAATCCCCCCTTATGGGTGACATTTGCAGCTACCCCCTCCTCCTCCTCTTCATCCTCCCCTTTACGTCTCTCTACTGCTGCCCTAGATGGAGACATGAAAGGCAGAGACGGCAGCGGAGCCAGGGCTTCTCATAGTTTAGTGCCCCAGAGAGAGGGCACCCATCCAGACAGATGAGAGAGAAAGACCCTGCAGGGACAGAGAGGGTGAATGGATGCCGCTGACCCCGGCCAGCCTCATCCCCGCGGCTCCCCTCACTCATCACCCGCCCCCCTCGTGACGATCATCCTCGGCCGTGTGCCAGAAGGTCCAGGAAACAGGGGTGAACCTTAAATCTCTGCTGCTGCAGTGGGGGGTGCGCCAGTCCAGTGATGAGTAACACTGAGGTGGCTGGACAGGAGGGTCCACCAGCCCCCACCTCCATGCTGCCTTCTTCTTCTTGGCACAGACAGCAATTACTTCGCCACATGTCAGCTAAAGAATAACAGGTCCAGAATCCTCCACTTGACTGGCTGATGGGGACATTTCTGCCTGTTTTTTTTTTCCAGAGTTTCTTTTCAAATTCCTGCAGATTTTTCATTTGTTTTAATTCTTCAACATTTGTGCCAGGGTGACACTTTCTGAGCAGGCAACTGTCACACTGTGTGTGCACATTTCACCCAGACTTATTGTATGCTGCCCCCCTTAACCACACTGCTGCTCCCACAATTGTCCTGCGACTGGGTCAGTCTTCAGGCTAATTGTGTCTCTAATCCCTTGGTGATTTAGCATACTTTGTGTTACAATAACACCCCTAACTCTAAATAAATCATGAGCTATTCCATGTTTGATTAACTCAATCACGGTAAAGTCAAACTGATTCTTTGCCCAGGTGAATTCCAGTTTCCAATCAACTGGTGTGCGGATGAAAATTTGATCCTAAATCTGCCTTGTAGCGGAGACAAGCACACACACATACACACCTGTAGCCAAAACCCTCAGTGACAACAGCCTGAAGGCCCAGAGTGCCAATCAGCCAGGTGTAGATGAAAATTCCCACGGAGCCTGATATCCCAGGTTCATGCCATGTCAGGCCAGGTTCAGCCCTCCTCCAGCTTGATCGACAGAGACAACTTGGCCTTGTCACACTCAGCCCTAGGACATGACATAGAGGTTCACCAGGGAATTGTAGTTTTCCTAATAGCCCTGTGCCTCTGCAGGCTGAGCTGCCAGAGCCATTAGTTTGCTTTGCTTTTAGCCACTTCCCTTTCTAAACCGCTCTGCCATGTCAAGAAGTAATATGCTCAGGTAATGACCTCCAGTCACCTCTCCTCCACTGTTGTCTGAGACAGTGTGAGACATGACAGTGGAATTAGCTGGTCATATCAAATTGCAGCCAGCACTTCAATGGCTGCTATCTAGAGGGGGAGGGAGAAAAAAAAAGAAATAACTTTGGGAAAGAGGGTAGAATTTTTCACTTGAATATTTAAGCGTGGTCACTGGCAGCTGCAGCAGAAATAACAACCTTTACCCTGATTGCCTCAGCACCCTGGAGGTGGGGGGCATGAAGTGGAACAAGGGGAGAAGGAATGGAGACGGCGAGGGAGAGCGAATCTGCATGTACTTGACCTTTTCCCACTGATTGAACCACCTCATTTCTGACTCCCATTTGGAATTCCACAGGACGCTGTCATTATTCCACACTCTGAAGGAGGGAAGCAGAGGTCAGGAGGGGGTTTTATGGTAAAAGGTGATTGACGGCTATCAGTTGTAGCCATAGCTATATGTATGAATGTCTACTTATTCATTTTGGGGGGATTGCTGAAGAACCTTATGGAAATTGTCTTTTCACACATTTTTTATGAAATCCAAACTTTTAGAGCTTATTTTAAGGAGACAACCACAAGATATGTGTTGTATTAATCTTACTTCATGCAAACAGTCTCTTCTGTCACGTTGGTGTCTCAGCGCTGGCACACAGAGAGTCATTTCCGGCTGATTGCGTCCCGCGGCGTCATGCCTTCCCTCTGCCCTCTGCCTTCTGCTGTGAACACAGGGGGCCAGGGAATCTTATTGCCTCGAGAGGTGAGCTTTGAGGAAGAGGAACTCTCTTGTAGTTTTGGTCACAGCGGGACTTGGGTTCAAAAGCAGGTTCCTCGTTCCAAAGCCTCAGAGCTGGCATTTGGGCATCCCAGGTGCAAGGCTTCACCACCCTCTGGTGTCGCCTGCCAGAGCGTGGGGGTGTGTTGGAGAAGCAAGAGTACAAGGACCGTCTGTGGTCCCTCGCTGTCCCACAGGAAATGACACGCAGGTTGTGTCCTTACCGAGCCAAACTCCACAAAGTCCCATTGTGAGAGGTGATGAGGGGGTTGTTTCTGACACAGCATTCAGTATTTCTGTCACCATGTGTAAGCTTTAATAAATTTATTTTGTGATTTTGGTTGCTCTCTTTACATCTAGTCAATCAGTCCTAACCATCAAAAAGGAAGATTGTTTCAAATTTTGAGTCAAATGTCTGCACAAAAATGAAATCGACATATGTGTACTATTTCGATATACAACAATAATGTTTTTTTTACACCTGAAACTCGAGAACAAGGTTCAAAATGAGGTCTTTCTTTTTGCTGTCTGAGGCGGGTTTCACACCCACAAATTTGATTCAAATCAAGCTGAAAAATGTAAACAAGGCTAAAAGAGCCAGGTGTGAAAGACTTACAACATGACACAAACTTTGGTATCACAGCTACAAAAAAACATTTGCATGTTTCTGTTTAAATAAACTAGACATAACTGAAAGTTCACAAATGTGTCAGTTTATCTGATACAAGACGTATTTTCTCTAAAAGTGAAAATGTTATTCAAAAATGCACAAGAACTTATATGTAAATGGGGGTGAAAAAGAAAGTAGAGCTGGTATTCTGATCCAGTCATGAACTTTTAAATTAGTCACGTTCTTTGGCTCTTATAGTTGGGAGGGTTTGGCAGAGAATGCATGAGAGTGCAAACTGACCACAGCATCATCGCTCCTGTGGGACATTTAACTGCAGTTTCTGTGGTTTGCTCTTATATTGCATTCTTATGAAGGCCATGCATCTCCATGTTTGCTGGTTGTGGCATCATTTTAGAAAACTTGCAGGTTTAAAGTTTGCACATGTTCAAACTGAAACGATGGCGAGTGTCCAACTTTGGTGTGACCTTAAAACTTTTCTCCTCGTCAAAGCATCAAATCCATGCAGTCGATTGCTGAAGTCCCTGAAAGACGCAGATTTCAGGTTCAAAAAGAGATTAAAAATAAAACATGCTGCTTCTATTAAAACCATACCTCGCTGGCATTAAATCTTTCAAAATATTGTTTCATCTTACAGAAAAGAAATCCTTTTATGTGTCCCTGAATCCTCTTCATCTTCTCTTTTTTTCTCCTCCCATCTTTCTCTCCTCCACTCGTTGGCGTGTGTTCTGCAGTGGAGTGCCTTGTTGTCTGCGCGGTGTTAAATATTAATTGGGAATCAGTGGAGGACTTGTCTCCTAAATGATAGAACAGAAGGGCCCAGGCTTGCCTCAGGCAGCCTGCAGGCGCCTTTCTTCTTCCATTTACCTGCAGGCCTGCGCACCAGCTCTTCCTTCGGTCTGACAGGCCTGCCCAGGCGCCTCCAGCCTCCCCTCGTCTTTCCCACTTCCCCCCTTTTTCTCCCTCCTCTTCCTCTTTTTCTTTTTGCACTGGCTTTTCTTATCTCTGTATGTTTGCCATCTCCACCTCTGGGATCTTTTACTCCAGATCTGTGTTTGTGTTGCTGCTGTGTCCATTTGAGTTTGTGCATGGCTGAGAACAGTGCTGGCTCTTGGCTCTACATGGATCCCTTTGAGAAAACAGTATCACAGCATGGTGTAGAAACTCCTGAAGACAGAACAAGGAGGGCTTGGCAGAACTGTTACAGGTCAGGTTTTTTTTTCTTTCTTTCTTTCTTCTCGGCTTTGTGTTCTCATCTCCTAATCTGTTTCCTCTTCCTGATGTTTCCACATAACCGACCTCACAGTCTGTTGTCTCTGCGCCCTGCTCTGTTCCTCTTTATCAGCTGTGTCATCAGGTGAAGTGTGTAGAGACAAAACAACTGGCACCAGTAGCTTCTTTGTTGCTGCGGCTCGTTTGAACTTGTGGCTGACCTCTGCAGATGAAGTTAATTAGGCTTCAGAGATTTGTTTTGGAAATCTAACCAATCCTCCCTGATGTTTTAGTTTCACCCACAGTGTCTGTTTTCAACACAGCCGAGCTTTTAAAGGAAAAGGGGGGGAAAAAAGGTTTGCTCGGGGTTGCACGGTGAAGTGGTAGATGTAAAATGGAACAACACAGGGAAGGAGGAGAGGGCAGCAGACAGGCAGGGATATAAATGGAGTGGAGTAGGAGGTGGTGTTGACTTTGATGCCAGAGGAATGAGTTCACAGGCTCATGAGCACAGGCCTAATCGCACATGACAATATCGGCTGGTGTACCAGTCACAGCATATAACCACCCTGCTGCTTGTGCTGACTCGGGATATTTGCTGATAAAGCTCTGCTTTCTAGACCACGCTGTATGCACAATGAGGGTGGCGCAGGCGGGCCCGAGGGCTGCTTCATCGCAGACGGCCCACAAACCAGAGGCTGCATTCCTGAACCTATACAGAACTATGCACTAAACTCCTTGGCAAGATTTCAATAACGAACAGCAAGTTTGTGATGAAAAGGCAAGGGAGGGTGTGAGATTCTGACTGTATTATAACCCTGAGCCAAAATATCACAGCACCACATCTGTTATCATCAGCTACTGATGTTTGAAAGATCATGGATGAAAGTTTAATTGAATCACAATTATTGGGGGTAAAATTAAAAACAATGTCAGCTGAATCACCAGAGAAGCAACAGGCCATTTTTAAAGATATTGTGAAGAAAGTTACACTAAAGGTGGAAGCAAAATAAATACCAGCTACATTTAGTAAAGAAACAAAAGTTAGATGGTTATTTAGTTTGTTAGCGAGCTTGCTTATTTCACTGACACACATGCTAACTCGGGTAGCTTCTTTGTTTCAAACTGTGCTACCCTAAATTTAGTATGTCTCTCCTCTTGCTGACCAGACACGACATGTAGTTTTTACTACCAGAAACATTTGTAAGAGAAAATGTTTAATGGAATGGGCCTCATTCAGCACAGTCAGGACACAGTAACGGAGAAGAGGAGGGGTTAATCTGAGATACAGAACCAGAGAAAACCTCATATTGTCTGCACTGATGCATATACTCTGGGAAACTGTCATGGTTTTGACACTGAGTGTATTAAAACTGTAACCGGAAACCAGCTTTGTGATAAACATTTTTCTTGTTGATCATCTGTTCTGCTGTCCATTCATACATAACTTCAAATAAAAAGAGCTTTGTGAAACTCTTAACAGAGTGTTTTTAATCATTTTTTATAACTCCCTTGTTGATATTTATTTTTGCTGGTAACTGCCAGGGGAACAAACGCAGCTCGCTGTTTTTGCCTGGTCGTTTTGTTTATGAAGTGCATCAATAGTAAAGAGGTAAACAAGTTGCCCCAGTTTCTGTTTGTTGTTTGCATGGGTGTCCTACAAAAGGGCCGACATGGCTGCTGCTGCTGGCCTGCATTCTTTTGTGGCTCAGAGAGGACATAAACTGCCCACTGGTGTTGTGCTCGCCAGACTTAGTCAGATCATCAGTAATTAGCACGAGCGGTGATCTCCACTGTCTGCTTCACTTTTATGCTGCATTTCTGTCACTCAACTTATAGAAGACCAATATTAGGAGATGTCTGCTTGATTAGGTCTCTTTTTTTTTCTTGTCATTTTACAGGATGTGTTTACAAAATGTCAAGGCTGATAATTATGCTTTATTTCCTCTGACGGGCCGTAGGTCTGACCTGGTGCTGTCAGAGGTGTTAATGAGGCAGGAATGCAGGACGAGAGCTTTCCCACACTCCAAGTTTTCCTCTGCCGGGCGCTCGAGATGAGGCTCGGGGCCGTCCAGGAGCTGCTAATGCAGCCCGAGCGCAGACAAATGGAAAGTGACACTTGTGTGTGTAGAATGGTATTTGTGGTGACGCTTTGACTACAGATAATAAAGTGTTTGCCCTGAGGTGATTTCGCCCTGCGAGCACCCCAGATGAAACTCACTTACTCAGAGAGGGAGAAGGAAAAGACAGAGAGAGGGTGGAGGGGGATGAGAAAAAGGCAGAAAGGGGGGGCAGGAAGAAAGAGAGAGGAGAAGGTGGTGAAGATGGTGAACAGCCGACAGACATGTGCGGGGGGGGCTCAACTATTTGTTGTTTTGATGCTTTACTTTGTGGATTTTAATGGATCAGTTCTGGTTTTAGAGGGAAAAAATCATTTATTCTCTGTATAATTTACTGTTGACACATTAAAAACAACAGAGACGTCCAGAATTAAAAATGCCAGGTTTATTGTAAGGGCAAATGTGTGCTTTTGCAGGATCTGTGTGTGTGTGTTTAAGTGTGTGTCTGCCTACTAGGCCATCTGTACAGAGGAGTCCTTCAGGATCAATCAGTTCTCAGTAATTTCCTCCACAGCCCGTAAAAGCCAGGTCTGTCTGGAAGGAGCATGAGGCTGCCACATCAAACCAGCTAATTAATTTTCATTGCTGGTTTCAGTTACATCTGGCTTTGGAGATAAATTCTAACGAGAAAATGTAAACATGACATTGTCCTCGTGCTAAAATAGTTCACATTTCTTGGGCAGAAACCTTTAGAATTGAAACCCAATTAGGGGGGTTTGAGTTGAAACAGCGTCCGCAATTAATATTCGCACATGAAAAAACTGTTTACGAGTACATGAAAGTGAAGACAGATTGTGTTTTTTGTTTTCTGCTGTTTGGATCTCGTATTATCTCTACCTGTAGACTTAATCGTTCTCTCAGTCCCACTCCATTAGCTAGACACGTGTTCTGCTTGACTGCAGGTCGACTGAATGACCTCTTCATGCAGCGTCTGTGAGCAGGAAGCCCAAATTTAGGCTCCCAGGTTGGAAGTTCTTCCATCTGCCCGTGTGAATAAATAGTTTCAATCTGGGATGAGACTGGCTTTAATGAAATGAAAGATCAGATTTGTGAGTTTTTGTCCAAGTTTCTGTTTTTAATCTATTTTAATGAATAAATCCATTTTTGAAGCCGTGCCATGTCCGCTTGCCTGCGAGGGATCAGTGTGCAGATTGCTTTAACATTCTCATTATCCTCTTTGCTATTTGTGAAACACATTGGCAGGTTAAAAGCCCAATATGTGCTACTCACCCTGTTGAGAAGCAATGTCCAACTACTGCACTTATTTGGACTACATGATGATTCATTTGATTAAAATAGGCATTTTTCATAATTGTTTATTTGATTTGAAAATAGCAGCAAAAAGGTTATGTGGAGAACATTTATTATTTTATTTAAAAAAAACTCTATTTGATAATTATGATGACACAAGCAGCCGTTGAATTCAAAAAGCTCTATCCTCTGAGAAATCACAGCAGTTTGATTTTTATCTATGCAATTATGGATAGCAAAGGCCTGACAAATAATTGCCTGGATTTCATTTTTTCCCTCTCTTCCTGTGTTGTTGCACAGAAAATCAACCTTGAGATGAACAGAGGGAGAGATGAATGTTCCTAAAAATGGCTTTTCTGATATCAAGCGAGCAGCGGGGTTCCCTTTTCCCCTCACGTGCACTTGAATTGATTAGTACTTTGGTTGAGGGCATATTCAACATGTCTGCCCCCTGCAAGGCTGCTTTACCCTGTTGATGACTGGCTCATACACACGCTTCCTCTGCTCCCTTGCTCCTCAGGAAGCTCCTGTGGGGGGGCTGAGGCTTTGATTGACTGACGGCTGAGTCCGCGGGACGCCTCTATTATTATCATCTCTACCTTGGCAGAGGGGCGGGGGTCTGGACCCAGGGGGTCTGGCCCACAGCCCCTGCTTTGTGTGCCCAATAGTCAATTAGAGGCAGCGCACTGCCGGAGACGAGTGGGATGCAGGGTTAATTGCAGAGGACCAAACAGCTGGCTCTATCAGGGCCCATTGTGTTTGCAGCAGTTGTCACGGCAATTGAGGCCTGGCTGTAATCGCTGACTAATCAGCCCTGTGCCAGATGACACCTCCATCAGCACAAGGCAGGTATTGTTCAGGAGGCAAAGTTGCCTCTGGCATCCCTCCCGCTTGCCCGTCCTTTTTTTATGGCCAGGCAGCTGAGGTGGGGAGAAGATCATATCACAGACCCCCATCACAATCTTCAAGGAGGTAAACAACAGCAATAGGACACATCTAACCATTTTCACAGTCATGGATTCTAATGTAAACGACTTGATTAATGATTTAGCCTTTAATTTAATTAATAAACTAAATGCATTCTTTACAATAAGGTAAATAATAAAATGCCTATTAGTTGTAAAATGTGAAATAAAAAGAGGTTTTCAAATCTACCAGGCTCATGGGAGTATTATTCTCCATGCAGCTATCAAAGATTAAAAAAAAGTATATGTTTTTTTTTTTTTCAGGAAAAAAAGTACCCACAACATGTGTGCATAGAGGTCAAAAAGGCATAAGATGAGTGCAGTGAGGACTTATTCAACAGTTATTGTCTACTTCAGGGGAAATGGCTCCTAAAGAGTGCTGTGGAAGTCAAACAAAGGCTGACCCCATTTTTTTTTAACCCGGTAATCTCTGCTTCTGTTGTTTGCCCCAACCTCTTCACCGACTGCTCTGTTTTGTTGGACCAGAGTTAATGTGTATTACGTGCTCGTTGTCCTGTGAAAACTTAATTGCAGTTCCACGTACGGTCCTCTCCCTTCATCAAAACAAGCACTCTTTTCCCATCCTCGCCAGTGGTCAGAAGGGATCAAAGTGTGCAGTAAAAAAGAAATACATGGGAAAAACCCTGAGGGCTTTTTGATGTTTTGGAGCATCTCCTCTGCTAAGAAGAAACTCGTAGTTTTAGAATGCTTGGAACACTAATAAACGGTGGTGAGGGCATTTCAGATTTTTTACCTCTGCTTATTCATTTAAACTTCTAATTAAAATGCAAAGCATTCTCACAGTTCTTTGGATATGGTGCTGCACTCTCACACAGCCTTTGCCTCCCAATCTTTTCTCCTTTTTTTTCTATCCCTCTCCTCTTCTATCACACCTGACTTCCTGCTCTCACTGTCTTTCTATCTGCCTTTGCCTCTTGTGATCAACACAATTTGACCTCTCACTTGGAAGAAGTGCACAGATTTAATGGGTTTTTTTTACAGTCTAATCTAACCAGTTCTCTCTTTATTGCCGTTTTGTACCCAGTGGACCTCATCTTTACCAGGCCTCCCCCCACCACCCGCCGCCCCACTCTGCTGCCTCTTCCACCCTCGCACCAAGAAAATTAGTTCATCAGAATTCAAAATGTACTGCTGGCTAATTAAAGGAGTGTTAATTGAGTGTTCAGAATTGGGTACCCCCTTAACTAAATGCACACAAATCCGCACGCGCACACATGCAATCACAGTGACAACACCGGGTACGCCAAGGACGTCGCGCTTGGGGAGTTTCATGCCAATCAAAAATGGAGAGAAAAGAAAGTGCCCATCCTCCCAGGAAAATTGGGATTTTTAGATCATATCGTTGCCCATTGCGGTTCAGGCCAGCTCTGTGCTGCCACGTTATCCAATCACTGCTTTGCTATCTGTGTCTGACCGCTGGAGAGTGTAACACTGCACAGATAGCCTCTCTCGCCGTGTGCATTGTGCTAATGAGGGGTGGCATTTAGAGATGTGCTGCTCTGACACATGGGCATTGTGTGCCAGGCACTGGGTGATTAAGGACGAAGGTCAACCCATTAATTGCCTCCCTGCCATCTCCGCTCCCCGGCGCGTGATCTCTTAGAACTAATGCATGTGTTTGCCTGAGCTTTTATCTAATCTCCAGTGCAGTTCAATCATATGCTTGGTTTGTTTACATTTCTTTCATGTGAAAGTTTTTTTTCCCCCTTTTTTTTTTCTTAATGTAAGAAGCGGCGCTTGCCCAGGTTTCGCTGTTAATTCACTGTAAGCTGTTTCATGTGCTTGTGAGTGCACATACCCTCCTGCTCTAAGGAAGGGAAAAGCATATTCTCCCATCCCCAGGGGAAATAATTAATCCTTACAAGGCTGTCGCATGTTGAAATGAAGCGAGTGTGAAGCATTTAGCCCAGGAGGCATTGCAGGCTGTCGCCCGCACAGGCACCTGTTGTTGTCCCTGCCCTACATTTCATGAGAGAGCGCTGAGCAGAGGATAACAACATGCTCCACTGATGGCAAATGAGACACACGAAAGCAGATGCAAATGTGTATGTGTGTGTTTGTGTCTGTATTTGAACATTTATGCACATTTTCTTTCCTATTTTCATGCATTATCTTTGCATGCATGGCCACACCAGAGAGTGTGCACAGGTGTAGGAAACCCCCTACCTTAAAAAAGCCGAGGGTTCACAGAAATGCTGGCTGCCACTGAGGTTGTTTATCAGCCGGCACCATCTGTATGCTGCCGCTCACTGCTATGATCTACTGCAGCCTAAACCAATAAGTCACAGAGTGCCAGTCTAAAAAGAGACTCTCTCCTTTAACCTCCCTGTCTTCCCTTATAGACTTTAAGCTCTGGAGGAGAGA
Source organism: Cynodonichthys magdalenae (assembly GCA_031762555.1). NCBI lineage: Eukaryota > Metazoa > Chordata > Actinopteri > Cyprinodontiformes > Rivulidae > Cynodonichthys > Cynodonichthys magdalenae. The sequence goes on along the minus strand of JARVJO010000394.1, from coordinate 12,222,809 downwards.
GATGTGCAGGCCCTGCACATCAAACACAGTGTCTATAACAGCTTGTGTATGAGAGTGAAATATGCTTTGGTTTGTGGCTATACTTACGGTAATCAACTTTGCTATAAAATTTATACCGTGGAACTTTTTAAAGAGGAAGCCGGAATCAGAAGCATCCAGATGCTCATTTGCCTCCACCTCCTCCTCTTCTTCCTTTATGCCTGTGGGTTCTAATAACCGGAAGCCTTTGTGGAGCTGAGATGGGTTTTGTAGGCCTGAAAGGCCTCTAATCCCTGTGGCCTGTGAAGTGTGAAGCCCTTTGATGCCAGGTTGGTGTGCCAAAGGCTCTGCCTATTGACAAACAAGGGCCAAGCTGGGAAAAGACGAGGGGAGAGGGCTGTCTTCTCCTTCTCAGAGGAAACACAGACTCAGGCATGGAAAATATAGGGCTCAGTCAGTGAGAAGGAATAGAATTAGCTACCCTTTAATGAATTTCCTAGCTTTTTATAGTTTTTTCCCCTCATGTGGCAGTAATTAGGTGGAATGATGGGCATATTGCATCTGGGGGCTTGTAGGGGTGGCAGGGCAGAGGCCCTTGATATGCCTGAAAGCCAAGTATCTTTCCTCATTTAGACCATGTGATGATCAAAGATGTTTTTTTTTTTTGCCCTCATGTAAAAAAGATCAGAAAAAAATGCTGCCATTCCATTTGCATGTGGACCCGCAATGTGCTTTGAAATGAGCATGTTTTTCTCTTCTGAGCAAATGAAATAAGTCTTCTGTCAGTTTTCCTCTGCTAGTCAGAACATCAAAGCAAATGACACTGCTGTCACGAGGGAAGCAGGGCTTTGCCTCACTGAGGTTGGTTAGATCTCAGATAGGTTGGCCTGCCACACTCATACCAACCCATTAGGGCGTCACCCTCATTCTGACTGAAACCGAGTCTCTGATGTCAGTGTGTTTGTGCAGATTAAAAGAGAAATTTCAAGTGTAGGGTTTCTGGTTTTCAAAAGTATGTTGTCCATTGGTTAAACCAACCTGACCCGTCTGCCACTAAATTTAGCTTGGGATATTCAGAGTCTCGCCTTGCTACTGTTAAATTCCTAATTTATTTCTCTTATGATATGGATCTTGTAGATTTAATCATTTTCACAGTTGGGAACCCAAAGGGTCGTTGAAATGAACTCCCCATGATATCTGTAATGGGAGCGAAGAAATGAGAATTGTGACTACTTGGCTGTGGAGTTTCTTTAAAATGATTTTGCAATTGGAAAGGAAATGGACTGCGTCCCAGTCACAGCCTGCGCCCCGCAGACACCTGAGGTAGTCGGGACATTTGCTGGCAGCACAAGTAGAACAGTTAATTTTCTTTAGAATTCTGTTTGCTTTTACATCAAAATGTTTTTTTAGAGGTTTCAAGTCATTCGTGGCAGCTGATATATTGTTTGTAAATTGACTTCTTTTCCCAGCCCCCCACGCTTTTTTGTTACACTGAACTAAGTAGCCATGAAATTGCCTGAATAATGTCGTTTAAATCCAATCTCACCACGGCCCCTCACCTCCATACCCAGCACCCAAACAATGACACATGGTGGGCATTTTAGAAATTACGTTTTTCCTGTTTGCCACCTCATTTTACAACAGCCATGTGTTGGTTCATTGACTGAGTGCCGTTGTCTCACTCCCCACCTTCAGTTGGTGGATTGAAATGTTGGAACTGGTATGGACTCTTACGTCTAAGCATTTATATAAAAGGTACATATTAAAGGTGCTAGCATGTTTTTACATTTCATCTGTTTAGTTATGACATTTTAAATTTCACAGTTATGCATATAAACGTACAAATAAACTAACTGGATGCTTTGTAAGTCAAAGGCAAAGCCCTGGTATTTATCCTAATTTATTGTAATCATAACATCTGTATATTTTAAATGCATTCATTATTTATTAATTTCAAATTTAAGTCAAGTTTGGAAAAAAGCAACCCATTAGAGTTTTTTACTTGGTTGACGTTTAAAAATTTCACCTTAACCAAATTAATAATTCCCTACTGACAAATATTAATTTTATTTTTTTGTAATTTTTTGTTAGGGCCCTTTCTCCCTATGAGTCTTGGACTAAATAAATGTGAAAATTTTGTGGCCAAGGGTAAGACCCAGTAAGTGATACCACTTATAAATCTCAAATGTGCCACCGCAATTAAACAAGCTTTTATCTCCTCCCCTCCTTCCCTGCGCGCCTGGTACCAAGGCTAACCCAATTCAGTGCTGAAGAGAGTCCGAATTAATTTCACAATGCACTGATTTAACAGTGCCCGAGGTACCAGGCTTTGACAGAATGAGTTTTTAAAAAGATTCATTTGTCTAGGGATGTACATCCACAGGAGGGTGTGAAAATGAGATGGAAAGAAAGCTCAAACGGAGGAGGGGGTGTGACGGCACATAAATGAATGCCAGTCCTCATTTACAGCTTTTGCAAACTATGTTTGGGTTGTTCTGAAGCGTATCTGCTGATTTGATTCACCTCAGGCTTCTTTAATAAAGGTATTCTTGAATTATATTTCAGTGAAGTCTTGAGATCTTATCAGAGGCTGTTCTTATAATTCATAAAACATTCTTGGCTTTAAAAACCTTGCAGTTCACTTTTCGCTGGTGAATCTGTGGTTTAGAAATCTCAAATTAGCTCAAATCGATGGTTCACACTTTACTTTTTGCATGACAGAAACACATATGATGGTATAGTACAGAACCAACATGGAGCTAAAAGAAAAGGTAATTAAGGCAGAATGAATCAGATAAGGTAAACCAAACTTGCTGATTGAGGTTGGGTTACTGTAGTACTGAATGAGTTAAAGCTTATGATGAAAGTGGATTGATTGTTGTCTTTGTCACGGCCTTCTTTGATACTGTTACTAATTAAAACTAAGACTAGCAGTTCTGTATCCAACTATTTGTGATTTTATGTCTGATGCTTTTCTCTCCGTTTGTCTTTCAGGTGACCTGGTGGTGCCCACACATTCCCCGCGCTACCCAACAGCTGCAGAGCTTGATGCTTACGCTCAGAAGACAGCAAACAGCCCACTTTTCATTAAGATCTTTCCCACCAACATCAGGGTTCCCCAGCACAAGCACCTTAACCGGACTGTGAATGGATACGACACCACGGGGCAGCGCTACAGTCCCTATCCACATCTCCACACAGGGGGCTATCAGGGTCTACTTGCCATCGTCAAGGCCTCTTCCTCTGCGTCCTCGTCATCGACATCCACCTTTGTCGCTTCAAAAGGTGTTCTCAAGACTGCAGAAGGCAGACGGACTAAGCTCTCTCCAGCCCACATAGCTGTCGCTCCATACCCACCTCCTAGTAATAGCACTTTAGCCAGTGGTCATGGCCAAATGGTTTACCACACTGGGCCCTCAAAGCTTTCAGAAGCACCTGGACTGTCCATTCCCCCAAATGTCACTGTAGCTGGCTCTGTGATTCCTGTAACAGGGGGTCGAGGCCTGGCTCTGCCTGCACAGTCCAACCTTCCCTCCATCCAGAGCATCATCTATCAGATCAACCAGCACTGCCAGGCTCAGGCTCTGCAGCAGGTGTGTCAAGGGGCTTCCACTGCACCAACAAATCCTAGCCCCTCCAAGCAGAGCACGGCTGTCATGGGGGTTACGTCTAGCTCCTCAGGTGGAGGTTATGTAGTTGGAATGGGTCCCCAGGCTAACATGGTGTACACCGGATCAGGGCTGCCAGCTCAAAGTGCAGAGGCAATGAAGAGCGGCGTATACGCAGACGGTATGGACTACATCCTTTGGCAGAAGCAGCAACAGCAACAACAGCAGCAGCAGCAGCAACATCAGGCGGTCCTCCGCATGTACAGTGGAGGCAGCGGAGGAGGGGGCGCCATCAGCAAATCTCCTGAAACCTGTGTTCCAGGCGGAGGGATTATGGCCACGCAGGTGTCCTCCTCTTCCTCCAGACCTTATCATCTGACAGCGAGTGCCAGTGGGGGAGGCGGGCTCGAAAAAGTCAGCTCCTCCCCTTTGAACTGCATGGGTATGCACGGAAATTTCTCAGTGGGTCAGTACTTTGCACCACCGTGGAACAGCGTGCTGGTGACCCCCGACAGTGACTGCTACAACCCCCAGGAGCTTCTGGGCACCTCCACAGGAGGACCGTCGACTGGGCACAGAGAAATGGGCTACCCCCACCACCATCACCACTACCACCACCATCATCACCACCATCCTGCCATAGACAGCGGCGGAGGGCTGTGCTGCAGCCTGCCTAGCAAGAGCTTGTGCAACACGTCCGTGCTGAGCAGCAGCTTGCAGTCCCTGGAGTACCTGATCAACGATATCCACCCTCCCTGCATCAAGGAGCAGATGCTTGGCAAAGGCTACGAGACTGTGTCTGTGCCGCGTCTGTTAGACCACCAGCATGCACACATCCGCCTCCCTGTTTACAGATAGATGGGGGGAGCGTGAGGACGAAGAGAATCAAGAGTTGTGAATTTGTGAAGAAAATCAAAGTTAAAGGACAGAGATATGTTTTTTTTTGTTTTGTTTTTTCTGCGGTACATGATTTTGTTTGCGAGTGCCACTGCTTTAACTAGTGTGGGAGCTTAGAGAAGAGCAGTTGCTGTGCTGTTTAACCTTAGATTTGTCGGTTTTATAGCAGGCTGTGGGAATCCCCAGACAAAGAGGAAGGTGGTACCAGATGAGAAGAAAAGAGATTTCAAGATCCTCCCAATGTTTCATTTTGTGGTTTGCCAATAGGATTTTTTGACTTTGTTTTGTTTTGTTTTTCTTTCCTAAACTGGTTTTGATGAGAAACATAGCTTGACATGAAGTGCATATGCCACTTGTATCTCTTTTCCAAATACTAAGGATGAAGCTACTGTGTAGGTTGTCACTGAAATGGTCTTAAAGGGCCAATACTGAGGGCTGCTCTTGAAATCCAAAAAACTCTGTAACAGAACGCACATACTAAAATGTGCAAACACATGAGAAGAGTACGATTATAAGCAGTTCTTTATGTTACGTAAAAAGGATCATAAGGTTGAGTCTAAAAGGGTAGTTGATATTAGTTATTGTTGCTGTTATAATTGATACATTAATTGCACTGCTTGAATTTTGTTAACTTTGAAGTTTGGAATTGGGTAGTTTGCATATGATATATTTAAGAAACTTGAAAAACTTGAACCTATTTTTTGTTGTTTGATATATTTGTAGGTATATGTATTGGCTGCTACGAGGAAAAGTGTCTCAATTTCTTCTCTTTTTTTAATTATTATTTTCCACATTTGTTTTTATGATCGATTAATTCCTCCTCAAGCTGATGTGCAGTTTATTATGTCCTGGTGTGAGGCATAGTTGCTGCTTTGGTTCTGTAAGAACCCGTTTGGAGAGCTCTTTTTTTCAACCAACACTGGAATCTACAATAAATCTTGAGATATTTAAAAAAAACTGAAAATGTGGCAAAAAAAAAAGAAAAAGAAATGTTACAATGCAGAATGTGATTGGGAGGTTATCTATATGACCTTACATGTATGTTAAGGCGTGTGTGTGTGTGTGGCAGAGTGCATGTGTTGATTTTAAGTTTGTGTTTTTCAAAATCCTCAGACTTTTTTTAGTTTTTAGTTTCATAACCAGATTTTTTTCCCTGCAAACCGACAGACTGATTCAACAGTCCCAGAAACGTTTGGAGTAAATGTACAGAAGCTGACCTGCAATGCTCCCCTTTCAGTGGAGGCTTTTATATTTTCTGAGTCAGAATAGAGATTTTATTTCTCATTTGACTCCTGTAGTTACAGCACTGCAGCCTCGTCTGTTATCCGACTAACAGACAGCAGTGGAAACAAATGAGAGTGTATGAAAAATTGAAAACAATCATGCCCTGTCCTTTGGCATCAGATGAAACAAGACCAAGCTCATCGGTTTTTTTCTCGCCCATCTCAACCCTCCCCCCCCAGGTTGGGATGCATTTAACCTAGGCCAGTCTTAACTTGATAAATCAGAGAAATGAAATATTTATTATGGCTGTGAGATTCCCTTGAATGTACTGCACTTAAATTACCGCAATATTGTATTGCCTTGTGGGACTCAAGTGAAAGTGAAAAATTGTATCAGTGCAGCAGTCTTCTGGTCTTAAAGTGGGATTTTTCTTTTTCTTTTTGTCAGTCAAATTAAATTTATTAACTGGAGAGGGAGCGAACAAGGGGCTTTGTTGTGGGGGGGTGGGATGCTGGCATCGGTCTAGATATATGAAGTGCAATTATTATGACTGTATTAACATTTTTTTTTCTCTCTGAGCTTACACCAAAAAAAAATGTAAACTACAGTTGTCCATACATTCCCTGTGTACCACATTCTTAATCTTTTTCTTTTTCTTTTTTTGTTTTTGTTTTAAGGTGTAAAATAAATTTCTTTAAGAATATATACAAAAGCCGCATCTTGGCTTGGAAGTCTGTGATTATTTTTGCGAACATTTGTCTTATGGAAGTCAGCGGGACATTTGGTCTTCAGTGGGACATTTGGTCTTCTGGCATTGGTGTTGAATCTATAAAGGAGCGTGATGTGGGATTCAGTATTGATTAGAAGTGTGTACATTTAATTGATAATCTAAATGTTTACAATTTGCCATCCAAAGATAACAGGGAAAAACTGTGCTGGCAGAAAAATAAGTATTGTAAGTATGGATTAGGTAGACTTTGATTCAAAAAAGACGAAGAGGGAAGACAAAAAAAGAAGTAGGAGTTTGTTTCTTATACAGTTAAATTGAATAAAAATCAATTTCTTTAATTTGAGCTTAAAAGTGACAGTACTTTTGAAGTATGGTTCTGTTGGAAGGTTTTGAACAATCATTATCTTACCTGTTTAGATAGCTCTTTAAATAATTAAATTGTGACAAGATGGACAGTTTGTGCAACTGGGACCAAGAACAAATGTAATTGCTGCCATCTTAAAACTATTTTAATCTTTAGAATTTGATATTGATTTGTGTAAACATTATTTTCTAAACTATTTGACATGTGTTAAATGTGCATTACATGGTTATTAAAGCAGAAATAAGATACTCCTGCTGGAATGGCCCAGGCTGCACCATGAGTGTTGCAGCTAACTGATGCTATATGCATGCTAAATAACCATGTAATGTGGAAAAGACCGAGAGTCTTAAAAACTAGCATTTGCATAAACTGTTTTGAAATTTTAAAGATTGAAGTTAAGATGGCAGAAATCTATTTTACTCTGTGTTGCACAGATTAGCAGTTAGCCTGGCAATCCCGTCAGAGTTAAACGCCATTTCTCCAAACTGAGTTTATTCAAAGAGCTATCTACAACAAGTAGGATATTAACTGCTCGCAATCTTTCCACAGAACCCCACTTCAAAGATCTGAACTATCTCTTTAAACATTCCACTGATGATACCATTTTTCAAAGCTGTCAGATATTTTAGACTAAAGAATACCCAGCTCCCCTTGGCTTAAATTTGCATAGTAAATCTTCTTAGCATTGCAGCAGATTTTTTTTATGTGTTGTTTCAACAGTCTAATGCTTTAGCCGCAGTCTGATTCCAGCATATTTTCTGTCTAGTAGAAATATTTTGACAGATCTTCCAGATATATCCCGTTACTAAATCCCTTCCATTTGGCTTCTGCATCTGAGCATTAAACGCTGTCACATGATGTCGGCGTGAAGAGGAGACACTTGGGGCAGTGGAATTCTAGTGTCTGGCCTTTCCCACCAGTGGAAGCCTGAGACATCCGGTCTATTTGGTTAATGGAAATAGTGCGTGACGTCTGGCTCCTGGACACTCCAGAGTATTTATTTAGTCAAAGAACTGAAATCTTGACAGGTACGCCTCCCAGCTTGAGGCCTTTCTGGGTAAAGTTTTCATGTTTTCCCCCCTGCAGGTGTGGGTTTTCTCTGGTTACTCTAAGTTGTCCCTAGCTGTGAGTGTGAATAATCGTCTCTGTCTGTCCATGTGATGGACTTGCTACCTGTTCAGGGTATAACCTGCATTTAGCACAGTGCTGCTAGAGATGGGCAGCAGATCCCCATGACCTGGAAACAAAAAATGGATAAAGAAAATAAATGGATGAGTGGATAAATTGAAAAAAAAGACCTTTCTAATAGATTAGCTGCCTAAAACAACCACACCAAAAAAACAGCAATAAAAGATTATTTAGCTCAAATGTTAATTTCAAAACACCTTCTTTGAATCAAACATAAAGATGCTGGGCATTTTTGATCACTATTCACAATTCAAGGCTCCTAACTGTCTGCCCCCCCTTTCCTGGTCTTTTACACACAATGAGCTTCTGTTGGTGGCATGTATCTTAGCCCTGCAACCTCTGGCCCAATCCACTATCCCTCATTTGGACAATGGACGCTTAGCCCCATATTAGGATAATAGAATTAAATTTCAAATAGATTTGTGCCTGAGTTGATCCAGCCACAGCTCACTCAGCTGCAGAGGCAGAGTGGCATATGGCATGTCATTATCTGAGCCCACCCTCCCCCTGGCCGAGGCCAACAGGGTTCAGCGGTGCTTAAA
>JARVJO010000394.1:12199355-12214176 GCA_031762555.1 Cynodonichthys magdalenae | reverse complement strand
CTTCGTCTCAGATGGCCCCAGTAGTACATGCTGGCGCCCAGGCTCTGGAGGCCCTGCTTTAAAAAGCCGTGCTGCTTTTGATGGAGGAGTGGGGGGGATTTGTTTTCTGTTGGATTATACATGGCTTGTTCCCTTCATGGCTGAGGGGCCCCTGTGCAGTCAGACAGGAAAGACTAGAAGAGAATGAAACGTGCAAAGATTTCGGGGTCAGAGACGCCTCAGAGCATCAGTTATCAGGATAACTGTCATGTTCCTGGTTGTTTGCAGCCTCTCATTTTTGACTTAGTGCTGTCGTCTTCAAATTTAACTTGAGTGAAATCTTCTGTCTGAGTGACAGACTTATTGCGCCTCGATTTAACAAATTTTAGTCGACGAGAACCTCGCTTTCTTTTAACATTTTATTATTCGAAGAAAAAAAAAAGTGCATTACAGGAAATGATACATCCCACCAACACTCATCTGAATGAGGACAGTTCGATCTATAAGTTATCTCTGTGGCTACAGACTGCTATTGACTTAACATGCTTTCAAGGGCAATGAGACACTCATGAGGATAGCTGGAGGGCAAAGTATAGGAGAAATGACTTATGCTGGTTGTTAAAATCCCTTAGTAAATCCCAATAAGTCTGTGAAGACCTTTGCCCAGAGGAAAGGTCTAGTTGCATATTATGCACCTTAAATACTGCTGAGAAGCAAAGAGAGCAGACAGGCTGCTTCAGAGCAGGGTCAGCTCTTTCATTCTCAGAACAGAGAGGTGGTGGGTGTGTGTGTTTGTGTGTGTGTGTTGGGGGGGACTAAAGGCAGCTGCTCACTTTGTAGAGACTTGGCGCTGTTTCTCTGACCTACAGATGATGGGTGTTTTTTGAGGGGTGCATCCCCCACCCTTCTGCATCACTTTGGTCAACCTCAGTCATGTCCCCTGGCTGCCCTTCTGCTCTTTGGAGGGGTCCTCATCTCAGACCTGTGCCCAGAATTCCCTCTCCGACATCTAAAAGAGAATGAATTCATGAGGACGGTCCTCTCCATTTCACTCATACCTAGCGAGAGACTACTTTAATCAATAATTCAGACAGTCTTGAGGAGGCTTGTACAGTTAAAACCACCAGCCTTACAGCGGCGGTGTTGCGCAATTTCATTAAAGCTTTGCTGTGTTTTGCGTCACAGTTTGAGCAAATCTCTTTTGGAAAACACCTGATGGGTCAAATGTGAGTGGCACAGAATTCCAAATCCGTTTTTAGTATTCATTAGATGTACTACAAGGTAAAACCAGCACAGATGACAAAATAAATCTGGATTTCTTTTTTTTTTTTTTTACCACAAACACGGTTTGAGAAGCTAAAGAAGAAGAATAAAAAAAGGCAGTATGATGGGGTGTAATTCCAGGAGCTTACAGAGTTTTATTTCTCCTCCGTCACAGCTTCAGATGAAAAAGCTTATGGCCTCCAAATATTCATCTGCTTTTGTGCGGTGGGTCTATTACTGAATTCAATCTAAACGCAAAAGTCTGGGGATTTTGTTTTTTCTTCTTCTTTTCTTTCTTTCTCCTGATTCCTTTCACTGTTTGTATGGCTCTCCAAATTATCCTGTGGACAAACAGGGCTGCTTTGTTTTTCTCCGATGATCTCGAGTGCACCAATGCTGCCAAAGTATGAGGGTGCCGCAACCTTGAGAAAATAATATATATGGAAATGGGAAATCTATAAAGCATCTCTCTTATTGTTTTCCCTGCAGTACTGTGTTTAAAAATGATTTTGTCTCCTCAGGATGAAACAAAAAAAAGAATAAGAAAACAACAACATAAGGAATACATTGCTTTCTTCTTTTTGAAAATGATAATGTATGAGTCTTAGATTTTGGAAAAAAGAAGTCTGAATATGAAAATAAGCTGTAAAATCCTTTACTTGTGGGGGGTTTTCAACTTTTGAATGTGCCTACAGCCAAGCATCCCAGTGATTGCTTACCCTCTGCAGTTCTGCAATCTCCCCACAACCATCATCTTCAATTTGCTGAAACTGCCACTGTCACTCCTCCATCCCGACCATCACCGTAGATATTTTGTCTGGTCCCTGCTTTTTGTCAATCTCAGGACTGAAATTTCTTTACTTTAATGTAGATGGCTGTTTTTCATTTGACCTCCCCTCTCCCATGTACTTCTGTTTGACATAAGGAAATAAAGCAGATGACTTCTATGACTGCTTTCTTTCTTTCCCTCCTTTCTTTCTCTCTTTCTGTCACATTTTAAAGAAAGCGGCAGGACTAGACCTTGCTGTAATGAAGGTAAGCATATTAGTCTTGGGATTCGGTTTGAGCATCACCACCATATGCCCGCTTCGACAATCTTGTTTTTCACTTGACCCTTTTCACCTCTACAGCAGTAACAATCTCACCTTAGAGAAACAAGGGAGGTGGAAAAAAACAAGCTGGTAGGGGGTGGCGGTGGGTGGGAGGGGAGCATCTTTTAAAAAAGGATTTCTTCTTTTTTGTGTAATTGGTTGACATTGCTGATGGTGCTGAGAGACAAAGGCAAATTAAAGCAATAGTTCAAATTGTATTTTTATTTTTGAAGTGGGGTTCTGTGAACAAGTTATGAACAGTTAATATCTTACCTGTTGTAGACATCTCATAAACAGCCTCAGTTTGAAGAAACAGACTGTGGTTCTGACCAAATCAGGAAGCTAATGACTATTTGCTGCCACCCTAAAACAACTCCAACCTCAAAATATTTCATAGCAGGTAATCCATGTGCTATTTAAAAAGCCTCAAAATTGCTGTAAATTTTGCAATAGGCTATGATTATTTACTTAGGCATCCATGATTATCTGCAAGTGCAAATAGTAGCTAGCTGTAGCACTCCTAGCACAGCCTTGGGTACTTGTTGTAAAAATATAGCAGTTATTAAGCCAAAATAATGTGATGCAAAACTAACCAGATACAGTCTTTGAAATTTTTGCCACTGAAGTGGTTTAAAGATGTCAGCGAGATACTTTGTTCCTGGTCCTGCTTAACCATCTGTTAACTTCTCAGCCTGGTCCGAATCAAACTCAGTTGCTTCAAATTGAGGTCAATCAAAAAGCTATCTACAGCAGGTAAGATATTAATTGTTTATAACCTTCAAATGATCTGAAGGTCTGTTACTTTAAATCACTTTACATGGTATTTATCAGTGCAGCCAAGTTTGCTAGAGATTAAAATAATGCTTGTTTTTGGAGCTCAGCTAGTCCCGGCAAGAAATCTTGTAATAACTGTTTGGAAATAAAAAAGGCTCATGCCTTCAATTTGTGCTAAATTTAAAGGTTAGTGCATTAACTTTGCTGCTATCACTCTACTTAAAATAAGAAACCTCACAAACATCCAATCTGCATGTTTGACAACACAGGTATCCACGAGAACTCAACACAGACACTCTCCTTTCTCTTCTCACTCCCAACCTCGCCGCCCACCTGAAACATCAGATAAGCCACAGACTGATGAGCCAGCCGCCTCCACCGGAGCGTGTGGTACTGGGAGACTGCACACCAATTTCAATACACGCTCGCTCAGACAGAAAAAGAGCTCTGTGGAGCAGAAATGCTTCTCTTATTAGCAAAACTTATTCACCTGCACGCCACATTGAGTCCCTGGCAATTTCACAATAAATCATAAGAGATGCTTACGGAGGCCGAGGCGGAGGGGGGGAGCAAGCTGAAACTCTGCCATGGCTGTGCCCTCGCCTGTCACTTTAGACACTCTGAATCATTTCAGGATCAGTGGCCTCATTTTTTATCCTACATGAACTGAAAGGTCATCTCACAAACCACCTGACCCAATATGTGTCCGGCTCTTCATCTCCCACTTCTTCCAGTGGCTGCCCGTTCTAATCAGAAACGACACAGGTTGGTGAAATATTTCACTGGGGATCGTAAAAAATAAGGAATTCAAAGAGAAAAAAAATTAACCCTATAGATAATAGGAAGGTTTACTTTTTATCCACCTCTTTCAATGCAAGAGGAGGAAATGATTAATGTTTAAGTAATAAAAGTTCCCTCCTTGGTATCAGACTGCTGGGCCTTAAATGTATTACAGGAAGCTATCCCTCAGTCTGAAGTGTTGTTTGGTGAATAAAGAATGAGTTGGCTCAAGTCCAGCCTCATATCCACTTGAGACTCATCAGCCTAAACACCTTTAACCTGCTGGACGACAGCTGAACAATTTGTACTTCTAATGCCGAGCTAGTTAGTAGGCCCTGAGACTGAGGCGGTCGACTTTCCTTTAAGCGGTTACCAAACCAAAGGAAGGCCGTTACAACACAATGCTGTTTGGCTGCCGTTTGGTTTGTTGAGACACTTTTTTTGTGGCAGCCAGCACATGCCTACTGTATGCAGGCAAGCCATTTTGTTAACAGCTCACACTTCCTGTGCAAGCGTGTGGTTCCAGAGTTGCTGACAGTGACACTTGCAGGACCGAGCCCTGCCCTACTTAATGGGCTGAAGGGAGGAGGGCAGGCCAAGTTGTCAGCAGCGCTAGGTGCTCACTGCTTAGATAAACCTGGAGGATTAGTGGTCCAGTTAAAGTTGGGGCAAAGAGGATTAGCCTCTTCTCTGAGGTGGTGAGAGATTCCCTGTGTCCTTCAGCACTGCTGGCCTCAGAGACGAGAGGGGCGGGAGAGGACGGATCAGGTCTTTGCTTTTGTTAATGTGAAAATGTTCAGAGGAAGAGGAAAAGTGCAGCGTAGTGATGAAATTGTTGCCAGCTTGTAGTTTCATTAGGAAGCAAAATGTTTATAATTACAGGCCAGGTGTTTAGGAGACCTGAAGTTCTCTGTAAATATTTATTTATAATTTAGCGATAATCTACTAACTTAAATCTTTAACAACATAAAGTTATAACAATTTAATATTTACAGATATGTAAATGCATATATAAAAAAAACTATATATATATATATATATATATAAATATATAAAATAAAAATATATATAAAAACACACATACACCTTGCAGCCTGTCAAGTTGTATCACAAGACAAATTTAGACCTCTGCTGCCACCAGCAGGTCAACAGAGGAACTGCAGAGAAGCTCAGATTTTTATAGAATCAGGAATTTGGAAAAAAAGCAGTGAGTTGTGAATATTACTTATATTTATTATTTATATTTACTTTATAAACAAGATATAGCAAGTTTATTGTTTAATAACGTGGAGATATATAATATACTGTATAAAAAGTTTAAATTATATAAAAATTACAAGTTAGCCCTAATACATTATTGTCTCCCATAGTCAAACTACAAACTATTTTTCTTTTTTTATTTTTATGGATAAAATCCCAAACTGGTTATTTGAGGTATTTTTTTTAAATCCCAACATTTACTGCACACCAAAATGAAAGGAAACCAGTGCAAGATTTTAGAACATCAGTTTACTGCTCTGTGTACAAATAAGGTAGAAAAACAAATCAAAATGTAAACACATTGAACTTTGACCTGTACCTTCCAACAGTAGTGAATTTACAAAAATGAGCTGCAAGTCATGTATGCCACTTTTCAATTTATGTGCATAAAAAATGTTACACAGGGCAAAGAGCCAACTGCGATGAAAACACCGCAGCAAACAGGGGAGAAGTACATAATAGCAAGGACTAAGAGTTGATTATGCAAACGCCCCAGCTGCAAAGCAACAATAACTCTGCAAATTCAAAGACAACCCATAACACGGGGGGGCTATTGTCCTGCATTTGCATATTTGCTTGACAACTATAACCTGCTCATCATGCCCATCTTGTTCGGAACACCGCCTTTGTGTTCATATAATAATGCGCACATCAGAAACTGGCAGAGAGCATTGTTTCTGCTCAAATGACAGCTGTTCTGCCTGAGCTGGCAGCTCAAGCCTGCGCCTTTTCAAACTAGTGCATTTAATTAATACGATGCAGAAACATAAAAATATGCTGCACAAAATAGATATATTCTGTTTATATGCTCAGAAACGTTCCAGCCTAAATACAATCATTCTAATCAGCGCGTTGAGTATAATCTTTATGGCAAAACTCATCCTTTAAAATGTAAGCTGAGTCTAAAACAGTTTCTAAAATATAAAATTAGATCTGCAAGATTTTATAAAAGGCTTGTCATTGCGGTGCTAACGCAACAATACAGTAAATACGCTTTTAAAATGGCAATTAGAAAAGCACAAAAATCTGTTTCTTTTAAAAAATTAAGACAATGAATGTAGAAATTCCAGGGTGATCGTTGTCCAACACACTGAAGTATTGAACATCCTTGAAATGTTTGCTGATTTTTTATTTTAAAATGTACTTATAAAAATGTTTTTAAAAAAAATGCAACTTACTTTCTCAATTCTTCAGCTGTTTTAGTTTTTCCTCAGGGTTTAATTTGAACAATTGTGTGGAAATGTTTAATCAGCTGTACTTTCATTGTCTCTACTTCAGTCTTCTGTTCTTTTATAATGAAAGTGTTGTAATATTCTGCTCACCATAAAAAACGGCTCAAAATGTGTAAATTAGCACGTATAATGGCTATATGTTAAAATATTACAGCTGGTGGCATTTTGTTGCCAGCTGATAAGAAAGCTGTGGGCTGGTCAGTGCCTGGACGTGAGGGGCTCCATCTCCACCACCAGCTCATGAGGACGAGGACTTCTGCTTAACTCTATCGCCCGCGGGACCACAGTGGACCAGCGATCTGTCATGGATGAAAAGACAATATTTGACCTGTGTGGATGAATGATCCACACAAATACACTTCATAATAAATTGGATCAGCACAGTAAACTGGACGTCTCACCTCTCTTCAGGCCTCGGACGCTTGGCTGCAACCCGATGGCTTGGATGGTCTCACTCTTGCCTGGATCCTCGTTGATTATGGCCAGGTTCTGATTCCAGTGATTCCAGTTTACCTCATCCACCCTGACGTAACAACAGAACATTAGGACTGGAAGGTGAGAATCTCTGTTACAAACAGCATATTCTTCACTTTCAATACACAAAAGTGCATAAACACAGTGAAAACACAATTGCTTTGTCCTAACAATGTACTTTTACATTCTGGCTCTCATTCATTGCAGTTTGTAACCAAAAATGTGAATTAAAACAAACGTGTTTTAGAACCCAGAGCAGTGATTTTTGTTTGGTTGGTCTAATTTATTCTCAGTTTTGTGTGACGACTGACACAACTAAAAAAGAATGCTTGCCTTAATACTGCTAAATAATAATGCATTGATTATACTGGTCTTTTGACCTTTTATTAACTATGTGGAAGACTATAGTAAATGTACTATACTCCTGTTAACATCAACTGATGGTCCTCGGGCCATATCTGGTTCACAAGCTCATTTCATCTGGCCCAGGATGTATTACTTTATTAATAAATTACAAACACTTTCATACAAGAATCAGCTGCACCCCAGCCCTGAAAGGGTTAATGACAGCAACAACTTAGGGAGTCAGAACCTTCATTTACAGCACATGATCAACTCAGATGTTGCAGCTGAAAAACCAAAAGCATGGTGGCTGTTCAGCGCAAAAAAAATGCAAGAAGTTAGAAAGTTGAGTTCAAAAGGCAATGTCTAATTAAATACATTCTGGCCTTTGAGCAAATTTTGTTGATAACTACATCATTCAGTATCATGGAGGATACCTGAAACACCAGCGTCTGTCTGGTGTGCCGTCCCAGTTCTTCCCCACGGTCACCATCTCTCCTGCTCGAAAAGACTTGCGGAGGCACACCGGGAAGGAGCGCTCGATATCCAGGATGGTTGTAGCCCACTGCAGGTAAAGCATCATGCAACAAGATCCTATTAATAAAAAAACATCTCAAAACACTGAAAAACCCTGTGAAAAATCCAATTGTCATTTAGTTCTGAGTTTTTTTTGTTAAAGCACGACAATGTCTTTTGAATATTTTAGTCGAATGATTTATGGATCTTCTAGATGTTTATCGAAATGGTTGCATTTTAGCTTGGTTTCAAATTAAACACCTGATAAACTTTTGATGTTGTCAAAATACTTTATGTTTGAGTCTAACCAACAGGCAAACATCTTCAAATACTCTTTCCAGAATCTCTATTAAAAAGACTGGATTTTTACGTAATTAATTAAAATGAAGCTCTTTTGTCACCTGCAGCTTCCAGATCTTCTTGCTCTCTTTGGACACCTGGCCCACCGTCTCCCCCATCAATGCAATCAACATGTTGAGTAGCAGCACAAAGGTGAGAATAATATAAGTGACTAAGAGGACGAGGAAGACCCCCGGGTACCGCGCACTGTAGACCATGTCTAGTTCTCCTATGCCAATGGTCAGTTTGAATAGGTCCAGAAGAAAAGTACTGAACGTGTCAGGGTCTCTACACTTTGGGTAGGTGGGACAGTCGGCACCACAGTCTGTGCCTGGTTGGGGACAAACGGGGAGCAGAGACACCAAGGCTGTGGGGAGGAAACATGGAAGGTCGTTTTATATCTCCATGAACACTTTAGGGAACAGATAATCTGTAAAGAAAGTGACTTTCCAGAAGATGTATAAAACTTTATACACGTTTTGGAGTTAGAAAAATTATATTGATGACATTTTAGCTCACCTGAAGCATACCCGATCATGAAGAGAACATAAACCAGCAAAAATCTGAAAAGATCTTTGAAAAGAATCTAAAAACCAAAAAAATTAATAAAAATTAAAACACAACAAAACCTCAAGCGTGTTGGTGCTGCTCATGTTGATCGCCACACCTTCTGAATCATGATGCTGTAGGTGCCAGTGAGCTTCAGGCCTCTGGTGAAGTAAAGCGTGTTCATCCAGCCCAGAACCAGTGCAAACACCATCACAGAGACATAGGCCTTGATGCCAGAGAGGTAGAGAGCTGCTGTGATTATAATCAGCACGGAGTAGATGAAGCTGGAGGAAAGAAGAAAGAACTTTTTCCGTGAGTCACATCTGTTATTAAACTCTTCAGTGAATGTAAAAGGTGGATTTTTAATTAAATGTAAACATCACGGATAATCAAGAGTCACGGAGGTGCATGACATCATTCTTTTTATTAAAACGAGGAGTTAAAGAAATGAATCAAAGGATTCAAATGACAGAATGCATAATATGAGTTGTATAGAGGGAAGTTCAGTGACTTACTACAGCAGCTGAAATGATCCATCCACAAACAACGACTTTATATCATGGCACTTTTTTATGAAAACTTCCTTAATCTATAAAATAAATAAATAAAACAGAAACATTTTAATAGTGTAGCAGGTTTGTAACAATAACTGCGAGAGGAACAGCAGAGGGTCAGAAAGTGTGTCGGCTCACGTTTGTGAGGAGGAAGAAGATCCCTGATACCAGGATCACAATCTCCCCCGCCATCCGTAAGTAGTCAGAAGAGGTGGTGTAAGGATACGGAGGCTGAAAGAAAAAAAACAAAACTGAACCACTGGCCATCGTTTACAGACACATTTGATCTCAGAGTTCAGAACAACGACACATGCATGCAAATAAAAACAACAGAGAGAAATTTCACCAGGAAGAATATTAAAGAAATGATCAGCCATGACATCAGTCAGAGAGCAGGGAGCAGGGAGAAAGAGGCAAAAATCTTCATCCAGACTAGACTAACAGCAGACCACTTTGTCCCTGTTTTCCCACCCTGTGTTACTAAAATTTAATAAGTATGTAGATAGTTTAATGGTCATAGCGGGTGAACCCTCATGAACTGGGTCAGTTGACAAAGTTTACATCACTCAAGCTTCACAGTTGAGTGTTTGCAGAAATCATCCTGTCGGCTTTACTGTTTAGGATAGAGATAAGATAAAAATCCAACTTGCTGATAGCAAATATTAAGCTTGATGCTCTTACTTAAAGGTAACACCGTTACTAGAGCTTTGGTGTAAAAAAAAAAAAAAAAGGGTTATAATGTGGTAGAGGGAGTAAAAATTTTAAGAATTACTAGTTTAGAACCTAAAAATGAGCATATGAGTGTACAGGAGCAAAGTTTGAACTGACAAGGGTCTCAAATAAGGTGCAATGATTGGCTCCTTGTTTATAACTGCAAACTGGATCTGTGGTGCAGTGAGCTGAAAACCTGTATGTGTTTAACTGACATATTCTGCAACAATACAACGGATTGAATTTTTAAAATGTTCACACCAACCGTTCCGTCTGTTGGGTGGTAATAAGTCACCAAGGTGAAGATAATCATGGAGATGAGGTAGGAAACCACACTGATGTAAAAGGTGACGGCAGCAAACCTCTTCCATTTGGTCCTCAGAAGCTCGTTGATGGGCTCCACGGCCAGCATCTCATGGCGGTTCTGACAACAAGAGAAGAAACAGAAAACTCACCCAGTGATCTAAAAAAAATAAATAAAACAAGCACTATTAGTATAAATAACATTTACCTCGTTGCGGCTGTTGTAGACAATGATTTCCAGCACAGAGGCTTCCTCCCCACATGTATCCAGTGACGACAGGTCATAGAGCGAGGAGTACACCGGACCATAGGCCCAGTCCTTAAACTTACGTGACAGATGACGAACCTCCTCATCTTTGATCTCACGCCGGATAATGTGCTGCAAAACCTGGAGAAACACACAGAAGCTGACCTACTGCCTTTTCATTACAAAGTGAAGGAGTAAACACGAACACATTCTGCAGTAAATGTTTCTACCCCGATCTTGCCGAGTTTGGCGGCCATCATGAGAGGCGACATTCCATCGTTGTTGAGGATCGTCTCCAGGCTGCAGTCAGGGAAGAGCTTGGAGCACTTCACCAGCAGCAGGTCGTACATCTTAGTGAGGAAGCGGGTGTTGTCCTTCGTGTTGTCTGCGATGTGCACCAACCCGTGCAGCACCGTGTTTCCCCGTGAATCTTGGCGTCGCATGTCGGCCTTCTTGTGTGGATTTTCTGTCAGGTAGTGGACTATGTCAGGCTGGTTGGTGCACGCAGCCAGCGAGAGGGGCAGCTCACCTGGGTGAACAATGGAAGAGCACTCAAGTAAATTTGGAATCACAGGAGAGCAATAAAAGCTGCACTTGTTGGCTAAAAAGAAATGTATAATAGGAGGGTTAATTAGAAACTGTAGCTGGCATCTGTAGCTTTTCACAAAGCAGACTAAACATGGATCAAAGATCTGCCTTAAATCCCCGCCATGAAAGTGGCACAATTAACGGTTGTTTGAGGGAGGGGCCCAGAGGGCCCAGAGTGCCAAAAGCAGCTGCTGAAAATGAGCCGTTGCCATGGGTGACAGATTACTTTGTCACCTCACATAGAAACGCTCCTCTTCATGGATTTGCACGGGTGCACGCAGAGAGTTAGCGTGAGCCCAAATCCCATTAGCCATCAGCCCTGCCAGGTTCCTGTTCACCTCCCTGCAAAGCTCCGCAGCAAATTACTCACACTGTGCCCGGACACGCCGAGATTTGGGAATGACAACCATGCTCAGTGAAAATAGAAATCCTCTCCTCTGTGATAAAAAAATGGATGTGACGTTTTGATTAAAAAAAATATTTCCAAAAAAACATAAAAAGCAAATCTTAAATTTGAGCTTGGTAAGACATCAACAAACCCCAGAACATTCCAAATCTATCTTACTGTGGAGAAGACTAATTTTTTAATCAAATCTATGCAATTATTATCAAAAAATTAAAGCTACACATCAATAAAGACAGATGGTTCCTAGGGACATACAATGGTTTAGTTCTAACAGCAGCCAGCAGAGGGCAGTGTTGAGTTTAGTTCATTTATTCTTGTTAGGTCAGTGAAGTTCTTCTGACCAGCTGAGGTTGTTTCTTTTTCCTAACTGCTGAACACAAACACCTTTCACTGGATTCATGACTTAAACAAAAAACAATGCTTGTCTTTTTATGTGTTTTTGCCAAATAACAGTTTAAAAAAAAGATATATTTGGATATAAGGTGGAGTTCACCTCAGCCACATCCAGACTGTATTAATCCTGCCAAAACCTGCCACATTAAAAAGGGTGGGGGACTGATGTCACTTTCTGCTTATGTGGCAGCAAAGGTGTCTGCCTAAAAATAAAATAAAAAAAGGTTGTTTTTTTTTTTTACCTGGCAGCTGTTAGAGCACAAAACACAGATGTGACCTGTGAAGTCACAGAAACCTCAAACATACCTCATCATTACAATTACAAAATGTTCAAGACACAAGTTTCTCAAAACGTTGCTAGAATGGAAATCCAGAAGCACGCTGAAGGCAGCTGACAAGATGTTATTACCGAAGTAGAAGTACCCTCCCTCATCTTTGGGTTGGAAGAAGCGGCCCCTCGCCTGGGCGTGCACGTCTGCTCCCTTCTCCACCAGCAGCTGCACGTACTGCTTACAGCGCCGCTCGATGGCAATGTGGAGCGCCGTCTGGCCTGACGAAGAAACACAACGACTCAAGAGTTACTACTCCTGACGGAGTCCCACACCTCTGCTTCGCATTGTGCTAGATTGAAAACATGTTTACAAAAAAAATGTATTTTCCAAGTTGTGATTACAAAATCGAGGTGCATGAGTCAATGATGTGAGAACTGTTGCATAAGAAGAAGGGTTTCATAGTTGCCATTTCTCAAGAGGATTTTATGGTACGGAGAAATGCACAACTGTGGGCCTGTTGGAGGAAGTAAAAAAAAAAACTAAAAGCTATGTTGAGTTAGGGCTTTGTTCATAAAACCTCAATTAATTCACACGAAATTCAAACTGACCCAATATTTGCAAAAAAAAAAAACAATAAAGTTTATCCATTTGAACATTGTAACATTTGTGGGAAAAAGCTGAGGTTGCTATGGAAACGCCATTGCAATCGCACTAATTCAGCAGATAAATTTACGCCGTTATAACAACCCAATTTGCTCTAAACTGATTTGTCTTAAACTTTCTTTTAGGATCATAGATATGATTTTTCACAAATATCCAAACGTGTTTTTGAGCTTATTGAGTTTGCATAACTCCAAGAGCATTTTCATACAGAAACCTCGGCTTTTATCCAGTTGACCTATGACCCAGAAAAGCTAGGCTTGGCTATGTGCGTTTCTAACTATGGTGTATTGGGTTTGCAGTACCCATAAACATTTCACAAAAAATGCAGAGCTACTGGAGCTACTGGATATCATGCTAATAGGAACAATGGACAGAAAGTAGCTAACAGATAGTGTTACAAGTTGAGAAGGATCCCTGCTACCTCACAGCCAATAATAGAAGGGATGAACTCCAAACAAATGAGGCCTGGATGTTTGTAAACATACATCCTAAATAATGCATTCCTTTTTTTCCCCTTTGTTAGGGTCTCAGCCTGGACGACACACATCGACTCTTAATAGCACGGCCAGCTTCAACTCGATGAGAGCAAATTCTAAGATTTATGTGGCGGCACGTGTTTATTATCTCACCTCTGTAGTAAAGATCCCTAAATGGTGTATTTATAAACTCCCTGAGGTTTCCGGTCTTCTCTGCGATATCCACCAGCAGCGGGATGGTGTTGTTCTGACGGCCGTAAAGGTTCATCAGCGCTTTAGGCAGACACGTCTTCCCCGTGGATGGCTCTGGTAGACATATTAGGTACAAAGAGAGATTACACAAACTAAATATTGTGTTTTTTTAATGTGAAGTTTTGATTTGGTCAACAATCCTCTTTCGCTGTTGTCTGCAGCAGATTTTATGTTTCCATCTTTTTCGCCTGTCATTGCTAAATAAATGATCTTTTCATGATCTCGAGTCTCAATGCTCGGTTCTTCCACTTCAGACCACACCAACCCTGTCTATTAAATGTAAGCATCATACAAACATGCATAAATAAATAATTACACACATCCCAACCCTACTGCTTCCTGTCTGTGGGGTTCACTGCTGTACAAAATGTTCCTGTTGCTCCATTAAACGAAATAGGAAAAGAAGAGTGACAAGAGTTTCATAAATATTCTCAAACAGGCTTCATGAGAACAAACTGTTCTTATGAGGGTCAAACAAGCCTTTAACTTTTAGCTGTCAGTCAGTTCCCTACTAGAGTCAGCGGTTTGCTGTGATTTCTCTCTGCTCCCTGTTAGGAGCCTGAGAAAACTCCTCAGACTCAGAGGAAGCCTTTTGACCTGTGTTTAACAGGACAAAGGCCAGCAGGGCTCCACCTATTCCCACTCACGTCCCAAATGCCAAAAAACTGCTGAAAACACACAAGGTCAAAGGTCACACAGCTAAAAGCTAAATTTAATTATTTCCTTTTGAGCAGAGAGTCTCAAAAAAAAAAATAAGAATGTCAGCTGTTTGTAGCAGCGACAACATTTAGGTCTTACCTCTAAACTCTTCATCTGTCAGCCTCTTCTCTTGACTTTGCAGGTACTCCAGCAGGCCCTTGAGGGCCTCGGGGTCGCCACGTGACACACAGTCAAACAACAGAGAACGGTTGAATATTTTCACAACTTTTGGAGGGTCGGCGTTTTGGCTGTCATCACCCGAAGCCCCGGTTTTACTAAAAGGGCAAAAACAAGACTGATGTTAGACAATGAGTTGGCACTGAGAGACGGCACCCCCGAGCAGGACTTCTCCTTGGATGTACAGCTTCCATTTACCTTTCATTGACAGGAAAGTAAGAATTACAAACCAGCTTTTTAGTGAACACTAACGGACCAGAGTGCTTGGATAAATGGAGCTCAGTGTGTGTGAGATCCAGGAACCAGCAGCAGCCTAAATATTACCTCAACGACCACAGAGGAGCCAACAACATGTTCTCTGTTCGGTCAGGGAACGGTCTGAACGCATGACTGCTCTGGTCTCAGTGTGTGTGTGTGTGTGTGTGCGTGTGTGCGGGCTGGTATTCCCTACAATGTGGGACAGTGTTTTTGGCATACACAC
>JARVJO010000394.1:12162608-12193392 GCA_031762555.1 Cynodonichthys magdalenae | reverse complement strand
AGGGTTAGGCTGTAAAAAATAATGGAAGTCAATGCAAGGTCCCCATAAAGATAGCTGTACTAGACCGCGCGTGTGTGTGTGTGTGTGCGTGCGTGCGTGCATCATCAAAGCTAAGGTGTGGGAGGCATTTGTTTTGACGACAACAATTTTCCAAACTAAGCCAGTGAGTTCATGAAAGAAGATTTATTACTGTTAAGACAGAAAGCAAGCTTCCAAGTCAAGATGATTAAAGGAACATTTATCTATTTTCTTTACTGGCTTTTCATTTCTGGGTCACCTATCCTCAGCATGTCTGGGCGGGGGACACCCTGGACAGGTCACATCCACGTCCATCACAGGTCCAGACAGAGACACACATTCATTCACACTCTCACCTAGTTAAAAATTCACCTAAAATGCCTGTTTTTAGTCTGTGGAAAGAAACCAGATAAAACCCACATGTGCACAGAGAGAATATGCAAACTCCACCCAGAAAGGCCCCAGGCCAGGAGACGATCCTGTGATCGTTCTCTCTGAGAGGTGACAGATCTAACCGCTGCTCCAACATGCCACCGTAATAAAGATACTCACCCTCTTAGGAGCTTCTTCCTACGTCTCTTCTGGTTGTTTTCGTTTTCATAGCTACCATAGTCAAACAGAGAGTCCATGGGTGCTTTCTTCGGGCCTGGAACCACATTGGACTCATATATGGTGGTTTCCAGTCGGTCCATTGGGTTGGTGATGCCCTTCTTGAAAGCACCCTGGAACTTCATCCGCAGGTTCGGCCTGCTGTCCGAGGACTGGCCAGGCTGCGCCGGCTCCGCGGTCGAGTCCTGACTCGTGTCCTGGGCTGGGTTAGAGGCATCCTCGCTCTCGAACAGGTGCGAGAGCTCAGACAGGGGGAAGGCGGCGGCGTCGTTTGGAGCCTGAGCTGTCGCTCCATCCCCCGCGTCCACAGACAGAGCTGCCCTGGCTGAGGCAGAGCCCGGGGCGTCGGACTTGGACTTGGCGAGGTGGCACCGTCTGAGGAGAGCAGAACGGCCCTGGGAGGAGAACAAAGGCCCAATGGTTGGAGAAGTTTTTCAGTAAACTGGAAAAACTAGTATTTTATTAGTTTGTACAAGTCGAGGACAAAGGAAGAGGTGTTAGACTAAAAAAACAGCAATGACCTGATACAAGACCTGAGAGATAACTTCTCCAACAAACAAATAAAAACAGATATCTTTCAACAGCTAAAGTTCTGAGAAAAAAATTCTGACCGACCTTCAGAAAGCCTAAAGAACTTTAACGCAGAACTGAAGTTTGGCTCTTTAGAAAAAAGAATATAAAAGATCTGAACTTTTGCACTAATTTGTATGTTTCCAGCTTACATGAAGAAGCAAAAAAAAAGAAGACACAGGCTGCAGCTAATTCTGAAACTACCTCTCAGATAATTAAAATACTCCTAAACAAGATTCAAAAGAAATGAGCAAACATTTATTTCCTACATCTTGTGTTTTTGTCTTATTTAGACCTTTAAAAAGCTACACTCATTTTGATATGTTATGTAATAATGTGCTAAAAATAATTCACTTCTAGGAAAAAGTGACTAAGACTCTCATCCTGTTGGTCTGAAGTTTTCACCTCATTCATCCCTTTTATCACAGTGATGTGCAAAAATTCCTCTTCAGGGCAAACTGGAAATGATGCTGAAGCATGAATGAACTCTGCAAGACAAAAGGAATGAAACCGGCATGTAAATTGCTGACGGGGCAGGCCAAACAGAAACATGCCTTGATGATGTCCTAAACCACTCAGCAGGAGCTCTGCTGCAAAGGAACGGGGGCAGAATAAAGCCAAAACCAACAACGAGTCCAGACCCTCACTGGTCAAATGGATGTGTTGACTTTAGTGAGAAGAATGCTGCCACTTGTTTACCATAAAGACTAAAGCAACTCTTCTGCTCTTGCATCTTTCAGGCCACAATACCCTGCTCCCACTAGATAAGGGAATCTGTTTTTCAAACCACAGGATTTCCTGAGTTTGCTGTCAAGACTAACAACTTTATCTGAGTTCAACGTGAAAGCTGGGGTCTCACAGAGGAGGAGCAATGACTCACAACTCTGCCTGATCCAAGGGGATTAGAATACCTTTACACCTCAGCTGAGCAGGACTGTGATTGGAAAAAGAAACAAAAAACAGGGATGGACTCTTACAAACTCCAGATCCAGATGTTTATTAGTAGATTTATGTGTAGACATTGTAGACATAATGTGACACAGAAGGAGCATCTTGTCCCATCAAACACACAGAGTTTGTTCGGTGACCCTGGTGTTGACCCACATGTCTCCTGGTGATGGGAGTTCCTGCTCTGCTGATGTGACATGATCCAGAGCAGGAAGGATCAGGGAGGAAACAGACACAAAACAGTTGGATAAACTGTCTTTTTATTGAGCAATAAAAAAAATACAGAAACAGAGCAAAGAGCTTTAAAACTGGAACAGAAAATTATATAATTTTGTACTACAATTTTAAAGTACATGGCCATGTTTCTGTGTTTTTCATATGCAAATGATTTGTAGGAAAGTGTATTTAACTTATTCTCTCCCTATATCTAAACTTCATTCGTATTTTAGTTTTCTTAAGAGCAACAAGTTTTACTTACCTCAAAAGAAGCCGCTTTGCTCCATAGTTTTCAAACTTTTTTTCCTCCTCTGGCCACATTGAGCGCTCCCTGTCTGCCTCCTTAGTTTGAATGTGACTCGAGCTAAATGAGAGAGCTGAAAGTTAAGCGACTGACTTTTCCTGCTCCGTGAGCCCGCGCGCCACCAAAGTCCATCAGAACAACAGATGCTTTCAGTGAGTTTGGGTGGGACGGTGGGGCCACCACCTTGCCTGAAGGTTGGATTCACCGCGGAAGTTTACGGTGCAGTACCGCCGACAGCCGCTAGAGGCCTCTGTGGAACAAAACACTGCTGTATGGCAGTCTGTTTGAACATAAAATCTTTCTTTATATTTTCATTTATTTGTTTCAAAGGACAATGCACATTAATTAATATTTCATGAATTTAAATTAATAGAATTTCATCCATTGACCTGATCAAGTAAAAAATAAAATCAAAACAGTTTGTAAAACAAGTGTGCAAAACAAATAAAACACACAAACATCACGCACTGAAAATTACACAGTTGAAATGTATGTTAAGTAAAACTTAATTTCTGATTGCTCTTTTTAGGGATGACATTTTTAGAATTAAAGATAGACCTACCTGAACTATTTTTTCTTTTAGTAAAATTTTAGTGTCCTCTATAGCACAGACTGTCTCAATCTCCATCTGTTCAATCACAACTTTCAACCTAGACATCCTTCTCTCCAGTGTTGATCTCCAACTCCTCCTGGGGAATCCCAAGGGTTTCCCAGGCCAGAGAAGGCAATCCCTTCAGAGAGTTCTGACTGAGTCTGGCTGAGGTCTCCACTCAGTGGGATTTCCCCTAGAAAACCTGCAAAGAGGCATCCTAACTTTTCTGGGTACCTGAGATATTCCTTTGACTAGGAATGTTTAGTTTATAACAAAATCTGCAGTAAAACAACTGTTTATTAAATGATCATTTGGCTTGCCATACTAATGTATCTTAACCAAGCCTAGATCTTAGAAAGTTTTGACTAATTCCTGGAAAAGCAAAAACGAGTTTGGGCAGTTTGTGTATCACCACACAGCATGGTAATTTCAACAGGATGATTCTCTTTATCTTATATTTACACTGAAAACAGAAAAGATTCAATGTATTTATCAAAAACAGGTCATTTACTTTTCTAGAAATTTAAAAAGGTTAAATTGTGATTGAAATTACATGTAGCCACATTCATGACCTTAAGGAAAGGTCAAAGTTCATTTTTTAATCTTGTTTTTCTGGCTCACTGTTACCCTCTGCACTCATGAATAAACATACCCGCAGAGTAAAGTGTTTCACAAATACTGTGCCATACTTCACCTGTTCAAAACCACAGAGTGGTCTGTTAGCAAGGTGTGGCAGGAATGCACCCCAAGGGTTATCGCAGGAGCCACCAACTAAAGAAAAACGTGTTTCAACAGGCAGCCCAATCCTGAAACCAGAAGGTTCATTTTGATGTATCTTAATTGTTAAATACCAGAGATGTAAGACGTAGTCACATTCTTTACTCAAGTAGAAGTAGATACCAGGGATTAAAAAGGCCTCTGTAGAAATGAAAGTATCAACTCGGGCTTTTGTTCAAATAAAATTGTAAAAGTACTGGTTTTAAAACTTGAAGTATAAAAGTAAACGTAGGGTAAAGGGAAAAAAAACATTAAAGAAAAAAGCTTGAATTATACAACTGAGTCATAAAGAAGATCAGGCACTTGTTGTATTTTTGAAATTTATTCAGTATAAAGCAATTTTGAAATCTAAGCTAAAAGTTTAAATTAGTTAAAACAATGTTAATTTGCTTTATTTGCAGGTTTTTATCATTGGAAGTACATTTTTAGTTCATGCATTGTTTTTAGAGCACTGCAAGTTTAACTCTGAAATAAATTATTATTTTTTTTTAATTACCATCATTTAAGCATTACTGAACACATAGGGACCTCAGGTGACAATAATAATCACCTCAGCACTCTGCAGGCCACACATTTAGTAAAACTGCTTTTGAATGAGACAAAAGTTAACCACTGATAAATAAAATCACAGAGCTGTAAAAGTTTTGAAAGGAAAGCTTGTTTATAACAATGAATTTAAAAATCTCACATTAGTTTTGTGGTGTAGAAGCATCATTCATAGGTTTTCACACTGAATTACCTGCAGAATGTTTGATCTTTACACACAACTACTTTTTGTGAGTCGTGTTTTTATTTCCTAAAAGATAAGAATCTTTATTTTTGTTAATAAAGTGCCCGCCGACTCCAAGTGCCTGACAAGAGCAAAAATTAAACTAAAAAAAAATAAAACAATTGCAACAGAACAAAAAAACAGTAAACCTATGTGCAAAACTACTATAAAATGTGTAATAGTACAAGAAGCCACTGGTTACTTTGTGTTCAAAATGACATAAAGATACTGTATTTCTGCTCAGTAATAAAACTTGCAGTATGGAAGACATTAACAGCAGAAGAAACAAACTTAATTGGTCAACATGATTTTTAAACATTTTTTATTACATCTTGCAACAGAAGATTTCTTATTCTATGTACACACACTGCAACATAACGGTACACAACACGAGCTGTGACATGATGCCACAACGTAGACAAGTATTTCCTTTCTGGGAGAAGTAGAAATTCTCATAAAAGAATTTGCCATGAGAAAGAACTTAAAACAGCAAAAAACTCAGACATGAAGGAAGCATAGCAGAAATCCTTCATTATTAACATGCTTTTTCTTACTTTGCCTCATTAACACAACTTTCATAAAGAGACGACTTGAGTTAAAAGCAGCACGCTCACTTTATTGTGCAGTACCTTCACAAACATGTAGGGGCTTTTAAAAAAAAACACATTCCCTAAAGTTTTTCCTTTTATGCATCGGAATCCAAAACCAGACAGATTAAAATCAAACACTGCAAGGTCTGTCATGATAACTGTTTTAATATTTTGAACTCTTGTTTTTGTAATTGTCGATGTAAGATAATAAATGTGGTATAAAACTTTTGATAAAAAGGAAAAACCTTTAACAAGAAAGCATCCTTACAGTTCATACAACCCCAATTCTAATGAAGTTGGGACTATGTGCAAAACAGAAATAAAAACAGAATATGATGGTTTGAAAATCCTCTTCAACCTATATTCAATTGAATACAGTACAAAGACGAGATATGTAATGTTCAAACAGACAAACTTTGAGTTTTTTGCAAATATTCCCTCATTTTTAATTTGCTGCCTGCAACACCTTCCAAAAAATCTCGGACAGGGGCTACAAAAGACTGGGAAAGTTGAGGAATGCTCAAAAACACACCTATTTGGATCATTCCACAGGTAAACAGGTTAATTGGAAACAGGTGAGTGTCATGATTGTGTATAAAAGGAGCATCACCAAAAGGCTCAGTTGTTCACAAGCAAGGAGCGAGGTTCACCACTTTGTGAACATCTGAGTGAGCAAAAAATCCTACAATTTAAGAATGTTTCTCAATGTACAATTGTAAGAAATTTTGGGATTTTATTATCTACAGTCCATAACATCATCAAAAGATTCAGAGAATCTGAACAAATCTCTGTAAGTAAGCGGCAAGGCTGAAAACCAACACAGAATGCCCGTGACCTTCACTCCCTCACGTGGCACTGCATTAAAAACTCACCTCATTCTGTAACAGATATTTGCACATGAGCTCAGGAACACTTCAGAAAATCATTGTCAGTGAACACAGTTTGTCACTACATCTACAAGAGCATGATGAAACTCTACCATACAAAGCCAAAGTCAT
The DNA here is from genome assembly GCA_031762555.1 of Cynodonichthys magdalenae. NCBI lineage: Eukaryota > Metazoa > Chordata > Actinopteri > Cyprinodontiformes > Rivulidae > Cynodonichthys > Cynodonichthys magdalenae. The sequence continues at coordinate 12,187,001 of JARVJO010000394.1, read as the reverse complement.
ATATCAAGAACACCTAGAAATGCTGTCGGCTTCTCTGGGCCCGGGCTCATCTGAGATGGACTGACACAGAGTGGAAAAGTGTCCTGTAGTCTGAAGAGTCCACAGTTCAAATTGTTTTTGGAAATCATGGACATCGTGTCCTTGGGGCCAAAGAAGAAAACTATTGTCTGGATTGTTCTCAGTGCAAAGTTCAAAAGCCAGCCTCTCTGATGGTATGGAGGTGTATTAGTGCCCATGGCATGGGTAACTTACACATCTGTGAAGGCTCTATTAATGCTGAAAGCTACACACAGGTTTTGGAGCAACGTATGCTGCCATCCAAGCCACGTCTTCCCTGCTTATTTCAGCAAGACAATGCCAAGCTTTAAGTTGCTGTGGTTGTAACTTTCTTGTGAAAACTACATGGACTGTAAATGTGAAGAAAATATTAAAAAATATCATAAAAGCCAAAACATAATAATTAAAAGCTATGATGAGATGTTTGGGTCAAACAACGTCATTGCTTGCAGAAAAACACCAAAAACAGTAGATCTGTTTTGTGTGTGTGTGTGTGTGTGTGTGTGGGGGGGGGGGGTTCATTTGAGCATAGTTTCATTATAGATACAAACATAAATTAGTTTTTTAATAGTTAAAACACTTGCATCTGACTTTTGCTCCATCTGCAAAACAGCCTCAGATAAATCAAAGAGTCAAGACAAGAAAAAAACTTCAGTAAATTTTCTTGTTGTCGGGTCTGATGACATTATGTGAGCAGTCAAACTGATTATTGTGTCTATTTATTATTTAATAAATAAAAGTTTGTTACTCTGTGAGCCATACAGCTTGTGCTTATGAGCTAGTTATGGCCCATGGTCCACCAGTTGTTTATCACTGATGTCAGCTATCTTCTGAGATATTCTGATTTGTTTTGTTTGTTGTTGTTAAATATCAGCTACAAATTCCCTGATCCTATATTTGTGGGACATTTATCTACTATTAGTAAAGAATCCATTATTTAATATATGTGTGGTAGTGTCTCCTCTGTTCAACTTCCATATTATTTTAAGCAGTCTGCACCAAATATGAATAGCCAACATTAAACAGCTATAAGAGTTGGATATCTATCTTATTAAATGGGAGTATGAAGTTTATACCTGTTGGCCTGAAATGTTGCAGATTGCTGAATGTGAGACACACTGGAGGGTTTTTAGAATGCTTTTGAATGATTGCATTTTTTGAGGCAAATTTACCTGTTATTACTTTTGAGTTAAAACACGTTTTTGAGTTGTAAGGCCTTAAGTATAGAGTCAATAATGTAAATCATATTACCAGAGTCAAAAAACAGCTAGAAAACATGAAAGGCATTCACAGTTTAAAACATGCAAACAAAGTGAAAGAAAAAAATATGCCTCCATCTGTCACACCTTGTAGTCAAGATCAGCATTCATTCTACTAAACATATCATAAATAGCCTCGATAGTGGCAGTGAAGTTGAGGAGGAATTTTCGGATTTTTTCCAAGCATTCTTCCTCCTTGACGTCCCGACCCTTGGAGAGGGCCTTCAGGAAGTCAGACTTATAAGGAGCAGCAAAAAGAGCTGCCTGAAAGAGAAAGGGGGTCTTTTTAAGCACAGCTGAAGGCCTCTGTTTTACACATTTAAATCTTTAAATCTGAACTCACCTTAAAGAGCTGCTGAACAAACCAGCCATGATACCTTTTAAGGGCCACGTCGTAGGCTTTGTTGATGTTGACTCGAATGAGGTTAGGGTTGGTGTCGTCCTTTTCACCGTCCACCAGGCTTTGAAGAAACACCTGGATAAATTTAAGGCCCCTGTTAAAAAAAAAGACATGCACAGTAAGTGATTTTGGACTTCTCAGCCTATAGCACCACATAGAATAAAAATGTCCAAATGCCTCACACCTCTTCAGCCACATCAGGGCCAATGTGGCTCCAACTTTGGGCCATTCCCCTCCGTGCATTTCCTTCTCTGCCTCCAAAATCATCTGAAGTGTTTTATATCGTCCCGGATTGGAATCGTAAACTTGCTTAATTTTCTATTTGTTAAACAGAACATATTCTATTATCATATATCTTCATAAAACATCATAGTAGACAGGTTTGATGCATACATACCATGATGTTACCAGAGATGTCAGCCTTGATTGGTGCAAAGATAGTCGAACCGAGGCAGTCTGAGGAGGAAGAATTTGTAGATTTAAGGAGTAATACCAACATGTAAGGAATGAAGATGAAATTGTGTTCAGAGTAGAAGTTGAGGATAATTGTCAACAACTAAAACACTAAACTTTAGGTCTTTATCTTTAAAACGGACTGTGTTTTAGCCATTTGTGTGTTTTTAAAGACAGCTGGCTATCTTTAACAAGTTGGATTCCAAAAATTCAGTTGTAGATGTTCAATCAGTCACTGGTTTCTGCTAGATTATTTAAAATCTATCCATTGGTTTGAAAGATCAAATGGAAGATCAAATTAAGCGCAGGAAATCGACTCAACTTTCAAAGTTGAATATTTATTTTCAGACATGCAAAGCTACCACACATAACTCAGATCTGGTCCTCTTCCTGAAGTCTCCACCCTGGAGACTCAGCAAAATGGGGCCAACCGCATATAACAAAAAAGCCTCAATCCACAAATAAGTCCCACCCCAGATATGATGTAATAGTAAACAAGAACGTAAGTTATAAGAACAAACACTAAAACCGAAAAAAGACTTGTTGATTCTCTTTCTGTTTAAAGTAAATGGTTGTAATTTGTCCCAAATTATAAAAATATAGGTGTGGATCTAAAATTCAGTTAATTTGTCAGGTTCATGATATCACTTGGTAATCAACAGAAACACACGCAGACATGAGCAAAAACATAACTGTCTACCTTTGTGTGCATAAATGGCAACAAGATTCAGGAGGAAAACCTGAATAACTGTGCAATAACCCCTTTAGAAACAAAATATTGAAAACATTTTAATAAGCCTCTAAAATTAACAAGGTTTTCCAAATATTTTAAAGCAACTCCAAAAGAAAATTGGAAAGTTTGGTAACCTTTTGTTTCTCTCTAAATGTTTTAGCCTCACATATGGAAATGATGGAAGTGATGGGAATGATGGGAATGTGGACATTTTTCACAGCAGATACTTTAACTCACCTTGCAGGAAAAGAAGATAAAATCTCTGTGAGCAACATATACCAGCAGGGTACAGTTATACTACAACCCTGAATTAAAATAAAATGTAAAAAAACTTTGATAGACCTCTAGTGTCTTCTATTTTCTATTATTTTTTAATTTATTTTTATTTCAGACAACTGAATTTGGGTGACATTATTGTGAACACAATGAGACACTTCCAGTCTCGACCACACATGGTTCAAAGTCGACCTGCTGATACACAGGACCTGTTTCAGGTTAGTGGAAACTACTCATGATGAAGTTCTCTATTGTATCGATGTGATGCATTGCCACAACATTAATGGGAACATATCTAGTTTCAGAGCTGTCCTCAACTTGTGGTTCTTTCTACAAATGAACACTTTTGTGATTAAAAAATATAGAGAGAGTCTAGTGAATGAGCATTCCTTGGTGAGGTAAAAGCTAAACATTTCTGACAGGATTACAACCTAAGTGAGTAAAAACAAAAGAACAGTGAGGGACTCAATCAAGTATTGTCCAAACAGCAAAGAGGAAGTCTAATTAGGCAAACACTTGTGTCAATTTGTACAAAGTGTTCAGGACATTAATAGCTTGTAGGAAAATTGGCAGAAACGTTTCTGGGTCAGGAAAAAAACAATGGCACCAAGGAGGGAAGAGTTTGATACTGGCGTCAGACTTGTTTCATCTCAAGGGTTTCACATGGCAAATTCAATGGAGGGACTTTGGTGTATTAATACAGAATGAAGTCGCACAAAGATGCTTTGGTGCCGCGCGGCCCGTCTGAATGGACGAGGGGAACTCAACACCGTACTAATCAATTTTCACAACTTCAAATCCAGGCCAGTGGATTAAATTATGCATGCTAAAGGATTGTGGACAGCTTGATGGGAAGAAATATGAGCCAAAAAAGATTATCATTTGAACAGAGTAACATTGTTTTGGTGAGCTTTGAGGAATGGTAGGGACAGATTTTCCTTCTCTATACGTTATGTACCATATAATCAATTTTCATCAAAAATGGGACAGTGGAAAAACAGTCAGGATTGTATATTATGCACAAAGCAGCTTTGGCTCAGTTTATGACGGAATTTGATCATAATAAGCCCCATAACCATAAATATCACACTCATTTCCCTGCAGCCCAGGACATTTAATATGTTTTAAGTTAAAAGCAGAAATGAATCAGTGGTCTCTAAACAAACTTCACTTACCAAAGAATGGTGGAAGGTATGACACAGTCTCCAAAAAGGGTCTTGTCTCCACCTGTCTGTCAGCGGGCAGCTGTCTGAACTGGTGCTCCATCAGCAGAGCCATCTCCTCTACACACACCGTTAATTTTGAAATGAAAGCAAAAGGCTGCCAACTCCTCTACTGCAGATTCACTGTGGCAGATAGAGAAGGTGAAGCAATATGAACACACACTGACACACACACACTCACACACTCGGGTTACCTACATTCAACCCAGGTCATGGAGGGACATCCAGCTGCTGCTTGGTCAGCTCATGTGATCAGCCTGTTAGTGATAGATCCAGGCCACCAATCACCTCTTGTCCAGTAAAAATGCGCACACACGCACATACAATCTAGTTATCCAAACATAACTCAAAAAGTAAGGAAACTTAAAATCGGTCAGTTTTTTCTTTGTTGTAAAATGCATCTTGACAACAAATACTTAACTATTGGAAAGCCTGTTTATTTCCTCTTAAATGATGCTACATTTGTGGCTTGGGCAGCATTGTTATGTCTGTGGATTGGGCTAGGATGTCGTGGCTGTGTAGAGTTCTTTCACATGCTGTTGAGACCCTTGTTTTTAAAATAATAAATTGATAGGTTTCCAATACATCTTATTTCTTCAGATTTCAGTCATCTAATTTAATGAACACTAAAAAAGTCAATAGCAAAAAAATTGTTTGGAATTGAGAGATTTGGCTTTTTTTTTGTTTTTACATTTTATCCATCCATCCATCCATCCATCCAAGTTTTGAGTAAATGGGAATAAAGAATAAATTGTTTTGCTAAAGTAAAAAATAGATACATAAACTACCTGAGGGTATTTTATTAAACTAATTTCCCATCTCATAACGCTATCTGTACTGGTTGTTTGGACGTTGCGGGCATTAAAAGCGATTCGCGTTTTTTTGAGAAAAACATTTTTGGCCTTTACTGCTTCTCGTAGCACAATCAGGAAGTGTTTTGGTAACTTAGAAACCAGGAGCTGTTGACTGAAATAAAGGCATAGACGTTTTAAGCCCAAGGTACGTTTTTGTGTTTATAAAGAAATGCAAGATAATAAATTGAAGTTAGGAAAAAATATACAACTTTTTTTTTGCTGATAAAGTTAAAGTATTTAGGGAGATCAGTGAACGTGAGAACTATTTTCTGATATCTGTGTTTTCACCAGCCCTAAGCACAGTGCTAGATGGTACGTAGGTAGAGGCTGTTAACGCCATGTAATATTAAATAGTGCTTAAAACGTTTCAAATGTCTTTTTTTCTTGTTGCATTTATAGACATATGTACAGATACTTACAGATAGGTTTTCTCTAGTGATGAGCCAACAACTCTTGCTGTTTGTTCTGTTTGTTCAGGCTGATGGCTCTGCCGACGTTCTCGGTCCATCTGCCCAGTCGGTCCCGGATGCTGGCCGAGCAGCAGGCCCGACAGCGGGAGCAGGAGGCTCGTTGGCGCCAGCAGTGGGAGCTACATGCTCGGTACTTCAGAGAGCAGAGCGTCCGCAGCCACAGGCAGGCAGCATGGAGCTCCCGGGGTTCCTTCCAGCAGAGGTAAATATGAAGGAGCAACTGAGAGCATATGCAATTAAATATAGTGTAGTTGGAGTGCAGAATCTCTCTCACACACACTGGTCAACACATAAAGGTCATTAAAAAAAAGAAAATGTCCTCTCTTAAACAAAGACTAAAACATTTTTATTTTTTATCAGTGCACAAGTTATTCTCCTACTGATGCAATAAAATGAATGGAAGTCAATACAATGTCCTAATAAGGATAAAATTATATAATGTGTGAATATACTGTATTTCTGCTGAAAATTAACCTATTATTAATAGATGATGAAATGCCAGAAAAACACAATACGTGTTTGGGATTTTTTTTGTTTGTTTTTGTCAGCATGTCAGCCTACCATAACCAAAGACTGAAGGAGGAAAAGAAAGCCAACCTGGAGCGGCGCAGACATCGCCTCAGAGCCATGCTTCAAGAGGAGCAAGACCAACTGGAGGCAGAGCTCCAGGACATAGTCCCTGACCGGGCCGCACTGACAAGTCAGCTAGTGCAGAAAACTGAAGAGCTTCGATTGGCTAAAGAAGAAAGAAGGAAAAAGGTAGCTGAAGTGAATAAACTGCATTTTTTTATTAATAATGATCAGAATGTTCAGCTGTAAAATAATTGAATCTCATTTTTCCTATGGTTTGCCTTTAGGTTGCACAAGAGCTTCTGAAGGAGCACTGGAAGAGAAACAATCCAGAAATACAACAGGTACATGTCTGTGTTTAAATTACTGATGCAAAAGTGACTAAAATTACCGTAGTCAGACTGGGGATGACATGATCAATGGCTTCAGGTTTCAGGTAACCATCTTGTATGTGTGGCGAGTCCAACAAGTAGAGAAAACAGACACTTTTAAGTTAAGCTTTCCATCTGACCTGGAAACTTATAGCTCTTGTGAGGCACACATTCCATGACTTTCTGTAAACTTGAGTCCAGCATTTACCTTAGAGAGTAAAATTCTAGGTATCCTTTCCTCAAGGAGTCAGGTTCATCAGCACCTCTGTCTCAGGTTTGTCACAACTCACTCTTTAACTCCATTGGCAGGTGGAGTCAGCATTGCATAAAGATCATGTCGTCAGCCGGTGGCAGGAGCAGATATTGGAGAAGAAACAGGTAGGAAGATCATCCCAGCCGTCAGAAAATGTCCCAAATTAAGTTCAGTCTGGTGTTGATCGAACCAAAGTTTTAGGAAACTACCCTTTCACCCAGTCTGTGAGGCAACATAAGACCGACCAGACCTTAAACTACTCATTATCCTTTTACATCACCCATTATTTATGTAGCATATTCATTTTTAATCAAAGACTGTCCGTGCGTTCTGTGAGCACAGTATCATGTCTGAAATCTGCACAGGTTAATCCCCTCGACACGGTGCATAATTAAGAAAGTTTGACACTCGATGTAAGTGACCCGTCTCATCAAACATGCAGAAAGAAGTGACAGAAAGGGAGGAGAAGAGGCGCTTTGAAAACGAGTATGAGAGGACTCGCAAAGAGGCTCTGGAGAGGATGAAGCAAGCGGAGGAGCAGAAGAAAGAGGAGGAGCAGAAGAGGGCAGAAGAGCTTCTGAAACAGATGAAAGAACTAAAGCTGAGGGAGAAGGAGGTATTTGGATCCTTTAAAATAAAGCCTAATGTTTTGTAGCATGAATCATTTTTTTTAAGGGTCCAAATGTTGTATTTTTCCACTTAGGCTACTCGCTTAAAAAAAGAGCAAGAGGCGCTGTTAGTTCAGCAGTGGGAGCTGGAGAAGGTGGAGGAGGAAAGGAGGAAGATGGAAGAGAGACGAAAAAACATAGAAATGGGGTAAGGGAAGTTTTTTTTATGCAGATAACCTTTAAAATCAGATGTTTTTCAGTTAAGGGAATTGAGCTCATTGGCTTTTTGTTGCGCCAGACGTTTTCTGATTCGTCAATATCGAGCTCAGCTGAAGAGGAGAGCCCAGCAAGTCCAGGAGGAACTGGTACCCACCTGCAGCATCTTGCTCTAAACATAATCCATGTTCCTTAAGCCAAATGCTAACCTTTTAATGATTTGTGAACATCAGGAGGCGGATTGTAAGATTCTAGCAGCCCTGCTAGAAGGAGAGGAGGAGGACAGAAGGCTGGAGACGGCACGAAGGGAACGAGCGATCGCTGACGCCTCCTGGATGAAACGTGTGATTGAAGAGCAGCTGGAGCTGGAGCGGGAGAGGGAGGCTGAGTTTGACATCCTGCACAGGTCAGCTTCACGACTCGAAATAAAAGGATTTTTGCTGCATTTCGAACACAAACCAATGTTTCACGTGAATGTACAGAGAAGAAGCTCAGCGTGTGTGGGAGAAACGAGAGGCTCAGTGGGGGAAGGAGAAGAAAGTCAGAGAACGACTCATGCGGGAGGTGAAACTCAGGCTTTGATTTAATTTTTTTAAAATTAATCACTGATTCATCATTGATCATTCCTTGGTAAGGTGCTCGCAGGGCGACAGCAGCAACTGGAGCTGAAAATGCAAAAGAATCGCGAGGCTCAGGAGGAGTCGCTGAAGAGACGCGAGGAGCTGATCCAGGAGCTGGAGCAGGAGAGGGAGCTTCGCCGCCTAGAGAAGGAGCAAGAAGAGGGCCGGAGAACAGCAAACATGCAGGAAATAAAGGCTCAGGTCGGTGAGAACTGCACGAGTTTTGTTTCGTTTCTGTGTGAAAACATGTTCGTAAATTGTTTACGTGTTCAACGCAGGTGGAGCAGAAACGCCGGGAGCGGTGGGAGGAGCAGCGCAGGAAAGAGGAGGAGGAGGAGCAGGACAGGGAAGCTGTTCGGTTACAAGAGGAGGATCTGAGACTTGAGGTGCAGAAACTTGCTGAAAAGGGGTACCAAGAAAAGGTAGAGTAACCTAATTCAAGCTATGTGTTCATCTTCAAAGTTCTAAAATGCTCTTTAATTTTAACTGTGCTTAAATCTGTCGTTTTCAGATTCACAGCAGACCTCGATCAGCTTGGACATAAACTGCCTGAAAGACAGAACTCCAACTGAAGTGTGAAAAGTTTGCTTCCTGTAGAGAATTAGTTGATTGGTTCTTGTTTGTATGTTATCCAGCTACCTGTCAGAGTTGTTTACTAGATGAACAGAAACATGTCCTCTTTTACCAGATTACTGTGACAGATGGGGAGAACAAATTCACAATAAATTGAAATCTCATCAAATCCTTTTTAAGTACAAACCATCATCTTATTGATGATGATGTTCTTTCAATGATTACCCACACGATTTGATCATCTAATCAAATATTGTGTGCAGAGTTTGAACTGCTTTGTTGGAACAATTTATAAGTCCTTTATTCAAGTCATGAGAAGGAATGTTTTCATGGTCAGTATGAAAGAGGAACCATTTTATCTCAAATCTCATACTCTGCAGAACGTTACTTGTTTGTAAAACCAAAATATACATTTGTATTTTAGTGCCTTTTTTTAATGAAACATTCTTGAAGCTTATGAAGGCCAGATGCTTTTTTGTGTTGATTATAATTTGTTTTTTTGTTGTTTGTATTGAAAAGCACTTTTTGATTTGTCCAGGAACAAAGTTGTTCAGTATTTTTTTATTGATATAGACGTTCTTATAAAAAACATTTGCAGTCAAATCTGTAGAACATAAAAAAACATAAAATAAAGATTCACAAACCAAAGAAGAGTACATCTATCTTTTTTATAAATAGAATTTATTTAAAAATGTTTTCTCAAGTGCAGTTTAATGGTTGCATCACACACATTTCTGCGCAGGAAGAATTTCTTGGAATAGAAAATAAAATCTGAAATACTTAGTGAGGATAAACGTTGTGTTCAGTAATTTAGGAAATCTTACACAATAACAGAATAAAGACAAACAGAAAATCATGGCTTTTAGTTCTAAATGTTTCAACGGCACCAATGTGAAACACTTGCAGTGCAAAGTGGAGCCCAAATTATAAATATAGTGTAAACCATAATATCCTAATGCTGGTGAGAAAACAGCTTGGCCCCGGAACATGTATACCGTGCATTTACTGACATGATAAATGTGCACATGGTTACAATAAGTGTCCTACAAACAGGAATATACTTTATTTGGACAAGAAATAAATCATAGCTTTTTCAGTCAACAGATTAATAATGCTGAGCTACAAAGTGAATGAACATTAATTTCATTATTTAATAGAATAAAGATGCTGGTTCAGTGGTTATAATGTATCTGTTTTTTTAAGAATCCACTCGTCGTTTGATACCATAACTTATTTTACCATACTGTATAATGTGCTTAATTCATTTTCTTAAAGACTATTATAGATGGACTAGTTATTTTCTTATACATTTATTTACTTTAAACAGGCCTAACTAGAAGATAGTGAATCACCACTTAAGATATTCTGCCACGATCAAAATAAAATACATCTTAATTGCATTTTTGATTTTCCTCCTTGATTTTCTTGTCTTTTAAATATTACTATTGTCTACAATTTGACTATTTATAATAATGTTTGACAGTATTAAAGAAAATAATGCATGCATATGCCACATAATTTTCTGTACAATAAAATACAGCACTGAGATGCAGATGGCTTTGCGGCTCTTTAGTTGGTGTTCTCCTTTGTAGTGATGGTAACAAGCTGCTTGGCAGCTTTGGCAATGTCATAAGCACATTGGATGACCTGCTGGGTGACCAGCTGCATGTCCGGTCCAGAGCTGCTCTCCGATGGGACGGCCTTCCGGCACTCGTTCTGGAGGCGGCACGCGCTGAAGGTCAACAAGCGCAGAGAGTTTCTGACAGTGTCTGAGCGAGGCTTCTGCAGAGGAGAATTACAGTTTAAGAGGAAATCAGAGATCACCTAAACATGAAGCTGAAAAAGGCTCAAGTTAAATAAACACAAGCAAACCTTTGGAAACAGGGCAGCCATTTCTGTCACAGCCACATGTATTCTTTCTGAGCAGGGTATGAAGCTACGAGGAGAGAAGGTTTTCACATGAGTTCAACTTCAAGATTCATTCAGATTCATAATTTTAAACAACTATGAAATCAAGTATTCACTGCAACCATGCATCATCTTCAATTTAAAAAAAAACACTTAACACACCCAAGAAACAACCTGAGAAACTCTGTTTCGCAGTTATACTTTACCTTTCATGTATAAAACAAATTTTAAGTCAGTGATTAAATGACCATTCAAAAACACAGAAGCACATTTAGGAAAAAAAGAGAGAATTTGTTAGCAGGTGAGGCACACCAGAGTGAAGGAGAGGAAAAATAAAACTGTGCCTGGGAGGCAGGGACAGAAGCCAGAGTACCAGGAGGTGGGGTCAGGGGACCGGAGGCTGAGCGGCTGAAGGGGAGAGGGGGCCTTCTCAGCCCAGGGGACCAGAGTGCTGAAACATCCCAGGCTGTGCCTGAGCCGACGCACACCTTCACGCTCACATGGTCTGCTCGCAGGGGCCAAAGATGGAGGAACCAAAGTAACAGCAGAACATGGGCAGATGTCAAATGAGGAGTGAATTTAACAGGAATAAAAGTGGAAATGAAAAGAGCATAAAAAACAACTAATTATAACAGAATGACGATGAACTTGGGTTTGAGACTGCAGGAAGAGAAAAAAAATTTGATCCAAAGCTGAAAAAAAAAAAAAAAAAAGTATTTTCCTCCTCAGGGGTCTGACCTGTCATGTTTGTTATCCTGAGCAGCTCGCAGCAGCTCCTGAATGTTCTTGGTGATCTGTTCGGTTTTTCGGATGACGTCCTCAGTCCTGGGCAGCGTTGGGTCTGACTCCGACTCCAGATCATCCAGCTCAGGGATGGAGCTGCCCTCTCCCAGCCAGCCGCAACTCCTCAGCCTCCCTCTCTTGCAAAAACTGCAGAAAAATGAAATCAGTCCCATTTAAGTTGTTTAACAATTTTAATTTACTACAGACTACACCAAATAAGAGTTTAACTTTGTCTTTTAGGATAAAAAGCCCTTCTTACCCCAAGTCATCCACCTCAGAGTCATTAAACGTGTTGTCGTAATCACTTTCTGGCATGCTGCTTTGCTTTTCCAACTTTGAGGTCTGGAAGGAGGAGAGTCAACAAAACAGCCAATAACGCGTAAGAACTCCAGCTGCATTTTAGTATTTTACACTTTTGAGTTAAAATCCAACTAAATTTCAAACATGAGCTTTTGTTAAAATCAGAAAAGCTCAGATGTCTGAATAAAACAAGCCAATAAAGCTGAGACCAGAGTGCATGTTTTATAATTATAAGACCAGGTATCAGTGTAACTGAAGGTAAACATATCTGATCATTATCATTATCTAGTTTCATTCAGTTGCCTTTGTTACAGTTAAAACTAAGAATAAAAAGAAGTATAACTCATCTCATCTCACGGTGTAAAACCCTGGTGATTGATTATATAAAGACAACAAAATTAAAGAACGACTGCAGGAATCCTTCCTCTTCACATCAGGGAGGGTTGTTCGAGGCTTCATTTGGAAATTAAAAGCAGAGACTAACAAGCCTATTGTTCATGTTCACATACTTCAATCTCCACATCCAAGAATTGACATTAAATCCTTGCAGGTGAGCTTTCTGCCTGCACAGGTGATCCATCTTTTCAAACAGCAAACGCCTTGTGGATCACCTCAGTGTTCAGCTTTTGTTTGAAGCAAAAGCGTTTTGTTAGCCAAAGAAAAAGAACCTGACTAAAGTTAGCAGCCGAAGAGGAGCAAATTTTACATGTGCTTCTATTTGTCATACATACAAGATTTATTTTAGTAAAAAAGAAAAAAAATTCAAAGTACCATCAACATATTTTCAGCTATGTGTGTCTAAAAGTGTGGAAAGAAGTTGTTAAAATCAGCAGCTGCTGCAGCACGACATCCTGTTCAGATCTGTCAGGTTGTGCATTAAAAAAAAAAAAAAGACACCGTTTCACTTGTTGAGCAGTGCAGTGAGGATGATGCTGATGAAGGCAGCCAGAGGAGGGTTGGGTCATGCAGCGGGGTAGAGAGGAGCAGCAGGGGAACGCGGGACAGATCAAATCAGAGCAGATTTGCTGTGTCCCACGTGACGCTGGATGGATGTACTTAACCTGTAAACTGTCGTCCTTCGACCAAGACAGGGTGGATGGAAATGACGGGAGGGATGAGGAGGTCACAAAAACACCCCTTTCTGTCTAAAGACAGGGTTCACATCATGTTTTAAAATGCAGTTTTACAGCAGCTGAACTGAGATGCAACATTTCACACGTCCGCCAAAGACAAATAAAAGTTTATTGGTGATGATGATGAAGTTAATGTGAAGATGTGAATGTGAAATGACCATGAAATTGAAATGTAGTGGAAAACAGAGCTGCTCCGACTCTGACTGTATGATAAATCAATCCCATTTAAACAGATAAAAGTTGTATGCAGAGAATTAAAACCACTGCATTTATTTCCTGAGCAACAAACTAATATGAAAAATGAAGCTGGCAGGTAATTTCCTAAAAAAAAAAAAGGTTAGACAGAAATGTTTAAAAGGTTCACATTTAATGATGCAATTAGTTAAAAGGGAATCCCAAGAGATGAGAGGTGGATGTGTGGCATGCATTACAAAACACAACAGAGTTGGATGGAAGTTTTAATGATTCATCAACATTAAACAGTACAAAACTTAAAAAAATGATCATCATAACAGCCCTTTTTTGTGGTTTTCACAAGTATGCTATGTTAAAAAAAGTAACGTTAAAAACAAAAAGAGGGACAGAATGGAGATTTTTTATAAAATGATATTTCGTGTGACCTAAAATGACCCAGAAAAATAAGACTGATAAAAAAAAATTAAAAAAAGAAAAAGGGAAACTTTGGCAGAGATGGTAAAGATATGAGGAAGAGACATGGAGACAGGGCAGAGGAGAGGAAACTGCAAAGGAGAGCAGGGAACAGGTCTTACTTACATGAGTGAAGGGTTGCAGGGTGGGGAGACCCTCCTCGGGGTAAGGAGTTTCCCCTTTGGGGAGATAGGGCTTCAGGCCTGAGCCGGTCTCATACATAGACATGGGCCGACTGGCCCGCGCAGACTGCCGGCGTTTCAGGGCTGAGGGGCTGGAGGGGTCGGGGTAGTCTGGACCGCTGTGGGTCTGATACATATTGGGTGGGACCTGCCGCCTGAGAGAGAGGTTCTCACTTTGCAGAGATTGCAGCTGGAAGAGACGGTCAGCAAGACACTAAGAGGAGCTCTGAGCAAAGCAAGCTTTGGTCCCTGTCCTGACTATGCATGAACAAATTCACAACCAAAATTTGAATTTAACAATAACTGCAAACAAATTAGCCGATATTAAGAATTTCAAAATCTTTTTATAATTTATGATTCAATGAACAAAATATTACCTGAGTTTTGTTTTCTGTAATCTACTTCATAACATCAAACTGACTATTATGATCATCACTTATATTGAAACAGCTACAAAATCGAGCAGTTACTAGCTATAAAAATGAACCAAGGTCCTTTTTAGATTTACCTATCACAAAGGAGCAATTCAATTTGTCTGAACATGCAGCAAGTGATAAGCAAGCAAGAAACTAAGCAGTAAAGTAAAGAGAACTATAGAAAACAAATATTGAAGAGTAAAACCCTAAGAAAAATGAAACAATTTGCATTTCAAAAGTAATCAGGAGAGTTTTGTTGTTGAAATTGGGGCTTCAGTAACCTCCATGTCTGATAAAGTTTTTGATTCCAGTTCCAGCTAATAAATTCTGATTTTTTTTAAGTACTTGCTCTGAATCCTGTAGGTTTTCTGCATCACACTTTACCTAAATGTAAACACTGAGAACTACAGCGTGTCAAGAAAATGACAAAAAAGTACATCCAAAACAAACAAAAAATAAAATGATTTTTTTCAAACAATCACATTAAATCAAGTTTGACTTCAGAAAACCCTGTTATAACTCTAAAATAGGTAGAAAATGTTTGACCATTAAAAAAATATTTGTTTCCCACTTGTTCGCATCCATCAAAACACTAATTGATGAAATGTGGCTCACTGGAAATGTTTTCTCTGCTTTATGACAATTCAGTGAAATGTATATTTCTAAACTAGTTTGAGGATTCCCTTTTTGATAAATGGAACTATGTTAAAGAATATATCAAATAATAAATACATTTAAGAAAACAACAGCTACAAAAATATTGTATGCAACTTAAAAAATACAGTACACGTGATGAAGCAAGATACGATCATACAATTGTTGCTGTGGTCTCATGAATGAAAACCTACTAATATGCTTATTTTTTTAGAACATGCTTGTTAGTAACATTAGATGGCATTGTTTTAACTCTAATTTATATTACAAAATACTAAAATGTTGTTAAATTTAAACTCAACAAGGAACACAAAAGAAAAACAGATTCAAATCCACAGTTTTTGTTCATGCTGGTTAAATCAGAAGGAGAACCGGTTGACTCCGCCTCCCATGGTGTTAGTGAACTTATTGGTGGAGCGAAGTGGATACCTTTATCCGCATGAGCCTCAGCTGATCGTTCAGATCGTTTTGGGTTTTCATGAGCTCCTGGATCTTGGCTTCAGAGGCAGAGAGCGCGTTTTTCACATCCACGTACTCTTGCATGGTTATGGGGCCGTCAGAAAGGTCAGAGTCTAAGCTCTGTGGAGGGTACAAGTTAGAAACAAAAACAAAAAAAAAGCACCAACAATGTTTCTAACAGTTTTAATTAAATACCTTGGTCCTGTCTTCTTTGCTTGATGGAAGCTCTTGATCTGTATCGTCATCAGACGCCACTTTGTCGTAGTCGGGGTCAGTATCATTGCTGTCGCTGCAGTGTCTGACAGCTGTGCTGTTCAGTATGAGTTCAACATTATCTACATGAAAATGTGGAAAGGTTAGAATCTGTATTGTCAGAATTAATATGATTCAGGAGGAATGCAAGAATGGAGACACCAACCTTTGGGACTGACAGAGGAACTCCCTTGCTGTCTGCATTTAGCATCGCTCAATACGTCAATCACCAGAATTACAAACTCATGTGCGTTAAATCTTGCCAGCTTCTGTCGTCCCTAAAAAAGACAAACAGCAGTAGCCAATGAGCAGAATGTGGAAACAGGGTTTGAGGAGACTTCTGCACAGCCCACTTGCCTGGTTTCTTGTCGAGGAATATTCTGGATTCACAGGAAGGAATGGAACCAGGGTCGTCTCCGTCACCAGCTTGCTGTGATTCTGTGTGGCCAACCACACTGCAAACAATGACACAAGTGTTCAACAGTGACTCTGCTGTGTAATCAACACCTTTCACTGCAACATAATTATACGTAATAAAGGTTGCAGTGAGGACATCCCACTGAAGGGCTCTTATTCAGATGGTAAACAAAACCACTTCCAACCCTTTCTTCCTTTACCTCCATCAGTCTCTCGTCTGTCCACTTCATCGTACACATCCATGGCCAGCTCCTCAAATAAATGATTACTGAGCTGCATGAATACAGGGAAGTCACACTTAGTTTTATTAAAGGAAGAGGTATTTAAAACATATCTAATGTCAAAAACTTACAGACTGCAGTTTCCTCTTTGCTGCTTTTGCAAGTTCGGTTAGATCTGAACTGCTGCAAACAAAAAAATAATGTTTGTTATATGCATTTTCTTTTTTTAATTTGCATCATCATAAGGCATGCCGTTTCCTGAGCTATACTTACATGTTTCTTATCCATCAAAAGGCAGCAAATAAAAAGGATCAAATGCATCATTTATATTTAAAAAGCACAATTGTTAAGCAGTGAAGTTTGCTGATTCTCTGCTTGTCTTAAAACTGAGTTTTTTTGGCATGACATCATAATAATTCACTTATATTACCCCAACTCTTACAGGTCTGATTCATTTAAACCAGATAATAAACACTGCAGAGAGATCATAATATTTCACTCTAACTTGACAAATTCTTCCTTACCTGTCAGTCAACTGTGGAACAATGAAGTGATCGTTGTTTTTATGTTCTGAGAAAAAAAAAAGTACTGGTTTTCTGACAACGTAATGATAAACACTTACGGAAAAACACTCTAGGAAGCATTTACAGCTTTAAGATTCTTACAATTAACAGAAAGTGTGTTTTTTGTTGTATCGTAATTAGATCTCTCTTACTGCATACCTGGTTTTCTCCCATACAGGTAAAAGGCCAGTCGATCAGTGAGTTCATACTGAATCTCCACCAGCCTATCTGCCAGGTCATGGTGACCAGCTTCTCTGAAAACACAGAAACAACACAATTTAACACCCCAAAAGCACAAATTCTGGACTCAGATCTTTTAAGATGGACTTAAAATGTGTTCAGAAGTCCCAAAACTTACCTTGCATGATCAATGGGAGTTTTTCCACTGCTGTCTAAAGCTCCAGGATCTGCCCCATAAACCGACAATAACTCAGCCTGAAATATTTGTCCTTCCTTTGCGGCTACATGCAGCGGAAAGTTTCCTTTTTCCTGGCCGAGGCAATGATTGACAAGATATGAAGCTATGAGATAAAATCAGCACAAAACAATGCAAACAAAATAAACAAGCATATTGGTTTAAAACAGATTTCAGTCTTACGGGATGAAAGAAATTTGCTTGTGCTCCCAGGGACAGTAACCTCAAACACGTCTCCAGATTCCCTGTGCGGACACTCGAATGAAGTTGCTAAAAAATAAATATTGCTATAAGATGAAAAAGCATTTTTTTTTAAAGAAAGAGGAAGCTGTTTTTATGTTAAATAAAAAGGAAGGTTTCATTTGCAGTGTAACGTTATGAAAAAGTGGTTTCCCCTCACCTTACTTAAATCCTTTGCTGTGGAGCTGTCATCCTCCCGACACGGCATGCGATGGACAAATGCCAGCATTTGATATTTGGCTCTTATAAACTCTGATTTGACTGGACTATAAGGACAGACACGACATAAATAGAATTAAAACAAAACACATTTTTGTCACATTATCTCATTTAACAATGAAATCCTACTGCAAATATTTCCAAACATAATGTCTTACTGAAGTTTGTCCTGAGGGTTGGGTTTGCGTTTCCCACTCATCACAGAGGAAGGATCCAGGAGTGAGTGCTCCCATATTGAATTTGCACCATTGTTGTATAAAGTGTGAACCATCTAGACATAAAGAAAAGACAATGATTTCATGGAACACGTGCAGCCAAACTAAACACAGTTGTTTTCACAAAGAGGTGTTAAACCTGTAGCTGCGTCGGAGGCCATGGCATTCGCGTCAGGTGACGGACTTGGGAGCTGTGTCGGCCAAGACTTCGATGAACGCTGCAGCACTCATCACAGATCAACACCCCCCTGTTCACTGAGGCCCAGCGAGGCTCTGAAACAAAGGCGAAAACTACAAAGTCAATGTCAAAACTCTCGCAGTCAAGAAATATTATTGACATAATTTAAGGTGAGAGAACAGATGACAACAGTCCGTGGCAACTCCACTTTTCACACACTTGTGGTTTTAGGCAATCATTGGGCTTCTTAAATCTAGTTGCAAGCACCATTTAAAGCCGTTTTAACAGCAGATTGAGATTAAGCCAAGCAAAGTGCAAAAAAAAAAAAAAAGAGTTTGCAAAAAGGAAGTGAGGACCAGCAAAGGTGGAAGCACGCTCTACACAAGCTGCTTCCTCTTTTTAAAAACAGTGTAAAGACGGCAGATAAAAGAGAAATGGTTGCGCTGCGTACCATGATTCATTAGACTTATTTACCACACTTTATCTAACCCAGATGTTACAAAGAGTCTTCTACTACTGTCTCCTCGTGTGAAGCAAAACTCTGACACCAATGCCTCGAGACTAAACTCAGATGACCCTCATGCAGCTGGTGAACCGTTTAGCAGATAGGGTGTCTGGCTCTTAAAAAGGATGAACACTGAAGTCTGTGAATGTCTAAAGAGCAGCTGAGGTGCAGGAGGAACAGCTGCAGGGGAGACTTTGTCTGCCCAGTCTCATGTTTTATGAATCTCGCCTTTACTCTCCACAAAGACCTGCTGACATGCCACTTCAATGCTTTCCTCAACAACAGATACAAAATTTGATACCACATCTTGAAACTCTAAAAATATTAACACCTAACAACTGGTGCCAACCATACTGGGCAGAGGAGGGATTCCAGACCAGCTCCTGAAAAAACTTTGGGGTTAACTAATCTGAACGGTAGAAAAATAACATATTTTAAACTTTTCCTTCCCACCATTTAACAATAATGATCAAAAAGACTGCTCACGTGAAAAAGTTTAAATATAAACTATGCATGATATTTGTATTACAATGTAACAAGAAGGTAATACATTATGACGACACAATAGCTGAAGAATTCATCTGTAATGAGTGTAAGCAGCCTCGGCATCCTGTTTTGCTTCCTGTGCCTGCTAAAAGAACACCGCGTCAATTCTGCTTTTACTGTAAATGACACTTTTTTTGACACAATCCAGTGGATATTCCTTCATCGTACACAAAACCATTTCATTTTACAAAAGTTTCACTCTGCAAAAATCAGTTGTGAACTCTGTACGATCTCCGTAAAAAGAATTGATTGGAAACATGGGTGTTCTTTAGCAATAAATCTGATGAAAAACTGCATCAAAATCGAGATTTTCTTGGTGCTTTATCAAGTTAAATAGATATCTTGTTAGTGAATGAAAGTGCTGTATTTATAGTTCTGCTGAGTTTACACACCGTCACCACCTTACTGATTTTTATTTTCCTGGGACACCTCTGTGCAGTAATACTGACAATAACAGTCAAAACAACACCCATCTACCTGCCCTGGTTGGAAAAAAATAGTAAATGATATGCACGAGCTATTGAAGAAAGAAGCGCGAGAGGACATTCATACTTGATTAACGATTTTACAACCACGGATAAATAAATACTAAATGATTTTACCTGGAGCACTGCAGTCTGCGCAGACCTCAGTGTTTCGCAGACGTTTAGACATCTTGAATTTGAGAAAATGCCTCTTTTTAAGGTGTTAAATATTTTTTCCGCTAAGATAACTTACACTGTCTGTGGTGTGAAAACGCCTTCCGCGTTAGCTAAACTTAGCTAATAAAAACAAATCAAAACATCGACTAGCCTTTGAGTTCGGCTGGCGTTTGCTTCATGGCCAGTAATAGCATTACTCTCGGGACTCAACACAAGCTGTTTCCCTGACTGGGCACCCACCTGCCCCGCTAACTAGCCCACGCCCGTGCGGTAATTTACAGACAGTTTGTGTGGTAGACAGCTGCTACTGTGACCTATTAACGCGAGTTAGTACGCCCGAAGTAAAGACTGTCAGGAAAACAACGCTGGCGGTCTAATCTGTACATTAGAAATAACGCTTCTTGGAAAAACTCTGATGTATAATAACTACAGTTTAAAAGTTCAACTTTAACAGTATCTTCTACAAATAATAACTAAATACAAGGCAACATGTGCAACCTGTCAGGCAACTCTGAGGATAATAAATATGGTATTAAATGAGGCACAGGAGGTAAGTTTGATTTATTCACCCTGTGACACACGGTGCAGCAGGGCATAGTTTTACAGCAAATAATATAGAACTTGCTATAGATTTACATCCTTTGGAGGTAATTGAAAACAGTAACAACAAAACATATTTGTCCAGCTAAATAGAAAACACAAAAGGGAATATTTAGCCACATGGTTCAATTTTAAGCCAATTTGATATGGGCCTATGCAGGTATGGGTCTGAATACCTGACACCTGCTGAGAATTAGGTAGTGCTCATTTTAATGTCAACTCAACGGTGACATGTTTTATTAGTTGCAGCAGAATTGTCACGTAGATGTCTGATCACGTTCTAATACCACCATGCTGCTCTTGAACAACTCCACAGAGGCACAAAAGCATGAAATGCACAATGACCATATTACAAAATTATTAAACAAAGAAGCAAAATGTTCATATAAAAACATCAAATAAACTTGACACAAGAGAAAGAATAAAAAGAAGCAAAATTACAATAAGAATATTGGATGCTAATAATCTAAAATTAATACACACAAAACAACCACAGCTACAACAAAACAAATAAAAAAAATGTTTTGTTGGTCACAGTTTTAAAAATGTATATAATAATAATAACAACAACATTATTATTATTATTATTATTATTATTATTATTATTATTATTATTATTATTATTATTATTATTATTATTATTATTATTAACAATGAGCATGTGCAGGGGTATACGGCTTCTTATTTTAACATCCCTCCCCAGCACGTAAAAGCGTCGGCGATACCACTATGTCAAAGTCAAAACCCTTTTTTTTCATATGGAAACTCATAAAGTAGATTTTTTTTCACAGTATGACTACATTATTCAAAGGTTTAATAGACTTGGGTTTTATTTAGGCTCATCTTATTTCTGTATAACATTTAGCTAGGTTTTTATTCTCCCCCATGCTAACATGAAAAATGGTTTTGTCCATACTGGAATTGACTATTCTTGAAATAAAAACAAAGGGTGTTAGCTGCTAATTTAGTTTCTGTTTCGTCTGAACCTAAAATAGCAATATTTACACATACATTGACAGCCTTTTATAAGCGTTTGCGGCTTTATTTTAAAGATAATATTAAAACTTGTGAATGTGTCCGTATGTAGGACACCCCTGCCGTTTTTAGGCTCTGTTCCTGGGACTTCCTTGTTCAAAAGTTTTATTTAGGCAAAGGCTTCAGAAGGCGAAAGTTGACCACTGGGTTTGTTGTTTGTTTCCTTCTCGACTCTGCTGTCAACACAGTTAGAACGAGGATTATGTGTTGCACATTTAGTTGTAACTAGCTTGTAGCAACCGCAGCTTCTTTGATGGATGAACGTATCAGAGGCTGTCAACAGTGAAAGGCTGGAGAAAGAGGAAGATGTCCACGGCTAATATTAGCGAACACATCCGAGAGAAGTTTCCTCTGCATTCCGCAGTTTGGGGGAATGATTACAGGAAACTGGAAGAGGAATTAAGATTACCACAGGTTGGTAACAAACGGACAATATATTTAATTTACACCGTTATGTTTTGCTGGCTAAATAAAACGGGAGTAGCTGTTTGGTAGTTCAAACTAGGCCAGTGGTGTTGACAGATGCTTTGCTGTCACACAACCATTATTATTATCTGTTTTACTGTAATTGCTTGATTGTTTATTACCAGCTTTAGAAGAGTAAGCAACAAAAATAATGATCAAACTGACTGGTTTTAGTTTAAAGGCACACACAGTGCAGCTACAAGATATGGTGTTATTACTGAAAAACCTTTAAAATTGTTTATTAAAGAAAACTGACACCTTTATTGTATAACCAAGGTGTTTACATACTAATAAATGATAAATCTATGTATTTTTACATAACTTAACTTGACGTTCAAAAACTGATAATAACATGTTAATAAAGTAGTTACCATAAAATTTAAATTTTCTTCTCAATCGTTATCAATTATTTGACTCAATTGTTTTAACAGACAGTCAATAGAAATTAACATATCATATTAAAACAGCTTAATTGTTTGAATGTTCTATATATGTTGATGTTGTTCATGAAGTTTTAAATGTTGAACAATTGTTACAGTGTGGTTGGTATGAATCACCGATGATTAACACAACAATTGTAGGGTGACACATACAACCAAACGTGATGCTGATGTACTGCAGTAGTCCATTGTCAATATCAGCAAAGACTTAAATGATAGTTTGAAGAAGTGTTGTAAGGCATCCTTCAGTTACAAGCCTTCCACAAAATGCATACTTGTGAGAACTGAAACAGTTGTTTTTATTTGTATACTTATAATTATTATTTTTTCTCTTAGAATGAAATAGAAGCTGTGGACCCCAGAGGTCGGACCGCTTTGCACCTGGCCGTGTCGCTCGGACACCTAGAGTCTGTGAGAGTCCTCCTGACACATGGGGCTCAAGTGACTAAAGAAAACGTCAACAACTGGACAGGTTAGCTTTAAAACTTACAGCCAAACTCACAATATATGTATGCCATAGAACCATTAATATCGTTCTAAATTCTCTTTCAAATAGGGTGTCTGTCTTACATCATTTCCTGGGTTATTTTATCATTTAGATCCCTTCATTTTCATAACACCCTCCTTACAGTCACAGTAAAACATTTACCATCATGGTGAGGTTTTCTAATGGACAACTGCAAACACTCAGGGAATAAAAGCCGTTCCTTTAGAAGATTTAGTGGTTTCTTTTACACTTGTTTGTGTTTTATGTGTGTAGTGCTGCAGGAAGCAGTTAGCACTGGGGATCCAGAGATGGTTCAGTTAGTGCTTCAACGTAGAGACTACCTCAAAGCCTCCACTGCGCTGGGAGGAGTGCCTGAGCTGCTGCTGAAGATCCGAGAGGTTTTTCATTCAGATATTCTCATCATTACGTGAGCCTGGAAATGTTTCACTGAGGATTAACATTTAACATCTGTTTTTATTTATCCCCAGTCTCCTGACTTTTATATGGAAATGAAGTGGGAATTTACCAGCTGGAGTAAGTTTATTTCTGAACATTAGGCCTGTGTGTATGATGACATGATGATTTATGCTGATTATCAACAAGTTAGTATTTTAAAGTGCTTCAGTAGTGAACAGTCTCATAATAAAAGTCCATTTCTGGTTGAGATGTGTCATCAGGTCATACACGCTGAACTGCAAACCTTCCTGTTGTTTTGCTTTATTTATGACTAACATTGTTTTCATTGGGGGTTTTTGATTTCCTTTCTTGTTTGCTATGCTGTTGCTTCACAGTCCCTCTTCTGTCCCGAGTTTGTCCGAGCGATGTTTGTCGCATTTGGAAAAGTGGCGCCTGCCTGCGAGTGGATGCCACTCTCCTCGGCTTCGAAAACATGACCTGGATCAGAGGCCGGAGAAGTTACATCTTCAGAGGAGACGGTTTGTGTTTGTCTTTGAATCGGAACACAAAAATCATGCCCCCAGGTTCTGTTTATGTAAAGTGCCATCTGTGTTCTGATAGATTCGTGTGCCGAGCTGATCGAGGTGAACCACGATGACAAAGTTGTTGACATCGAACGCTTCAACATATCTCAAGAAATGGAAGACGTCACGTTGGAGTCGATGCAGCCAGCTGAACAGGAAGTTGCCAAAAGGTTGACCACACCGATTGTCAACACCTACTTGGACACAAAGAACATCGCTTTTGAAAGGCAAGAATATATTTCTCAGCACTCTCCCACTTCTTTAATATCAATTCTCCCATAGAGAGCTTGTTTTTTAAAAGATATTTACAGTAGGGAGTGGGAGCAAAATATTTTTGTTCTATTTGATGTTTCCTTTTTTTACAGGAGCAAGTCAGGAATATGGGGTTGGAAAACTGAGAAAACAGAAATGATCCAAGGATTTGAAGCAAAGGTTCATAAAAGTTATTACGTTTCTGTATTTTAAATTTTTTTTACCAATATATACACTCACCGGCCACTTTATTAGGTACACCATGCTAGTAACGGGTTGGACCCCCTTTTGCCTTCAGAACTG
>JARVJO010000394.1:12142098-12162508 GCA_031762555.1 Cynodonichthys magdalenae | reverse complement strand
TTGGCTGATTAGAAATTAAGTGTTAACGAGCAGTTGGACAGGTGTACCTAATAAAGTGGCCGGTGAGTGTATGTTTGCTGTTAATAGTGGAGCTCGTCTGTATTAAAAGACCTTCAATTCTGGTGTTTTTTGTCAGGTTTTCAATGTCAACAACGTACATGTTGTAATCAGGACGAGAACAGAGCATTTAACAGACGAGGAAAAAGCCAGGATTAAAAGTAGGTGGACAATATTTTCCATTTGCCTCTTATCTTTCCTTCCTCATCCGTACATAATGCATCTGTAATGATTTACAGATTGTACTTTCAGAATTCTCCAGACTAATAAAATTACATCTGACTTTTTGTTCAAAGGTGAAAGGAATGTCTTGGAGTCTCTGCTGGGAACTGTGGAGCAGCACATAAGTGCTCAGGGGGTAAGATGTGCAATTTATTTCAAAATAAACCTGTTTTTTTTCTCTCTGTCTAATTAGCTCATTTTAGACGATTGCTTCATGTTTTAGGACCTAACTCTTGAATATGCAACAGCCACAAATCCCACTGCAATCACTCCAGAGGAATATTTTGACCCCGACTTTGACCTGGGCGACAGAGACATCGGCCGTCCCATTGAGCTGACCGTTCGAACACAAAAGTAACATGAATTTTAAAGAGTCTAATAAAACACATCTGTATTTCTCCTGGTTTCTGTATCAGTCTGAAGCATATTTAATCAATGATTTATGTGATCTTGTTCCTCATAGGTTCAAAGGAACACTGTGGATGAGTGAGGAACATCCTCTGTCCCTGGTGGGGCAGGTGACCCCCATCATTGACCTCATGGCTCGAACCAGTTCCCATTTTGCAAGGCTGCGAGATTTTGTAACCCTGAACTTTCCCCCTGGATTTCCTGTTAAAATAGGTATATGACGTTCCCTGTCGTTTTTAATTAGGACTACACTTTGATAAAATGTTGTTATTCCTCTTGGTTCCTCTCTGGCAGAGATTCCTCTGTTTCATGTGCTTAACGCCAGGATTACATTTGGTAATCTAAACAACTGCAGAGATGAAAATGAAGTGAGCTCATCTGCAGCCACCACCCCGACCGCCTGTGTGGAAGATGAAACAGCAACAGGTAGAAACACCAGAATATTAGCTTTCTTAAAGGTACTCATTGCATCGTCATGAAGATTTTTTTCAGAAAGTAAAGAACAGAATCCACAATTTTTTTCTAATCGTTTGTTAATGTATCCTTAAATTAAAACTTGTCCACTTCCACCATGTTTCTTTCTTAATATGAGCTTATTGCCAGCCTCATGTAGGTCAGCCAGGTGAAGCTTCCACGTGGTTTACTGAATTAAAACCTGTTGAATTAAACTTTTATAGGCTTCACCATTTCAGATAGTTCAATATGTTATGATCTATAGTTTGCAATGAATACCTTTTATTTAAAATTCAAACTGTGTGTTTTTGTTTTCTAAACACCTTGTCTGGATTTTAATTTTTGTCCCCCACCCAGCTCCTCTTCCATTTCAGGTGTGTCCGTCAGTGTTTGAGGTTCCAGCGAGTTATCACCGCAGAGGGGGCAGCCGCCACGCTCGCATGCCAAACAACGACGAGGAGCTTCTGCAGTACGCCATCCACCAGAGCCTCCTCGACTCTCAGAGAGGCCAGGTCAGAACGGTTTGCGTCACCGTAAATCTATCTTCACTCACAAATAGGTGTTTATTTTCCTGTGTCTCATCTGTTACGTGTCTGTTGCGTTTGGATGGTTGTAGGACGGCATCTGTAATGATGAGGATGAGGGATTTGCGAATATAGTGCCAATTAGCCAAAACGACAGGTAGGAACCCAGTTTTAGCCAAACTACATGATTCAGTGTGAGCAGATGGGCATCGTTAAAAGCCACAGAGCTCATCGTCCTGTAATCGTCCTTCTAGGAGCATCCCAGAGGGGGTGCTGGTGGAATACGAAGACGTCTCCCGCCCTGCCCCCCGCCCTGCCCCCAGCCTCGATTCAGACCTCCGCCTGGCCATGGAGCTCTCTGCTCAAGCTCAGGAGGAAGAGGAGAGGATGAGGAAGCAGGAGGAGGAGGAGCTGGAGAGGATACTGCAGCTATCACTTACAGAAAAATAAAAAGGGAAAAACAGGGATCTTTTTTTTTTTTGTTAGATCCCAGAAGCAACCACCACACCTCAGATTTCCTTCCTAATCTCTCTGTCCACCTATGCAAGATTTTTCTCTGTAACAAATTAACCTCATGCAGGTAAAATAAGGCTTGTTTGATAAGGCCATCCTTTTTCTATATTTCAATTTTGAAATCTGTCTGTCTTGACTAAATCACACAATGTTTGAAATGTTATTTTTTATGTAACTTGTTGCAGTTCTGTCTCGCAGTAGCATCCACGTGTATTTGTCAAATTGGCCTTTGGATGAGGGATACATTTTTTTGATGAAGCCACGAACGAACAATAATGTTTGACTCAAAGTATCTTTATGGGGATTTGGAGCTGTGGCACTTAAATGTTTATTTTTTTTTTTTAGATTTTCAGCACTGAAATTTTAGAAAATCATGATGGAAATAACCTAACATAAGGAGTTAAAAAATGAGTTTTATCAACAAAGTCTTCCTACAGAGTCACTGCTGTTGAGCAATTTACTCTTTGAATAATGAAAATCTCAGGGTTCCAACTTTCTACAAACTCCCATCACTTTGATTCATCAGTTTTTGTTTCCATTGTAGCCTGGTGAATGTTTATGGTGCAGGACGGTACTACTTATACATATCACTCTATTCTAAATTCTACATTCAGAAAGTTGGGATCATTGAGCCAAATATTTATTTATAAAAAATACATTTTTTATGTACTCTGTGAATGTAAAAGGTTGGAAAAACAAAAAAAAGCATGTTGCTGCGAGGGATATTTTAAATCCGCTGCATGGCAACAGATCTGTGCTGCGAACAGGGCGCCCCCTCAACTTGTGATACTAAAATAAAAAACATATTTTTGTAAAAATTTCTCTGAGCAACTCAGTTCAACAAAATGCAGTAGCAGACAGGTTTGCCTTAGGGTTTACAACATTCATACAGCATAGAAGCTTCTGTAGCTTCTGAAAACGCTTTGCCTTTTTTTCATGCAACATTTTGAAATCTCCAGGTAGAAAAAAAAGCATCAGTCAGTGGGATGAAGCATGCTTTGAGGTAGTTTTTGAAGCATGCTTCAGCTAAGAAAAAGCTCTGTGGTGACAGGATCATGAAGTGAAATTTGACAAAAAGATTTTTTTTAAGATTTTGTAACAACAAAAAGAGAAAATCACGTTTCATTTGTAACAAAGTGATTCAGAGTAACAAATTAACCACTATAGTTTAATTCACTGACAGCCAACCACTTCCTGTGTTTCTGTGACCTTTAGAGGCTTCGACTCGACAACTAACCGTAACGACCAAGTTGCCAAACAGTCGGCTACCACAAGGCTAGCTAAGGTTAAAAACAACACAATTTTTTTTTAATATAATGTAACGTTTGATCAAAGAAGTTATTTTTAATATGTTGTAATTTAAAATGTGTTTAAAAAAAATGCTGTTTTTAAAAAGGTTCTAAAATAAAAGCACTTTATTTCCATAAAGACCACTCATGATGTTGGTGTCATTTCTTGACAAAAAAACTTGTAGAGAAATAACATGGGTTTATTTTCTAACATAAAACATGATGCTGATGAGATTTGGTATTCATAAGAAATAAAACTCTTACATGGTTTTGCAGAAAAAATACTTATTTCAATTCAAAATTTTAAATAAAAACAATGAAAACTTTAATTTTTTCCACTTTTATTATTTTGGTGCAACAACTTACAGCAGTTCATTTATATGACAAACATTTGTCTCAAGTTTAAACATTTTTAAATTGATTGTTTCATACTTTAAATCAACAGAAACTGATGTAGTTAAAAGCAACTTCCTCACTTTGTGATTCACTGAAAATTGTAGTTTAAAATTCCTGTGTACTATTTGCATACAACAAATGCAAGTGGAAGACAGACTTTCCTTCATATATAAAGTCTGAATAAATCATTACAAAAGTTAATTTACAATAAATAAGCACATATATAAATAAACAGGAGGGTCCAAAACTGAATCTTTTTTTAAATGTTTTGTGCAATCTTTAAGGTTTTACATAAATGTCCAACTTCAGCTTCAAACTCCTTCATCTAACAGCCTTTTTTGTTTTGTACAAAACTCCAAACAGGTCTGTGGACCGTGGCATCAGGGCGAGTTTATTACAACCCTAACAGCTAAAAAAAACCTGAATGTTTCACTGACGCAGCTGAAAACCTTTCTGAGTCATCCCGTATGAGATGCAGATGTCTTATCTATTCCCAGCTGTTTGAGCTCTGCAGAGACGGTTCTCATCCTGTCTGACAGCTCAGGCTTATTTAACCTGTTAGTCTCTAGGAAGTTTCTACTTTGTGCTGCTTTCACAATGTGGGGCAGGTTTAGCTATAATATTTAATAACTCATCTCCTTAAAACAAAAAAACAGGTTTGAAAGCCGTCCACGAATACAATCTTAATGTTTTGCTGAGCCCTTCCTCGGAATCTTGGACCCATCTGTAGAATTTCATACCATCAAAACAAAGATTGTTTGTTGACCCGAGACGATAACAGATTAAACTCTAGTTTTTAGCAGTGATTGTGTTTCAGCAGGACTTCCAGACAGTCTGGTGCTGGTTCAGATCTGCAGGTCAGGTCTGCTTTCAGCGACGGGACAGAGGTTTGTATACACAGACAGCCATGATGATCATCACCAGCAGCAGGACACCGACAACACTCCCCAGTATGACTGAACAGACAAGAACACAGTAAATAAATAAAGGCCTGTTATTCCTTGAAGGAATGCATATCGCTCACCACTTTTCATGCTTTTGTTTTGTTTCATCATCGTGCGCTGAGAGTTATTTGGTCAAACTTTACCTGTGTTCACTTATGTAATCTTGCATAACACGTTATGTGTTGTGGATAACTCTCAGCTACTACCACACCAGATTTTAATATTGTTCAAACCGGCTGAATTAGAACCATGTTTGTGTTGGATGAGCTGTGGTGGCCATCTTTGATTGGGCTGGCCCCCAAAGTAAATGAGTTGTATAGATTTACATCAAATGATTAGTTTAATTAAAATTCACCGTGTGGCTCATGAGATATTTTGCTAACAGTAAAACACACACAGAGAGGCAACAAAAACAAAATTATGAGCCCTTTGTCCTCAGTCTGAACTACACATGAACACATCACTGTTTAGAGAGCAACAGGCCTGAACCCTCAGGCCTCACAGCAGGTCTCCTGTCCCACATCAGGTCTCACCTAAGTTCTGCTTCTGCAGGACCACATAAGGCCTCTCTGTCAGTCTGGACTCATCCTGCTGGGCGCTGATGATCACACTGAAACCCATGATTACAGCTGGAGGGACGAGCTGCAGCATCGTACTGATGGAGGATGATGGAGGAGGAGACGGCCTGCCTTCCACTGCTTCAGGGTCCTAATGCCAGCCGGTTAATAAGGTGGTCATGTTCTGTTGCAGTTTTTACTTCTTGTCGCTAGAGGGCGAGAGCAGAGGCAAAAATAAGGTCGTATTACAGAAACCTACAGCTGTCACAAGAAATAAAATTATTGTTGAACTGTATCTCAGTATAACAAGAAAATTACCTCATTATAACAACAAAACTATATTGCTGTAATGAGAAACCATGTAGTAAAAATGAGAAAAATATCTTGTTTAAAAGAGAGAAAGCTATCTTGCTTTAACAAGAAACTTTTGTAAAAACAAGAAAACTATCTTGTATTGAATTTATTTAATGAACTGGTTCCACTACACTGAGTTGAGTAAATTGCTTTACACATGCATTAACAACTCCTTTCATGATGACGTCTGGTCGTATTTAAATTTGTGGTGTGTAACAGAAGGTAGGCTTTAAAGTAAAGAAGCATCATTTTTATGTTTTGAATATAACAAAATAAAAGTAAACATTACAATTTAAAAATAAATTGGTAAAATTACAGATTCTCAAAAAAAATCACAAAAGTACTATGACAAAGTAAATGTACTTTGTTACTCTACATCCCTGCTTTTCATTTGAGCATTATGACAGAGATGAAACTCACAGTTTTCACATGATAATAAAAAATGCTGAGTATTATCTGATTAATGACTCATGAATATTCTCTCAGCTTTTAAAGCAAAGGTGAAATTTACAAAACGGCTTGTTTATTAGTTCAGTCAACAGTCGTAAATTACCGTTTTGTGCAAGAATAAATTCTCCAAAAACATTGATTTGTTGGAAGTTAAAAACTGAAGATTTCCTTCTTGTCATTGACTGAGCGAACCGAAGAATCATTCAACATCTTCATGTGTTTCCTGTAGTCTGACTGTAAAATCCAAAGAGCACCAAACTATAGAACAAGTTCATGACCACTGTCACATTTCTTATAATGTCAAAGAGCGCAGATGAGCGGACAGAAAGGGTGATACGGTTACATAACTTCTGTGGATGATTGATACAAAGGTCTTTTATCTCCTCTGTAGAAAACTAGTTCAAACTCTTGGACTCCATGATGAAGACGACTAATGAACATTAAGAAATGTCACTCACGCTAGGCTGAAATTAAAACTGGAGGTGTCCCAGATGCATGAAGTCAGAGGTCCTGTTTTAATTGGATGCATGGAAATATTTCCACACATTTATGTGGTTTGACTTGATTAACCACTGATAGTATTAATGGGATGAACAAGAGAACGCTGTCGTGTTGGTTAACATTTATCTGAGACATAACTTATACAAGGTTGAAAACAAGGCTTCAGCTGCTTGTTTGTAGTTTTTACAAGAATTTCTTTTTGAGCCCAACAGTGATTTAAATTGTGCGAAGCTTCTGATTCATTCAACCAGTTTTAGATTTGAGAAGTTTTGATTTGGTCTTCTGTTTCTGACATCAAATTATTTGCAAACATAAAGAGGAATAAGAAAGCTAAAAAGGTATTGTAGAAGTTAATCTGTTGAATTAAAATAATTAAATTAATGTTTGAATCTTGTTTTATGAAAATTTAAAGGTTGCAAATAAGCCTGATATTTAACTAAACAACACATTAATTTAAACAGTTTCTAAATCAGAACGAAGTAACAATTGTTACATTTTAAATTGTTTTTTTTTTTACAAGAAACATCTAAATGAATTCAATTAGTGCATGCATTCATACAAATATGAAAGTGTGATCCAGAATGAGTTACTGTAATAAATAATTTTGAAACAACAAATGGAATTTCATCAAAGTAACAATTTGCAAATGAAAATAAAAAAGTAAAAGTCATATTTAAGTATTCCTATAATAAGCAAGATCTATTCTGTAACTTTTTGTTTTTGTCTTCGTTTTAGATTTCTTGTCTGTTTTACCAGATAATATCAGCATCCATCATCCCTGTTAGACTTTATATGAAGCTGTTTGTGTCGTTTGGAGAAGAAGCCACGGTGTTTATCAGTGTCTCTTTTATCTGTCTGTTCTCTGCTTCAATAGCATCTTTGACACAAAAGCACTTTGATCCTCACATCGAGCAAGCAGCAGCAGCTCAGCGGGGCGCCGAAGGACCTGAGCCACGTTTCACCCTGAATGTTCAGACCTTCCGTCCTTAAACTGATCAGACAGGCCTTTTAATAGCTTTTACTGCTTTGTTCGCCGATATTTACAGGTTAGAAATGTCACTAATTAGTTTAATTGAAATTCAGAGGTAAACAGAGTTAAGAAGAGGTCTAATTTAGAGATCTGCAACAATATTGGTTTTCTTTACATGGCTCTTTGATACTAAGTGTTGTACAGCAAAACTAAATTATAATAATATTCATAAAAGTAAATGAAACAAAATAACAAAGTAGTCAAATAATTTAAAAAAGCTACCACATTACATTAAAGGTACCTTTATAAAGAACTTATTACGGCAATTATTTTTAAATATGTAATCTGTGAGTTTTTTAATCTTTTGTAGATAAAGTGTTTATAACAGTTATAAAACACTGTTTAAAGCGATAAAATTAGCTTATTACCCTCAGATGGTCTCAGTGTTTGTATTCAGGTGACTTAATGACAATGTTTGAGTTTTAAAATCTGGATGATTAAGACACTTAAATAACTTGTTTCTGCAATAAAACAAGTTGACAGGATCTGCGTTTTTGACTTATTTTAAATTCTTTTGTGTATTGTTGGTTTTATTTGTTTTGGTTATTATGTTTGTTTAATTTGTCTTTTGTCCTGTGTCATCGGTCAGTTTCTGTTTTTTAGTCAACATTTTCACCCTCGGTATCAATGCAGCCAGCCTGCCACGCCCATCTACACCTGCTTTCTGTCTCACCCGTCACAGCTGCAGCCACTTCCCTCATCAGTCACAGCTTTTTTATTAGTTCAGACCTCATTCAATCATCCCGCAGTGAAGCATTGTTTGCTTTTTGAATAAAGTTATGCTTTATTTTTGAAATCTTCAAGTAAGTCTGCAGTCCTGGGTTCTGTCCCATAAATCAACAATGAAGAGAGAACTCATTTACGTATTTATTCAAAAAGTGACAATATTTTATACATGCTGTAATAAAAGAATTACTGATATTTTTTGTTGTTTTTGAAAAATAGAAAGCTATTTACCTTAACTATAAGTTGTAATAAAAAAAAATACATTTTGAGAACTGAATAACAATATGTTTAAGAGTTGTTGCAATGAGGGTTTTATCAGCAGATCAATGAGAGGTTATAAAAATACAGTCAGGGTCATCTACAATGTTTAGTTCTACTAAACAAGTTCAGTCTTTTTTTTATTGAAATAAGTTTATATTCTTTCATGTCTTGATGTTTTGACAGTACAAGACTTCAAAGAGTTTTTATTTTTATCGTCCAATCCAAATCTTATTGGCAAACCAATGGAAAGGAATTTCCTGCCTTAAAGAAACAGACCCTATTTGTAACGTATAATAAAAACAGAACAAGTCCAGAACTAAAGCCTTGTGGAACTCCATGTGTCATAAGAGTTGCCTGAAAAACATATTTTTAGTGTACGTACATGGAGAAACAGTAAATCTGTTATATTTAAAAAATATACCATCAATCCTTGCTTTAAACTAAATATTTGAATTTAACAAATTAAACTGCTGCAAAATTGTCTTAGTGCTTGCGTGAAAACTCATAAATAAAAAATGCACTCAAACAAAACTGTTTTTGTCCTATAATCACTTTATACACTTCTTTACAGAAACTGTTCAGGAGGAAACAACAATCATCACATAATCATCTGAATAAAGTGTTGAAGAAAAGTTAACACTTGTGAATAAATGTAAATCTGAAAAAGAGAGAAAGCATTC
This sequence comes from Cynodonichthys magdalenae, assembly GCA_031762555.1. Taxonomy (NCBI): domain Eukaryota; kingdom Metazoa; phylum Chordata; class Actinopteri; order Cyprinodontiformes; family Rivulidae; genus Cynodonichthys; species Cynodonichthys magdalenae. Next base: position 12,153,143 of record JARVJO010000394.1, on the reverse strand, counting down.
CTAACAGTCTTTAGATGGAGTGAAAACATTTTACTGGAGAGGCACGATGTCGTTTCCATCTTTACTGTTTTTAAAGATGCTTCCAGTTTAAGGCAAAACAGTTTGACTGGAGTTAAATGAAGATGAGAATCAAAACATGCATTTAAAATCTAAAATCACTTCAAAATGCCTCGTTACACGTTGCATTGAAGAACAAGGTTTAATGTGAAGCAACACATAATAAAATATATTTAATTGTATTTTTTATTATATTATGTATGTTTTATCTTGTTATTTATTTAACTCTTGTCAGGTACATTTGCACAAAGAAAAGTATTTTTTTATTTGTTTAGCAGCAAAGTGAAATACATATAAAGAACTATAATTTCTGACTTTTGGAATAAATATATTACAATAATCACTAGAGCAAACAAACTCATTTTTTGGAAAAGTTAAATTTTTCTTGAGTTTTTTTTTCTTGCTTGGTTGTTGAAAACTTTGACTCTGCTTCATTTCTGTTGCTCATTGTGATTTGAATAAACTTTCACAGAGGAGAGTTTTTTATCGTATTTAACAGTTTTCTTTTTATAGGAGTACAGAAAGACCACTGAACATACCATTGACCCCCACAACCACAATAACTACTTTACATTTGAAATATGTGCAACCTATAAACTGTCTGGTCCAAATCACACAAAGAGAGAAGAAGTAACTATTGCTATTTCAGTTTCTTTTAAAAATACAAATATAGCAGCCTTTAACTTTCCACAGAGGGTATGTAGTGAACTGCTCATCATCAACAGTCATCGTGACAGATTCAGGTTTAACTACAAATAAATCTAACTCTGCTTTGAAAAGGACTTTACAACTTTACAAGCACACAGAGGTGCTCGCATCTTTCTGTGCCGCGGTGGCCATGTTGAGGCTGTCGGGGTGGACATCAGGGATGGTCCGCTCTGGTCTCAGACACACCGCCAACCTCTGAGGAGAACAAGGCAGGAATCAGGAAGAAGAGAGGTTTGTTAGTAAAATGTGTTTGCGGAGGGGCTTCTGGCTTTTGGATCCACTGACCTGTTTCAAAGAACCGGGGGTCCACACCAGCTTATAGACCATGTAGATGGGGATCCACATGAAGGACGACAAGCCGATGATGTACCCGACTGTGATGCTCCAGTCGGGGTATTTATAATCAAACAGGGCGAGTGGCGGAGCTTTCAGCAGGGAGCTCACAATGATGTACTGAGGAATAGCAGAAAAACAGCATGAAGTAGAAAAACTATGCAGAATTACTTTAAGGAAAGCTAATGCCTGCTGCCTTGTGTGGCATCTTTAAACAAGAACCTCTGAGTAAGTGTTGGGAAAGACTCTCAGCTACCACCATACCTAATGTCAGCTCAGTATCAGTAAAACTGATTCAGTTAGGACATAGTTTGGCTTTATATGTCCTAGTCATTTTTGTGTTTGCTGAGGTTAGTTGTAGGATTTTTTTCTGCAGTCATGAGTTTTATCTACAAAAGAGGATTTATCTGTTTTTTGCTGCCTTCAAAGGCTTCTGACACAGTTTTTTTTTTAATTTTATTTTTTATCATAATCCTATCTGCTATGGTCCTCTTATCTCTGAACTATTTACAAGAAAATATGCTTATTTCATCTTTTAAAAATGAACACATCTTAAAGTATTCTCAACATGTAGATAAAAGTAGACTTTTATTTATTTCTTCAAATGTTATTTTCTTCTCTTACTGCCAGAAATGCTGGACTTATGGCGACCCAGCAGACTCTCCAGAATAATCCCGGGGCTTTGCCCAGCATTGCCTGAACGTCATTGCTGAACCTGTTGATTCCTGAAAACAGAGGAAGAAACACGAGATGTTATTGTATGTGGAATTGACAAGAAAAATACAGAAGATAGAAAAATAGTACCATAGAACCAGGAAACAGCAATGGCCTCAAGGAAACCAACTGCAATAATGGAGCATCCCACTCCAAATTCCTCCAGCAGCTTCACCACATAGGCGCCACCCTGTCAGAGGGACATAACACATCTTAAAACAGGAGGTACATATCAGGACTACAATGTAGCCCAAACTACCTGAACCTTACAAAAGTATAAATATAAAGACTTGGTAATAAAGACAATTTGATAAAAAAAAGAAAAAAAAAAAGAAAACTTACGTTAGTCAAGGTGCTTAGAGAGCCCAAAAAACAGACAACCACCAAGCACAGAACAAAAAGTTCTCGCCGGTGAGAGAAATAATCTGGGTATTCATCCAACACAGCTGTGATGATTGCTTCCAGTCCTCCAAACTAAAACACAGAAAATATGTTTTTAGAAAACCTCTACAATATGCCAAGAAACGATGTACAATACTAGTCTAAATTTACGTGATTAGAAATAAAGATCTGCTTTTACGTTTTATTTTGACCTGGTTTTGTTCTCCGTTAAATAAAACAAAACTTTTATTGCTTTGTCCTGCATACCGTGCTGTCCAGGCCCAGGGTGATCATCATCACAAAAAAGATGATGGCAAAAAAAGTAGAACCCATCATGTTTGCGATTGCCTCCGGGTACGTGATGAAGAGTAAACTTGGTCCTAAAATGACAAGAAACCAACAGATGATTTGTTTTGACAATTTGGTCCACATTAAATGTAGTTAAGAGTAATATCTTTGCTTAAAGTTAATGTGGTTTGATTTGTTGTTTGACCTTTATCTCTGGCAACATCCTCAACTTCTACCTTCCTCATCTCTGCCATGTAGCCCAGAACCGTGAAGATGACGAAACCCGACACGAAGCTGGTCAGACAGTTCACCAAACTGGTTACGATGGCGTCACTGTCAGAGAATAAAAGAAAGAACTTTAAATACAGTTTTAGTTTTTCTCAAAAGCACAGTTCTAATATATCTCTGTCAGTAACACAGACTTTTTCCTCCATCTTTTATTAATCAGTTTAGTTGTTTTCAGCTTTGGTGTGTTTTTCAAACTTGAGCATGAACACGTTTCTACAATGACAAACTCATGATCTGCAACAAAATTATTGACAAATGATGTTTGATGATGTGAAATTAAATCAAAAATCTATCCCACCAAACAACAACAGGAAACATTGTTTATTCACAAAATAAACTGTTGTCCTGATTCTGGTTTCTTCTAAAATGACACAAAAATGTGTCAGTTTAATTATTATTATATAAAAACATTCAGCTCGACCAGTAATAATGCATTTTGTTTTTTGTAACTTTTGACACTTTTAAAATGTTTATTTATAAAAAAAAATTGTCATTAAAATACGCTGAGGTTTCTTTAATTTTTTTATATAAACTGTTCTCTTTAAAGTCTGCTCCAGCTTATTTAAATAACTTTTGCTTTTATGCTTCTTTCACTTTAGCATGTAGTCAACTACAATTTTACTAGCTTCAGCCTGTAGCGGTTTTAACGTTTAGCTAAGTTTTTGCAAGTTTTAGCTTTTAGTTGTGGTTTTGCTTATTTTATTTTTAAGCTGCTGTTTCGCTTTTTGTTATATTTTGGTTTTAGCTATGCTTTTGCTCATTTTAGTTCTGTTCTTTCATCTTTAAATTAAACAAAGCAAGTGTTGAAGCTCAAATATAATAAAGAACAAAACTAATTTAATGTAATAACAAAAAATAGTGTGACATACTTTTGTTGTAAATGAAACAATTCAGCATATTAAACATCCAGAACTCATACTGCAATTTTTTTATTTAATATCACAAATACTCTAAGATGTGACATTTTATGCAGCATCTGTATTCTGTTTCCAATATATAGTGTGTGTTTTCACTGTTCAGTCACTTTGTTGCACTAATCAGTTTTTAAATGTAAATGTGTTTAGATCAACCTCCTGTTGATCATCATTTATCACCACTGTTCTCAATGCATTACCAGTAAAACTGAACTCTCCAGTGTATTCATTTATTTATTGCTTTATCTGATGTTTTAGCAGCAGGCCCATGATGTGTTCAAGTATCAGCTCTTGTCTTTTAGCAAGCAGTAAAACAAATATATACAAAACACGGGAATCAATAAGTGGATTGTCAGTGGATGTTGTGTGACTCTACCGATAGCAGTTATTTGTAAAAGGGTTGTAGCTGGAGAGAGCCAGGAGGACCCCAAAGCCCGGACCCAGAGAAAAGAAGATCTGAGCAGCAGCATCCACCCACACCTGCAAAGCAAAACAAGACCCTCTTCATCCCCACATTCTCCTCCCAAAACTTCATCGCTTCAACACTGATCTTTAACACGACTGCGCTCCTGTTGCTCGACATCTTTTGGGTTTAACGCATCATTGGGTTAATGCATCAGTCATGTAGGGAGGATGAGGCGCTGCACAGCTGTAAAGCAGGGAGATCTGAAGAGGAGCTCGCGTTCGGCAATAAAAAAGGAAAGAGAAGAGCAGCGAGGGAGACAGAAAGGGAGGCCTTTGTCAACAGGCAGCAAATCTAAACCAATTATGCATCTTATTATCCTGCTCTGTGGCTTATTTATGCATCTCATTTCATCTCATCCATATTCTCTCCCAAACAAAGCATCCACACATGCAGGTGAGGAGATCGTTTTGTAAATAGTATAAAAAATCTTTACAATTAGTGACCAAGAGGAGGTTGGTAAAATTAGGAAGAAGACGTGTTTATCAAAAACTCCTCAAAAGCTCTTTAGAGATGTTGGTGTTTGTTCCTTTACATTAACAGATGCATGGATTCAGGTAAACTAGAAGATGATCAGAACTCACACTGGTCTCCAGCAGCTTGTTCCACTGAGGTTTCAGATAAAACACCACCCCCCTCCAAGCTCCTGGCAGAGTGGCGCCTCGAATCAGGAGGATGAAGAGCACAATGTAGGGCAAAGTGGCGGTCACCCACACAACCTGTTGGAGAGGAACAGAGAGGTGAGCCATGGAGGTAAAACTGATCTGGGATAAACGTCGTTACCTTCCCCGATGTCTTCACTCCCTTCCAGAGGCTGAAGTAAACTATGGTGAAAATGAGAAAAAGGCAGAGCATGAGCTGCCAGCGAACTCCCCCGACGTCCCTCAGCCCCGACGACTTGTGGATCTCCAGGACGTTTCTCCTGTCAAAACCAAATAAATCATCAGTTCATCATCAAAGCAAGAGGAGCAAAAATAACTGACCTGGCAACAAACGCTTTGCTGTTACTGTAAAACTATTTATACCCGTGTGATTTCATGCGACTCACACTTACATGCACTTACGTGTAAAATTCCTCCGCTGGAGACCGGGAGGAGTTGGTCCAAGTGACGTTGTCCGTGCCAAAGTAGTTGGTGCAGTCGGGGGTGTTCCACACGTTGTCGCAGTTTGTCCAAGGCAGGATGCTGGAGAAGGAGGAGTAGAAGTAGAAGAGGGCCCAGGCGATGATGGTGTTGTAGTAGAAGGACACGTACAGCGCGATGATGCAGATGGCAAATCCTATACCTGAGAGAAGAAGTGGCTTTTAAATGCTTTTTCACCTCCCTGAAACATTTCTGTTTATGTTTCGGAGCTGCTCAGTCTTGAGTTTTGTACCTTTAAAAATGGGGCAGATGTGTTTCCATATGGATATGGCTCCGGTTCTGTGGAACTGCCCCAGAGCCAGCTCCATGTAAAAGAGGGGCACGCCGCCAAAAATGGCCATCAGAACGTAGGGAATCAGGAAAGCTCCTGCACACAGAGGACTGTTAGCGACGCTTTTTATCTAAATAAATAAATAAATAAACTGATACTAATCATGAAACTGAATCCGACTTTAGTTTCACTGAATACTCAGAACAGCTTTCAGAAACATGGAAAAATTTGTCCATACAAACCATTGCTCTCATATTCTGTTTAAAAATGATCAGTCTTCCTATTTATTACATTTTTCATGTCATTTGTTTGCTACTAAAAATGCGTTGTTTTATGTCCAAAAATAATTTTAAATAATTTTGTTAATAGGATCACTGTCATATACTGATTTAACAACAACTTGGCACTTGGCAGGAAATAAAACATATATAAAAACATTGTTCACAAAAATATTTTTTTTACTAACAAAATGGATTTTATCCGTGTAACACGAAAAGAACATTAAAAAATTTATATTTTCAAATAAAAGGATTACCTTAATAATAAATACCCTAATTAATAATTTTCTGGGATCATTAAAGTATTTTTGAATTTGAAAACTTGTGAAAAGTTATTATTGTTGCGTCTTGTGCGTAATTTTGGTACCACGGACAGTTCCTGCAGTAAGACGGTTTCCTGAGAAACTTCCGGTCATTTGTAGATTTTATTACAGTAAACTATCAGAAGTGGAACTGAGAATAATAGCTGAAGTTATAAAACTCCTGAGTCCGAAACTGGAGCCAGGAGGACCTGCGTAGACCGACTCACCGCCTCCGTTTTGGTAACAGATATACGGGAATCTCCAAACGTTGCCCAGGTCCACCGCGAAGCCGATGACAGACAGGAGAAAGTCCATTTTCTTGCTCCACTTGTCCCTGGAGTCCGTCTGAGTCGGGACCGGCACCAGGACCGCGCTGTTGGAGCTGTAGGCCGGGTTCGGTGAGCCCTGCTGGGTCAGACTGCCGGCCATGACCGCTGGGTCCTGTGTGGGGGGGACACCGGACTGAGACAAGTTAGAAGGAGGAGAGGACGGTTCTGCTGCTGTGATGACAGATGAGGGGGGAGGAGACACCTGATGATGGAGGAGAGGAGAAAAACTGAGCAACAAAACCGCTGGCTTTTACTTTTCTGATTTTATTTTATGTGTTCAATAAAAGAAGACAAAGCAACAGTGTCAGAGCTTTACTTCCGCTTTATTTCTTACAGCTCCTCTTGAGGCCTTATCATTTATTAACACATAAAGAACCTGATATTTAAACCCATTTACAAAATAACTCAAATCATTTAGAAAAAATGTGATTGAACTCACCAGAAACTTTCATCAGTTATTAATCAATAAAAACTGTCTAGTGAGGTTTGGTTTGCAGCTGGTTGAGTAAACTAAGATGTTTGCACAACATAGACCTATACTGGATAAAATTTATCTATCAGGTGAACAACAATTGCATTTTTTTGGTTTCTTAATCTGAACAAATAAATACTAAAAGACAAAAAAAAAATGCTTTAACTTTGAGTAACAAGCACCCTTTTTAAGAAAAAAATTTTTTTTTTTAAATCCTTTCAAGCGTTTTCATTTTTCATCTTGAGCTGAAGGAATATTAAACCTTAACATATACTTCACCAAACATGTCGTAAGGTTAGACAATGACGACAAAATACAGAGAAGGAATATATTTGACATAGAATGAAGCAGGCGAAGCAGAAGGTGGTCAAAGAGCCATGAGCAGTCAGTCTGGTTGTAGCATTATATGATTTAGTAAAAAGAGCTAAATCAAAGCACATTAGCTTCACTAAGAAAATGTTATTTAACAAAAGACCTCATTAATTCACTGTGAGTAGTTTAAATCTGGATGTGTGAACAGTGATCACAGAAAGTGTCTCTGTTGACATGTTAGTTCCTGAAACAGGAGCAGAAACATCAGAACCACCATAAGGACGAGCTGTCTCCAACCTGTCCCTCCTGCTGTCACACGACCGACTGTCTGATTCACCTGAAGCTGGGAAATGATCAAAAGTGATGCTGGTGGTTTGTTCTTCACATGAGTTTACTGTCAGTTTTTTAAGAAGAAGAAAAAGGAAGAAAAAAAAAAGTAAAATATCAGCTAAACAGATAGGTGGGCATGTAGACCCCTCTCTTGTAGTAACAACAGATTTATTCATTTTCCATCTTTGTAAATAATAGTTTTTTTCCAGCTCAGATTATCAACAACAGATTGACAAAATGAATACAGAACAAACATTTCACAGAGGTAAAAAGCAGTGAGTTGCCCTGCTAAAGTGAAGGAGGCCCCTGAGGGCCAATAGCTTCCCAACATAAGAGCAAAGCATCAGGCACTGGCTTTTATGAAGCTGCTTGGATTTACACACACGAGCAGAAGAACATCAGATTGACAGAAGTCTGGATCAGCCTGTCGACTCTAATCACACAGGTCCATCTCTTCAGCAGTGGGGCTGAAGTAATTGGAAAGACTTCTGACAGGTTATTTATACAATAAAACACTTGAATTGTTCAGCTCACGTCATTTTTTATCTTTACAACCAAAAGCTCAATGTTGAGATGTTGAAGCATCGCATTCCTTTGAACTGATATAAGCTGAGTCATGAATTAAAGTTCAGCTGAACTGACAAATGAACGCAAACACATTTAAAAGTGTTTGTTTAGTTTGGAAACAGTCAATTGCTGCTGTATGGATCAGTGAGGCAGAAGATTATTGCCTCTAATAATTCCACAAAACCACAGGAGAATGTGTCATCCCAGGTAGGGAATCCTGGCTTAAAGATGTTTATGAGAGGAGGTGAGGGATCATCTCTGCTCATGTTAGTCTGTCATGTTGTGTTATCACTGCGTCTTTTCACCACCTGATTCCCCTGACAGCTCGGACCTGTAGGCAACTGAACCGATGGGCCCCCCGAGCCCCTCACACTTGAGTTCACTGGAGGCCGTTGCTGCGACTTTTCTCGTTCACATTGCGACTCAGACTAAAAGCCCTCTACTGAACCTGTTGTCACTCATGAACTGCACAGATGGGTCAGAACTGCTGCCATGTTTAAACATGAATAAAAGCTGAGAATTTATAATCCATTTGATTTCACTGCTTCCTCCAGGAGGGTTTTGGACATAAAAACTGAAACCATCTTCTGGACACTTTTTGAACTTTGTTTAAAAACCCCTGACATTAAGTGGGGCAAAGGGATTAAACCAGCAACCCTCCAATTGTGCGCTGATGTATTGTTGTTTATTTGTTTGTTTACAGGGTCTGTTTAGGTATGTTTTCTTTAACAAAGCTGATGTTAAATGCATGTTTAAATTTTTGGTGGCAAAGAAATTTGGCTTTTTATCATTTTGTTTTGCCAGCTTAAGTATCTGTGGAATGCTTTTATTCATCACAATTAAATTTAAGCCATAATCTTGGATTGAGATTTCTTTTGATGTTGTTATTATTTTTTTTCTGAATACATTGAGGAATAGGTACTCTAGAAATAACATCAGGAGTCGTATATATGAATAAAACCATCATTAAAGCCCAACAACTGATTTCTAAGTCTAAAACGATTACATTTTTTTTTCTTCTCATTTGACTCTCATGTGGATGTGAGGAAATAAAAGACTTGAAAATATTGACCACCAGAGGGCGCTAACACCAAACCTTTTTTTCTTCTGCTGTTTGTCACAAAAACAAACCAGAACTTGACATCCTTTAGGAAGACAATAAACAGTGTATGTATACTGACTTTTTCCTCAGTTTTTATAATAAACTGTTATAAAAACGTGTTGTTTAGTTATAATTTAATCTTGACTGATTCTTATAAACATTAGTGGATTTTATTTGATTGCATCATAATTGACACATTGTTTTGTTAATTAAAGTGATGCAGCCATGCTGACTTTGAAACCTGAACGCTTACTGTTGCAATTAACTAGCCTTTTGCTACTTTCAGCTAGCCCTTTGTTGCTTTTAGCTATAATTGTGTTGCTTTTAGGTAGCATTTTCTAAATTTAGCTATTAAACAACTTTGTCACACCTTTAGTTTTTAGCTAACTATTCGATACGCTTTCAATGGTCTTTAGCAATACAGTAACTATTACTTAGCATTTCTTAGCTTTTAGCAAAATTTTTGCTACTTTTAACTTACATTTTGCTTAAATTATCTTTTAGCTGCATTTTAACTTAGTTTCAGCGTTTTTAGCCAAGTCTTTAAGCACTCCACATTCACAATGTGTTTTCATAAAATGCCTTTATTTTATTTCTGACTTCTGTCATGTTAAGCTTTTGGCAGCTTTGTGTATAGAGAACCATCACTGTCAAAAAAATGTGACTTTTCACTTGATGCATAATTAATACATCAACAGCACATACTAAACATCTTGTTTATGTGTTGTTTACAAGTTGTTTGACAAACCAATTTTACCTTTTTATTTTGTGTTTGGTAAACTGCACTTCCTGGTAGTTTCAATCATGTGTCTTCTCATTAGCTATTCAGATTTAACGCTGAACCACTTGAGGCAAAATTCAATGACCAGATGAACAGCTGTTCTTCTGCTTTAAACTTTTAAAATTCTTTTGCACTAAACACTTGCATAAAATATTTAGAGTATAGATTTATTAAAGCAGATGTTTTTATAAAGCGTTTATAGATTTGACTGTTTCAGTGGCTTTGACCCTGTTGAGCATGTTCCTTTCCTTTCCCTTTTTTCCCTTTTTTTTTCGGTCACTAATGGCTTTCCGTATTATATCTGAGTGTATCTTTAAGAGGCGTGTGTTGAGAAGAGGAGGAGTCGTGAGCTTCATCTCAGTGAATAAAGCAGCACTCTGATTCTGGGAGGACAGGAGGAAAGATCCATGGCAACAATCATGGCAGGTGGGAGAAGAGGGACTAAAAAAACTAATTTTCTAATAATAAAAGCTAAATTTGTGCGTGAATTGTTTTTTTTCAGGTCATGGATACAGTTGTGAATTTTCAGAAAGTAACACAAAGATCTTTTGTGTTTCATGTTTTGTGTTTTAGAAGCAGAGACTCGTCAGAAGCTGCTGCGCACTGTCAAGAAGGAGGTGGGTGTTTTCACATCAGCAGTTATCTTACTGGAAAAACAAACACTTTGGTTTGTGTAAGGTTGTGTAGTTAATTTATCAGGTGTGAACTACTATAGCTGTGGGAGACAGTCTGTGTAAAACACTAGAAAACAACATTAAAAGCACTATAATTAAATACTAAGCACTATAAAGCACTTTGAATTGAATTCATGCTATTCAGTGTGAGAGCTGCAGCTCAGGGGAAGAAGCTGCACAAAGAAAACAGATTGTCTCTTTAGTCAGTGTTGGTGGTGTTCAGCCTTGTGCCAAAACCATTTGGATGTTTAATTTGGACACAAACTCTCTCTCTCTCTCTCTCTCTCTCTCTCTCTCTCTCTCTCTCTCTCTCTCTCTCTCTCTCTCTCTCTCTCTCTC
>JARVJO010000394.1:12101321-12136828 GCA_031762555.1 Cynodonichthys magdalenae | reverse complement strand
TAGCACAAAAAGTAAGGATATTTGTGTTTGGTAGATTATCTTTTTGTTGTAACAATGCTTCTTGCTAATTAATTTTATACTGTTGGAAAACTTGTTAAATTACATTTTAATGGTGCCACATTTGTTAGGAACATGCATTTGTGAGAGTTGCACACATAAATTTGCCATCTTTGCTGCCAAACAACTTATTCTGCTGTTGCTGTTGATGTTTGTTTTGAGCTTCTGGTACCCCCAGGTGCTGCCAATTAGGTGCCAATAAGCTTTCCAGTGTTTGATTGACCACATACTTACAGTATACAGTGAGGACATTTTGCACAGTTGAATCGAATGATTTAAAGTCCAGTTCAAGATGTATATAATAAGTCTATATATTGGATATAAAATTAGACTTTTCATCATTTAATCAGTTTACACACTTATTTGCATGAAAAACAATTGCAATTTAGTTCTTTATTTATTTATTCTTTATTCCTCCGTGGTTACAGAAAGGTTGAGTAATGTAGTGCATGAGGCTGTCTCTCTGCTTCTTCCTCTCCACTGTTGCAGGATTTCATTGGAGAGCTGAGTAGATCTTTTATCGGGGACACTGCCTCCTTCAAGCTGCAGTGATTAGTGCTGCAATAGAGGTGTTTAATGACTGCCAATACTCCACACGTGTCATTTTTAGTTCATTCAAGTGAAAATGTGTGCTTGTTACCCCGTAGGACCACCTCAGGCTTGGTTTGTTCTGAATGAACCCACAGAGAGACGACTGGGGGTGATACGACGCCGCCGCTCTACTTCTGGATGTCATTAGCGACTGTAGTCAGGGAGCTGCAGCCATCCTTGTTTATGAGAGAGATGAATTAATGTTTTTTCATGCATCACTTCGGCAGAAGGCGTACCACTGCGAGACTCGTGACATCTCCATAGAAACCTGCAGGTTGCCTGTGCTCAGACACTTTAACAGACTTTACTCCTCCGAGGGCCGATCAGCCGAGACGAGCAGAAAGATAAGGGAGCAAAAGTGAGCAAATCAATCAAGTTTCTGTCCTCTAGTTACACTCAGAAGAAATGGGGGGGGGGGGGGGGGGCATGTTTGCGTAAATGCTTTTTGTTATTTTATTTTTTTAAATGTAAGTTTATTCATGAGTTGAGCTGCTGAGCGTCTCATCAGACTGCTGATGCCTCTGCTGTGTTGGCAGCATGAATCATTTCTGCTTCAGCTTGAAAAGTACAATGGCACTGATTTTTATTTATTTTCTATTTTTTTGGGTAAAAACTACTGTCTGATTAGTGGTTGTTTTTTAAGATATTAAAGTATTTGAAAGAAGCAAGGATTTGAGCACACTTGTAAGTGTTTTGACCTACCTTTTTATTTATAGAGTATTCTTTAAGTACTAAGGAGATATATACAGGGAAATAATAGAAAACCAGCACTATATGTGCCATTAACCAGCTAGTGCTTTCATATCTTTATATTTGTGTTCTTGATTCAGTTCTGCTGAAGTTAATTTCTGAGCACATCATTGAGGACATTTCCTGTTCGAGATAAAATGATGAATTTATGATGTTACTGCTTCTGTCAGGCGATGGCTGCTGGGATGTTCTCCTCGACTGTTGGTCTCTCCAAACACAACTTGTCCTTTATCACCTGCAGATCACATCGACCTTGGCAGCAGCTTATTGTAGTTACATACCGAGTTTTCACCTGCACAACATCCTGCGCACTTGTAAAATAAAATGTGTGAACGATTTAGTTCAGTCAGCTGGCAGACGTGCAATATCTTCAAAAGTTAAATGTTAATGCCGGAACTTTATGATCACTCTGTAACGCCATAAAAACTAATATTGGTGGGCAATAAGGTGCTTTATGAAAATCAAGCTGCCTTACAGAAAAAAAGAAAAAACAAGATTTGATACCCAAAGACAATATCAGAGTGAAGATTGGAAATAAAAAGATATGAATATGTGAAAAGCAGAAAAATGTATCTTAGTTGAAAGAATTTTTATCAACTACTGCTAAAACACAGACAGTAATACGTGTGTGTTAAGGAGGGTGTTTGTGTGTGCAGATGATGAACTTGGCAGTGTAATATGTTCACTGTGGACAGACTCATTTCAGCAGGAAATTACAGCTATCTGTGTGGCGGTAGCTGTGTCTGAAAGCTCAACCCCCCCCCCCCCGGCTTGCAGAGCGGGTGCCCATACAGGGGAACGTCTCCATAGTCACCAGAGGGATTGATTCACCAATAGGTTGTGTGGCAGGTCTGGGATCGGCAAGGAGAAGGACACCATCGTCGTGACAACAAAATCAAACTCATCAGATTTACCTTGTTATGATCTGTCTTTCTACCCCTCACCTTCCACCTCAAATCAACTTCCATTTCCCAGAAGTCCTCAGAATATGAGCTGATGACTCACAGCTAAACTCACCATCTTTGTTCCAGGCAGTTTTTTTTCTCCACTTAACTCTTTAAAGCTGGTCTCTCTCTCTCTCTCTCTCTCTCTCTCTCTCTCTCTCTCTCTCTCTCTCTCTCTCTCTATTATTTTTTCTGACAGGCGTGCATTAGTGTCACGAATTGTCCTGATTATCCTCTGAGTGTGTTTTGCCGCTCAGTCAAATTGTTACCAACAAGCCCCTCACAGACTGTTTGCGCCACTTGTGGCATACTAATGAATGAGTCATCCAGCATGTACCGTCTCATTAACAGGTGAAGCAGATTATGGAGGAAGCTGTCACCAGGAAGTTTGTCCATGAAGACAGCAGCCACATTGTGTCCTTTTGTGGTGAGTGTCCAAAAATAAACTGCTTTTGTACAACTCTAACTTTTGAGTGTAACACTTCTATAACAGAGCTGTGTTTCAACACCTACACAGGAGCTTTTCTCTGGTAGGGAACTTCCGAGGCAAATGTCCAAATCTTAAAACCACACTGATAAAAATTATTCAAAAATTGCCTATTTTTCTTAAGTGCATTTTAGTAAATACAATAAACACACCATAAAAGGCTGTATAGGAGAAGCAGAGGGAAACAATGACCGGGAGCACTGGGAAAGTATCAATCAACTACATGAATGCAAAATACAAAACCTAACATCATGGCATCATGGCATTATTAGAGAAACCAAAAAACTAAATGTCCTGATGCATTATCAATTATGTAGGTAGAAAAATCTAACAAGTTGTGGCTTATTTGGATGGGTTCTTCTTTGTTGAAAAGTTTCATCCCTGTAAGAGCTGATGAGTGAAAACCACAGAGTCCTGTCCTGATGATATTGCTCTTCTGTGCTGGGCCATCCTTTTGGCCAGTGGCTGCTTTGTTTCTCTGATGTATAACTAAATCCTTCTTTTTCACATTTAAATCATTCAGTTGGGGTCCATATAAAGTGGAACTGCAACGCTTTGGTCTGCATTCTTCCTAATTGTAACTCCAAAAGCCCCTCTTTCACCCTTTTTCTAAGGTGTGTCTCAAAGCATCTCATTTTTGTCGTGATCTGTGTTATTGCTCCTGCCTCCAAATCAAACTGTTAAATCTCAGTAGGAACACAATGAGAAACACACTGCCCACATGTCAAATCAGAGCTGTAATCTAGAATCACATTTATTTCTGGGCTTCAGTGTGAAAATATAACTCTCACTTTAGCATAGAAAGTGAGATCTTCTATTTGATAAAAGCCATGTGTGCAAACAAACAACATTCTCAATATTTTTTTAATACATGTAATAAACGTAACAAAAAGCAGGGATAAACACTTACAGGACAACAAACTCTTTTGTCGACACCAACTCAAGTTAACTTAAAGAAAAAGAAAGGAGCCGCTGTCATGGCACCTCTTTGTAAAAATGTGGAAATATGGAGAAAATGTCAAGTCTCTATATGACTGTCTGCTCTGTAATGCTGCAAAAATACAATTGGACAGTTATATTGCAGAAACTTTGAAAGTGAGCAACAATCACATTTTGTTACTAATGACAGCGAGGAAACACTGTATGAACCAACTAGTGACACAAAACTATATTATTAAACAGATAAGTAATGATTATTGTAGTAATAGAAGGAGAAAAATCAAAAGAAAATAGGAATATATTGATCATATTCAGTTCTGTGTCCTCTTTTGTGTTTTTACATGAGCTCTCCTCTGTCTTTTTGAGTGTGTAAACCGCTTAAAGCACCGCCTGAAAACCTATAAATTCATCTTAAATTATGTTTAACAACCTTCCTTTCCAGTAATCGGCTTAACCCACATCTCTATTTGTAGTTATGTTTCACTCTAAGAGAGAGAGGAAAATATTTCTTTAGAGTGCTGGGTTTTATTAGTGTTGCTGAAAGTCTCTTTTTCTACCCTCCGCTCAGCATGGCGATGTGTTTGATGTGTTTTATGTGTTTCTATCAGCGCCTTCATGTTGCCGTGTCAACAGATTTCTTGGCGTCCGGTGTGGGGATCATTTGTCGGATCAAGGCGTGTGTTTTCCTCTGCTAATATCAAACCTCCCATCGGCAGTTCAGAATGAGCTCTCCTTCTCCTGTTATGTTGTAAACCATCCTCCTCCTCTTCCTCCTCCACCTCTTCCTCCTGTTATCCTCGTCACAGCTTCTGTTGTGCACTTTTTTCCAGCTGTGGTCTCTGTACAGAAAACGGAGTGAGAGGAGAGCTCAGTTGGCTCACTGGGGAGCCATTAACCTCGACCATCATGGCTGCTTTGATGAGATGTGTCTGAATGAAATGTTGACGCTCAGAGATCACCACTGAGTAAAGATGCAATGAAAGAAAAAAAAAATTGTTTTGTACTTGACTGGAGGATCTGTCTATATATTTGAATCACTTCCTGCCAGTGAAGTAGCTGGAGTCACCTCCACTCAAGCCTGGTTTCTTTCTAAATAGTGATTTAGAAATTTTGTTTACTCATTGCAGTCAGAAAAGAATTGTATAAAAGTATTACAAAAACAGATTTTTACACATAATATGTGTATAAAAATAGATGCAACATTGACAATATTATTGTCAATGTTGCATCTATTTTATATTGTTAAGTTTAGATGAAAAATGTCATCATTAACTGTTTTGTTTTCATTTGCTTTGCTCTGGGTGTTTTAAGAGCCAGTGTTCTTGTTGATTTGGTGTCTTTATCTGAATGATGAGCTGGTCAGCTGTGTGTCACTGGCAGCAGACTCTCACTGCCTCAATTGCCACAAATACAAGATGATCAGAGACAATTTTCTGCCTTGGCTGTTTTCAGCAGGTGGGATCTCCAAGTAGGATTAATCCACGATGAACTTATTTTTTGTGGCATGTTTGAATGCTTTTGGCTTCTGCTTCCTTTGTGATTTTATTTTATTTGTGGATAAGCTGACATTGCTGCATATAAAAAATGCTAATTTGTGGATTTTACTAAATATCTTTGTCGTTTTGATCCAACTGTGACTTGGTTTGGTAAGTATTAGTTCTTTTTTGTTTCTTTCTTTTTTAGAAAAAAACAAAAAGGGTGGGATTTTTATTTTATGCACTTTTGTCATTTGAGACCACTCATAAAAGACAAGAGGAGTAGCAGGCATGAACTATAATTTGAGACATTCTAATGGGGCTCCTTGTTCTGACATTTACCTTCTAGCTCCTGTAATGACATTAGATGAGGAGGTGCAGGAAGGTCAGCACAAGGAAAGAAACAACCAGGAAATAGAGAAAAGAAAAAAAGAGAGAGCATCAGAGTGAAGGAAAGAAGGAAGTTGAATTTGCAGCAGCGAGGATGGCTGAAAGAAAGAGACTGTCATTGCCACGAGTTGTCGCCGCCCTTCCCTCTGCTCATCTCTCCCAGAGCTCCATCTCTCTATCAACAGGGGTTGCCATGGCAACCCCAGCCTTCCTCCTGACCCCATGTGAACAGAGCCACGGGATTAGCCCTGACAGAAAAATTCAAATGTCAACACGGCAACCAGGCCCTGCCACGTAGACCCAGAAAGGAAGCAGCATGTCTGGTTTACGTCTCAGTCAAAAGAAAGTGTATCAACATGTCAACATGCACTCTAAAAATGAAATGTTGGATTTACTTAACCATGTTATGTCAACTGGTTCCACTTAACTGAGTTAAGTAAATTCAAAGCAACATACTCATGTTCTTTGGTTAAAAAACTGGTATATTGCTTTGAAATTACTCAACTCAGTTAAGTGGAACCAGTTGACATAACATGGTAAAATAAATCCAACATTTCATATTTAGAGTGTGTGTGTCCAGATCTGTTTAATGAGATTAAGAGACATAATGTAAAAAAACAAACAAACAAAATCAAAAGTCATGAGGATATAGCAGAATGGTTTTTGTGGTTCCTCTGATATGAGCTCAAAAACAAGTAAGAGAACTCACGTATTGTACTCAGATCTGTTGTTTTCCCACAACGATGCTGTTTCTTATAAGTTTTTAGGTCTTTTATGATTTTGCTCATCAAATAAAGAGTCAATTTTCAAACCTTTGATTTCTGTTCACACAGCTGCAGTGGAGTCATGTGTTCTGCACGGACTGAAACGGCGAGCAGCGGGATTTCTGCGTAGCAACAAGATAGCGGCGCTCTTCATGAAGGTGGGGAAAAGCTTCCCCCCAGCTGAAGAGCTTTGCAGGAAGGCCCAAGAGCTGGAGCAGATCATGGAGACGAAGTGAGACTCTCAAACATCACAGTCGGTTCTCTCACGTCACAACAGACTTCAAAAAGATCCCCATCAAAGCCTGTTTGATTCTTCGAATAATAAAGACAAAAGCTACTTGTCTGATTGTTCTTTTCAGTTCTTCTTTTCCTTTTGCCCCTCTTTTCTGAGCTTCTTAATATCGTCTAATGTCTCTTCTGCAGAAGAAGCCAAAGCTTGCAAAGTCAAGACGGTCTTCGGAAGCTGCCTCGGCTGCCCAGCCTCAACCCGCCGGGAGTCAAGAACCTGTGGATCAGGACAGCTCTGTTCGAGAAAGTGCTGGATAAGATTGTGCTCTTCCTGGTGGAGAACAGCAGGTGTGTTTAGAAGACAGGGAACACTTTCTTTACCTGTGTTCTTAGTGTTTTATGTCTCCTCAAAATTCCCCTTTTTCTTCCAGTAAATACTATGAGAAAGAAGCTTTCCTCATGGACCCTGTGGATGGACCTATTCTGGCATCATTGTTGGGTAATAATATGTGACCCTGTAAGACGTTGGTTTGTTGTTTATGATGATGCAAAATTATTGGTTGATTTCTTTTGACTGATTTTCTATAAATCTTCTACTGCAAGAAAACATGTTAATTTCCCTTTAAATGGTGCTGCAATTTGTCAGGAAAATGCATTTGTGAGTTGCACCTCAAAAACCTCGACAAATCTCTGCTAATGCCAAACTGCTTACTTTGCTATTGACTATTGTTTTGAACTTCTGGTACTGACAACAACCAGTGATAATCCCATATCGCCACAGTTTGTGGCTGAACTTTATCCTCCAAGAGGTCAACTCTTGTCTCCACAGAGCGGGGTTTATCAGATACCACTTCCTCCAGAGTTTGTCAGTGGGGAGGATGGAATAACCTCAACCCTAATGAGATAACCTGTAAGATCAGCTTGGGTGTGCTGTTTGTTCCAGAGTGAACAGCATTTCTTATTGGCTGATTTTTGAAAAATGTTGGCTGAAGAATGAGATGCCAGCCCACAGCGTTGTGATACCAAGCTGCTGGTATATGGTTCTATGGTTGTAAAGTATATGTTTTTTCCACGTGCTACTGAGGCCTCTGCTGTTAAATTAATAAATTGTTAAATTGCCAGTATGTTTTGTTTCCTTAGACTTCAATTGTCCAATCCAAGAAAAAGATATCTGAAAAGATTCACTAGCAGAGTAAGCTGTTTGACATTGACAAGTCTTTAATGGACCCTACCAACATACTCAGCTCTGCTGCTCAACCCACAAAATGTATTTTTACAAATGTGACACCACTGAAAGGAAACTAAAAAGCCTCTTCAACAATATAAGATTTCTTGCCAAGAAGCATTGTTACTACAATGAAATAATCAACCAAACATGTATTTCCTTACATTTGCTGCAAAATCTATTATGACATGAAAACATGCAGAGAGAACATTATAGCATACTGCAGTTTTTGTGCCATTTGTTCAATCTGGACAAGCTGCAAGACATTTCTGAAAATAATCTAAGTTTCACAGCACCTTCCTTAAAGTGTTAGGATCATGTAAAGCTGATTGTGTTAGTCCTGTCTCGCTGTGTGGTTTCATTATGCCAGTTGGACCGTGTGCTTTGGAGTACACCAAGATGAAAACAGCCGATCACTTCTGGACAGACCCGTCTGCTGATGAGCTGGTTCAGAGGCATCGCATCCACAGTGGCCTCTGCAGACAGGATTCCCCCACCAAGAGACCTGCGTTGTGTGTAAGTATGAAATCTCAGTCTCCTTCTGCTTTTAACTCTGACAGATTAAGTCACATGCGCACAGAGGCAGACCCTCTCTTTTGGGATGCATTAAGTGAAGAACAGAGCGTGACAGGAGAAGGAACAGAGCGTATCAGAGCCTTTCACACTTGTTCAATTGCTATATTATCAGTGAACCCAGTCACCTCAGCCTATCTTACAGTTCACAGTATTTTTTTTAGTAGATGTGAGTGGTCTATGTAAAATAAAAAACAACACTGGTCTTTGAGTGCAGCTGCACCGGTGCACATGAACGAATGCGTTGGTCATCCCTGCCCTCTCTGATTCAGTGTTAATCGTGTCCGTTCAGATCCAGAAGCGACATTCCAGCAGCAGCATGGATGAGCGGCCTTCCCCTTCCCCGTCAGCTCGTGATTATGTGGAGTCTTTGCACCAGAACAACAGGGCTACGCTGCTTTTCGGCAAAAACAACGTGCTTGTACAACCGGTAATACTCTGATCTTTCTTCAGCACCCAAAAATAAAACTTCTCATAAAGAGCCTGACATAATGTGTTAAAGTAATGAATCATATATCTACATATTAAAGGCTTCAGGAGCCTGTTCCAAGATTGGGTTTTTATTATAACACTTTATCTCTGTCACATCCGAAACAATTGCTTTAGGTGTGATGTTTCTATTGTTCAGCTTCTGCACCATTTTTTTCCAGTTTGTCCTCGTTTATTCTTACATTTTGTCTCTAATCTGAACATCTGTACTAATGGCTGTTTCAGAGGGATGATATGGAGGCTATCCCAGGTTATCTATCCTTGCATCAGACGGCTGACATCATGACGCTGAAGTGGACGCCCAATCAGCTCATGAACGGTTCTGTTGGAGACTTGGACTATGAACGCAGGTACAAAATATACTTGGCATACTTGAATAAAGTAATATTGCCTGACACCTTGCATGTCAGTCAGGATCTGTGCTTTTAGCTGGTTTTGATTTAGATTTATTTCCTTTGTTGTTTGTTTTTTTATTGGTTTCTATGTTTTTCAATCATTTTTCTTAGTGTTCCCCTTGCCATCAGTTCACTCTAACTCAGTCAGTTTATGTTGGTGTGTTCTTGCCCCACCCACTCTCACCTATATGTTAGCCCCTTCGGACGTTTACTTTATCTGGGAAAGGAGGATGGGGAGAGGTGGGGAACTTATTTGTAGTAGAAGAGCAGGTTGGGAGGTGGTGTTTTAAAATAATTTTGAAGCTGAGTTTTTGAAAAAGTCCATGAGATTTTTCTTTACATCCATTTACCTGGAAAATGGGGAAAATTCCATGTAATTTCTGGACAATCCATACAACTTGACATGTATGATCTTACCTGGTCCCCTACAGCCCTTGTCCACAAAGACCCTCAGCTTTTACTTCACCTGCAGTCTGGCATTATGTGTGCTTCAAGCCATGTTCTCCTCTGTGTCTTGTCAAGTTTTGATCATTTGTAGTTATTGCAACCTTATCAACTTTTGGCTTTGTTTAATAAATCTTGAGGGTTTTTTTTTTTTTTACTTGAGCTCCTTGTTTCATGCGTCACACCTGGATTTTACCACTAAAAACCACGCCATTGCCAGAGTTTTAGACTAAGAACAGTTTATAATGAGAAATAACAGAATTGTAGTCATTTTAGTCAAATCATATGCATTATCATGAGATTGTGTTGAGTGACTTTCAGCTACTATCACATCAAATTTTAGCTCAACAACATTTTTTGTTAGCTAATGCTGATTCAATGTGTCAGCCATCTTGAATCATATATACATCCAATGATTGGTTTCTGAAAGTTTAATTAAAATCCATCCAGTGCTAACATAAAAAACAGAGTAAACTTTAAATACGTAGTATGCAACATTTTGAACCAAGTTCTTGCACAGTCTGCTAGCACTCAGGATTTGTGATGGAGGAGACTCTCAGCTACAACTACAACAAACTTTAGTGCAATATTCTGTGTCTCTCTTCCAGAAGAAAATACACACGAACCAGTCCTTCTGTGTCTCTTTGTGACTCTTTCCTGTCCCCCCCAAACTCAGCCGTTGAGGCAGATAGCCGCCTGTCCTCATCCTGGTTCTTCCTGTTAAAAGAGAGCTTTTCCTCTCCACTGTCATCAATGTGTTGCTCAGGATGCGAGTCTGTGACGAAGTTAAGATTTATCACAATCTGCTGGCTTCTTTAGATTTATTGTTTTTATGTACAGTGCCCTGAAACTAAATAAACTGAATTTAATTGAATATCTGTGAAATTAAGTAAGTTAAAACCTTTTATGTGCTGGCTGAGGTGGCCATCTTGAATCAGTTGTAATTGGACATCCAATGATTATCTTCTTAGAGCTTTGTTAAAAAACCTTGCACACACACACAAAACATTATCATCCGCCTTCACTTTTTGGTGGCGGTCAGTGATGACCCACCAGAGACTAGATTATTATGATTAGAATAAATGTGCAGATAAAATCTTCTTTTGATATTATTTGTATTCCTGCTCATATCAAGGACCGATAACATGTAAAGTGCCTCGGCTAGATGTGGCTGTGCTGTTTTTGTAGCACCCGGGTATTACTGAATAATGCAGTGTGCTTGTCTGTCGCTCAGAGGCTCAGTGCACTGAATAACTGCTGTTGATCTGACGAAGACTATTTTCAGCACACCAGCGGCCAACAGATGGTTTCTTGACTTCAACACTGCCAGACCTCTCTATAAAATCTGCAAAAACCATGTCCTGTTTTCTCGTCTGTGCATGGTTTATTTAACCAAAATAATTGATTACATTAGACGTGTCTGTTTATGGGTATGTTGGTATCTTTTTTTTTCATCAGCACACCACCTGCAGCCTTTTATTCTAGTGTTTTAAAGTAAGATCACATTTAAAAAACAATGTCTTTTTAGTGTTTTTGGTTTAATCTGTAAAGAAAGCTATTTGAGATTGAATGCAATTTTGCAAGGGCCCTCGTGTTAGCGCTCAGACTATGAGATGGGAATGACTCTCAGCTACTACCAAACCACATTTTTTTATCATTCTCTGCAAATTTTGCTAACAGGCAGGCTAATGAACAGGCGATTATTTTATCACTTTAATTTTGGCAGCAGGTGGTTATAAATTTGCTTCACAGTTAGCTCGTGGCTCGGAGCACAAGCCTTACCTGAAATCTCATTTCGTCGATTGTGTTGCAGCGTGTACTGGGACTACGCCATGACTATTCCTTTTGAAGAGATTGTTTATTTGCACTGTCATCAACAAGGTACAGACCTTTGAAATTATTTTCGATATGACACAAATCCTCAACATGCAGTTGATATATATAATCAGACATATCATTTTCTGTGTCTCATGTAGTGGACAGTGGGGGGACGGTGGTGCTGGTCAGCCAGGACGGCATCCAGAGACCTCCAATTCGCTTCCCAAGAGGAGGCCATTTGCTCCAGTTCCTGTCCTGCCTGGAGAACGGCCTGCTCCCCCACGGTCAGCTGGACCCTCCGCTCTGGTCCCAGAGGGGAAAGGTCGGCGTGCTTTTATCTCACTCTGAGGCTTCAAATCCAGAACACAGTACAAGCTCATGATTGGCATTCCTCCAGGAGACATCACTTTCTCGTTAAATCAGCCTCACCTAATTGAGGAATCAATAAAAAAGACGTCTAGTTTGGATCCATTGCTTTGTTGTGTTTAGGGATACAGATGACTGTGTGTTTAATGCTCTCTCAGCACAGGTCCACTCACATGAATAGGTGCTTTTGTGAGCTAAATCAAATAATACTCAACAGCCACATGTGTTCAAACTATATTAATGAGATTACTCATACAGGCACTTATCGACTCAACAAAGGTTTTTTTAAGTGAGCTCTAACATCTGAACGTTTTTGCTGTTGTTTTTTTTTTTTTTTTTCAGGGGAAGGTATTTCCTAAACTGAAAAAGAGGGTACCTCCCGGATCCAGCTCCTCGGACTCCGTCTCAGACAAAGAAGAGGACGAGGCCACAGACTATGTCTTCCGCATCATTTTCCCAAACAGCCAGTCGGAATTCGGTGGGTTTCCCTTTTCTTGGAAGCAAGATGAAACCCGGAAGCGGTGGGCAGGGGGTGGGGCTCTTCAGATGGGTGCATTTTGATGAAAAATGTTGCTTATTATTTGTTACAGTGACTGTAACCCATCGCCTCCATATGACCTCTTCTTTCTCCCTTGAGCTGAGTGGACAGTCCACCTCCCAAACAGGGACCCGGGTTGGACCGGGGAGGTCCTGCAGCTGTCGGGAGGAATTGGCCTCACTCACAGGAAGCAGCTGTAACACTGTCACACCTCACCTCGTCAGTCCACCTGTCAGCTTGCCTTGCTTTATCCCCCCACTTTTAATATCCTCCCGGTCTGACCTGCACCTCTGGCAACATTTATCGATGTGCACCGTTATTAATGCCACACTGTGTCACACCTTCCTGACTGCAATAACCTTTTTAAACAGCTGTTTGTTCCTAAATATCTAACAACCCTGAATGTTGTGTGTAAAATGTAAATAAAAACAGAAAGCAGTGTTTTGCATTTCTCATAAACCCATATTTTATTCACAGTAGAACATTAACACAATACTAAAAGGAAGCCATGTTGTTCTAATGCAGGGGTAGTCAATCCTGGTCCTCGAGGGTTGCTATTCTAAACGTTTTATTTGCTTCAACACACCTGATTTAGTGATTTAATTACCTCCTCAGGTTCTACAGAAGCCTGTTAATCACCCATTCATTCAAATCAGGTGTGTTACAGCGAAGAAACCTCTAAAACATGCATGATAAAGGCCATTGAGGACCATGATTGGACACCTCTGTTCTAATGATTGCACTATGTGGTTTAGCATCGTCTTTCTGAAATATAACTAGTTATGACTATAAAGTCATAACTAGGATGGCAGCCTATGATGTTCTAAAACCTTTATATACTTTTCTGTATTCATGGTGCCTTTCCAGATGTGTAAGCTGCCCATGAAGGTGGGACTAATGCACCCCTTTGCTATCAGAGAGGCCGGTTTGCGGCATGGTACCTGTCTTCTTCAGTACAGTTACTTTGTGTAACATTGAATATGTTTACTATGTTTCTTTGTGAATAAAATTTTGGTTTATGAAATTCTGGTTTTGCTTACATTTACACAACGTTTTTCTTTTTTGGACTTGGGCTTGTATAATACAACGTGTTCATGCTTTCATATTTGTTAATCTAGGATAACTTTGTTCTTTTTCTCTTTGATCTAGCAGGAAATCAAGCTCATGCAAACTTTACTTTGAAGTGCTTTAAGTGGGTCACGATTCTGCTTCTGCCAAAAGTGTTTACAGCTGTGTTTCAAATCATGCAATTGTTCTCAAAAGCCTAAGCTGCGTGGCACTTTAAAGTGATAATGAGGGTGTGTGTATTTGTGTCTTTGCACACAGCGACTCCTCCAGATCTGATGGATCAGGGAGCAGTGATGTGGCACCCCACTCTCAGGAAGTCGTCGTGTTCCTCCTGCTCTCAGGGGAGCTTCTCTGATGGCGTTGTGCACAAGGGGTGCAACCACGAGAGGTGAGGAACCAACACGGCGGCCTAGACCGAGTTGTTTTGATGTGACAGGAGGACTCTGGGGGGCTCAACAGTGCTACAGAAACTGAAGACGGATAAAGAATATAAGAACCTAGCAACTACCCAGAGGACAACCGTGTGGCATTTAAATCAGTGGAAAAAAAGAATGTGTTGTGTGAATTAGCTGATAAGCATGACAGAAAAAAGACAAACTGCTGAGCTAATTTGTTCTGTATGGCAGTTTATCATTTGATAAAAGGTCAGCGTCAAGCCTGTAATAAGCTTTAACATCAGAGATGGTCTATTATTCATGCAGCATGAGAAGTGACATGCAGAAAAACAGTGGCTTAACGACAGTTTAATGATAGTGTAAAGAAAGAGAGCTGGATGTGTGTGTTTCATTAACACAAGTAAGATGTGCTTTTTTCCTGTAGGACTCCTCTGAAGCTGCTGTGTGACAACATGAAATATCAGATCATCTCCAGGGCGTTTTATGGATGTATGTACTAGTTTCTCCAATGTGAGCTATTCTCATGTATAGGGAAAAAAATGTGTTACAGTAATAAACTGATCCTTAAGAGGCCAAAGTTGAAATCGTTTAATGTAGAATTCTGTGGAAACGTTATGAAAAATGATAACATGTAAATATTTTGTAACATATTGTTACAGTGGGTTGACATCTTTTATGTAGAGTAGGTAATAAAAATCTTTTAAGGCTCCAAAGTGAGGTCATTCAAACATTATGTACAACAGGTAAGACACTTATAGTAGTTTTTTTTTCTGTGCATTTCTTTACAATTTAACTACTTCTGCATACTTCATGTATTCATGAATGTATCAAAACGTTCTGTTCATTCAGGAGATGGGTACCATAGCTTTTTATTCTTTTCCAATTTTAACTTTATTTTTAATATTTTCCCCATTGAAATACATTAGAAAATGTTCAATTTCTTCAAAAATCTTGCACGCTTTAAATTCTGCTTTAACTACTTTTGTCTTATTACTACTTTTAGCTACCATTTTTCCACTTTTACCTACTGTTTTACTACTTTTAGCCTTCATTCTTTTGCTACTTTTGGCTACTGCTGTGCTCTGTTAGCAGTAACATCTATTTTGCTGCTTTTAACTAATTTTTTTAAAATCTTGACTTGTATTTGACTAATTTTAACCACCTTTTTGCTTGTTATTGATTTAGCAACTCAGTTTATTTGTTATTCAGCATTCAGTACGGATTTTCACAGATAATCTACTTTCTTCAGTTAGTCATAACTTTTCCACAGAACCTCATTTCAAAATCATTTCGAAACATCTGAACTGTCTTTATAAATAATCATCTGGTTCTTCCATCAGGGCTGGCCTACTGCCGTCACCTGTCCACTGTGAGGACGCACCTCTCCGCCCTCGTCAATCACACCATCGTGGCGCCAAATGTGCCCTGCGACGCCTCTGAGGGGCTCACTGCAGTCGTGTGGCAGACGTTCCTCCAGGACTCCACAGTAAGCATCGACAGCATCACTGCACCCCAAATTCACTCGCTCACTCACCCCAAGACACTCTGTCTGCTTCCATATTCACTCTTAGCTAATCATGCGGCTCACAGTCTAACAACAGTGTGCATGAAGTGTGACTAATGCCTCCGTGAATTTCAAACCATGTTTACACCTACAATTTATTAGAGCATTAATCACATTATTATGGGTCAATTAGAGTGTGACAGGAGAATGAAGAGTTTCTTGTTTTGCAACATTAAAGAGTTATTTTGTTGATATGTAATTAAGTGCAGGCTTTGATCCTCGCTGTGGTTGTCGTCGTTGTGGCGGTGCTGATCGATGCGTGGCAGATCGCTGTCACATTAAACAGAGCAGTTAAGAACAAAGGGATCAGCAGGCAAAAGCACTTTATCAACAGCTTGTGTTTTAATTTCAGACCTACAAGGAGCAGGAGCTGCTCCGGTTGGTCTACTTTGGTGGTGTGGACCCCTCCCTGCGTAAGGAGGTGTGGCCCTTCCTGCTGGGTCATTACCAGATTGGGATGTCTGAGTCCGAGAGGAACGAGGTGTGTGGGTTCGCAGTGATGTTTTTGACACAGAAAGGATTTTTTTTTCATGTCTCAAGTCTTTTTAAAAATTTTTGCCACAGGTGGATGAGGAAATGCGGGCTTCCTACCAGCAGACAATGGACGAGTGGCTGGGCTGTGAGGAGATCATCCGTCAGAGAGAGAAGGAACAGCACGCTGCGGCTTTGGCCAAGTGCTCCACCGGGGCGAGCATGGACAGCTCCAGTCAGAGGATGACCCATCACGACTCCACTGTGAGCAAAAAGACAGACAACTATGACATGTTTCCTCGCAGTAGAGCCTGAACCTACAAATGAATCTGTGATGAGAAATGTTAATATGTGAGAGAAAAGCAGTTTTTTAATCAGTTATGGGACAAAGGGCTAAACATGCTGACTTTTGATGGAGCAGATCAGTGAAATGTTTTATTGAACACACCATATAATACAAAAATTTTAAAAATGTATGTTTTCTTCTCTTGAATTGCTCTAACTCTGCAGTCCCACTCGTCTCAGAGCTCTGATAGACAGAGTCTGGCTCACCTGCAGAGTGATTCCAGCAGCAGCACACAGGTATTAAAAACACAACATGCATTGCTGCAAAGCTGAAATAAATTGAGACATCATTTTTTTTTGAAGGAAAGCATATTGTCCTCTGCCTTTTGTGCCAGAGTTTTAAACTAAGTCATCACTTGTAGTTCATTCATTGATTACTCTGAGAGTTTCACTAAAATCCACCCAGTGGTGTATGAGATATTTTGCTAACAGACAGACGCAGGCAAATACATTATCGCCTACTTTTCATGATGGCGGGCATTAAATGGCAGTCCTTCAAAAACTAAAGTAACTTAATATAACTTCTGTAAGAGCCTTTTAGTGAACTGATGTTTTATGTTTCAGTATTGCATTTTCAACCATTTCTGTCCACCGCTGCACTCTGCTTCCTGCTAGTTCTTCACATTTTCCCATCCCTTCCCCTGGAGTAGTTTGCTTCCATTTGGCTTGTTCTTTCAGGTGTTTGAGTCCGTGGAGGAGGTGGACCAGATCGAGGCAGAGTCCAAGTGCGAAGAGGCCAAGCAGCTGCCAAAGGTGCCCAACGGAGCTCTGCAGAACGAGACGAGCTCTCCAGACTCTGGGCATCCTTCCTCGAGGAACTTCTCTATCACCTCCGGCTTGTCGGACGGCTCCTTCAGCACAGAGGACAGCGCCGCACCTGATGCAGCCCAGAGATCCGTGGCGGCCCCTCAGGCTTCACACAGCTCGGTGAAACCCACAGAGGGAGATAGTGAAGCCCTGACCATCGAGAGCCAGGAGACAAAAGACGAGAAGGGCAAAAGGGAGGAAGAGAAGGTCTTTGTTGTGAGCAAAAGTGCAGAAAGCACCAATGCCGAGGGGATTTTTGAAATGATGGTCAAAGAAGGAGCAAATCTGCTGCCTGAAACACAAGAAAACATCGAGTCAGAAACAAGCTCACATGAGAGTACTAGAAAAACTTCTGAGTCACCGAAAACTGGAAAAGACAGGACTGATGAGAAAACTGTGACAGTGCCAGCAGCTGCAGCACAATCCAAAGAAGAACACATAAAACAAAGTCCTCACAAAAAAGTGGTAGTGAAGGAAGATCCCAAGCCTGAAGACAAAAACGCTAAGACGATGAAGGAAATGGACAAATCAAAGACAAGTTCAGAGGTTTCGCAAGAAAGTTTCACAGCCCCCAAAGCTCCTGGAGAGGAAAAGAATCACACTTTTTCTGCAGAAGCCAGAGTTGCGAGATCCAGAGGAGTCCACCCTCATAAAGAAGAGGCTCAGGCAACGACGGACTCCGATGAGTCTCCCTCAGCCATAGAGATGGAGGAAATCCCCAAAGCTAAAGTCTCCATGGTTCCTTGGGGCAGGAAGAGACAGTGTGAGACGCCGTCCTTTTCTGAGGAGCCACGGCCTCACTTGGACCTCAGGCAGGAGGAGGACAATCTGAGTCCAGAGGGAACCGAGTCCATCCTGTCAGAGCCTGAGATGGAGAGCCTTTACCCTCCGTTTGACTCGTTGGCTGCAGATGAAAACACAAAGATTGAGGAATCAGCTGGGGACCCTTACTCTGTATGTACAATATATTTTCAACATAATGAATTCGTTTGTCACAGTGGTCCTCAAGCTTTGGTCAGACAATCATATAAAGATTATTATTTTTTTATTATAAATGTGCTGAGGAGGTGGGAACATCTCCTGACTCCTGAAAGAGAATGCACATCAGAAAAAAACTTTTTTCGTTCATGGGCCAAAAAGTAAACATGATAATGAGTTTATTTTTCATTATCTTATTTGTTTCAGCAAGAGTTGTTGGATTTATACACACTGAACCTGCACCGCATCGACAAGGACGTCCAGCGCTGCGACAGAAACTACTGGTATTTCACGCCGGCCAACCTAGAGAAGCTGCGCAACATCATGTGCAGGTAGGACACTGACACCTGCAGGGCTATCCAGGATAAAAAGAGATTAATACCGTTTAGATTATAATAATGCTACTTAATGTTTTAAAGGAGACATATGCTGCTTTTAAAGCCTTCTTTTTTACACATTCTTCTTCTTTTTCCTCCTTATTGTAACTCCACAAGCCCCTCTTTCACCCTTTTTCTGAGGTGTGTCTCAGATCAGCTTGTTTTTAAGGCTGCCTCTTTAAATCCAAATGAGGCGCTATAAACCCTGCCCTCCTCCAGCTTCCAGAGTGGTCCATTCTAGTTTGATAGAGGGGGTTAATTACTATATGGCGGCGCAGAAAATTTTTATTTACAAATTAATTAAAAGATGTCATCCAACCTTACATGTTGGAGCCACAGTCTGACTCAGTGAGATGAGAATGATTGAATGAATATGAAAAAATTATAGTTGTTAAGTCCAGACCTTATTTAGCAGTTCTGTCACAAATAATTTGTCATAATAACAGTAATAACAGGTTGAAAGAAAAAAAACAAAAAATAAAGGTAACTATACAGCACCGAGTGAGACTAAATTAAACTTCTCTGCACTCCTAGAGACTCCAAGTTCACAACCAAATGCATTTAATGGCGAATAAGATGGATTTTGCATGACACGTTCCCTTTAAGAAAAAATGTGCATGACCTGTTAGTGCTTGGAGTATGTATATATATATATATCAGATACTGAGACACCGAAGTTTAGCTCTACATGTGTAAAACTGACTAATTCATCCAATGGTTTATGAAACATTTTGCTAACAGACAGACAAACACACACAGAGATGATCGGTCACTTGCTAACTTGCTAAGTTTTTGTGCTTAAATATATCTCTTTTTAGAAACACTTCTGACCTATAATTATATTTAATATGGTTGTTTTAATGGCACAATCCTCGTCCGGAAGCATTAGATGCATAAACGTAAAACAGCATATATTTTTTTTGTCTCGCAAACGATGAAATAAATTTCGAAGGTCTCGCCTCCAGTGTTGGAATACGAATATAGGAACGTCTCTAAATGTGGAGAAAAGTGTGACTCAGAGGGAAAGTGCATTCGAAGCGGGGTCAGGTTCAGCTCCCTCCATTGTGTATTTACAGCTACATCTGGAGGCACCTCGACATCGGATACGTCCAGGGAATGTGTGACCTGCTGGCCCCTCTCCTCGTCATCCTGGATGACGGTGAGTCAACGTCACGATTCGCTTCTTTTCTGACATCCTGCTTATTTTTACACCTATTTAGAAGAAGTAGCACGCTCACCTACATTTCTGCGCTCATTTCAGAGGCCAAGGCTTTCAGCTGCTTCAGCAAACTCATGAAGAGAATGAATCAAAACTTTCCACACGGGGGGGCCATGGACACTCACTTTGCAAACATGCGCTCTCTAATCCAGGTGAGACTGCACATATACTTAATATATTAAGAAATAAACCCATTTATTACTCATTAGAGCTAATTATATCAGTTTTTCTCTCTCCTTGTAGATTCTGGATTCTGAGCTGTTTGAGTTAATGCACCAGAACGGAGACTACACCCACTTCTACTTCTGCTACCGCTGGTTTCTCCTGGACTTCAAACGAGGTGAAGTGATGCACGGCTGCACCGAGTCAGTGCCAATTAGGAAGAAGAGAAGAGTCGCTCTTTCTTGTTTAAGCTCCGCTTGTGGAGAAAAACTGTCAAAACACAAGCAGTGATCAGAGCCTGAAAAAGATTTGGATTTTATTTGCATTAAAAAAAACAAAAATGTTTATTTGGATTGCGAGTCACAGCATAAACTGACACTCCAGTTTGCTTTTTTTTAATGGAAGTTTAGTCCAGAGTTTTCTTATTTTCAATTTGTGACTTGCCTGATTAGCAAATAATTGGTTCTGCAGTGATTGTCTGAAATTCCACTGACATTTTATACTGATGTCAAGAACTAAATGCAAACACCACAGCAAGTGGTATGTTGATGGACAAATGCTTTTTACTTACTCAGAAAGATTAAATAATGAAAAGAAACAAGACAACTAGCGAAGATGCCACACAACCAAGAAAAAAATAAAATAAAATAAAATAAAAATCATCCAAAGATGGTTCACAAAAACTGAAAGTGCAACAGATCACCATCGCATGTTCCTTTACAAGAAATCAATAAAAAATGTGCACAGAATATTTTCTATGAATTCATTAAATCCAAAATACAGCTAACGCTACAAATCATCTATAAAAACCAAAATCTGCAGACTCCCTTCATGTATAGTTACTGTAGTTTGGAGCAATGCCAGAGGTTTTGCAAAGAACTGCAAGTTCTGTAGCAGGGTCTGTGAATCGGCAAGCTCAAAAATAAAACTTAATAATTCATAAGTCTGCGTCAGAGCTGACAGTGAAGCAATCCTGAGCTCTGATTCACCTAACCTAAATGCAAAAAGAAAAGAAAATATGGAACAGTGAGCTGAAGACCAATCTCCTGGTGGATGAAACAAAAAAACTTATCAAGACAAAGTTACGGATGAGCTCAGGAAGTAAAAATAGAAGGTTCAGAAGAACAAATGTATGACCAGTGTTTGTTTTTGCGTTCCAGAGCTGGTGTACGATGATGTGTTTGCCGTCTGGGAAACCATCTGGGCAGCCAAGCACGTCTCCTCCAGTCACTTCGTCCTCTTCATCGCCCTGGCGCTGGTGGAGATGTACAGAGACATCATCCTGGAGAACAACATGGACTTTACAGACATCATTAAGTTCTTTAACGGTAAATGCATTACCTCACTATTGACCGTGCAAATGTTCAAATACTGAAATACTCGAAATGTGAAGAAGCTTGGCAGGAAGTGTTAAAAGAACATTACTGTCTGGCTGTGTCGTAAAAAGAAGCTAATGTCAATCCATGCTGTAAAACTAAAGGTAGACAAACATTTAAACCTTACGAAAGATGCTTTTTGGTGCTTCTTCACATTTAAGTACAGCTGAATTTGATCAATTCTGGAAAAATACCAAAAATATGTTTTTGAGTGGAGTCACAATCTTATCGCAAAAAGTAGCAGAACAAAGATGTAGTTGTGAAGAACAAACCAAAGAAGGACTTCTTAAAAGATTTTAGGACCCAGCATATGATCAAAAATGTTTCTACAAACAGTTACTGTTCCTTGAGTTTAAACTTGTTGTTTTGCTCTTACATTGACCAGTTAATCTTAATGATGTTCTGTTTCATTTCACATAATGACTCAACGTGAAATTACATTTAAATTTAATGTAAAATGACTTTAGTAGACCTGAATCAGATTCAGATGGAACAGACTAGCCTGCACGTCTCATCGGGGCGTAAAGACCTGCAGATTTAATCATCACACTCATCCTCTTTTTAATGCTGGTATTTGCTTTCTGTGCTCAGATGTGTTTGATGAGGCTGAAGGAAGAAATTGTTTCTTGCAGAAGTTTTTTTTTTTTTATTTTAACAACAGGATTCGTTGTAATGAGAAACTCCCAAGTATCTCTTATCTGTCGTCGTCAGAACTACTTACATTCAGAGGTATATAAAGTACCTAAAATAAATAATTAAGTAAAAGTACAGATATCTTAACAGAAAATAACTTCAGTAAGAATGATTTTCACTAATAACAAAAGCACTTAAGTGAAAGTCATAAAACTGCTCACAATAATTGGGAAAGTAAAAGTACTTTAAAACATACCAAATGGTTCCACTACACTGATGAGTAAATTGCTTTAATAAATTCAATGAAATTAAATTGAGCAATTTACACATTTTCCTTTAAAGAATAGGTGTGAATTGCTTTACATTTACTCAGCTCGGTTTAGTGGAACCAGTTGACATAACTCGGTAAATTCAACACTTCATTTTTAGAGTTCATAAACCACCCTTTCCATGATGAGTTCGGTCATTTTTAAAGTTGTAACGTGTAACTACGGTAGGTGTTAAATTTTAAAGCATAAGTATTTTTATGTTTTGAATGTAACAAAATCAAAGTAAAAGTTAAAATTAAAAAAACTCGTAAAATTACAAATCCTCAAAAAAATTACTTAAGCACAGCACTGTAACAAAGTAAATGTACTTAGTTACGATGGTACTGATTAGAGGAGTTGTTTTTTCTGTATAAATTTAAAACCAACTCTTCCTGTGTAAATGCGGACTCTCAGCTCATTATTTAAAGACTCATTGTTCTTATTTGTCTCATAAAAACAATTTTAAATGGAACAAATTTGCTAAAAACTCATTTACCAGAGTAAATAACCCTGGCAGCTGCTGCAGGTAGTTATCTGTACTCTTGCTATTATTAAATATATATTTGTGTGTGTGTGTGTGTGTGTGTGTGTGTGTGTGTGTGTGTGTGTGTGTGTGTGTGTGTGTGTGTGTGTGTGTGTGTCTTTCAGAAATGGCTGAGCGCCACAACATCAAACAGACTCTGACCCTGGCCAGAGACCTGGTGTGCAAGGTGCAGATGCTGATCGAGAACAAGTGATCGATGCTCTGTGTCCTCTCTTCCTTCCATGTAAAATGTAACTGGCTGTAGTAGCACAAGAGTAAAGTACACACACATCAACACACTCCCACTACACAAAGCCTTTTACAATCCCAGTTTGCTGCTATGAGCCTTACTGCCTGCGTCCTCTGTGGTGTCTGCTGTGTCCGCAAGAGGAGAAAAATCCGAGTGCACTTAATATTTTAAGAAGTTCTTGTTGCACAGTTCAAGCCAAAACCCACTGAATTCAAACAGAGGCTATATTTATTAGAAAGATAGATTATTTTAATATCCTACTAGTTAAAAAAGTTATTTATCTTCCTCTTCCTGCCCCTTGATAACTAAAGGGGGAGAAAAATGTCACCAGAGTTTTTAAATGTTCTTTAACACTATAGGAATCAAATTCAGTTTCCCACAGGCTGAAATGTATAACCCACACTCCAGGTACTTTTAACACTTCAAATTTGGAACAAGTCATTGTGTTTTTATTGATTTAACAACCAACAGTGTTCATGACCTGCCTTGTCTGCCAAAAAGTATGTCTTCTATATAAATTGTTGTGTCCTCAGAGGAAAAGGTGTTCAGATTATGTTGTATATTTATAACCTTAATCCTGTCTAGGCTGTAATTCTACAAAAAAAATAAAACAAGCTTAATTTCATTATGTTTGCAAGTTGTTCTGCATCATGAAGTGAACTTCTGTTTGATTTGTAATTAGTGCCGCTTAAACACCTTTGACTTTGTCTCGTATTGTCTGGTGCCTGCTTGTTAAACTAATACACAACAATTAGTGGTGTCCCTATACCAGCCTATAAAACTTGTACTTATAAGAAACACCCTGCTACTAAGGACCGATACCACTTTTATGCTTGGTCACATCATTTTCTCTTCCACTTTGCAAGTAACTGATTGCAAAAAAATTTTAAAAGTTTGTAATTTGGAGAAATGTGAAGATAAATACCAGGTGATGTTTGCTATGTTCTTAATAAAATATGTGTTTCTGAAATTGTTGTGTAATGTTAAAGTACTTACTCATTAGCTATTTGGTATTGGTGTTCAGTATCAAACTGAAGTACTTGTACTGGTTTTGAAAAAAAAAAAAAAAAGCTAGTATTGGGACACTCCTAACAAAGCTCAATCAGAACCGCCCAGATGAGGCAGCGGACCGTGATGTGGTTCCATTTTACTCAAACCATTCTGTATAAGAGCGCTTCAGTTAACAGTTCTACCTGAGAGCTGCAGTTCGGCACATTTTAAGCACGATCTGCAAATGTTCATGAATTAAATATACAGTTTTATGTTTTTGTCAAACAAGGCTGTACACTTTGATCTCAGTTCCTCGTTCTTGTCATTCAGAGCCTGAAACTTCAGTGAGTCGTTCTTCAAGTGTTGTTCGATGAATGTAGTAAGTTTAATCACATTTATTCAAAGTGTTTTGTTTGTGAAAGCTACCTGCTGTCAGATAATCCATTTTGAATATATTCTAACATTTTTATGCCAAAGTATTTATTTATTTATTGTTTGATTGTTCTCTTTTGGGTTCTGTTTTCATTGTAAAGCTGATTATTATTATTATTATTATTATTATTATTATTATTTTGTGGCCAGTTCTACATGTGTGTTGCAAAACAATCAGTTCATATCCATATATATAATATATATTAAATGGTGTATGTTCTTATAATAAAAAAAATAAAAATGGAATCATTATTTTTCCAAAACCTTGTTGTATTGTGAGTTTTACTAAATGAGTTTAAAGGTATGCATCACAAAGTCCTGAATCCACATATTGGTCTCATATTGATAGCTGATGTGTCCTTAAATGTAAAATCTATAACCAAAATTTGTAACCAGATGCCAGCTGTATTTGTTTACCGATACGGAAAGAGCCAAAGTGACTGAAAATATGTTAAATGTTAAACTTACTGACGATATTTGTTTACCTGGATGCCTAATATATGTGACTCAAGCTTCAGATTTTGTGCTTTGTTTACATTGAGTGCGAACCCACAGTTTGGAATTAGATTAAGTAACTCTGAAAAACTACTTGAGTAAACTCTTTCAAACGTCACCATTTGCTGTAGTTCTGAATATCATTTCTTGCAATGAGTTCAGCTAATAAAAAAATGTATACTAAATATAGACAAATGGTGAAAAAAAACAACAATTACAACAATTAAATCACAGTAGGCCTACATTAAAAATATATATATTTGTTTATCCTGCCGTTTTGGCAAATATATAATTGATGCTTTCATAATTGACATATTTGACATTTCAGAATCTCATTTCTGATTTGAAATTAAATGTCCTTTATAGCTCCATTTTCTGCTTTTTCTTCTATTACTAAAATATGATTTTAAAAAACTGGAGGAAACATACATGTTATGAATAACTTCAATAACTTTAGTTGTTTGTTTCTTTTTTATTTGCATCAAGCTAAAACATTAAATTGTATACTGACCATTATATGCAAGCATTATTTAATTTAACAAAAGAAAAGAATGGGCGTCAGATGTATATGAAGTTCACCAATTCTCAAATATTCTTCTCAACGGAAAAAAAGAAAGAGACAAATGAAAACAATTAATAAAGTACGCTCAAGCAGGGACTTGAACCCTAGACTCTCAGATTAAAAGTCTGATGCTTTACCGAACGAAAGAGACAAAAAAAAGAAAAACATACGCCCGAACAGGGACTTGAACCCTGGACCCTCAGATTAAAAGTCTGATGCTCTACCGACTGAGCTATCCGGGCGCTCTTCCGATGAAATGTGTCGTCATTGGTTTTGAAAAAGGAAACCGACAGAACAACACACCATACACATGCGTTTCGAGGAAACCCCTTGCTAACTAAGTTGTGATTAATCGAATTTTCCTGTTTAACCTGATTTAGGCTAATGATTTACTTGTGTTTCAGAATATTTGTATTTGAGGTATGTTATTTTTTCTGCTATAAAGACTATTAATTTTATAGTAAATCAACTGTACGACTAGGGATGTACCAGAATAATTTTTCAATTAATTAAAATTTATATATATATATTTATGAACGTGTAGTACCTACGAAAAAACAGTACAATTATTTAAATGTCATTTTATTTTAACAAAACTGGATTATCTGGTGTGAACCCGGAAGTAACTGCCTTCTTCCTCCTGCTGCTAACTTCATGTGGAGTTAGTAGCTTAGCTTGGATCAGAACTAAACTTATTGGTAAAAAGACGATTAAAATTAGTTTTATCTTTCATGTCGGATAGAGGTAGCTGAGTAGATGTTTATGATGTCGTCGTTCCGCCTCATAGTTTCGCTAAAAGTATTTCAGCCTTTATATAAGCTGTCAACGAAGGATTTCTGCTCAGGAAGAAACACAAGAACCATTAGCCGCCTTCAAGGACCCATCCTGAATGTAACCCGACAGTTCCGCTCCGACTCGCATAACCCAAAGGTTAGACAAAAACGTGTTTCAGTAAATCAGCCGTAAGAACTAATAAACTGTTTGTTTACCTCATCTGTGTATGTTTTCTACAGGTGCCAAAGTCTCCCATGTGGAAACCAGTACAAGAAGAGCAGCTTCCTCCGGTAACATCCTAACTTCTTGTTTATAGACACAGAACAGCATTACAGTGATTCTACCTGATCTGCATTTGTTTTTTTTATCACATACAGCAGGTATAGTAGTGCTGATAGTAGTCTATCACGGAATACAGGTTTTTAATACTCTTCCAAGCTTCAGTTATCCACAAGTTTAGATCTAATCCTAATCAGTCTATACACTGAATATGATATGCTGCAACACAATCATGTAAAATAATAAAAGGCCTAATAACAGCAGAAATTATTATTATTACATATAACACTGTTCACATTTTCTTTGACAAATACAAGACGTTTCTGGTTATTTTCAGCATCATTGATGGTGGAGAGAAACTTTCACGCATGTTTCTAAAAGCAGTGCTGTTTTGCAGCCTGCCGTAGTCCCCGCTGATCTGGTCGACAAGCTGGAGCGACTGGCTTTGGTGGATTTCCGCACCAAACAAGGCCTGACCTGTCTGGAAAAAGCCATCCGGTTTGCAGACCAGCTTCACCTTGTCGACACGTCAGGAGTGGAACCGATGGATTCGGTTCTGGAGGACAGGTAGTTCTGAATAAACACTTAAATTGTTGTTATAAACCAAAGGGCTTTTTGATGTTGTTTTTCCTAACGTGGTTGTGTTTTATCCACACAGAGCTTTGTATCTGAGGGATGACACGGTCACGGAGGGCGACCATGCCGAGGAGCTGCTTAAACTCGCAAAACACACGGTCGAAGAATATTTTGTTGCACCACCAGGTACAACAGAAACCTCATGTTTCTTTCCACACATCTGTTTTATTGTTAAAATAATCAGTTTGTAAAAAAAAAAAAGTACCCTTTTCTCATGTTTTGTTCATAACTACAGAATAATTACCAGCACTTTTTTTTTCTTGTTCCACAGGAAATATTCCTCTACCTAAACGGGAGGAGAGGACTGCCATGCTGAAACACTCCGAGTTCTGATGGGTTCATTGCGATTAATTTATTGATTTGTTGCAAGTGTTTTGTTTTTAATTGGGATATATATGTATCTGTCATGTATGTGTCAAGTGTGCTGAGCTCATAATCTACACGTTCAAAGTTCATATTGGTCAATTCTATTTGAGAAACTCTGTCAGATGTGTGTGTGGCAGGTTTCACACACCCACCAGGTTTTACACAACTTCAGACAAACCTGTATAGGTTTCAGTTTCAGTTCATAAGTAAAAGGTGAATAAGCTGTGTTTGTAGGAATTGTTTTACTGCACATCACTATAGATTTTATTTTTCTTTAGACCTACATTATTTCAATCTGGCTTTTCTTTCAGGTAAATTAAGTTTTATTTAATCAGAATAACCAAGGAAAATACTTTATGCTAGAGGGTGACTGATACATCAGCCGGCCAATATTTTTGTTTTGTTTTGGTCTTTTTCCTTGTGTCGGCATCACCTGATGCATGCGTTCTCCAATGCATTTTATATTTAAATGTTCTACATTGTTTGCCATCAATTTTAAATCTGTTTTGTTTGTTTTGTCAATTAATTTTTTTTGTTTTTTGTTACTATTGAGACTTGATTTTTAACATGTAAATGGAGGAAGAAAAAAGCAATATAAGCTTCAAGAAACTGGCCCAAAAAAATCAACACATATCGGGGATCGGTTAGACTGATGTCAAAATAATCTATCGTCATCAGACATAAAAAAAAAAAAAAACTGTATTGGTCGACCTCTACTTTTTGCTGATGGGTTTGTGCCTAAAGGTATTTATTTTTTCCAACCAATACTGGTTCTTCAAAGCCACACCTGCTGTAATAGATGCAGAGATTTAGCTATGTCTTGCTGAAATAACTTGTTGCTTTCTCCGAATAAAATGACTGAATGACAGCTTACGTTCTAAAAGTTCCAGATGTGTAAGCTGCCCATACCATAAGCATTAATGCACCCCCATACCATCAGAGAGGCAGGTTTTTAAACTAACAGGCTGGATGGTGTTGAAGATTAGATCTTTCACCCTTTGACTCCTGTCAGATCCTCACTGGAAGTCAGGAGAGAGTTTTTAAAAGGTTTAATATACACACCATCAAATAATATACATATTTACAATATCTGAAGCCTCCAGAGAGACAATAATGACGCATTTTTAAGCCAACATCACCTGAAGTCAGATCTGTTTGCCGCCCCAACATTGTCTGAGATCAGAAGCTGTATCACAGCAGAAAACACTCCTCAAAAACTGCCCTTATCCCCCCCTAAATTCCAGTTACCATGTATGGGCATGGACGTAAATTCACACACACACACTTCAAGGCCGGTCTGTTTTCTCAAAAGTTGAAACACCTCCATCAGATCTTATTAATAACAATAATGGCTAAATAGCAAATATTAACTAATTCCCTTTAAAATACTGCAAAGCAACATATATACACAGTCTTAAAGCATGATAAACAACACATCATTCTGTGATCAAATGGTTCAAACTGATGTCCAACTTAACACCAAAGGTTTAAAGGCCAGATTAATACTGATTAAAGCTTTTTTCTTAGATTAATGTTGCCATGTACAAAGGGTTAATAGGTAACAATCAGATAATAATCAAACCAGTCCTCACTGCTCTATTAAATGAACACTGCTACTGTTGTAAACAGTAAATATAAAACCTTATACTCCACAATGGTCCCTCACCTTATGGTGTAGAGGTCATGACATCTGTGGTTTTCAAAAGAAAATCCAAATTTCTATTTGACCACAGAATAGTCTGCGGCCATCAATTTCAAAACCACTAAATGGATTTTAAATATGTACAATATCTTAGTTTAAACCTTTGATATGTTTACTGCGAATAAAATACATGTTTATGAGATTTATATCCTATATTTGAGGACGGTTTTGTTTTGTTGATACAAAAGTATGAATAAAAGTTGAATTTAAAAAAATGACTAGAATATTTTTATTTATGCCAGACTGAGTCTAAATAATTTTCTATTTTGCATTTGAAAATTTTTTTTCTTAGATCTTTCTGCTGTGAACTGCTAAGTCATAAATGTCTCCTTTTCGTTTTCTGTTTTGTTTCGGTGTAACCTGCTCTGACGGGCTGATGAATCATCACCACCTGACTGTTGTTATGATCTGACCTCCCGCTGTCAGGAACATCAGCTGTTCTCACCTGCTTTTACAGGTAGATTTATAAAACACCTTGTACAGAAAACCCCCTGAACACTAACAGCAGAGTCACGTTAGGAGAATGGAAACCGAAAGTGTTTGAGATTGAACTGGAAAACGAATCTTAACGAGGAGGAGGGGCTGAGTCCAGTCTGTATATAAACAACTGGATGTTTTCTCTGAGCCCAGAGCGCGTTTAACTTCGCATCAGTGAGAACTTGTGGATTATTATATTTCTGAATTATTCGTTTGTCTAAAAGATCAAAACAAGGTAAGATTTTCATAGTAAGAGAAATTATTTTATCAAATTATTTCGTTTGTTTAAAACTAAACGCACTTATTTTTTCAGACTTCCATCATGGAGATCATCATCACCAGGCTGGACGGGACGTCCTGCCCGCTGATTGTGAACCCACATGACACTGTGGGCTCTTTGAAGATCCGCATTCAGAGCCTACTGGGGGAGTCCGCCGAGACCCAGAGGCTGGTTTTTGATAACGGCCGCAGGACCCCTTTGGAGGACGACTCCAGGACCCTGGGCTCCTACAACCTACAGTCTGGGTCCCGGGTGTCCCTGTTGGTCACCCGGCCCGCCACTATCCAGGTGTTCCTCCGAAACGAGAAGGGCCAGACGAAGACCTTCCACATCAAACCCGAAGAGTCCGTGAGGGACTTCCGGAGGAAGGTGCAGGAGACTGAGGGGGTCCCCGAGAGTCAGCAGAGGCTGATCCACGAAGGCCGGGAGATGATGGAGGGGAAACTGATGGACTATAATGTGAAGGAGATGAGCACCATCTACCTGATGCTGCGCCTGAGAGGAGGCTGAGGACTGATTTACTGTTCGAATTTAGTTTTAATAATCGATGCATTCCATGTTCGTATTGTTTTGTCGCAAACATGTCTATTTAAACAAATAAGTGTATACTGAAGTAATAAAAGTATTAAAACTAGACTTTATTTTTGTTTTTATTCATCCCAGCAGGTGGCGCTCAAGAGACGACAAATAATTTCTAGATAATAACACTTACCTGTTTGTTAGCAAAATATATTATTAACCAAATGATGGATTACATTGAAACTTTCAGAATACAATCATTACATGTACATCTACAACTGATTAACATTTGCGGTCAACTCAATAAAAAATTGTCGCCACAGTCTACTCATAAAAAAAGGCTATAATGCAGTCATTTTCCCAAACGTGCTGAAAATTGATGTTAAATTAGCTGAGAGTCTTTCACAAATGCTACTCATATAAATTTGCTTTAAAACTTTAGCATTAACGCTTGGCGTCCACCTTGTTTGTCTGTTAGCAAAATATCTTGTGAACCACAGGATGGGTTTTAATGAAATTTTCAGGATATCATCGTTGCATGTACATCTACAACTGATTCACTTTTAGAGTCAGTCCAATTCAAGATGGCTGCCACAGCGAATCAAAAGTAGCCACCAAAATAATGGCTATAACTCAGTCCATTTTACAGATACTTAGTTAAAATTTGACGTGGTAGTAGCTCTGAGTCAGTAAATCAACTACATCATCTCTCAACGTAAGATAGTTATAATCTCTCAAACTCTTGCGTGAAAGGCAGTGGGTGAATGCACTCAATTTTGTTTTAGTTTTACTGTACAAATGTCTGGCAGTGCAATGTAAAAAAAAAATATTTAATTCTGTTATTTTGACACAAGATAATGGCTGCAGTCACATACCCAGAGTTTTTGGGCAACACCTTAAAGTGGCTTAAACCTGATGTTAATCTGAAGAGTAACAACACGACAAAAATCCTCGAGCACGTTAGGGAGTTAGATTCTGTCAGTCCTCTGTCGCAGCAACCTGCGAAGAAACTTCAGGCAGCATCATTTCCTCACAGATGCGAGGTAGGCGTACCAAAACAGGGCAATCACGTTGGCAAACAGCACTCGAAACTGAAACACACAGAGAGGAAGAAAAATAAGATATATTAGCTTTTAGTTTCGTTCTTTTTTAGATGAAAGTTTAAAAAAAAAAACCCTACCTGAACAGGCACAAAGTTGACGTTTATGAACTGGAAGGGGGTCCAGACCTTCCAGTTCATCTTCAGAGCTGTCCAGTAACTTTTTCTCAACTTCTTTTCAAAATCCTGCCAACCTTTAGCCTGAAAAAAATGCAGATAAAGTACTTTACTTTTATGGAAAACTACTGAAGTAAAATTTTTCAAACTGCATCATTTGATATGGTTCAAGATAGCTTTTTGTTTGATTTGATGAGTACCTTCAATGCTTTTAACATTTCAAAAGTCAGAAACGTGATATGTTGCGGTTGAGCTAAGAGTCAGTAAATCTCATTCTTTTTATCAAAAATATACAAACTATGTGCAAGAATGAATGTTTTTACTTGGCTGACAGATCCTGAGAAGAAGACCCACCTCCAGAATGTTCATAACTGAGTAGAAAAGGAGCAGAAATCCTGGGGCAAAAAAAAGTCGATCCAGCAGAAGTCTTTTGACCACACATAACGGATCCGTGGTGGGCATCCACACCTCCATCAGCTGGTAAAAGTAATGACTCACTGGTCCTGTGATTAATAATCTGCAAAATGCAAAATGCAAAAAAATATATATATGTATAAATATATATATATAAACGATAGCTACAACAGCTTTATTGTTGCCTTATAGAAATATGAAGTTGTTTTTTGTGTTCAGTCTCACCCATAAATGGCATATCGTGTAGCTCCAGCCACATCTATGTCATTGACCTGAGCTCCTCTTTGGGCCTTTTTTCTCGCCTCCAAATACTGCGAGAGCAAGTTTCCTAAAGCTGAAAGTATGGCACTGAAATAATGAAGAGTAGACACATAAAACACTCTTATTAGAAAACAAGCGCGTTTACAAGCTTCTATTAAGCATTAGATGAAAAATAATCAGTGTTCAGTGTTAGGGGAGTTTCTTCTTCTGGCAGATGCTGATTGGCTGAAACCAGAGTAACCTTTGTGTTTAGTGCAAAGAAAGTGGTTTGTAAAAGCAAACTTCTAGCAGAAGTCAGACAATTTAAACAACCTAATAAAGGAGATACAAACTAATTCAGTCAGTCAGTAACTTTAAATAAAAAACGCCTACTTTTTTATTGTTCAGTGCTGAAACAGAGAAGGCAGATGCGAGTTGAGAGAGTTACTGACCTGGTAACAGATTTAGTGAGTATCGGGTATTTTTTCAGAAGGAGCAAATACTGCTGAAGCAAACGGAAATGAACGGAGCCATCCCGGACAGGCAGACTCTTCACGGGCATCGTTATTCTCTACACACATTACAGCAAACAGAAGAGACAGGCGCTCCTTTTCCTGTCCACGTCGCTACGTCATAGGCGGAGCCACGCCTCCACGTTGGAGACCGGAAGAATTTTTATAAGGGT
Source organism: Cynodonichthys magdalenae (assembly GCA_031762555.1). Taxonomy (NCBI): domain Eukaryota; kingdom Metazoa; phylum Chordata; class Actinopteri; order Cyprinodontiformes; family Rivulidae; genus Cynodonichthys; species Cynodonichthys magdalenae. The sequence goes on along the minus strand of JARVJO010000394.1, from coordinate 12,103,812 downwards.
AAAAAAAATAAAGCACCAAATGTTCAAGATTTTTAAACGAAGTAATTGTATTTAAGAAAGTGCAAAATCGATGCAACAACAATCTAACAAGAACTGAAAGTCTTCTTGTTTATTTTCTAACATGTTTATTCTGTATTTTTCCAGGTTGTTTCTTTAATCTACTTTACTGCTCAGTTTATGTTAAACTATTTTTTTTCTGCTGTGAATTGTACCCTATTATACTGTAATTTTGAATTCTTAATAAATAAAACGAGTGAAAACCCTGCAATATAGATGAGCTTACTTTAATGTTTGCTTAAGGATTTTTTAGGTTACTTTTCGTTTGGGAACAGAACAATTTTAAAACATAAGCCAAATAACCTCTAAAATGGGAAAATCAGTCTGGTGACTAATATTTTCCTTACAAGTTTATCCTCTGAATCAATCTAATATATTTTGCATCATACTCTATTGCCTTTTAAAAATGTAGGCTTCGAGATGCCCACTAAAGCTTAAAATTAAAAGTAATGCTACATTACAGATGTTAGGGAGCACTACTCAAGAAAACTTTATTGTGCAAGCTAAAAAAGTAAAACAGTGAATGCACATATTTACAACAATGAAACCAGACAATATTCAAAGCACCAGAACATTAAGTTTGAAGGTAAAAGAAAAATGTTCAGAACAAACAACTAACATGAATTTGTTTTACAAAAACATAAAAATATGACTAACTGAAAATAAAAACAGCTTATAGATGGGTTTTGGTTTGTAGTTAATGAACACTTGTGTTAGAAAACCTAACATGGACAGAACTTAAAGAGCCTTCCAGTCTATGGGAGACTTTCCTGCCGTCTGAAGCAGGTCGTTGGCCTTTGAAAAATGCCTGCATCCGAAAAATCCTCGATGAGCGGACAGAGGAGAAGGGTGCACAGCCTGCAGGACGTGGTGGCGTTTCTATAATCAGACAGCCGGAATCTGTTAGTTATATAGAAAAAAATGTTAACAGTGCTGAAATGAATAAAGGGCAGACGTACTCTGTTAATAGCAGCTCCTTTTTTCTGCGCGTATGCTCCCCACAGCATGAAGACAACACCCTCCAGATTGTTGCTGATCCACTGCACCACAGCGTCAGTGAACACCTCCCAGCCTCTCTCTTTGTGGGAGTTGGCTTGATGCGCTCGGACAGTCAGTACAGCGTTGAGGAGCAGCACGCCTGGAGAGCCGATTCACAGGAAGAAGCAACAGCAGGTTTGTTAAAGTGCTCCTGTGTTTCATAATTTAACAGACTGCATCTATTAAAAAGTACCCTGTTCGGCCCATCCAGTCAGATCTCCATGACCAGGGTGCTGAAAACCTTTAATGTCTGAGGCCAGTTCTTTGTACATGTTCTCCAAACTGAAAACAAAATGTATGGAAAAGCTGGTGTGAAAAGACCCTCCTGGACTGATTTCAATTTTAATGAGTTCAGATTTGGCATTTTTTTCAAACCTGGGAGGGGGAGGAACTGGTCTTTTCACACTGAAGCACAGTCCATGGGCCTGGTTGGGACCATGATAGGGATCCTGGCCGAGAATTACCACTTTGACCTGAAAAGAGACACACCATTATGCCATTTATTTATTTACAAAGTTTATTCATTTAAAAAACAACATAAATTCAATATACAACAAAAACACAAATCATAAATTAAGTGAAAGGTAGCAGAAGAAAAAATCTTATATCTGCCCCTTTTTCTCAAATAAATAAATTCAATCAAAAATAATCTTCAAATTACAAAAAAGAAAAACAATAAAGGTTTAATTCCTCCTTGAGCAACAATTTGTACATTATACATTTACATATTTCTCCAACAAATCAACCTTTATCATTCTCTTAAATATACACATTGATCCAGCATTTTAACGTCATCCTCCAGATTATTCCAAAATGTTATACCGTGGATTGAAGTACTCCGTTCTTTCAAACTGGTTCTAATTTTAGGTTTAATAAACATCTCTATACCCTTGAGATTGTAAAAGCTCTTGTCTTTTAACAAAATGTAATTGGATGTTTGAAGGTAATGTGTTATTATGAGCCTGATACATAACTGATAAAATACTATAATCAGCCAAATCAAAGAACTTCAATAAATTCAACTGATAAAATAATATATTTGATGGGTGACTAATGCTTTCTTGTGATGATTCTTATGGCTTTTTTCTGTAGAACATAAACAGAATTTGTAATTGTTTTACATGCTTTTCCCCAAATATCAATACAGTAGATTAAATGTGGAACAATTATTGCATTATACAGTATAAACAGAGTTTTATCATTGAATAAGTCCGTTACTTGTACAGTACTTCAATGGATTTGGCTATTTTTGTTCTTAAATGATTTATGAGGTTTCCATGTCAGCTTTTCATCAATGAAGACACCCAAAAACTTCACCTCACTAGCCGTGTTTCCATCCAATTTAATTCGAATTTAGAGCGAATTTTTAAAATTTCGCAAAAAGGAAATGAATAAT
>JARVJO010000394.1:12086464-12101221 GCA_031762555.1 Cynodonichthys magdalenae | reverse complement strand
GAATCAGGCCGTTTCCATTCACCTTTTCTGATGCGAAATTTCAAAATGCGAATTAAGAAACGTTGATGGAAACACGGGATTATAAATCTCAATACCATCGACTCTAAATGGATCATCTACAGTTCTCTTTCTATTACTGAATATGATATAATTATCTAAATTTAACGATAATTTATTAAGTTTAAACTAAGTTTGTATTTTAACAATTTATCAATTATCCAAAGACAGAATGACATGGTATTGATGAATACAACAACAACAACAAAAAAAAGCGCAAGAGATCATCTAATTTGCTTGAGCATGTGTATTTTCTTATGACAATTACTTAAGTTGCTCATCTCTCTCTTACAGTCCTTATACAAACAGTTCTGTCTTCAGGCCTGGGTCTCCCACATTTTCACAGAATTCAGTTTTGTGCTGAACCCCTGCTCTATACATTCTGGATATATGGATTCACATGGATGTGATTCACTGTATTATTTTACATTTCACTTTTTTAGTATTTTTATTAAAGGATGAAACGTCATGTTAACATTTACATTCATTTAATAAATCTGGGTAGTCCACAACTTACATCCCGGATGCCACAGGTCTGAGTCCAGGTGAAGACGTGCTCATCAGGTGGGTAAACAGTGTGGCGTTTTCTCTCGTCAGAAACAAAACTCATCAGCTGCGACACAGATATAAAAGCATTACAGCTGTTACACGTAAACAGACAGCAAAAGCAGAGTTATTCTCCGTCTCTACCTGTTTGAAATATGGCTTCGTGAACTCAGCGGACAGCTCCTTCCTCCAGCTCTCCCCGAACTCTGGTGGCGTTTGAGCGGAAGCGCGTTTCTCCAGCGCCGCTCTCTTGTTGCGGGCGATCCGGTCCAGCTGCTCCGAGGACAGAGCAGCGGTACTCGGGCTGTGCGGCTCCAACTCCGGCTTCTGCTTCTTCTGGATGGTTTTAATAATGCATTGAGCAAAACACAGACTCGATGAGAAAGCCTGGAGGGAAACTGGCTTCAACAGCGGTCGACAAAGCGGCGCTAACGTTCTCATGTTATGCTAAGCGGTTAGCATCACGCGCTTGACAACACTGAGAACACCGAGGTGACCATGAACGCAGCTTTAATCACGCTGCTTGTGGAGGGACAAATAGAAAACTCGCTAATACAAACGAGAAATCTAAGTGTTTTTAGCAATAACATAATATAAAATAAAAATAACCTTTCGTTTTCGTGTCAGTTAAGTTGATATATTTGGAGAAAGAAGTGACACTCACCGGGTCTTTCGCATCCTCCTCGGTGTCATTTAACTCCTTAGAAACCCTCTTCTTCGAGACTGGGGAGAAAAATGAATTAATAGTTTTCTGTCCAATCATTTTTCCACGTGACACTTTGGCGGTGAGCTGAGGCAAACAACCTGAATTAATTAATCATCTAAAAACCAGAGCCAAAACACTGAAGGAGTAGTGGAAATCGATCAGCGTGATAGAAAAGATTCGCGCCAGAACAAAGTGACGACATTTATGATAATGACCTGAGTTGTGTTCAAGACCAGCAAGGAATTGCTAAAACTTAACTTTTGCTGCTTGAAATACAGCAAACACTGAAACACTTTTTGAAGTAAAATGAGCTCTTGTTGATTGTATTTTCTATATTTATGCATCAAATAAATGAAAATATAGATTTAAGAGCGAAAGTAAGATGATTAATTATTTTTCCTGGTATATATTATCCATAAGAATTAAAAATACATAAATCAAAACATAAAGAACAAATCAAGACATGGATGGATGGCACAGGAACCAAAGTATTAACTTTGTTTTTTTTAAATTATGCTTTGTTTTGGCTTCTTCAGGGAAAATAAATGTGCAATGAAGAAGTATCACCTTCACGAAGAGGATAAACGCCCGTGCGGTGATGTCCTACAAAGAAGTCAAAAGAAAAATATTAAGCTAAAGGAAGACAACAGCTCATATGAAGAAGACTCGGATGCAGATGTTGGAGAGTTCTCTCATCCCATTCCTTGGCAAAAACTTGAAGCAGAGGAACTGGACTGTGATTATGCGTTGCTCTTCTCAAAAGGGGAAGCAGATGATCTCTTCACACGGCTGGAGGAAGAGGTGGTGTACTCAGCAGGTACAATATCGGCTCTTTTTCTGTAGAAAATATGATGGGAAATTCAGATATTTTTAAATGACCATTGCTGTCTTTCCTTCTCAGGAGATGAAGCAAAAGTCCAAGTGTTTGGAAAGGTGTATAACATACCCAGAAAACAGGCAACCTATGGAGATGCAGGCCTAACTTATACTTATTCTGGGATAACACGTTTAGCCAGCCCATGGACTCCAACCTTGGAATATATTCGAGAGACGGTCACGAAAGCAACAGGACAGACATTTAATTTTGTCTTGATCAACAGGTAACATGTCACAAACAGGACTAAGGATAAGCAGGGAGACATGGAAGGGGGGGGGGGGGGTTGACTTTTTTGAGCTTTGTATCATGTTATAATGTCATTCTCTCATCTAAAACATACCCAGAGTGTTGCTTTGATTCAATAATGCAAATTTGAGAAATTCTTGAATCTCCTGCAGCCATGTGGAGCTGCCTAAACACTTGCTGGTACAAAGAACCACCTATTTGTACAAAGCTCAAAAGAGCACGTCTACCCTGAACTAGAGCTCTGCCCTGAACTATTGTTGTGAAGCTGAAGCGTTGGAAATGTTAGGAGGTTCTTAAAGAGACAGAGGCCAAATTGTTTAGATAGGCTATGATGTAATGTCTAATTTATTTGTCATATATACAGCCTTTTCATAACAACTGAAGTTAACACAGGCTACGTTCACACTTCAGGTCCTAATGTTCAATTTTTTGACGTGAACATTCACATTTAAATGTGACTTTCATCTGACTCCAATGTCAACTCTCCACAGCCCTGATGCGATCCACATGAGGAGAAGATGACGTGATGTCACATTCAGCTTGCAGTTTGCAGAATTAGCTAAACATGAATGCTACTTGTTAGTATGTTGATTCTGAAGTCTTAAATAAGACATGCTTGTTTAGTTCAGTGTTTATATCTGACTCTGCCTCTGACCGGATGCTCGGGTGCAGCATTTTATATTTGGAAAGAAGCGATGAGCGTATCAATCGAGTAAATTCAGTATCGATGTGCTCAGAATCTGACATTACTATCATGCGTTTCTATGGATTCTCAGTCATTCAAGACATTGAAGATTAAAAGAAGACAGTCGAAGCAACTGGACTTCTGTTCTTTAGCTGAAGACGTGGAGCTACAAGATATAAAATGCACGACTCGTGTTTAGTGTCATTATTATATGGATTGATCCGCTCACCCCCACTTCAGATGTAAAAGTCGGATGAAATGTGACAATCGTTCAGACTGGAGTTGCTTGATAATCATGCAATATGCATCCGATTCAGTATCACATACTGAAACGCCATGGTCGGATTTGAAAAAATCTGATTTGTCACGTTCAGACTGTCATGAAAAAATCCAATATGGATTACATGGGGCAAAAAATTGGATTTGGGTTGCCTTTGCCTGCACTGTGAATGTAGTTAGTTGATTGTGGTATAGAATTGATCTATGTACCTGGAAAATACATAATATGCCCCCCACACACCTTTCCCAAATTTTGAAAAAAAAGCCATAAAGAACAACATTTAAATAATTTAATTTACAGATTCTTAGAGCAAACAGCATCATATCTCAGTTTCTCAACCAGAAAAACAAAATAGGAGGATAAAATGTTCATTTGTGTCGGTGTTCTGTGTGTTATTTTTACAAAAACGTGGATGGTAATGCAGGCCAGCGATGGTACACGTCCCAAATAAAGTGTATGACTTCACTGTTCCTTTTCATTCTCAAATAATAGAAGATCTGATCATCTTGATTCTTCACAAAAGGTGTAAAGTTTGGTTTCTTCAGATTTTAAAAGTGAACGTTCTACGATTGGTGTAGACCAGTGGTGTACGGCATGTTTTCAACATTTCTCTCCTCCTGCACTCCTGATTTAAATGCATTGTGATTAACAAGCTTTTGCAGAACTTGATGGCACGCCAAGGAGTTAATTCAACTACTGAATCAGGCTTGTGGGAGCAGGAAAACAGCTAAAACCTGTAGGGTAGGGTTTCTAAATGTGTCAGACTGTGTTCTCTTGATGTTTTGAAAAGTGCTTCTCCATTTGAATTCCTACTGATATCCGGGAGGTTTGGCTTATGTGTTTTTCCTAATTTAAATCAAGTCACGAGTGCAGGAAGAATACAAAATAAGAATGTAGAGTGGTATGATAAAAGCATCCTGAAGAATATATGAGAGCAGTTCATCTGCAGCCTCAGCTTACTCATCCTGATATTCTCAAATATATTCTTGTGTTTTCCTTTTTGTCACTGCAATTTCAGTTTCTGTTCCTCATCTGGCTTTTCTCTGCGCTCATTCAGATGCTTCTGACTCAGTGTCCTCTCCATATCTGACCTACTTCTCCACCTGAGAACAAGGCACAGTCTCCTATTGGAATATCAAACATTTTAACAACAATGTTGAAAAACTTCTGTACTTTATTCATACAGTGATGTATTACAGCTGGTAGAAGTGTTCTTACTTGGTTTATTTTTCCCTCTCTTGGCTGGAGATTTGCTGCCAGACATGTTGAGCATCTTTAGTTCCTCCTCATGCTTCTTTCCTTTGCGGGGCATCTTCGCTCTGCAGAGCAAAGTATTCTTACTTTAGTCATCTATACATAACACAAAAAGGAAGGAAGTTTATGTTTGGTTGATTGTTTCTTTGTTGTAACAATGCTTCTTGGCAATAAATGTTATACCGTTGGAAATACTGCTAATTTCCCTTTTTAAATGGTGCCACATTTGTAAGGAACATGCATTTGTGGGATGAGCAGTAGAGCTGAGTATGTGGGTTGCAGACATGAAACATTTGCCAAGTTTTTATCTGCCAAACAGCTTATTTTGCTGTTGTTATTGACACTTGTTTTGAGCTTCTGGTACCCCCAGGTGTTGCCAATCAGATGCCCGGTATAAGATTTCTTACCAAGAATCATTGTTACAACAAGGAAATAATCTACCAAACACAAATTCTTTACTTTATGTGCTAAGTATGATATTTTATCATAACTAATTAATTGCATGTACAAATAATTTAACTTTCTATGGCTCCATGTTGCCCTCAGGTTGTTGTTTCTAAGTAAATATGGTTTGATTACAGAATTTCTTCTGTCAGAGGTCAGAATATCTCAGCCATCGACGGCTCAATTTCCTCCCACAAAATGACTTTATTTCTATCATCTTACAGTTTTTAGTCATTGTTTTCTTTCAGAACAAGAGAGGACGTTTTGTCACTTTCTTCCTGTAGTTTGTATTTCCATTGTTCAAAATCAGCCAAGCCTGTCCAAAGTGAACTGTCAAAGACTCTGCTGAGTTTGCTCATTTATGACAAAACCGTGAAGTAGACTTTTAGTAGTAATTGATGCATATTTTGAGATTTTATATATATATCGTGTGACACAAATACAAAAATAAATAAAAATTATGGTACACAGGGGAAATAAATCACATATTTTGACTGATTATATGACTTTAAGACATCAAAACCTTCCAGACATTTTTTTCTGCCTGTCATCAAAATGTAAACCATAGAATGTTAACACATTTTAAACTTATTAAATAAATAATAAATAAATAAGTGAATGCACATTTTGATCACAGAGAATCTGCATTGGTAGAGCAAAATAACAAAAAATAGTAAACATATCATGTTACACCTTCACTAAAGGGGCAACTATTAAAATTGGTCCTTGATTTAAAAAAAAAAAAGAAAGCGAAACGGTTGTAGAAACATAAACACACAGTTAGTCTCGGATAAAAAAGAGAAAACAAATAAAACGATTTAAGTAGGTATTTAAACACATGAATATTACTGCCGCACTTACCGATCAGTAAAGTTTCTCCACCCTTCTGTTGGCTCCGAGCAATCATCGTGACGCAGCAGCTTCACGATCCGTTCACGTTGTTGTCACGCGGTCACATGATCGAGCTACGCCCACACACTGTCAGTTTGCTGCATTTTTACACCAAGAGCATCTGCGGATAATAAATGTCATTATAGTGTAATGAGTGATGTTTTTTTTTTTTTTTTAAATCAGGGCTATTCAAATAGCGACTCGGGGGCCACATCTGGCCCGTGGGTGACCCCAGTCTGGCCGCTGACGAGTTCATTTAAAATAAAATTAGATTTTAAATCAAGACATCACCACCGAGAGAAACATTCAAAATAAATCTTAAATGACAAAGCTTTCTGTCAGAGCCAATGAGTTCATATTAAACAGATTTTAAATCTATAACTGCCAGTTTATCTGAATAGCCCTGATCCCAACACTTTCTATATTCTTTGTAAGAAATGATTTAAAAACTTGACGTGCTGAAATGTGTCTGTCCTTCCTCCAGGTACAAAGACGGGCTGGACCACATGGGTGAGCATCGAGACGACGAGAAGGAGCTGGACCCGTCCTGTCCCATCGCCTCTGTCTCTTTAGGAGCAGCTCGAGATTTCATCTTCAGGCACAGAGACGCTCGAGGAAAAGGAAGCAGCCATCAGATTGAGCCCGTGAAGCTGGAGCTCGCTCACGGAAGCCTACTCCTCATGAACCCGCCGACCAACACCTTCTGGTACCACAGCCTTCCTGTTCGGAAGAAGGTCCTCTCGCCTCGCATCAATCTCACCTTTAGACGCATCATACCGAGCTGAAATTAAAAGCTGGACTCGACATTTTAGACTTGTCGAAATCTTCAGCCACTTGTGTAAATCACTGAAATAAAACAGGTCAACATGTGTTTTAGCTCATCCCACTTGTTTTCTTAGTCAATACTCACTAATCAAGGAGACCAACTTGTTTGTAAATTATGAATAAAGACTTTTTTCTTTAATGTTATTAAAGCAATTTAGCAAAAGATGCTTCATATAGCAGGTAGTGGCATTCAGATCACGCTTCAATAAACAAAATGTTTTCACACAAGAAATAAAAAGCTTAATCACATTTTTATTCTTTTTACTTTATATCAGAAAACATTCATTCAAATACTTCACACAAATACATTCCAGCTCACATGAAAATACAGTAGTGCAAACATCGGCTCTCATTTTAATGTTCCTGGTTTGGTACAAAACAGTTATCTATTGCTCAGAATTAAAAACATCATTCAGGAAAATATACCCAGAAACATCTAATGAAGATTTGTTAACTGAGATGAACAATTATTCTATTGAACACCGAAGCTATTAAACATATTTTCATTAGTCTCCATATAATCATTTCAGTGGCTGAACTTGTGGTTTAATGTTTTAAAATCTGTTAAAAAGAACATGATCCTCAATCATGCAGCTCTGTAAACGATGACTGTGTACAGCTCAACAACATATTAGTTGAAACTTTGTCTTAAAACATTTCTATAATAGTTTACACACACTGTTGGAAATAGGCAGATTCAAAAACAGTTTCATAATGTGCAACAACTTCAAAATAACCTCTCTGAGAAACTATACTCAGTTGTGTTTGTAATTTACAGGCTATGACAAGTTAACAGGAACACCATGAAAATATATTTAATTCATATTTACACAGCATGGTAACCGTGCCGCAGCTCAAATAAACAAAAAGCTGCATGTGTCTCACATTGCTGTCAGGTGTTCCTGTGTCTCTGTCTTGTAAAGCCATGAAACTTACAGAAACTGTTAAATGAGTCGAGGAGCCGTAACTTACATGACCAATAGTGTCGTAAAAAAGTCCCGCAGGTCCGGTATCTTTGGGATTACGATCCTCCTGCTGTGATCAAAGCAGCAGGAAGCGTCCACCGCACGGCACACTCACACACAACGCTCAACCGCCGACACTCCAGGGTGGCTTTCCTCACACGGCTCACTGTCACGGCTGAGGCTCGGCCTTCGAACTCTCTCGTAGAAGAGCATGTAGGCGTTGGAAGACAGCACCTCGTGCAGGCTGGACTTTCGTACCGAGTCGTCCGACACCCAGAGCCACTGCGAGCTGAAAGCAGAGGAGCTGCGTGCTGGAGGAGGGCTGCGGCGGTACGTGATGAAATGTCCCGAGTGCATGTCCCCGTGGTGAACCAGCACAGCCATGAGCTGAAACAAGTACTCCGTCGAGCTGGAGGGGAGGATGCTGGAATCAGGAAAAATGAAAAATAATTAGCTCAGAATGAAACCATCTGCTGGGGTTTTATTTTTCCTGCTGTTGTTTGTCTTTTCAGGAAAAGCAGTACAAATTTATGACCAATGAAACATTTTTAAATCTACGAATGAATTTGCTTTTGAACCCTCTGTCCAGTTAAATTCATGTACTTTCAAAATAAAAGTTTATGCTTTAACAAAAAAAACAAGTATTGAGTTTTGGAACTCAAGTCACCAGATTGAATTCGTTCAGTACAAAAATGCATTTTAAGTATTTGGCCCCACCAAATTTCAACTTACCTGTACTTACACAAAACACATTTAAATATCTACAACCGCCCAGTTTTAAAACATTTTCTTTATTTTCTTGTCTTTATTTAGTTTTTCAACAGATTTAATCAAACACTGTATTCAAATAAAACCAAATAAAAAAACACATTAGTCCCTACACTCTCACATGATTCAGGTTGTTTTCTTATGAGCTCCTTTAAAACAGTCTCAGATCTGTAGAAGATGGTGGCTACTTTTTTGGAGCAACATTTAAAGATTACTACTCAACACAAGTTTGAGTAAATAAAATTACCTTTGAGGTTTTCCTAATGTGTGTGATTTAAATAGCCGGTAAACTTTACCTGAAGTCATACGTTACGCCAAGTTGTGAGTTTAAACCAGGAGAGTGAATAAAGACAGAAGAGCAGGTTCCGTTAGAGAAAGGTTTGTTGTTGTTTTCTGTATCTGGAAGACAGTTCAGTAAAATGTGAGACACCAGAAAGCAAAGCAACTAAAATATGAAGCTCATTAAAACTGCACTTTTAGCAAACACACCGGTCCCATTAGCTTTGGGCATTTCTGTGGAATCGTTTAAACTTTCTGCCCGTGGGGCTTTGGGGGCACATTTGATCCTGCGATGATTCTGCGTGGAGCTGTTGTGTTTGTAGCGATCCATCGACAGAAACTCAGCGAACTGCACGTGTTCCTGCCGCTTGATGGGGGTTCCTTCAGTGGACCACGTCAGCTTTTGTAGATGGACACACAGGCACTGAGGGAGCTGAAAACACAAATTAATTTTGCATTTATTTGTTTTAAAACAAAACTCAAGCTATCAATCTTTAGTGACACAATAAATGCAAAGACCTTTCCAAGTTTTAGTTGTTTAACGAACGTCGTCCTCTGGCTTTCTAAAACTTGGCCGTTTAGAGCTGTAATTTGTTGAAGCTGAAAAAAACCCCAAAAGCAAATGAAAGAAAAAAACACTGCATCTTTTTTTCTCATAGTAAAAAGTTTAATAAATGTACCTTTGTGCAGTTTTCACACTCCACTTCTTTGATTGTTTCGGATGAAATAAAATGCTGCAGGCACTGATCTAAAGAAATAGGCCGACCCTGAAAACAAAAGCACAAAATAATAAAAGAAACAAAGTCGTCATTATGCTGAAACATAGTTGTAAAATTTCACTCCAACACTACATTCTTGCTTACCCACTGAGGAAGAGGGATGGACAGGGAGAGGCTCTCAAAGGAGTCATACCGCACAGGACTCTAGAAATTAAAAAAAATATATAAAAAAAATAAAAATGCACAACAGATCCACGAATCACTTCTAGTCCAAAATAACACAAGCTGATGATATATTTCCAGACTGAGGAAACAAAAGCTCACCTGTATGTTACAGCGCTTACATGACATGTTGCTTGTTAAACGGCCGTGAAAAGGATGCTGAAACTTCCAAGGGTCCGGGATTGGATGAAGAGGAGCTGCCATTCAAACACACGGATGAGAAATATTTTTTTTCTGGTTTTCATATTTAACATTTGAGTTTTATTTTTCATTTCTTACCTCGACTTATGCAAGCTGTCGTTTTGTCTTCTTGATTAGAAAGATTCTAGTAACATCGCACAGTAAGAGTTTTTGAAGCAACAACAGATTAAGGAGGAACAAAAACTTCAGGCTACATAAGTGGGATTGAACGTGAAAGGGTGCAACAGCCAAGAGAAATGTGTGTATTTTTGCAGATTAAAGGTTCTTCTATAGCTTGCCTCGAGTGACTGCACGTCAAATAAATGTGTGACTTTGGGTTGTCGATTTCGCTCCTCCTCCAGAGAAGACGTGAGGACATGAAAAAGTTCATGTGCATCCTTGGAGGAGAAAAAAAAAAAAAAAAACACTGTAGCTTATATTTAGGGATGCACCAATATGAAAATTTCAGCCGATATCGATATCCGATATAATTATTGCTGTTATGGCCGATAACCAATATTTACCGATATTACACAAACACACAAATTATATTATAAAAATACACACAAACACTCTTTGGTCTTTTTCTGATACTGTAAATAAATGACCAGACCTCTGGGCTCTACTTCAGTTATTCCTGGCTACGCAGCATCACTATCACTATCATGATCAAACAGATGCTGCTCAACCAACCATCTCCCCTCCCAAAACAGAAACACAAAGCTAAAAAGTGGAAAATCAATATCGAATGTTAATATTGGCCCAGTTTTACATATCAGACCGATACAGATATTCTAAAAAATGACCAATATCGGCCGATACCAATATTAATGCCAATATATTGTGCATCCCTGCTTATATTTTATTTGTATAAGTCTAAAAGACTCCCCCAACCACACACATTACTGACTCTGTGAACTGACCTGCTCTTCAAAGGAGTTGATGTGCCAGCGGTACAGTCTGAGTATGTCCAGGAGGCATCCAGCATCAAGAACATCTTCAGCCCCAGGATCATCACTGGACAGAGCTGCCAGGGTACGAACCAAGAGTCCAAAAACATAAACATAAGCACAGCAGCTTCTTTACACTCGGCTGACCCACTTTGACAGGTAAAGTTTACGCACCTCGTAGGAGCTGAAGCAGTGTGGTGGACAGCTGGTTGTCCTTACAGGACTGGACTGTGGGCAGACACGAAAACTTCTCCAACCATCTGATGAAGGACGGACATGCTGCCAAGCCCTGAAGCAAGGAGTTCAAGAAACAGGTGTTGCCCAGATTTAGCAGACCTGGAACCATCCCTGCGAAGAAACACAAATAAATACGCTCAAAACAATATCCAAGCTAATAAGGAGGCTGTGCAATGCAAGTGATTTCTGAAGATACTTAAAGCAGATGGCATACAGGTGCTGGTCATAAAATTAAAATACCATAAAAAAAAGTTGATTTAAGTAAATCCATTCAAAAAGTGAAACTTTCATTACACACAGACTGATATATTTTAAATGTTGTTTCTTTTTGTTTTGATGATCATAACTGACAATTAATGAAAACCCCAAATTCAGTATCTCAGAAAATTACAATATTATGTAAAACCAATACAAAAAAAAGGATTTTTAGAAATGCTGGCCAACTGAAAAGTATGAAGATGAAAAGTATGAGCATGTACAACTCTCAATACTTAGTTGGAGCACCTTTTGCCTGGATTACTGCAGCGTGGTGTGGAGTCCATCAGTCTGTGGCACTACTCAGGTGTTCTGAGAGCCCAGGTTGCTCTGATAGTGGCCTTCAGCTCTTTTGAATTGTTGGGTCTGGCATATCCCATCTTCCTCTTCACAATACCTCATAGAGTTTCAACTGGGTTATGGTCAGATGAGTTTGGCAGCCAAGTAAGAACAGGGATATCATGGTCCTTAAACCAAGTACTGGTAGCTTTGGCTCTGTGTGCAGGAGCCAAGTCCTGTTGGAAAATTAAATCTGCATCTCCATAAAGTTGGTCAGCAGCAGGAAGCGCTCTAAACGTCCTGGTAGATTGCTGCGTTGACCTTGGACCTCAGAAAACACAGTGGACCAACACCAGCAGATGACATGGCACCCCAAACCATCACTGACTGTGGAAACTTTACTCTGGACCTCAAGCAACGTGGATTTTGTGCCTCTCCTCTCTTCCTCCAGACTCTGGGACCTTGATTTCCAAAGGAAATACAAAATTTACTTTCATCATAGAACATAACTTTGGACAACTCAGCAGCAGTACAGTCCTTTTTGTTTTTATCTCAGGCGAGACGCTTTTGATGCCGTCTCTTTCGTGGCTTGACACAAGGACTGCGGCAGCTGAAACCCATGTCTTGCATACGTCTGTGTGGTAATTCTTGAAGCTCCGACTCCAGCTGCAGTCTACTCGTTGTGAATCTACTCCACATTTTTGAATGGGTTTTGTTTCACAATCCTCTCCAGGGTGCAGTTATCCCTATGGCTTGTATGCTTTTTTCTACCACATATTTTCCTTCCCTTCACCTCTATAAATGAGCTTGGACACAGAACTCTGAACAGCCAGCCTCTTGTGTCTTCCCCTCCTGGTGCAAGGTGTCGGTGGTCGTCTTTTGGACAACTGTCAAGTCGGCAGTCTTCTCCATGATTGTCTAGTTTACAGAACTAGACTGAGAGTAGAATTGTGATTCTGGCCCGAGTCCGACCCAAACCCGACCTGTGGGTCGGGTCGAAATTATTTGCTTGATGAGCGGGCTGGGTCGGGAGGAGGCAGTAAGTTTACCATGTTGGATGAGAAAAGAAAGAAAATAGAGTGAAGAAATTAGGATTGTGAAAACAATATAGTGCTGCTCGTGCAGTTGTTTAATGCCCCGCCCATTGTGGTGCTGTTTATAAGTGCTTGTGTAACCTTGGGTGGTCAGTTTGTTCGAAACCTCCCAGTTATCTGCTCAGCTTCGTCTCCTTCGCCTCACTCCAGGAAGTGTTTACAAGTTCTGCCTTTCTCAAGATCGCCAAAAAGGTTAGACCATGGTTTTATCACTGCTTTCACCATGTTGTTGTATCATGCTGCACGCTCGTATTCCAAAAAAAAGCGTCTCTCTCCACCTTTCCTCTGTCAACCAATCCAAGAGCAAATCCATGGGCAGCATTCTGCTGAGATCAAAACCATAAACATGTTGTAGCCTACTTGCTCTGAACCACCGGAGAGGAGGTTCTGAAACAGCATGGCTGTGCGCGGTTGGAACAACTGGAGACACATTCGGCTGACGCCAAACCGCATACAAGCGCGTCGGTGGAGATAGAGTTATAATGAAGCTGGAAAGTTTAAAAAAAAAAAGCTAAAAATGGGAGAACTCACTCTACAGAGTCACCAAAGTAGTAAAGTTTAATTAATATAACATGTCGGGTTTGCTTCAGGTTCAGGCCATTTATTTGTGTTAGTTTGTCAAGTCGGGTCGAGCTCGGACATAACGCTGATGGGCTCGGGCTGGGTCAGGTCGGATATTTTAGGCCTGAATGAAACTAACTGAGAGACCGTTTAAAGGCCTTGTTTTAAGTTAATTAGCTTATTAGAGTGTGACATCAGGTGTCTTTAATATTGAATCTTTTACTGAATTTGGGGCTTTCATTAGTTGTCAGTTATAATCATCAAAATTAAAAGAAATAAACATCTGAAATATATCAGTCTGTATGTAATGAATGAATTATACAGGTATCACTTTTCGAATGGAATTACTTAAATAAATTAACTTTTTCATGATATTCTATTTTATGACCAGCACCTGTATATCCTGATGAGTAACTATTAGAGGAGTTTTATTTACATGGAGGAGCAGCCAAGCAAGCTTTCCAAAGACCAGTTATTGTCACTAATAAGTTTAGGAGAAGACATTTAAATGTAAGGCAGGAGCAAACCATCAAGCAAAGAGAAGGAAGATACGGTTTAACCAATAAAGGTAGGTCCAATTTAAAAATAAAGCCAATTCTTACCTCTCTTCCGCTTCTTTCTTTCTGTAATAGGGCCCCACATGACATAAACTCCAGCTACAATTGCCGCTGCTATTCCTCCAATGACTCCCCAGTTTTTTATCATCTTGTTTCTGAAAAACAAACAGAAATCATATAAGCTAATGAAGAAATTAATAGAGACAGGAGAATGAAGAGCAAGGTGGAACAAGAAAAAAATCTGTACAGTTCAGTCTGAATCGTTATAAAGAATTGGAAAAAAGGGACTAAGTCATACTTTGTATTTTCCCGGATAAATGTTGTGATTTTGATGTTAAACCAGTAAACCTAATTGAAATGAAACATATGAAGCAATTGCTTCTTATAAAAAATAATTTTCCCAACAATAAATACATCTTAGCTTGTGTTTTTGTACAACTCTTGCAGCAGATGTAGTGACGAGGATCTTTGGCTTGTTTATTCTTATCATTATTTAGTGAAGTCTGTTGTCTTGAATAACGCACGCTGTGACATACTGAACTATCGACCGAGTTAATCTGGAACAAAACCAACACAAGACGCGACCTAATCACATCCAACGCAGTTTCTAACAGACGCTAGTCTTTTAGATCAGTCTTATCTGACTTGTCAGTCACAAACAAGAGCTATGCTAGCTTTAGCCTTAGGCTAACTTACCAGCTACGCGGAGATCAGGCTGCCCAGCGAAAACTATATTAGCTTCACGAACGAAAAACATCTAATCTGCTGTCTTGGAGGGAAAAAACAGACGTGTCTTTAATATTATCACTGAGGCTGGTTTTTAGGTTCAGAAACATTAAGCAGTGACTGCGTGTGTTCTCTGCTCCTCGGTGCTGCTCAT
>JARVJO010000394.1:12037240-12083117 GCA_031762555.1 Cynodonichthys magdalenae | reverse complement strand
CAAATCACAGCCACATTAATAACCTTTGTAATAAACCAAACTGTTTGTAAATCCGTCAAGATTTCAGCAAGTTAAGCGTATTTTTGTGTGCGTAAATCACTCAACTCAATACAGTTTCCACAGCTACAGCTAGCGTTGTTCTCTGTAATAAGATGGCCGCTGTGTGACGACGCCGGAGACTAAGCTGTAAGAAATCTAGTCCTTCTATTTAGCTATGATCCCAACCTCATTGGCTCATCCCTTTCTCTCCAACTGTCGTTTGCGTGTTGATCATAGCGGTCTCTGATTGGCTGTCTTGAGAATTGTTTATCTCTGATTGGCTGTCGCTTATCTGCGGCATCTCATTGGCTGTCGGTGGCCACCCAGACGCACCGAGTCCGCTCTCCTCGGTGCTGAAATCGCTGCTCGTCGCAATAATGTAACACCGGCGATGAAGCCAAACGGAGCAGCAGTCAAGAAAACACCAAAATGGACGATGACCTGTTTCAACTGAGGCAACTTCCGTGAGTAGACCCCAGTCCGCATTTTGATGCACATTTATTTTAAATCCTCCATTTTCTCCCCCAACATGTTTGTCCGACGCGTCGCCCTCTGACTGCTTGGTGTTTGGTTGACTAGCTCGTTTAAACCTCAGACAACATGACAGTCATCAAGCAGTAGCAAATTCATCTAGGTTAACAAGACGTTGAGCTAAATTAAATCAACTCACATGTCTGATGGTGCTGTCTGTTTACAGTCGGAATCATGTCACATAGGCTAGGATTGTTTAATAAGCAGGTTTGCAGAGAATCTGATTAAGTTATTTGTCCTAACTTGTTTGTTGTGTTTACTGCCTTGACTCAGTCATTATAGATTTATGTAAAACCTTGCTGCACATAAATTAATTAAGCCTGATTGCTCTAAGTGGATGAAATTTAATAAACACAGCGAAACAAAGAGAGTTTTCTTCCTTAAACTGCACAAAACTACAAAAACATTATGGCATTGAAAATTAATACTTCCTCTTAACTCATATAAATCTATCAAACCTAGTAAAATACTATAAAATAAAAGTATAGTCAGTTTAGCAAGGAACTAGAAAATCTGATTAATGATGGATAGATTCATTTTCACCTCTAAAACAATATAAATATCTTACATGTACTGATACTTGGCACAGAAAGTAGTCAGTGTTGTATAATTACAGTGATTAATGCATCATTGGTACAGTCCACTTTCTTTGTAAGTGTAACTATCAATTATCTGCATGTGGAAGAAGATTATAGGCTCCCCTCTGTATAAAGCATGCAAACATGTTGGCATTAATGCCTTTCCCAAGACAGCTGTAAAATCCTCTGACATGGTTTTCCACCATTTTTTGTATTTAAAGCCAAAAATAAGCTCATATCACCAAGGCAACAACCTCTGATTCTAATTTGTGCTCCGCTTTTGCCCAACATGGCACCACTCATCTAAACTCAAAACAAAAACAGAACTCCATTCTGAAAAAATGTACTGAATACTCAACAATGTTTTTCTTCTTTTTTTTATCCATCCTATTTTTGCAGTGTTGTCCGCTTCCGTCACACAGGTGAGAGCACTCGCTCTGAGGAGGATGCTGAGAACAGAGGACAGGAGGTCAGGACAGCAGGGAGCGCTGATCTGGAGCCCGTGACCCTCGCGGAAGAAGCTCCGGTGCCGCGAGAGTTTGCCAATCCAACTGATGGTACTGTACGGTGGAGAGTAAACTGAAGTGATACTTCTCACATTTCCCTCAACCTTATCATGTTTCTCTCATCTTTAGACACATTCATGGTAGAAGATGCTGTGGAGGCCATAGGCTTTGGGACATTTCAATGGAAGCTGTCCATCCTCACTGGTCTGTCCTGGGTAAGAAATGCTCAAACACCACACAAACTCGGCACAAATATAAATTTTCTTTTGTCTCTGCACGTAAATATTTTTGTTGTTTCGGGGTTTCCTGTTTGCTCAGATGGCTGACGCTATGGAGATGATGATCCTCAGCATCTTAGCCCCACAGCTCCACTGTGAATGGCGCCTGCCGAGCCTGGAGGTGGCACTGCTCACATCGGTAACAGTTCAATAAAATATGATTTATTTATATAAAAAGGGGACATTATAATTGAAAAAAAAAAAACACATGACAATTCATAGGTTAAAAAAGCCAGAATTAGACAAAATTCTTAACCTGTGGTCTCCTGGCCATGATGTTTAAAAAGCAATAAAATACAAGAATATAAACACAACAATAACATGCAATAAGGATAAGAAATTGGATTAAACAAATCCTGACACATTAAAATAGAAAAAAAAACATTGCTAGAAGCAATACAATCCAATCCGTTATGAGTGACCAGTAAACATGTGCCACACCATTTGAATTATTAAATATGAGGGTATGAAATAAACATTTGAATAAGAGTTTAACATTATTACATAGGAAATGATATATCATTACATAAATGTGATAAAATCAGTGTTAATATGAACATTTCAGGGGTTCCAAACAAAACAAAATGTCTCCTGTAGTTTGATAATATTGTGTAAGTTTAGGTTGATGCAACCTAAAAACTAAATATGGTGGCATGAATCTTGTCTTTTCCTCTGTGACTCAGGCGGTATTTATCGGGATGATGATCAGCTCTTCTCTCTGGGGAAACATATCCGACAAATACGGCAGAAAGACAGTGAGTTTTGCTGAAAATGTAATAACATTCTTACTTTTCATTCTTTGCAGCAATAGGTGTCAAAACCGTAGTTGTGAGTTTCTAAATGTACAATTTTGAGAAGTATTGGGTGGCAGGATTGCTGCGTTTGTGATGTTTTGCCAATATTTGTGTTCAGGAGATAAATTTGTTGTTTCTGATCGTCCACACTAACAGGGCCTGACTATGAGTGTGCTGTGGACCATTTTCTACGGCGTCATGAGTGCGTTTGCTCCCATTTATGGATGGATCTTGGTCCTTCGTGCGTTGGTGGGCTTTGGCATTGGAGGGGCTCCACAGTCGTGAGTACTCCTCGTTAATCACTTTAAAAAAAACATTATATTTAATGAACTGAGCTGGGATAAACAACAAAGTGTCTTTTCCTGTAAGGGTGACCCTGTATGCTGAATTTCTTCCTATGAGGTCCAGAGCCACATGTATCCTGTTGATTGAGGTAAAAGTAGACCTCTATACAAATTAACGTTGACCACAAACCCTTTTTTATTTTATTTTTGCATTTTAAAGCTTGTGTTTGCTGGCGTTGCAGATCTTTTGGGCTCTCGGCACAGTCTTTGAGGTCCTTCTAGCGATCCTGGTGATGCCCACATTAGGCTGGCGCTGGTTGCTCGGCCTTTCCACCATTCCTCTCTTCATATTTGCTTTTCTGTGTTACGTAAGTCAATTATCCCTGAGTGGTTGTGCAGCACTGCAGCAGTGTGAACATGACATGCTGATTTTACGTGGCTACAGTGGCTGCCAGAGAGCGCTCGGTACGATGTGCTGACGGGGAACCAGGAAAAGGCTCTGGACACTCTGAAACGCATCGCCACAGAGAACGGGGCCCCCATGCCTCTGGGGAAACTTGTCGCTGCCAGACAGGTACGACGCACACGCTCTGAATTAAACACACTCATATATCATACAGTCATTTAAGGACTCGGTTTGTGTTTTCTGTCTGTTTGTTTAAATTAGGAAGACCGTGGGAAGATTCAAGATTTATTTTCATCGCACTTCCGCTGCACCACAGTTCTGCTGTGGTTTATCTGGTAAATGCCTGAATCATCTCCACCCTCTAGCCTTCCCAGTGCCTTCAAGCGTGCACATTTTTAGTTCATGTTTTATGAAAACCTTCTTGCTCAGCGTGTTTTTAGCATGATTTCAAGTTGCATCTGTCAGCGCAGGTTTGCGAACGCCTTCTCCTACTACGGGCTGGTGCTGCTCACCACAGAGTTGTTTCAGGAGGGAGGTGCATGTAGAAGTGAGTCACACACACACACACACACACACACTGCTGGGCACAGTTATTTTCTGAACAAAGTATCGTGAGAAATAACAGCAGATATTTGACTCAGCCACTGCTGTTTGATATCGCCCTCTAGTGTCCAAACAAGATAAGAAGGAGCCCCAGTGCAGCTTGGAGTGTAAATATCTGAATTCTGATGACTATAAAGACCTGCTGTGGACGACATTGTCAGAATTCCCAGGTACATGTTTGTGTCTGTCAGCCAACTCACATTTAATAAACAAAAATGTCCATAATTTAGTCATTTTTACAGATATCAAACTCAACATGGATATGGTAGTAGAGAGTCATTCGCATACTTGGAGTTAATGCAATGTCACAATACAGTGAGACATTGCACAAAACGTTTTTTTAATTCTATCATCATTTTTCATCATTAGACGACATTAGGTTTTCCTTCAATGAAAGCCAGACCAGTGGAGCACTTCAGTTTTTATATAGGGTTGAAGAAGCAGTTCAGGTGTTTCCAATCAGTGCAACAGCTGCTCAAACACTGAATCCGCCGCAGCAACCCAAACTGTCACCCGACAGGGTCGTCACAAAAACATGTTAGTTGATAAAATTCCTACACTAAAGAAATGTAATAATTATTAAATAGTGAATACACACAAACAGGTGTTCAGATCCAGGTGTTTCTCAGATACTCTATGTTGGGACTGCGTTATACCGTGTACTTTTCAGTGAGGCTAAAATCATTATTATATACATGTTGTCTGTTGCTGTTGTTTTTTTCTGTCTTGTTTTGTCCTCTCTCTTTTTGCAGGTGTAGAGGCAGACTTCAAATGTGTTGTCTTGTGTTCTCTCTAGGCTTTACTCTTCTCTTCTATTATCTCCTCGTTTCCCTTTTAATCTCTTTCACCTTTCTCCTTTTCTTTTCTGTTTTCTTCTCCGTGTCTGTTATCTCAAAATAATCCCAGAAGAATTTCTAATAAAGTTTAAATATATGTCAAGTGGAGCATCGTGGGGAAAGTTAAAAGTAAAACTGTTGGGCCTAACCATGACAATCAGACATTAATTCTGAGTTTCACACTGCCGCACAGTGACACTGTTAAAAATAAATAAATAAATAAATAAAAAGTGAATAAAAGTGAGAAAAAAAACATCCTAAAAGTTGATGTTTCTTTACATATTTTGTAGCATTGTTTGTTGGTTTGTGAGGAGGGTCTCCAGCCAGAAGCTAATGCTGTTTGAGGGGTCCTGACATGGAAAAGTTAGGGAACCCCTAAACTAGACCTTTTTTTTTTTTTACTTATGCATGATTAACGACGTTAATACCGCATCAAATAAATATTTAGGAACATATCAGTTTGTAATCCACTAATTTTGAATCATTCTAACATAACCTCGTTCCTAAAGGTAATTTAACTGATTCCTGCTGACATATTTGAGCAACAAACTGCTCATTTTTCCTTCTATCACTATAATCTGGTGCATGGTTATGATCTTGATTGGTTTCAGGACTCCTGGTGACTCTGTGGGCTATCGATCGACTGGGACGGAGGAAGACCATGGCGTTGTGTTTCCTCATCTTCTCTCTGTGCATCATTCCTCTGTATGGCTGTGTGGGGAGGTGAGCTCGCTTTGAGTTCGTTTTCCACGAATCCTTCATCCATCTGCGCTCACTAACACTGGCTCATTCCTCACAGAGCGTCCATGACCGTGTTGATTTTCATCGCCCGAGCGTTCATAGCAGGAGGCTTTCAGGCTGCTTATGTTTACACTCCAGAGGTAATAAATCCTGATAAACTGCAGCTTTAGCTTGTTTCTTTCTTCTTTTTTTATTTTTGTAAAAGAGAAACAGAATTAAAGCTTTTTTTCCCTGTATTTTCTGCAGGTTTATCCCACAGCGACCAGAGCTTTAGGTTTGGGAACCAGCAGTGGAATGGCCAGAGTTGGAGCACTCATCACTCCGTTTGTTGCACAGGTAATGTCTTAAATCTGTGCAAAATGTGACACAAAGCTGCATTGGTTTAATCTTTTGAATTTGACCTGCAGGTGATGTTGGAGTCTTCTGTGTACCTGGCGCTTTCTGTGTACTGCTGCTGCTGCCTCCTTGCTGCCGTCGCCTCCTGCGCTCTGCCCATTGAGACCACGGGCCGGGGTCTGCAGGAGTCCAGCCATCGCGAGTGGGGACAGGAGATGATCGGCCACAGTTCAGGAGGGATCCCTCACTCCAGCTCCGGATCCGGATCCCAGGGCTGAGGGCGGACACACAACCAGAAGGGAAAAGCAGAAACAAGAAAAAAAACTAAAGCTAATTTTTTTTTTTTTTTGGCCTTCGTCTGTGTTTCTTCTGTTTAGACACCACAGTGGCATCAGAGAGCCAGACAGCACCATCATTTTACATCACTGTGTTTATAACCTGTTAACACCATCACTGGAGTGTTTTTGCCACTGTTTAACTCCACACAGCGTGGTTTAGTCAATGACCTACAGAAGTGAAAGAGCTTGAACAAAGTGAAGAAGTTTCCCAAAGCAGTGAAAGTGTAAAAAAAATGCTCCAAATAAAAAAAAAAAAAAAAAAAAGAGACTTAAAACTAAGTAATCAGTTTGTGGCCCAGAGATCAAATCTGAGATATCAGCTTGTTTTAGTTTATGGAGCATCAGTACTCTCATAGAAAACAGGATTATCTTGAGCAAACTGCCTGCAGTCAATTATTCACATTATTAATCTTAAGTGTTTTCATTTCATCTTTGGTCAGTATTGTTTGTTTTAATGGGAATGATCATTTTGGCTGGAAAATACAGGTTTTATTGAGCCTATGTGATCATATCTACTAATGCTTTGGTCAGGACACTTATTTCCTCACAGCGTAACAATTTTATAAATCCTTGAGCTCAGCTGCACACCAGAAAACTCCAGTATTTGTCAAACGTTAACCCCGTTTTCTCATCTGTGAGCTGCTGTGTAAATCTGTAGATCAGGGTGGAGCTCGTCTTGTTAAATGAACATTCTGATAACGTTTAAAATAATCATGCACCTAGAAGATTGGTGATATATGCTGACCAGCTGAGGAAGATGTGTGGTTTACTACTGAAACAACTGTATATAAAAAAATTGCTGCTAAAAACTGAACTTTTTAAAAGTAATCACAGTAAAATAACCCATGCGTCTTATATGATCAACTTTAACATCATAGAAACTGAATCATTCTGCTGCAGATAATAAAAGTAGAGCTGTTAGATAATTGGACTGTAAGTAGTTCTGTTCATGATGAATTCAAATAAGTGATATCATGCTTATTTTGAGAGTTAAAAAAATACAAAATTTAATCGGAGTATGTGATTGCCTAAATTGACTGTGTCTACATACAAAGTCTGTGATTTATTTTTGAAAAAGGTGTTAATGATGCTCAGACTGGCTTTAACACTGCAGACCCAACCCTGACCGTCACCTGGACATGATGCTCCCTCTCTGTAAATAAGCTGTAAATAGTTCGTGGAGACAGATTTGCCAAGCACGGGTCCAACGAGCCGACTCGCATACCTGCCAGTGTTTGAGGTGTAGTGCTGCATTAAGTGTCTGTGTGCACAGATTCTTGTCGATGCACTGGATGTAAATGTGTATGATGTGTATGATACTACAGTAAATAGTCTTTCAAAACCAGGCAGTGGGTTGATGTCTTTTATTGTTCAAAAAATAAAGACAGATTTAGTGCTTTTACAACATACATTTATAAAAAGAGACATTTTTCTTTCAATTATTCAGTCTTTATGGATTTAATCCATCTTTTAAATATGATTAAAAGCAGCCTATTTTCTTAGTGTATTTATTACCTGTTGGCTTTAAAACTTGCAGAGAACATGGAAAGTGCTGATGTTGAATTTTTTTTAAAAAGCAGCATACCATTCCTCACTACAGGACACAGAACTAAAGGCGAGCTTTAGGACGTTTGCCTTTTTCTTCCACAATCTGACCGAAGAGCCTCGCCGCCGCCTCAGCACAGCCTCTGTGGATGGTGAGTCCGAAACCTCCGTGACCGTAGTTGTGTATCACCTGTTTGAGTGATGCAGTGTTTAGAAGCAGGAAAACAAAGCAGTCGACGTGTTAAAGTTGCTGTAATGTTCACCTCTATTGCAGATGAACTGGACTGAATGGTCTCCCGCTCCAGTCGGACTTTGCTGCGAACAGGTCTGAGACCAGACCAGTCCTCCACTATCTTGGCATGCTGAAGAGAGAAAAAGATACACACAAGCAGGACTTTTAGTAGAAAGAAAATTGATTGTGAAAACAAATGATATTGACACATTTAAAGGTTGCCAAATGAGTTTAAGTATATCAAAAGCAAACATGTGAGCAGCCCAGAAAACTCAAATACTTTCAGCAGAGACAGAATATTGTTTGTTTGTTTGTTTTCCTCCCTTCTGACATAATCTCACCTGAAGACTTGGCTCCAGCTTACAAGCTTCTTCCCAGATGTGTTCATGGTCAATGGAGTTATTTTGTTCGCTCCAGTTTCCCACTTGGAAAACTCCTCCGACTGTCACAAGACGACTCCTGAAGACAAGTTCTGAATTCAGCTCTGACTGACACGTGACGTAGACAGGAAGGGTTCTCAGTGCAAAACGCTCTTTAACTCCTAGTATCTGTGTGATGATGAGGTGTTTATCAGTCTGTCGTGTTGTTATTACCCTGGAATGATATATGGTGAATTATAGACTCCATCTTTAAGGCTGTGGGTTATAATCCAGTGCTTTAGCCAGGGGGCGTCCACCTTAAACACAAAACATAAAAGCTCTTTCTTTTATCTCTTTAAAGTTATTTATCCAAACTGTCTCATATGTTGGAAACTTCTCACCTTTAGTATCTGACCACGGCCTGGTTTAAGATCCGGGTCCGGCTGCAGCTCTCCTGATCTGACCCCAGTGCAGTTTATAATCACATCTACCCCGGCTTCAGATAGCTAAAAACAGCCAGGAACAATAAGAGACATTGTTATGTTTAGTTATGTTATGGCGACAATCTTTACTGGATGTTAGAAAATGGGTGCAAGCAGCTTTTCTAAAACCAGCACTAACCTTTTTAAATGACTCAATTTTTTTGTGGTAAAATTTCACGCCTTTATCTTTCAACCTGTAAAACAAATAAAATAAATAAAAATTAAAAAAAATACAACATTTGAACAGTTGTTATCAAAAAATTAGGAGAGATTTAGTGTTTTTACAAGGATTACTGTAATTCATTTTGGTCCTGACCTCATTCAGACCAGCTGTTAGCTCATAAATCCAGTCAGAATTATACAATTTTTACAAATTGAGGTTGTTCTAAAAGTCATCTACAACAGGTAAGATATTGATTATAACATTCCTCTGAACTCCACTCCAAAAATGTAAAACATCTCTGTAACAAACCAGCAATCATAAATATATGGAAATGTTGAAGTTTAAAGCTTAAAATTTTTTTTTTAAATGATTGCTTTTTTATTAGACTGTGTAGAAAACGTTTTTAGATTGAAATAAAAAGTACTCTGGTATACAAATTAATTTTAATAAAACACTATTAAAATGGTGGCAGAATAAAAAAAAAAATCAAAAACAATTTTCAAGCTTTAAGTTTAAAAAAATACAACTGAGGAATGAACATAACATAAAAGGTAACTCTGAGATGGCAGCCAACGTTTTCTATTTACCTACTGATTAATAAGTTTCCTTAATAAACTGCATGAAAAGGCACTGAATGAGATTAAATTCTTATTTAAAGAGTGTAAACAGCCACCCAGAAGGCAGTGTGGTGAACATAAACAAGGAGGAAACATGACAATAAATCAAAGATACTAAAATTGACTACAAAATTCATATTACTGGATCAGGTAACAAATGACAAAAAACTAGAGATAAATAAATTTAAAAAAATCTGATTTGCAATCAGTAGAGGTCATCACTCACCAGTCCATCAGCCAGGGTAAATATGTTTTACCTTCCACCATGAGAGCTGTGTTGAACCAGCCATGCCTGGAAAAACATAGAAACTGAACATGCCACTGAAGTCACAGTCTTATAGAAACTTTTTACTAAAATAAGACAAAATGTTACAGAAGAGATGAAGTGCAGGAAGATTGAACAAACAAAAAAGTATTCAGTCTATTCTATTTTAGATGTGCACAGTTGTAAAGTATTAGCTGCATTTTAATATTCGCTGTACCACTGAAAATGCTGCAGTTATGTTTAAAAAGAGCTGACAGCCAGATTAACTAATGTGCCTGCAGTTCTATAATTCCATTTCTATTTTTGAGCTGCTATGACTAAATGTGGGCAATTATATCATTACCTGTGTTGATCTATGTGTTTGTTTATCTGTCAGCAAAATATCTCATGAACTAGTTGATAGACTTCGATGAATTTACAGCTAAATAAATAACAGCTAATCAACCCTAACAAACACAAAAATGGCTGCGGGGGATTTAATTTTGCAGAAACTGAGCTAAAATTTGGTGTGGTAGTAGCTGAGAGGCACTGCAAATTCAAAGCCCACAAACTAAATATTTAAAATCTTTGTTTTAAAACATTGGCTTTAATTATTGGAATCAACCTGGTCTGTCTGTTAGCAAAATATTTAATGAGCCATTGAATAAACCTTTATGAAACTCTCAGCAAGTAATCATTGGATGAACATCTACAACTGATTAACTTTTGGAGCAAACTCAAAATCCAGACGGCAACTACAGCTCAACCTTAGTAAACTGAAAATGGCTATAATTCAATTTTACAGAATTTGAATGGAGACTGTGTGGTAGTAGCTGAGAGTCCTTCCAAACATATATTCCAAGCACCAACAAATTCCATGAGATATCACAATTTGCTCAAGATTCCATAACTTTTCAAGATAATCTGCTCTCAATTTCAAACTCTGGGCTGAAAGGTGGCGGGCGATATGCTGTTCTTCTAGGAAAGCTGGTCATTTATCATCAGGGAGAACTCACTTGTATCCAGGAAACATCTTAATTTCTCGCTCTGTGAGCTGTCTGAAGCCCAGGACGATGTCTTTAAAGGAGGGCTCCTGTAATCACAAACAAATTATTTACAATTACAATAACACCACAACACTAACATGTTTTAGTCGCGTTAGCAGGCAGAATTCCCATCAGTGAGGCCTCTTTTTAGGTGACTGGCCTTTGTCCATCAGAACAAAGCTCCACTTCAGTGCAGCTGAAACTCACAGAACTTTATCTATACTGGTATGTAATAAACATGTAATGGTTAATTTGGAGTGAAAATTGCAGCTGTTTTTACTCTTTTCCACTACGCTAGACTTCTGTTCTTTAGTATAAAAAGGCTAACAAGGCCCAATCTTATCAGTGAAGTATTTATAAACCACTTTTAAAGACAAAGGCTGTACTCACTGGAAGTGGATCAGTGCAGAGGTTGTAGCCCGACTGAAGGAATATACCCATTTTTATAGACTCTGGGGAGCTCAGCCACTTCAGCAAGTAGTCAAACGTCTCCTTATTCCATTTACTGAAAAGAAACAGTATTACATTGACGATAAAGGCAAACTAATAAGAAAATTAAGTGGACAGAGAAAAAATGGCACACACGTTTCCTGGACGTTGCCCTTATCGTGAAGGTAGGGCTGCCAGAAGCCAGCAGCTCCATCGCTGGTGGTCAGTGGAGTGAAACGGTCTGCATACACCTCGATGGTCAGTGGGTGGACTTTGGAGTGAAACTGCTCATAGATGCTCTGAGCTGTGGACAGGCCAATGACTCCAGCTCCTATCACTGCCACCCGCATCTCTGCACTGAAAAACATAAAACAAATATAAGAAAAAGTGACATTAATCACCTGGAGGATCCTCTATTACCTCAAAAGTTTTGTTCTGTCCATTAATCTGTTTATAAATGAAGACGCGCATGAAGTTATGAATGCAATTGGAGATGTATTGAGAAGAAAATTTAATAAGAAGGTGAAAAATCACAAAATTCACTAATAAGCGGATATGTACAGCAGACATGTCGGATAATGTACTTTCAATCGATGAAACAAGTTTATTTATGCGAGTGAAAGAGCTGCACAACGCAGACAGTCTCCATATAATGTCTAACCTCGCTACAAAAGTTTCAGAAAAGTTTGCCCTTACCTCCTTCCCGTTTTAGTCCACAGCCGCGACTCGCAATGACGGAGGAGGACCAGCTGGAACTAACTGTCACATGGACAGGGGCGGAGCCTGAAGCTGCGTTCATGTCCCCTCGTTCAAACCAATACCAAAACGTGTTGAGCAGCACACGTTCTGATGAATACAAAATCCTAACATAAGGACAATCCTCTAAAAGAAGGCTAAGCGCTGGACAGAAACTGAGTGAAAAGGGAGCCAAAGTCCACCTTTTTACGTCCCAAGAGACATGTTTCTGATTTATTGGAAGCAAAGTACAAAGAAATGAGGGACGACTGAAGGATTGTTTACAGTGCTCTACAGTGCATAGTTACAGTTTACAGTGCATATTTTTTTATATGCAGATGTACTGTATTGTAAGGTTATATAAATGCAGTGGGGTAGAGCTGTCACCTCTCAGCAAGAAAGCCACACTGTCACCACCTGGCCTGGGGCCTTCCTGGTTGCTGTTTACATGTTCTCTCCATGCACCAGTGGGTTTTCTCCAGTTTCCTCCCAAAGACAAAAAACATACAGTACATGTTAGGTTAATTGGTAACTCTAAATTGTCCCTAGCCGTGAGTGAGAGTTGTTTTCTGTGTGCTTAGTAATGGACTTGCAACCTGTCCAAGGTACCTCGCTTCTTGCACAGTGATTGCTAGAAATATAGGCCCTAGCTGCAAGCGACCCAAAAAAGAAAAGTAGGTAAAGAAAATAGAAGGATAGATAAACAAACAAGTGTGGTTGAGCTAACATTGTTGAAAGTGAGATTTACAGCAAACTTGAACAGCTGCAGCAAACACAACACAGAGACTTGTTCAGTGAAAATCTGAGGCAATGGCCTGTAAACTGATGCAACACCGAAACTGCTGCAGCTGCAACAATAAAACTGTGATAAGAAGATCATAGCCCAAATTATACCACAAATTCTGCAACAATAAAAATTTTCATCAAACATTTTTTTTCAAATCACTGTACTGAATTGCATTTTTGTTGTATTTTTGCAGGGTTATTTGGTAAACCTTAGGTCAGATGTTGTACTCCGGTCGTACTACATGGTGAAGATTAGCCTAAACACAGGACAGTAAGGGGGGGTCAAACAAATCACAAAGTTGAAACTATCAACTGATTAAATAAAACCAAGGTCAAAGACCAAATCTGGAAATTCAAAACTCCCAACTTAAATTAACAAAATGATAAACTGAGCTAAGCATAAAAGTGTCAAAGAGCAGGAAACAACAGTATGTGTGAATATTAACAGAGGATCTGACAAGAGCAAACAGAACCCCCTCCTCATGATGTAATTTGGCGAGTGGGCCTGTGGGTAAATGAGAAAGAGAACAGGTGCTGACACAGGAAACTTCGGTCACATTAACTGGAGTTTAACCTGGTCTAATTAAAATGACATAACTTTAAGAAGAAAAGTTTTATTTACAAGCTAAACAGCAAACTTTTTAAGAAGTTAAAAGTATTCAAATTGAATTTAAAAAGCAAACACTAAATAGAAAAATGCAATGTGTGTGGAATGACTGCTGAAATCAGAAGGTGAAAAAAAGTTGTAACAGCTAAAAGATGGAGAACACTAGCTAAAAATGCAAAACACCTGCTAAAGCAGTAAAAAGTTAACTAAAAGATAAAAGTAACAAATGGTAGTTTGAAGCTAAAAGTAGATCAAGAAGTAATATTAATAAGAATATAAATTTCAAAAATTAAAATTTTATAGCACCTATTAAGTGAGCTGAACATTTTGACTCATTAGTGGTAAAAGAAGCACAGAGTATACAGAAGAAGTTGAATTACAATTAATAAACAGAGAATCCCCCCAGAAAACAGTGTGGATGTTGATAGATATAAACATTAGTGGATCAAAATGGCATCACCAAACGAACACGTGACAAAAATAAAACTGTAGGTTGTGCTAACAGATGTGAAACTTGCAAGAGTAAACAGAACATGACACCAGCTAAATAAATAAATAAATAAATAAATAAATAAATAAATAACACAAACCAAAGCACCACATGTCCCCTGAACCATCTCCGGGTTACTGCACCTTCCCCATACATTTTCGAACTCAGCTTTGACCTGTCATGTGCATTTACATAAAGTTACTTACTTCTTGACCTCAAATGATCTGAAAACAAGCAAAAGCAAACTAATTCGGACTACACATTAATTTATAATGGTGTCAGTGAGGTTTATGGGTTAGTTACTGTATTACTAGGTTTATGACCGTCAGGGGAGGATGGGGCCTTGAAGGCAGCACTTCCTCAAGTTCCTCAGTCCATCCTGCTGAATATCAACACCGTGTCTCTGCCTCAGCCTCCAGTTTGTGTGCAGGGCTAAGTGTGGTTAGCTCAGCAGCTAGCTGCAGCTCCCCAGGCCACAGCGGCCGGCGTTTGGTGCATCATCCCCGGCTTCTCAGCTTCTTCTTCTTCCAGCCATGGCGTTGGTAACACTGCAGCGGTCCCCGACCCCGAGTGCTGCTTCCACAACCAGCACGGCTAACACGACCGCGGGGGAGGTCAGTGTGACACCTTGGGGGAGTCAGAGATGCTCCTGTGTCTGGTAGCAGTGAGCATGAGGAAGGGGATGCTGCCAGAGGGAGGCCCGCTGATTGAAGCTAAATTATTAGCACCGTTATGCTAGGTTTGGTTGTTAGCTAATGACTTTTCTCAAATGCTGCTTATTTATTATTATAACTTGCATATACTTTGTCAGCATGTAAATATATAAACTATTAAAAAACAGCAAGTGTGTTAAATGTTTTTAAGGCTGGCGTTAGCTTACTTTTATAAGTATCTTGTGACTGATGCAAGCTGTAGCTAACAAATTTAGCTGTTTATTATGTGACTATCTGACCCTGAGGGATTTCTTTACATCCCTCTTGTTTATCAAAACGACGACAGGATGTTGTTTACCCGGTTTAGTGTGGAAAGTTATGATTTTATTAGTTGTTAACAGGATAGTTTGTTGTTCTTGTAGCCCAATTTGTATGTAAAATCACCAACAAACATCTAAAGATAAACACAGTTCAATTTATTAACATAATATCTAAGTGTCAGTTTCCATTAGCATTGTCTGCTGGTCCTCTTCTAAAAGATAAATCGATTTCCTGACTGACAAACATTTATAAGGGGATAAAAATGCACGGATTGATCCTAACAGGCTACAGTAGTGGAGAGGCACAATTTAAATACCTTTTATTCTAGTCGCTGACATAAACAATAAGTGATAGTATTTACCACATATAGTAAGTTTGACTATTTCCCAGCATATAGCCACCAGGTGGGGGCACTACTCACCAGCTGCAAACAGATGAGCTCACCCTGTTCTGTTTTGCATACAACCAGATAAATCAAAATTGATGTCTGCATTTGTATCTGCTTAATTTTATTTGTAAATGTGATTACAGCATTGCAAATGTTTGTGTTAGAGCTGTTGCAAATGGGCTTGATTTTTTAACAGTATTTGAAGTGTTTGCTGCAGTCAAATGCCATAACATAGTTACTTAATGTAAATAGATCACATCTTGTTAAGGAATTTTTTGTTTTATCCCTGGAACGTCACTGTAGGTTGAATTTTGCGTCCAGGTTTGATAGAAAAAGCTGACTGAAGTCTGCTGCAGCTATGATGTCATCTGCTCCTGAGGGGTGGGAGGGCGGGA
This sequence comes from Cynodonichthys magdalenae, assembly GCA_031762555.1. Taxonomy (NCBI): domain Eukaryota; kingdom Metazoa; phylum Chordata; class Actinopteri; order Cyprinodontiformes; family Rivulidae; genus Cynodonichthys; species Cynodonichthys magdalenae. The sequence continues at coordinate 12,067,355 of JARVJO010000394.1, read as the reverse complement.
GGGGAAGTGTTGTACTGGAGTGAAGGGAAAAAGGAGCTTAGGTAAACAGGCGTGTTGAAGATGCAGGTATAAGGTATGCATTGTTTTCTGGCCACAGTGTTTAATCTGTGTCAGTCAGTTCTAGAAATGGCATTTCTGGACTTGTATTATTTTTTTTTTCCTGCTGAGTAATCATCGGCAGTGGGTAACCAAAAATAGACAATAATCTCTTGAAGCTTATCGCTTGTTTCTAGTGCCAGTTCTCGTGACATCCTCTAATTTTGTAATCGTGTCAGGTATTATTTAAGTGTCTTACCTTAAGTCATCACCCCCACATTTTTGCAGATGCAGAAGTACTTTATTTTATTTGAGTAAATCAAAAGTTTCCACACTATAAGTTGGACATGCATTTAGATATTCTTGAAATAAAGAATTGAAGTGAAAGTTTTAAGAAAATCCTGGAAGCTTTTTTGGCTGCTGCATCTGCTGTTACATGAAGTAAAAACACACCTGTATTTTTCATACCAACACTGGAATGTGCTCACAGCATCATGTTTAACAGATGTCAGGATCAGTTTATCTTAATTGGACATAACTGTACATATTTCTCTCGACACCTATGTCAAACTATACTGCTCTTAAACCAACAATCCCTTGTGTTGAAACAAAATGATCTCATTCGTACTAATGTCAACAGCTTATCTCATTCAGCTTAAAAAATGTACAAATATGTCAAGTTGGGTATTGATGTTATAACTGTAGTGCTTTGGCACAGATCATTTTGTTGTAGGAGTTGCAGCAGTGGTACTAGTGGCATTAAGAGGCCAAGCAACATTTTATTTTGTATCTCAGTTTTTTCTCTTGTAATTTGAAGGATATATATCATTATTTTTTGTAGAACATGAAAAATACCTTATGAACTAATACATCGTAGCTCCTCCATAGTTTCCTTGTGATGTTTATTTATCCATTTTTATGACTTGTGTTTAAAAACGGCTGTAGCTTCTGTTATCTGCCAGTCTGAGAGTGTTTATTCATAATGCAATCAGCGTTTTTCCCCCAGTATGGTGTTACTAATTTCACTTTATCTATTTACAGGATTTTGGGAGTGAAGATGAACGGCGAATAAATCAGAGGTACGTTTATGTAAAAGTCGAGTTTTGCCTTTCGGTTGCATGGTACACGCAGCAAAACGACTCTCAGGGTGTAAACAGGTGTTTTTTTTGACAAACCGCCTGAATCTGCTTTTGACTCATGCCTTGAAATCTTGAGTGGCGGCAGACAAGCTGGCATCAACAAATGAGAAGAAGTGTCATCAAACACCTGTTTGTCTGTCTTGCTGGTTCAGTGGTTTGTTTTTATTAGTTGACGGAAAAATCGTCGTTCAAGTAACATGTTGAAAAATTAATTTCTCTTTGGCTTTTCCACTTGTTTCTGTATTTAGCTATTCAACAGATACAAACGATAAATTTGTCAGTGGGATGTTTTGACATTTACTGAGTTGGTTATTATTTCAATTATGAGTATCTGGGTGTCTTTTTAGGAAGGTGTTTTGGTGATATGTAGAATAGCAACCAAACTGTAAATCAAACAGTGATTCGTCTTCTTTATTATGTTCAAACCAAAGCTATTTTAACACCAGAACTGAAAAATGAAGCAAGTTGGACCTATAAAACATACATAATGTTGGAGTTTAATAATTATACGGAAAGCATATATATCTAAAAAGAAGACACACAATTGGATGGCGTTTTAACACAAATGGGGTAAATCAGTGAGAGCGATTTAATTTCCATTTACAGCAGATTTGCACAATAGCTTGTTAGCACAAAACTGACTTGTCAAGATGGTACAGTGATAACAGGACAAGCTTTTATGTGTCAGTCATGTTGACAGAGTTCTTTGTTCTTTTGGGTTGTTCTTTTATTAGTGAAGAATCTGCTGTGTGGGGTTTGTTGTATTTCACACAGTTATGAGAGAAACCTTTTCTTCTAAATATATTTGAAAGGCATGAATCATAAAGAAATAAACCACTGTTTCTGACCACGAGATATGGCCTACTAACTGTTCAGTTGGATTTCCGTTATGCAATATCCTATGTGATATCCCCAAGCGATGCATGATCTTATGCACAACGCGAGCCTTGACTTGCTTCTAGATGTCTTTCATTTTTTTGAAGGTCTCATAAGCCACATTATGCAATCAAGCTGGCAGTAAATTTGTTTTTATAGAATAGGCGCGTTGAGTAGTGTTTAATTTGACAGACAGATTTATCAGGGTGAACTGATCTGGTAAACCAGTTGAAAGGTTACATCTGTTGATGGACAGCTGAAAAGCTGCCAAATTGGAATATTTGTACTTTCTGTTCCTGGCTGACCTTAATAATGATGAAAAGCCCATATAGTTGACAACGATCGACATAAATATTGGGCTGGTGTCTGTGGCAATAAGCCAAAGAATGATTTCACTTACTCAGCTTGTGTGCGAAAGAATTGAGCAAGGGACGTCATTTAGATTCAACTTGTTTAATGAGTGTTAATTTAATGTTTGGGTGGAGGAGGATTCATTTAGCACAGAGGGGTCAGATTGTTACAGAAGCCCATTGAAGATTTTTATGCATTCACGGGGCTCTCTGGTTTTAAGTGTAGAAACCAACAAGAAATATAGGCTGGAGCAGAAGTGCCACATCTCAGTCTTTCATGTGTGCTTTTTTCTCCATCAATACAATGGTGTCATTTATTTTTTTGCTTTGCCCTCTGATACCTGAGGAGGTTCCTCCTTCTTGTGCCCCTCCTTCTATTTACCCCTTTTTTAGGAAAATGCCAGTATTATGCAACAGACAACCCAGAGAGAAAGTTTTTTTTCTTTTTTCTTGTGCTTGTGTCTGGAACACACTCCAAAGACCATGACTAAACCAGCCTGGTAACAGGCTCTTTGTATCCTTTTTACAGGGTGACTTGAAGCAGCTTTCTCTCATACCTGTTCATGCAGTGACTTGGAGCTCTAACTTAGAGGACATCTGGCCTTTTTTTACTCTGTTTATTCCATTTATCTGGATATTGACAGAGCTATAAATCAAACCCTCACACTGTGATGTGCTGCCTTCTAAACCAAATGCTTTTAAAGCTTGACCTCAAATTCAAAGGAAGTTCCTTTTATCCCTTTATGTCTCTCTGGTCTTTCTGGTTCTGACACACAAAACCGCCCAGAGCTCTATATGGACTGTCAGTGAGCTTATAACAGTTTGTTAAATACTGCCGGTGATTATCAAATGTTGTCCGGTTGCTGTCGGGTTTCTGTGAGTCATCAAAGTCACCCAGTTCAATAGTTGTTTCGGTATTTGTGTTTGGAGACTTTATAGATTTGTGTCTGAAGAAAACTACTAACTCTTTTCAAGAGAAACAAACAAAGAAACAAACACAAATTCAAATGATCTTTAGTCCTCTAAGCATGTACAGTTTTCAGCTGAGTTTGTGTGTCTGTTTTCACAATTATATTTCTCAATTTGTGTTTTCATACCTACTGTAGAAATATTTTTTCTTTTATTTTTTTAGGGTTTTAAAGGTATGTCCTTTGTAACCCGTTATAATCCCAAATAATCTCAGACTGTGTGTTTGATAGGGGTACATGTGAGTGAATGACAGCTAGCACTGGCCACTTGAAGCAAAGACACAAGCTAATCCCTCCTTTATAAGCCTGTGTATAATGAGATTGGGGAGTTTTGGGACGATGCCAGTTCTTCTCGCTGCCTGTTCCACCTTGGCTTTGCTCATGTGTTGAGATCTGTGGAGGCTCTACCCTCGAGTCTGTTTGGGCAGTATCTGCTTTTTTCCTCCCAAGAAGTTCCACTTTGTAAACACAGAGAACATGAGGCTTTCTCATTTGGTTTAGGTGATTTTGCTTCAGGATCACAAACTTAAGAAGAAACTCATTCTTCACTGTGATGATGCTGACCTGAAGTTTAAGGGGAGTACAGACCTCCACTCAGATTATGATCAACTCTCTAGATTCACGCCTGCAGTCTTGGATGTTTAACCGTCATTATTCTACTAAAAAACTGTCACAGGAAGAACCGACTGAAGGACCTGGGACTCTGGTTGTGTGAGCCTGAGGCTGCGGGTGGAGGCTGCAGTGTATCGCTGCAGGCAGGAGGCAGACTCAAGCGGAGACGCTCAGATGAGGGAGGAGGTAGAGGCATCTGGAGGGAGTGGCCTCTGAACTGACGGCTCTGCTCTACAAAGCCTCACAGATGAGGGCAGACATTCTGTCAGTCTGTCACTCAAAAGGACAAAACCAAAGCCACTGTTTCTTTTTTCTCCACGATGAAGAACAGTTAGCTCGCACCAGAGGGGCCTGGGTTTCACTCCGGTCAACAGGATGCATCTGGTCGTAGAACCCATTCAGGAGGTCATGATGAAGATGCTGCCGTATTTTGTAGAAAATGCTGTGTTGACTCAGAGGGAGATCAACCGCATGTGAGTTTTGCTGACTTTTCTTTAACCACATTGTGAGAAGTTGCCTCATTATTTTAGTTTTGAATTGTTTTAGGAGCAAGTTCCAATTAATTTTTTATTGAAAATGTACATGTGCATTCATAGTTGTCTGCTAAAGTTTGCTTTCAGAGTCAGTTTGCTTTGATACAAGACATATTTTTAGCTCTAACATTTGTGGAGAAGCTGATAGCTGGGTGCTGCAGCAAAGGAAAGAGTTGAGCTGTTGGTGTTTAGATAGGGTGTCTGTAGTTAAGACAGCTCTTGATTTATACTTGAGAACAAGTTTCACAAATTTACAGATTAAAAAGGAATAATTAATGATAGGTGTATACACAGTTCTGAGTCGTAATGAGTATCCTGACGCTTTTTGGTTGTGAACTAGTAACTTTTGCCTCTTATAGTTGTCAATTTCCTGCCTGTTGACCCTTTTTGAAACTTTATCAAACAGAAAAAAGCCTGATAAGTGGCACAAAAGCTCTTGTTAAAAAGTGTCCACCCCCATGCCTTGTCACTGTAAGTTTTTTTTTTTTTTTTTTGCATTGCTGGGGGCGGTCAGAATTTATTGTGAGGTGTACAAAATGAAAGGCATTGTTCCCACAAAATGCTCAGTTTGGTTCAGGCCTTTTTAACCTTACGTGGGTTTTGAAAGTCCAACTAGAGGGAGCAAGATTATGGAGCAGTTTGATGAGGACTTTATTTAAAACTAAAAACTTGGAGTCAGTTTCTCTTTGATATAGATGGGATAAGTCTCCTTAAAGTTTTTAGTTTTGTCTTTCTTATATCAATAATGTGCATTTTTTTTTAATTAAACAAGTTGAAGTAGCAATGTCTACTACCTCAATACAATGATGTCAGGAAAGCTGTGTGAAGAAACGGGTTTGGTATCCAGGATTTATTTATTTACTTTTCATTCTGCCACTCATCACTTCTGTATTTTCCTAATGATGACCTGGTTTTCCAGATTGCAGACACAGAATACCTGTTGCTTGTGTTCCACCCAGCTGTCGGGTTGATTTAGGATTGTGTTCCTATTGTTTTTTTCAATGAAATGGAATGATTGAATTCAGCCTGGAGGAATAACTGCACGTACTTTTATTTATTTTTGTTGCACTTCCTTAAATATCTCATCTGTTTATAGTTCTAACGCTTGACCTGATAAAATCCAGACTTTGCTAAATTTATATAAGTGGTTAGTGATGCTTTTACAGTCATGGTGAAAGGTAAGCTTCACAAAGAGTTGCATTCTGTGTTGCTTTCTCTCAAGGCAGCAAAGATCTGACAAGTCAGATCTGAGTGGAGCCGATGCAGCGGATGAAACATTGAGCTCAGCTTGAATCCTGGTGGCTGCAGGATGAGGTCGGCCTCTGTAACGTGGCAGCTTGGCTTCTCTTCTGAGCTGTGGAGTTAATTCACCAGAAGCGGACATCAGTGATTTATAGTTATCTCATTGGTACCTTCTAACTGAACTAAACCCATCTGTTGAGGCTCTTTTTTTTAGGATTTGGTCTTTTTTTCCTGTAAAGTGATTGCAGTGAATGAAGATCTCTTCCTCAAAGCTTGAAACACATTGTAACGTGTTTCAAGCTTTGTAACTTTTCTCTCCCGTTTGTTTGCAGCCTGAGTGAGAGTTTCTTTATGGTGAAGGGTGCTGCTCTCTTCTTGCAGCAGGGAAGCAGCCAACAGGGCCAAAAAGCACATCCTCCTCACAAACATGCAGGTGAGAATCACAAAGCAACACAATTTAGCATTCATCATCACTCTTTGTATCAGGCTTGTATTGAGTAGCGTCATTGTAAAATAAGGTCAGGTGCTGCACTCATTAACACTGCAGCAGATGTTTATAACTGGGGTGAGAAGGCTGGAGGCTGCGTCGTTGATAAGCATGTTCCAGACCTGTAGCTTAGGCAGATTAGTGCTTAAATCCAGCGTATGGTGGCCTTCTGAGCAAAACTTCTGTTGATGATTAAAGAAGGTCCTGACTATTTGTACAACTGATGTGCTGTTCTAACTCCACTGACTTTACAAACTCTACAAGTTGTAGGACTATTCTCAGCATTCTTTCAATATGGGAATCAATTGCACAAAACCAAGACATTTATAGTCTTAGTTGACTTCATATTGTTCAAATCATTTGTATTCTTCTGCAACAGCAGCTTTAGTTTTTGCTAACTTTAAGGTAAATTAGAGTAGAGATTGTACATTTTTGATTTGAAGCATTAGGTCACAAGACAAGTTGGGCTGAATTTACTCATTAATCAAACCCTTTTTTTCTTAAACTTGAAACCCACAGTAGTTGTTTTAAAGTTTCACAGCTAGCTGTGGAGTCCAGTTGCATGATGAGATTTTACCATAGGCCTGCAACTAAACTTTGCTGCCAAGTCATTTGGCAACTCGTGGTTGTGGCTGGCAGATTTGTCCATCTTTACTGGACACTTTGTCAGGTACCTCACATATTTGCCAGGCGTACTTTGTCGTCAGGAGCATTTGCCAGGGGAAATAGCTGTTTCATTTCTCAGTAACTGTGGGATTTGACCAAGAAGTGGGAGACTTTGAGGCTGACATATAAGAAGTTCTTAAAAGACATTCTTGTTCTTAAAGGTACTGCAACTCCATCACTGACAAGTTAAAAATAATGTTGTAGTTTGTAAGTGTAGCTCTAACACATCTGGTATTAGACAGATAAAAATAGATACATGAGATAACTGTATTATGAAAAGCCTGGCGTTCCTTGAAGAAATTAATTTTGCCCTTTGCCTTTCATGCCAGAGTTTTAGCCTAAAGTGACAGGGCCTTTAGATCATCTTACCTTAACAAATGAGTAAACCCTAAAAATAGCGCAATTTCATCTTGAATTGGATTGTCTCCAAAAGTTAGAATGGTAGATGTGCTTTAAATGATTACTTTCTGAAAGTTTAATCAAAATTGTTTTAGTGATTCATTAGATATTTTGCTTACTTTACAGACAACCTGAACAAAAAAGCTCAAACCAAAGTCAGAGAGTTCGTTTCATCCTCACAGCTGTTCAGACACACTCTGCATCTTACAGTTTGTCTGTTTTCCTTGTTGTGACGCAATTCAACATTATTGTCTCGCTGTCGGATGCTATTTTGTCTTGCCTATTAGTCCATTTCCACACCCTGTTTTATTACACGGCTCTACTTTGCTCAAGGAGCAGTGATAGATGTAAAATGAACAAAGACAAGTTCTGGACTTGGAGTTTTGAGTTTGATGGATTTTCTCAACTTATTGATGTTTTTAGCAGTTTTTTAAGTAGTTAACAGCACATCACCTCAAAAATTCCCTGAATTCCTTTTAATCATACTGTTTTGAGGCATTTAGGTTTTAAAGGTGTTTGAGAGAACAGTGTAATGTTTTCAGCAGACTACAGCAGTACCATGTTCAGTTTATAAGATATCCAGCATGTATGAATATTGTCTGTTCAATGAGATTAATTTGTAATCACCAAACAACCCACCATCTTCCTCAACAGGTGACTTACCTCAACACCTGCAGGTGATGATAAACATTCTCCGCTCAGAAGACAGAATCAAACTGGTAAGAGTCGTCATATAGATACATAGAAACAAAAGAGAAAACACAAATAAACACATAGTTCTTGTCTGAAAACCTGATTCTGCTAAACCATCCAAAGTATATGTTAGTTTTACACATTGATACTTGTTTGCTTACTTTTAATTTAGAAGTTGTTTAAACATTAAGAACCTTGTATAATGTGTCTGTGGTATGTTGGAGTTAGTTTGCTACAGCATTAGCTGCTAGGTTTCAATCAAAAGTTTGTATTGGCATGATGAGAGTATAGAATTTATTGGTTGAAATCTTAATTTTATATATAAAACTTCTGATTTCAGTTATTATACATAACAGTATTATCATTTAGTGTATATTTGTTGTGCAGTACTAAAGCTGAAAACCCTTTAAGATAAACTTTTCCACTGTGCAGGCGGTACGTCTGGAAAGTGGATGGTCAGATCGTGTGCGGTACATGGTTGTGGTGTATACCAGCGGGCGACAGGACACAGAGGAGAATATTCTTTTAGGGATCGACTTCACCAATAAAGACTGGTACAAAGACAATCAATGTGTTTTTATTAAATGATAACGAATTACATAGAAAAGAGTTAACTTTGTGTCTGCCTCAAGCTTGAAGTGTTTGTTTTGCTTGTGTCCAGAAGATCAGGTATTCATTGAGCTGTAATTAGCTTAGGGATTTTAAGTATTTTAAAAGAAGGATATAATTTAATCGTGAGAAATCTTTTGCTTTTGTCATTTAGCTGTAAAAAGGCTTTTTATCAAAACTTCTCATTTATTTGTATTGTGTCTTTTTGTCTGGTTTTGCTTTCTCCCGCTAGCAAAAGCTGTTCGGTCGGCATGGTGCTACCTCTATGGAGCGATACAAAGATCCATCTGGATGGAGACGGGTGAGCTCCCTTCAGTTTTTGTGACCCTTGCGATAAGGACAGGGAACACAGCTGCAGCTCTGTTTTGTTCAGTTTTTTACTCAACGCTGCCTCAGTTCTTTTAACACTTCAGATGAGCTCGATCTACACAAAGCTGCAGCGTTCTCCGCCTCAGGGACTGACCCGTCTGTTTCGTCTGCTCCTCAGGGGTTTTACCGTGAACACGGCAAGTCGGACTCATGTCTTCAAACCCGTGTCGGTGCAGGCAATGTGGTGAGTAATTATCAACCCCCTGAGTCACGGTGGCTGTCTGTAACAGTTTAGGAATAATGGAACAGCTCTGTACGTCTCCTGATAAGTGTGCTGCAGTGATGCAGACTGAAGCAGTGCTGACTCATTGTGCCACCTGCTGGCTGCACTTTGCACAAAGCCAGACTGAACATTTGACTGATTCTTTCACTGTTGTCTAATATTATTTTTTTTTCTGATTTACAACAACCTAGGTCAGCCTTGCAGGTGCTGCACAAAGCTTGTGAGGTGTCGCGAAGGTTTAACTACTTCCCTGGAGGAATGGCTCTCACCTGGACGGGCTACTATGAGAGCTGCATCACTTCAGACCAGAGCTGCATAAACGAGTGGAACGCCATGAAAGACTTGGAGACCACTCGACCTGACTCACCCACCATGTTTGTCAACAAGTAAATAAATATTTTTTTTAGAAACAACTCTTTTTGTGAAACTGTAACTTACTATAACTTAACGGCATGTTTATATGTAATGGATTACCTTCTGTATTTTGGTGATTGAATTTTAATGTTTTTTTTTTCTAGGCCTTCAGAAAGAGAAAGGACAGAGTGCCTTATTAAAGCCAAACTCAGAAGCATCATGACATCCCAGGACCTTGAGAATGTCACCTGCAAACAGGTAAAAGTGTAACAAAACAAAGCAAAAAGTACTAAACTGCTGCTTGTGTTTTGGTTTAATTTTCCTGTTGCTGCATTCACATTTCATTCTTTATTTATACAGACATCAGTCCTTTTGTTCTTATGCTACCCATTTGTCTTTAATGCAGACTTGATTGTTACTATGAGTGTGCAAAAGATTGGGTTTACCTGAAACATTTGTCCTTTAAAAAGATATATCTGAAATGTATATCTAAAACTAAAAATGACAATTTCAACATTATGAAAATTGTTTAGAAAAACATCATTATGGTTTTAGGCTCATTTTCAAATCAGTAATTATCTCTTGGCAGATCCAATACCACCTGCAGATAAATTCAACTTATAATGTTTTTAGTTTAGCTGGTGCTCAACACACATCATAATGTAAGTGTTGTTACTTTTTTATGATGTTTTGATTCTGCACAACCATGAAAGGAATATTTACATAAAGAACAATTGTAACAAAAATAATTGGTTATTGTGGGTAAAGATCCTAATTTTTACCTCGTCTGATGACGGCATTTGTTTTTTTTGGGGAAGTTTTTATCCCAAAGCTCCTCTTCATTAAGTTTGACCTTTTTTAGCCTTTTTAGCCTGCAGACCTTCAGTTTTATCTGTAGCTTTGTTTTGACTCCCACAGTCTCCTTAACTGTTACATCTAAATGATCATTTTTAGCAGTCAAAGTACAACCTTCAAGCACTTTGAAATCTAGCTGTAGCCTCCACTCATTTCCAGGACAAAAAGAAGACTTGATGAGTTAATTGGTAGTTCATTGACATCTGGAAATAAAAGTTTGAATGCTTGTTTGCTGTAAAACCATTCATACAGAAATCAAAACATGCTGTTTATTTTTTTATTTCAGATCCGCACAGAGTTGGAGCAGCACATGAACTGCAACTTGAAGGAGTACAAAGAGTTCATTGACAATGAGATGCTGCTCATCCTTGGCCAGATGGACAAAGCTACTCTCATTTTTGACCATGTCTACTTGGTGGGAAAATTCAAGTCGTCTCATTTACAAAAACTGTCTGCTGTACTTAATAACTGAGATAAAATGTTTCATTTTTATTTTTATTCAAAAGGTTTTTTAACACTCAAAGGATTTATCTTTTTGTTTTCAGGGATCTGAATGGAATGCATCTAATTTGGAGGAGCTGCAGGAGACAGGGTGACTTAGAGCTCCGCATAAAATTTTTTTAAATGATTCAAGCAAGAAAAACAATGCTGATGAATTTTCTTTTTTTTTTCTCCAGGGTGGGTTATATCCTCAATGTGACCAGAGAGATTGACAACTTCTTTCCAGGGACGTTCTGTTATCACAACATTCGTGTGTATGATGAAGAGGCCACTGACCTGCTGGCACACTGGAACGATACGTACAACTTCATTGTGAAAGCAAAGTGAGTTTTAAATTCACCTGTTAACTACACTGATGGTTAAGCTTTTTAGGAGTTTTCCTCTCCTAATGTTGAGATCTTTTTTCCTACATTTGTTTTCTGTTTTGGGAGAAAACACAAAGAATAGGTAGAAGGATTTATCCAAACAGAAAATAAAAGGTGATGTGGAGTTGTGTTCTGCTTTTGTTTTTAGACGCAGTAGAGCGGTAGATGTGGTTGACACGGTTTATTGTAGTTGAAAACCTCTACACAGATGGTTCATGTATTTATTGCATAAATGACCAATTAATTCTCATTTCCAGAAAAAACGACTCAAAGTGTCTCGTTCACTGCAAGATGGGTGTCAGTCGGTCTGCCTCCACTGTCATCGCTTATGCCATGAAGGAGTACGGCTGGTCGCTGGAGAAAGCGTATAACTTTGTGAAACAGAAGAGGAACATCACTCGACCCAACCCCGGTTTCATGAGACAACTGGCAGAGTATGAGGGCATTTTAGACGCCAGGTACCGTCCTAAACGGATATGTGTCTGTGAAGTGTTATAAACTGCTTATCTTTTATTTATATATTTATTTATTTATTTATTTATTTATTTATTTATTTATTTATTTATTTATACATACACAAACACACACACACGCATTTTTTGCACAAATTATTTTCTTTTTTTTCCCAGCAAACAGCGACACAACAAGCTGTGGCATCCAGACGCAGACTGCGAGATGGCAGAGGGCCAGCAGGGGTTGTCTCAGTGTTGTGGAGAAGAAGGAGAGGATCCGAGTCTGGAACCAGGAATGTCTCCTTGTTGTGAGGAGGTGCTGTCTGACAAAGGTGCAGCATGCCCCTCCCCATGCAGGGCCGTTGCCCTGGACATCGACCCCGCCTACAACAACTACTACTTCCGCCGACTCTCTGACTCGGCTCTGGACAGTGAACCATCAACGCCAGTGCGTGGTCCGCCCCTCCTCGGCATGGAAAAGGTCTTTATAGAAATAGAAGACGTGGAACGAGACGCCCTGCTGGACGATGAGGCTTTTGTTGGACGAGAAGGCCTCCCCCACTTTGGGCCCTCTGCAGAGGGGACTGCCGCACAGACCTGCAGCCGAGGCCCCGAGCCCCTGGAGGAGCTGCGCCTCAGGCTGGAGTTCAGCACAGTGGAGGAAGAGGATGAGGAGGATGTACGGAAGGAGGAAGCAGAGATGGAGGTACTGATGCAACCAGATGATGGGGGAGGTGGGGAAGGAGGTGGTGATGAAACGCAGGATGCAGAAGGTATTGGGATGGATCTGGCAACTCTCAATGAAAATTCTAACAACAACAACTGTTTGAGCACTCAACATAACCAATATGTAAGTTTGGGACACAGTTAGCTCACACTTTAATATAACAAAGATTCTAGCAGCTAAATGTATAATTCATCTGACTTTTTTTGTTTTGTTAGGAAAAAGCTTCCTCCGCCCCTCTTCCAAAAGAGGCTTCTATGCTGTTTGGGTGTGATCAGAAAGAAGAATCTTCAGACCCAGGTTTTTGCCTTAATCCCTGCTCTCCTCCTTTATTCCAAAGTGCTTCGTTCCTACAGTTTCATACCTCTGCTGATGGTCTGCTAAGCCCTTGTGGGCCTTTGTGTGAAAGTGCCAACTGTTCTGCCTGCCTACCCAGCGCTTCACATGAGAAACAGCCAGGAGAATCACTGCATTTAGTTCAGCCTGTGGACAATGGCGATCACTGGAAAGATAACATCGAGTTTGATGACATCCAGTCTGCAGCTGCCTCAGAGGTTCTTCCAGAGCTGGTGAGGGCAGATTTGAAGGAAGCGACGGCTGCAGTGGCTTGTTTTGTCGGCCAACAACAGGAGAGCCTCTTACAGCTGCGTCGTTCTGGGCTGGTCCGCCGTCGCGCCGAAAGGCTGGAGAGACTTTCAGGGTTGTCTCAGCAGAGCCTGAACTCTCTAAAGCCTTTCCACGCACGCCAAAAATCCAAGAAGAGTTCCTCTTGTCACAACGACGACGAGTTCTGCAGCTTTCCAGGTAACTTCACTAAATCTTCAACACCATGCCAAGTGCGGTTAGAACCTCTGATGGTGCCACTGACCAATGAGGCCTTGTTAGGGGTGGTGGGGTCTGGGTTGCTCACTCCCACCTCCTCACCTCATGGCTCCACCCTGACACGCAGCTCCAGCAGCGACAGCCTGCGCAGCGTCAGGGGGAAACCCGGCCTCGTGCGTCAGAGGGCGCAGGAAATCGAGACCCGCATGCGACTCGCAGGCCTCACCGTGTCCTCGGAACTGAAGAGGTCCAATTCTCTAGCCAAGTTGGGCAGCCTTGACTTGTCCTGCGAGGACCTGTGCTCCGTCTGCTCCTCCGATGCGGGGACGCTGCTGCTGCTTTCTCTGTCACCAGAAATAGACCCGGGCATGGAGTGGGACTCCCCCACCACCTCAGCGCTGTCACCGCCCTGCAAGAGCCTGCAGTCTCCAGAGAGAGCCCTTCCAGGTGAGCCCAGAAGCTGACAAATGACGTGGAGATCCTACATATTTATATGCTCCACTCAAATTTTCATCCGGCACACTGTGGGACTGGAGAACCCTGCACAGATTTTTAAAACAAAAGGAAGAAATAAAACATAAAAAAAATAATAATGCCAACTGTTTTATTAGGGAATACCCTTCTTTGGCCACATTGCTTCTTAAACTGCTGTTTAGAATAATGAGTCATATTGCTGTATTTGATAAATATGTTAAGCCATCAGTTCACCTCTAACTTTGAATCATGGACAAATAAGTGCCTTACCAAGAGACCAGAGGCACAGATCCATGAGACACAAGACAGTACAAGGCGTTCTATATCTGCTATCAAAAGGCAGGTGAGGCAGGTGGTTCCACCTCACCTGTCAGGTACAAGATTGTAACTACATTCATTGATGAACTGGAATCCCTCAAAGAGTTCGAAAGAAACTAAGTCTTAAAAAAAGTTAGTTGTTTATCAAAGAATTTTGTTAAAAGGATGTAAAATCAAAAGTTTACCTCATGTTGCATCCAGTGCCCAGACGGAAACCAGGCCATTGTGTATTTTTGTCCCTTTAGCGATGCCAAGTTAGTAGAGTTCTAAAGAAGCTGAAAATTTCCACAAATCTTTATGGGAAGTTGAGCTGAGGGATCTGGGAAATATTCCAAACTGGAAACTTTCCACAGGAATATATGAGAATTTGGGGGAATTAACAGAAAATTTGGGGTAATTTTTTAAAATTTACTATTTTATAACAAAATAAACATTTTGGCAGTAGATAAATTACATAAAAAATAACGGAAATATCCACTTGACAGTTTATAATTTTTTAGGGTGCAGTACGTCTCATTACTCAGTACAGCCACAAAATCTGGTAGTTTTAGTCAAAACTATGCTAAATTTTCCTCAGCTATATTTAAAATCTGTTGCAGACATTTAGTTATTTAATTTACGGGTTTATTCCCACAAATTCCTGTTAATTCTCATGAACGGTTTCCAACTTTGAATTTTCTCAGAATTTTACCACCCTGAAAGTTAATGAGATGAAATAGATTTGTAGAATTGTGTGTTAATACATTAACTTAACATTTAGTCTTATGGGTGAGGGAATGAGATGAAAGTTGGGAGAGAAGGTTACAACCTTCACCAGTGGCGCGCACACTGTTTTCAACAAACACAACAGAGGTTTTCTGAGTTTGTTGTTTCTTTGCACTGTTTTTTATTTTTATTATTATTATTGCGTAAATATCGGTACGAGCAAGCTATCTTCCAAACTAACATTATAGTAATGTTATGAACCTCATCACCCCGTATGTTGTAAAATACTTTTGGGAGAGCAGCGTGAGGAGAAGTTGCGCTGCACGGCTTGAAATCCTGAATTCTAGACACAGCAGAAACATGACTTTTAAACACTCTTTGAATTAAATGAATTAAGTGCTGCCAATGTTTTAAACACATTTGTGCTTTTTTTTTTTTTTTTAAACGTGGAAGACCAAAGTTATATTTGGCATCTTATCAAATTGGACACAATTTGAAGCAGGTAAAAAAAATAAAAATATGTGAATCATTTTTTCAATCGCGTACATATTGAAATGCTGTCACCTCTTTTTGCACCTTTTGGAGTAATGGAAGAGACTCAGGAGTCTCGATAAGCTTTTTTGCTCATATCATCAATGAGTGTCAAAGCTTTCGTTCACAATAGGTTACTTCAGTTTGTAACCATTTTTTTTCCAATTTAAATATGCAGTAATTTTTGTACTGTACAATGCTGTAGTATGAACGCATAATGCACTTTTTATGTTGGTAAATAAAGATGTACTGTATGTGTTAAATATGGAAATAAACATTTCTTTTACATAATTTAATCGTGGATTCTCTTCAACATCAAAAATCCTCTCTGGCTGTGGGAAATAACAGATTTTTAAGCAAACCTAAAATACATGTACAGTAGACGGTAATGAAGTGTGTACCCTGAAGTTACATCATCATGCCCTCCTTCGCTTTGGCAGAAAAATCCTTTTCTAACAGCCAGGTTATATAACATTTGGCTTTCTGTTGCTGTTTGGATGACATCAGTGAATACTCAGATGCTCCTCCCAGCCTGTGTGTATATGTTTGTGTGTGTGTGCAGGACAGGATGTGGTGTGAGGACCTGACAGTAAAGTTATTTAATGTTTAAATCTAAACCAGTATGTTGAACATTAAATCACAGATCAGTCAGGCTGGATATGAATTAAAAAAATTATTTTAAACTCAACGTTTAAATGACTTTACTCATCATTTAGTGCAACAAGAATCATTTGGTGTCAGCTTTCAAGCAATGAGTTTCCTAAATTAGAGTCTTATTAATTTGGGGATTTGTTTTCATTGATACAGCAGCCTTTGTGTTCACACGGAAGCCTGCAGCCGGTGGGTGTGGACCAGAACCTCTTCTTCCTCTGCTGCTGAATTCTTGGCTCCTGTACCTCCACTTCTGTTTTATTATCTGACGACTTATCCTGTTTAGGTCGTTACCATAGAGGCAGAGAAACAAAAGAAATAGTGTGAGTTTTTTTTTAAATTTTATTTAGATGTTCAAAATTCCTTGTAGGTGAGCTGCAGTGATAGTTAAAATGAACCTAAATTAAAATTTCAGACAAAACAGATGTTTGTTTTAAACTATTCAATTAGAAAATATGCTCTTGAAATTTAGAATTTTATTTAAAAATGATTTTTATTTAGTTGCTGAGAGACACAGCAACTTAAAACAGCATTCAATCACGACAAACAAGATCCACTAAAGAGCTGATTCTTTTATGAAAGATTGCTGAGTGATGGACTGATGAATTAAGTCAAAACAAGCAGAACAAAAGCTGATATCGGCAACATAATTAAAAGCTAATTAGCAAAACTTGCAAATATTTAAAATTAGCAAAAAGTAGCTAAAGGTTTAAATTAACAAAACAGGTAAAACTTTAAAATAAGCAAAACCACCTCAACAACTCAAGCAAAAGGTAGCTAAAACCTTTAAATCAGCAAAACTACAGAAAAGCTTTCAAAACTATAGCTAAGAGGTAAAAATTAAAAAACAGCTCAAAGTTAAAATGAGCAGAACAAAAGCTCAAAGCTACAATTAGCAAAACAGTAGCTTCAAGATAAATTTATTTGGTTTGATTTAAGAACAATGTTTTAAAGAAACTCAAGAGAAAAGTTTTAGGTAAATAATTCAAGAAGTATACGTAAAGTCATAGCACACGAATCCCCATCAAGCTGATCATTATGATAAATAGTTAAAAAAAAAACAAATCAAGTAGTTTGATTGCAAATAGAACATGCAGAAGAAATTAAACAGGAAAACAAATTTCACAATAAATGAGCAGATTGAACAAAATCATCAATAAAACCCTAAACGCTATAAACTAAAAAAGCATCAGAATATGATGTTTCTTGTTTTGTGTTACTTCATTTATTGTTTTACTTTGAAAAAACAATTCTTCCTGTTTTATTTCCTGTCTCACATTTAGAAGATTGCTTCCCTCACAGCTGTGCCTCATTTAGTAGATTCATGTTGGAGCTCTGTGTGCTTGTCTGGTTGGAAACTTTGAACTCCTTTTATTTAGGTATTAGACCTTCTTCTCTTTCTGCCTGCACGTGGGTTCTTCTGCCACCACAACCAGATGTTTGTGTATGTAGAGTTTAAAACTTGTTGAAATGCAACTAAATTTTTCAGGAAGAACGTTCAAAATTTTTGAAAAACCCTCAGTAAAGAAAACAAGAATGAATTATATATTATAATGACAAAGAAAACACAGCTTTCTAAAATGAACATTGAATGAAAATAAGATTTGAGTAAATAAATTATGCAGTTTAGAATAATGGCATAAATTTTTTTTTCCAGTTTTCCAGTGAGTCATCATATCTTTTGAATAACTGACATTTTCAGAAAATGCACTTTTAATACAAATTCAGCTCATAAAATTATGCTCACATCCCTGTTTACTTTGATCCACACAAACCGATTAAAAAAATCATGCAGCGCTCCTCCAAGACTTTAAATGACAGCAATAAGTTTTACTACAAGTCCAAGTTTTTCCTGATTGCATTAGTCAAATGTGCTGTGACATCACATGGATGTAATATAAGACTCCTGATGCATTTGAGGGAGGACTGATCATCCCCAAACAACCAACAAAGAGCACTCTGTCAGTCCTGAGCGATCCGCTTGGCCGCAACGCCTCACTGGTAAGTGTCAGCTGCCACATATGATGAGACGTCAAAGTTATATCAGGAGCAGCGAGCTGTCATTAACCAGGCCTGTTCTACTTTGTTGTTTTTGTCTTATCACAGCTGATTGAGGGGGGGAGAGAAAAATAAGGAATGTATTTGGAAACTTTAATTTGTAGGAAATGTGTGGTTCATTGCCTTTGAATTCCTGTATGTCTGAGTATGTTGGGCCAGCTGAGCACATGGTGATCAAATGATCGGTCCGAGGACTCTGAGGCAAAATAATGAAGCGGTTGTTGCGGAGGAAGAGTTGCCTTCAGGGAAGAGCTTCTCCATAAGGTCAGGGAAGGTGGATGCAAATGATCAGCTTCTAACTTTTACTTGATCTGAAGAAAACTAACTAGCTTTACTGATCCTCTTTCATGTCGTTATTTGTGATCATTTGTCATATATTTTATTCTTTCTCTTTATTTCTCACAGCCTCGCCTCCTTCGTAGTGCGATAACATTCCCTCCCATGTGTCTGGCTGGTGTGCAGGCTTGACCGATAACCAGACAAGAGCAGTCATATGTTGTCACACAGACACAGAGGAGAAAGAAAAACTCATGGTTCAGGTCATTGTTCATTGTGCCCAGGCCATTTACTCTGCTTACTGCTGCGGTTTTGTGAGGGAAAAACTCATTTAGCAAATTAGACAATGTCATGGAAAAGTTGGTCTCTCTGCAGCATGATCCTGCAGCTTCGACCTCATTCCTCCTCTTCCTGCTGCTGCTGAGGGGGGGTTTTATATGCAGCTGTCTCCACCAGTTTTACATCATTTGCAGCAACAGCTCGGGGTAATGTTCCAGAACAGGTCACAAGAAGTCGTATCAGTAGAAACATCATCACAGGAAAATAACCCAACCTTTAAAAAGCTAAAAAGTTTCAGAAGTTTTGACAAACTGACACAAGAATTTGTGAAATTGTATTATTAGATGGGAGTATTAATCAGTCGATGAGGGGATTCTGCTGACATTATTCCAAAAGAAAGGATTAAAAATTGAAGAGGTATTGCGTCTGAGTCTTGTGACTGTAATATGACCTAAAGCGGAGCAAGTGTGGATGTTGTAAGTGCATAAATAACAGGCAGACAGAGAGCATACTGTAGCTGCTGAAGTCACAAGAAAGTCCATTTAACCGCCTCCTTGAAAGTAACTCTTGTGTGACGACCTGTTTGAAGCGTGCGACCAGATTGCTTCCCAAGACCACCCCCCCCAAAAAAACCCAGGTGTCTGCTTACTTTATTTACAGTTTTAGCTGATTTTTTAAGAGGTAAAAGCTCACAGGAAGTTCTTTTTCATCAATGTTATGTCTTTTTGTCGGCAGAGCACTATGGGACAGACCCAGGACAAAGTGGAGGGGGACGAACAGACCCTGAATGAAGGGTTGGAGGAGTCGAGGCCGTGTCATGACTTTGGAGAAGTGGACGGCCGTGATGTCACTGAAGGGGAATTTGAAGAGGAGGTCACAGAAGAGTCGGGCGATCAAGAATCTCTGCATCAGAAGCAAAGAACCAGCACTGGACTGACAAGTTCTAGTGAGAGGCACAAACAATTGTGGGAGAGTTGTTTCGCTGCCAGGGAGGTGAGACGGGGAGGGGCTCCAGAGGAGGAGGGCGGGGGCAGGACCACTTCACATGGAGCGGACAAGGATCACAGAAGCAGCTCAGGAACGGAGAGGCTGGAAAGAACACAGAAACTGTTTAACCAAATCAATACTAACCCAAGAAAAGCGGTGGAGCACCTGCAAGCATCTTCAGAAATCAAGATGGAGCATCAGGCTGAGGACACCGTCTCACGAAAAGACGAAAACTCAGTGGACGAAAGCTTCTTGGACGGTTCTGACCAGGAGTCTGGGATGCTGAGAAGCAACACATACGGAGCTCAAACAGGAAGTGAGCTGCTGCCTGTTCCAGCTCTGAATGAAGCCGAGAAGCAGGATATAAACCTGAATGAAGGAACAGAAAGCTGCGTGAGTGAAAGGAAGGAACAGCCAGCTCGACCTCCACATCCTTTAAAAAACAACCCAAAGGAGGAGTCTTTATTAGACATAAGTGCTGCCATGCAGTGCAGAGCTTCAAGAGGGAAAACTGAGAGCAAAACAGAAGAAAAGCTAAAAGATGTGGGAAAGTCCGTTTTGAACGATAAACCAGAAGTCACTGATGCAGATGATCTGAGGGGGGCGGATGGGCAGCATCCACAGATGGACTCAGCTGAAACAAATGAAGTCATGCCCTCAGATCCAGCATCAAACACTGCCTTGCTCACTGAGCCCAGCTCCATTTTGGAGAAGCTACTAAAGAGAAACAAAACAGAGGCGACGCCGTCTTTGTTTAAAATCAAAGAAGTTCAGGATGCCTCATATGTTCCTGAGCGAGACAGCAGGTTTTCAGCAGCAAACCAGAATGATCAATCTGGAAACAACAAGAAGGTGGTTACAAAATCTCAAGTAAAAGACAGAGATTCTCAAACTTTGCAACAGGAAATTAAAGAGACAGTCTCTGCTCAGAAGTTAACCTCAGATTCACTTTGTCTTCAACCTGCAGTGAATGATATGTCTGAAAGCTCACTCACAAAACCCCATTCCTCAAGAGGTGAGGGCGTCAAAGTAGCAGATGCTTTAGTGAATGTGGAGGTGAAGAGACGCCTAAAACCTTCTCAAAGTTTGCCTTTAAACAACTCCCCATCAGCTGTTTCACATGAAAGAACATCATGTGAGGTAAGCGGCGTGATCTTCAAGGAATCCGCACTCCATTCAGAGTCTCACGCTGAGCTGCTGCCTGCAAAAAGCCATGGGCAAATCGAAGGGTCGTCTCAGATTCCCACTGCTGAGAAATCTGACATCAAATGCAAAACCACTGGTCCAGACAGGGCGGATCACAAATCAGGAAGCAGACAGGTGTTGAAGGAGGGCTGTGATGACACTGCTGCACCAGCTGGGGATGCTGGTGCAGTTCTGGTGGCAGATGGGACAGCTCTCACACAGGGGAGCCACCAGGTCTCAGGCAGCATGAAGCAGGAGCTGAACTCAGAAAACACACCACCAAGCCAATGCGAGAAAAAACCACGCAAGGAGAGCGATGGCAGCGTTGCACTGAGAGACAAGTCTGAGGGCACTCCAAAATCCAGGCCCGTTTCCGAGCTCATAAAGGAGACGATTCAGCTGCACGAAAAACTGCAGCACCATGACCGGCCCAAACCAGCAGAGGTCAAGTGTGAGGAGCAGGGTCAGTCTGTGAAGGTGGCCCAGATGAAGGCAGCGTTTGATTCGCCTCTCAAATCTGCTGAAAAGGCAATGGAGAGGAAACCATCTATGAGAAAGGGTAAGAAGATAACTCAGGCCTAGTTTGTGTTTGAAATGTTAGAACGGTTATAATGGTTTTATTCTTTTCAGAAAATTTCACATTTAAGCTGTTCCGTTATTTTTGCATCAATGTTTTGTTCTGATCATGTTAAGATCAGGACTCAGTGGGGCCAAATCATGATTTTCAGAAATGTATTGCTCAGTAAAAAGTTAGTTTAGGCTCTTGGGTCATTGGCTACAAAGTGCTTAAACTATGTTACAGTTCTGTTCTTGTTAAAGTAGATTTTTCATTGAGAACAGAAGGCATTCAAAATAAAAGAAGTGCTGATAAATTATCTTTTGTGACAAATGTTACTGAAACAGATTGGATGATGAGCTGCAGCTGCTCCTTAACATTAGTCTGCTTTCTAGAGGATTTACAGAACAGCGCCATCTTGTGGTTCTATTGGATTTACCAAGGAAAATTTATTATAAATCTTTATTCATTTCTTTAAAAAAACAACATAAATTCAACATAATAAAAATACAAATCATAAATTAAATGACAGGTAGCAAAAGAAGACAAAATCTTATATCTACCCCTTTTTCTCAGATAAATTAAATCAAAACTAAACTTCAAATTATAAAAACAAAAAAGAAAAAAAACCAAAGATTTATTATATTTATTAATTTAAATGTAGATTTATAAGTTTACTCCATCATGACTCACAAATTGCAATTGTAGTTACAGACAGGCTTTTTTAATCCAAGCAAAATTTCAGATATTGTGATAAACGCTGGTTATTTGTTATATTTACACATAGTTGCATAGATGCATCTTCTTTGTGTGGTCTAATAAACAGAATTGTGCAAAACTCTCTTAAGTTATGATTTCCTTTCAAGAATCCAGATGATGTAATCATTGAAAACCTGAAGAAATATTGATCAAGGTCTCTTTAAGTTTGTCAGCATTTCCTTAAACTCTGGCTCCTTATCCACATATTTTCTGTCAAGTACCTGATCATTTTAATTATATTTTATATTTTAAAGCACCTAACTCTGACACTTTGAATTATTCAGCCAATAAAAGCCTATTAACATGTGGTATGAAGCAGTGTGTTGATGCATAACAAATAGTAAAAAAAATAATACAATTAAATTAGATCTTTATGTACTTTGTTACAAGCAGTTTGATGTATTTGATGTCTAACTCAGTGGTTCTCAATTCCGGTCCCTATGACCCTCCTACCCTGCATGTTTTAGTTGTTTCCCTGCTTTGGCACACCTGATTTAAATAAACGAGTGATTGGCAGGGTTCTGCAGAACTTAGACATGCTGAAGAGCAGGGAAACAACTAAAACATGCAGGGTAGTGGGTCATGAGGACCGGAATTGAGAACTACTGGTCTAACCTGTCCAAAACAAAGATTTCAGAGTTCGACCGTTATAAAATATTTTTTGCATACCTTCATTTCGCCAAAATCTGTTTCACAAATCTGTCTTCTTGGATGCAAGTTATGAATATATAACAATAGTTTAAAACTTTGGTACAATGTTGTAAATTCAATTAACTAGTTAATTAACTGGCAAATTGAATTGATTTATCAACCAGATAATTCCTTGAACAAGAGAAAATGAATCGTTCTATGTAGTCTACCATAAACTATTATGGCGTTATAACGAGACCAATTAAAGGTAATTTACTGTAACGGGGTGCCTGAAGAAACGAACAGTGAACTCGGAGCCCTTTATCCACAACATCACTCTGATTGGCTGCTGAACTGATCTGTCAAAGAGAGATGAGCCAAGCATGGCTCTTGGAAAAAGTCACGGGGCGGGGCTTGCGGAAGAGAGGGGAAAGAGCAGAAAGAACAGACTGTCAGCGGCAGGCAGCTCCAGCAGAGGGAGGAATAATTTGGATACTCTTTTGATTTCCTTCTGTCATTCAGCTTTCAGGAATACTTTTATTTTCCAACTTGAAGGTACGTCGCAGATTATATTTAAAGATAACTAGAGCCATCTTTATGTGTTTTAAGCTTACATCAGTTCTTCCCTTTTACCCACCTAACCGCAGCAGTCCAGACAGGAAAGTGCACGCGTTAGCTAAAATGAATCAGGATACTCTGTAACGTGAATTGTTTCTTAGCTAGCATTAGCTTTCGTCGACACTTGACTGACAACGGCAAGAAGTTGAATTATAAAACAAATGATTTGTAGTTTTCATACGAGCTTTTTTGTTCTCTTTCAATTGAAGAAGGTAAAAATGGGTTGTTGTACGTTATTGAACAGGGTGGGGTGGCTAACCGTAGTGCGGCAGGAAAACTTATCTCCGACAGATCCGCACGCATAAAGACGGAGGTGCAGTCAGCACAAACCGCGCCCTGGCCCCTGGCATTCTCTCCGAACTGAACAATTGCTTCCCCACACAAAAATGTCCAATAAGCCCCCCGTTTTTTTCACATACAGTTTGAATGTAGTCGAAAATCCTCAGAGAGTATCTTCACCCAGATGCGTGGTTCAGATTTGACCCACTAACACACAGTCAGTGGTGTGGAAGAGAAAGGGGGTTGTAGCAGTCCACTGGCTGCCCTTTTCATGAAGCACATCTCCAGCTGCATAGATTACTGTGTGCAACCTCTGCTTGCTTCACTTATAACACGTGGTAGAAGACCACTCTAAATCTGTTAGTTGGGCTCGTTGAAGGCAGATCAGAGAAATGTTTAATGGATTCGTTATTATACATGTAGTGCATTTATTACTGTGTAATAATTGCTCTTTCATAGAAAAAGTTTGGTTGTATCAGGCTCAAAACAAACTTCAGATGGGTTACACAATTTTCTTCCATGTTTACTTTGTATGTTTATCCCCAATTAATATTTTAAGTAAGACACGTGTTATAAGTGTGTATTATTAAAATGGCTTAATTTTTGTTTTACCGCAGCTTATTAAAAGTGTGAACAATCACTAATTATTTTGAATTTGGGTAGCTGACACTTCAGAGGATTGTTTTTGAATTGACCACTTTTTTATTGTGTCATTGACATCCAGTTTTTGTGATCATTAGAAAGATAACCGTATTAACCCATTAAAAATAATAAAATTACGAACAGTTGTGGAGATATTTGCATGTAGTAAGGGGAAGTGATGACAGAGGAATGCCTGCATGTAAACAGCATTGCTACTATGGCTAGCAACACCTATTTTTAATTTTATTTTTTAGATTTTTTTGTGTCTTTATTAGAGAGAGACAAAGAAGAGTCAGAGTCCAAATAATGTTTTAATACACAAAGACAAGGGACTTCTCCTTTGTGGTCACTTCCTGTTTCACTTTGACCATGCCTAGTTTGAAATGTATACATTTCATTTATGTGACAAAATGGGTAAAATAATGTGTATTATGCACAATTTCTTAAATACTAAGATGTTTTCTTCTATTTTTTTTATTTTATTTTGTAGCAAATTCATGACACAGGCATTTTAAACTCCCATCAAAGTGGATTTGGGTCCACGTAGCTCTCTGTGTATTCTCTCAGTTTGATCTCTGACATGGTTTTGCTTGGTTATGACAATGGGGTGCTTTGATTTGTAATGACTGGTTAGTGAGCCAGGACAACGTACATATATAGCCCCTGTGGGGAAGCAGGTTGCTCAACCCTCATGAAGCCAGTGATTCCTGAGTGTCTCTTTTGCTGTGGATCTCATGAGAGGTGAAGGTTGACGGGCATCCTGGGTTCAACAGTAGTGCAGCTGTGTAGGATTTGTTTGGCATTCCATAGTACTCCTCAACCTCTGCTTGCTGTGCAGCAGTATGATGCCTTCAGAAGTGTTTTGCCTTCCTTCCTATGGCTTTGGGGATTGAGGAAGTGGGTCAGGAAGGAGCAGGGGGAAACTAAGCATAAAATGTACAAGAGGGTTGGTGCCTATCCACTGCAGCATGGCCTTTGTGTGAGCTGGGGTCAGCTTTTAAGAGCACTTTTTTAAGATTTGAGATTAAATGATATTGAAATAGGGTCTCAATATATGTCATACATGTCAATTACCGTACGTCTAAAGATTATCTAAGACGTCTCTTTAGCTTTGAATTTATATCAGATTTTTACAGTTTTTGTTTAGAAATGATGGGTTATGAGGAAAGAATGTGTTTTATGTCTATGTTTTAGTCTTTGTATAAAACATAGTATTTTTCAATCACACGACGTGCCTCAGTCTGTGTCCTGCCGTAGATCTCAGCTGCCTCTTTTTCTCTTAAACATTCTGCTGTTTATAATAAAGCACCAAAACTTGAAAGTCAAGGTTTTTTTTTTTGTTTTTTTTTTTTGTTTTTTGTATAACAGGTCTTAAGTTTTTGTTGCTATACAACACTGTTTTTAATGTTTTATTAACAGCCTGCTTAGTATTTGAATCTATTTAGATGAACCTGCTTTGATCTGTGCTGTGACTCTTTTTCATAAAATGTGAAACTTTGTTTTACACTTAAACATGATGGTATCTGGTATTTGCCACGGTACGTCAGCTGGCTATATAAATAGAAATAGTTGGATTTAGCATAAAGTGCGTATAATTTTGTTTTTGTGAAAAACAAAATCACACTTGAAGACAAGTTCTCGTGCACGCTGGTGGATAAAAAAGTGGTTTGTAGTGTAACTGGTCAACAATGACCAGTGCTGTGCTTTTTAAATTTATTTTTTGTCCTTTGTTTTTGGTCTTTTCCACAAAACTGACAACCTCTGTTAAAACGGGCTTGTGTTTTGTGTGTAACACATCGGGGGAGGGAGTAGTGCTAAATCAGGAAGAGGAGGTGATTGCTTTGTCCTCTAAAGTGTGTGTGTGTGTGTGTGTGTGTGTGTGTGTGTGTGTGTGTGTGTGTGTGTGTGTGTGTGTGAGTGCGCGTTTTAAGCATTAAGCAAGGAGATGTGGGATGTTCTGCCTACATGACGTTTGGTACAGATGTAACTTCATACACACACACATACATACATACATACATGAAATAAAAATGAACTTTTCCTGTTTTTATTACTATCACATTACTTTGGAGTAATCCCTGTTAAACCCATACTTAAGTAGGATAAAGAGTTTAAGATTTAGTTTTCTGCCTATCTGATTTGACAGAATTGGAAAGCAATGTTTAATCTTGAGTGCTGCCTTGAACACTCAGTTTCACTCTAAAATGTGTCAGATAAAGTTACAGACTTTATCAAACATGTTTTTTTTCCTGTTTTGGAATGAGGAAGTTGGAAAGATTAAGATCTGAATTCTTTGTACTTGTAAATACGAGACAAACTGGCAACATGTCCAGTGTGTTCGCTTTGCTGTTGTAGCGGAATGACTGCTGGGATGGGCTCCAACATACATGTCCGGACAGAATAAGATGTGATAAGCTTTTGAATAAAATATAACTCTGGTAATTGTCAAATTTGTACTTTATATCACTGATTAAATGGAATAAGTTAAAAGTGGGGGCAAACAGCACTTTATCTCATTATTGAATATTAATTGAAAATCTAATCTCAATAGTTGGTTGTGGCATTGGTTACAGGAAAATAATTTTGTTTTCTTGACAAAAGGAAAAGGGGCAGCCACCTTGAGATGAGGCTTGGTCTGTTGTGACCTATCAGGACAGTTGTACTACTGCAACAACATTCATTGGAACAAGCAATAACAACAAATGAAAAATGACAATGAACTAGGGGTGGACAATATGGCTAAATTTTGTATCAACAATATAATTAAATATAAAATATAATTTTGATATGGATATGAATAATTAAAAATGTCAAAGCTGCCAAGAACACCAATATTTACTGTACCTACAAACCTGATGTCATTTAAGACATCTTTAAAATTATGTCTAATCAGAACAAAAAGTGAGATCTCAAATTTACTTTTGGTAGTCATAATTTAACTGTTATCTGAAAAATGTTTCAGGTTGTCAGTAATTTATTGCAAATACCTTTAATTAGAGCCCTCTATACAAATGAATGGTGAATCTGACATTTATGAGTCAGAATGTAATTACAGATATTATAGATATTATATCTTATATATTTTTATTATAAATATTTTGATTAACTAATCTATAGTCATAAATCAATTTCAGTAATCTGGAATTTCAGTGTGATGAAGCAGATTTTATGTCAACAATGACCTGCCAAACATTTCTGCTTTTGCATTGACGGCTTCACTTGCTTTGACACGGCTGCTGACAGGGAGATGTTTTAGAAAGAGGGCTTAAACTTTTAGGGGGCTTCATTTTTATACACTCAGAATGTTCTATCGAGTGGAACTTTATCAGATGGTGGAACAGATTTGATGTGTTCCCGCTCTGAGTCGGCCCGGAGTCAGTACCACTTGGACTCCAGCTCCACTCACTCTCAGCACTTTTTTTTTTTTTTTTTTTTTTTTTTTTACAGTGGGATAAAACCTGAAGTTTATCAGACTTTCGATACCCAAACCACCTCCACACCACTGAATTACAGTAGTCTTACTACCTTAATGATTTATTCTGCTTCTTTTTCCAATTGTGGATACTTGTTAACTAGGGGTGGGAATCTTTTGCTATCTCACGATTCGATTCTGATTTTTGGGGCCACGATTCGATTGAAAATCGAAAATTTTTATTTTTTTTTACTCAAAACTGGTAATGTGAGCCCATTTGTCATGTTCCCAAAGTGATTCATTTTCATTTTGCAAACTTTGCACATAGTGAAGCTTGTGTCAAACTCAGACTCATTTGTTAAAAACCTAAATGAGCCCAAATCTTTGCATTCAATGAAGTGGAGGCCAGTTGAATATCTCTTTCCACTAGTTTTGTAGTTTCCTCTTTGTTTTGGTGCTTTCTGCACATGCATACGTTCCAGAAACAGCTGTGTGGTGACGTCAGGACATCCCACATAGTTACAAAATGGAGGCTGACAGCCATTATGTTTGCTTTATTTTTAAAAATCGATTTTGGGACATTTTAAATCAATTCTGAATCTTTGTGAATGAGAATCACGATGTGAATCGATTTTTTTTTTTTGGTGCACTCCTATTGTTAACTTACAGTTGTTGCGCTCGTTTTGGTGCTTAAATCCACTCCATTGTAGGTAGTATTGTGTTCTATACACAGATAATGTCTGATAGATCTGCTCTTGTTCTGCTTCCCCTCTCTCTTCATTATTAGCTCATCCTTTGTTTTAAATTTCTGAGCACACTAAGCTTGTTATCCTATGAAGTGTCAAGGGCCATTTTGTATTTCAACAACAGTTCAGAAAAGACCTTTTATGAAACATCTGTCCATTCCAACAATCTGCTCTTATGGATGGACAGAAAATTCAGACTTCAACATTTCTGCAACTGTTTTCTACTGTGGATGTGCTTTGTTAAAGAAATTGAAGTACTGACAGAATCTGGATGTCTAAGGTTTACAGTAATCGGTATGTTTAAATATGATTTATAGTCAGCTACAATATCTGACATTTAATTTCTCCTGTCATTAAAGTTGGACCCTAAAAATATATGTCTATGCTTTGCAATGCAAAAAAAATGTTTTTTTCAAGGAAATTAATTTCCCTTTTCAGTGTTTTATTATTCTTTGTATTTAGTAACCAAAGGTCAAATGATTATATGTGACTTTCCAATGATAACAAATATTGAAGGAATGACATCTGTCACAGTAAACATTACCCCTTGATGACCTTTCTTTATCTTCTGGACTCTGTTATAGCAAAACAATTTTCCCTAGATTTTAATAGAAAGTTAAATAATTAAGGAAAATCCTCAATGGTTTAGCACCGTGATCACAATTTACAAGTAGGGTATATTTCTGTTTTTCTTTACATTCATCTTTCCAATTATGTGTAAATATTTGTTTGATGCAAGTTACCAAGATTGCAATGAAAACAAAAGCATTTGCTTTGGTATTTCACTGCAGCTATTTTGACAGAAGACCACCACAGGTGTATTGAGGGCCACATTTCCCCTCTTCATCTGTGCCAACTGGTTCTGTAGAACATGTGCAAAAGCAGAACTTTGTCTTAGTGGAATGCAGCCTTTAGTACGCTTGTGCTTGTCCTACTCTTTGTTAAAATGTATAGTGGAACGTAAGTCTGTGTGCAAGGGCGGGTGTGTGGGCCCAGGTAAACATAAAAGGAACTTGACTCACCAGTTGTTTCCAGCCTGAGCTCATAGATTGTAAACTCGTGACTGTATGCCAGTCACTGCTTGGA
This sequence comes from Cynodonichthys magdalenae, assembly GCA_031762555.1. Lineage (NCBI taxonomy): Eukaryota > Metazoa > Chordata > Actinopteri > Cyprinodontiformes > Rivulidae > Cynodonichthys > Cynodonichthys magdalenae. The sequence goes on along the minus strand of JARVJO010000394.1, from coordinate 12,037,888 downwards.
AAACAATGCACTCCATGTTTTGCTTATTGATGTCTGTATAAGATTTTTTCGCAAACATCCAGTATTGTGAAACAATTTGGGATTTGGAAACTGTGGCTTGTAATTTCATTTGTGAGAAGGCTACATGTTAGTAGCCACTGGTAAAATGGGGGGGCACTAATTAATGGCTCAAAGTGAAAAAATAAATCGTATACATTTTTCATTAAGAATTCAGCTCAACTGCCTGTCAATATTATCCCTTTCCTTATTTCTGACCTAGGCTGACACATTCAGCCTTTGAATGAGACAGCCACTGAATTTGGACACAGCTTTTGAAAACTACTGACCTAGTGCCACCAGTTAGGTTAACGTAGTGATAAAGTATGTTTTTTTTTTTTTTGTTTGTTTTTTTAGTTTCTTTTAAACATGCTTTGAGATGGGTTGGAATTGAAAACATTATGTGAAAGTGCCATGCGTCAGGCTGAATTTAATGCAGAATTAAATAACTCTTAAATTTAATACATCCACTCTGGAGTTGCCCTTGCTGAGAGGCGCCGAGCAGGAGTGGGCATACTTATTGCCCCCCATCTCAGTGCCTGTACGTTGGGGTTCACCCCGGTGAACGAGAGGGTAGCCTCCCTCCGCCTACGGGTGGGGGGACGGGTTCTG
>JARVJO010000394.1:12008761-12030090 GCA_031762555.1 Cynodonichthys magdalenae | reverse complement strand
ACCTCTGTGCGAAGTGTTGTGTGATTGGTCTGAATCTTGTGGGCGTTTTTGTTTTCAAACGCTGCAGTTTGCTTCAATCGCTCGCTTCAAAAAAAAAAAAAAAAAGCAACTCGCTTCCCGAGCAGACTGTCGTTCCAAGAAGCAGTGATTTATAAAGACAGTCAAACGGCCAAAAACTCGTGAAAGAAGATAAAACAGACATTTTGCACGGAGGAATATAACTGATAAAACATGTGGAGCTTAAACTGGGACAGATTTGTGGATAAATAACGTTGGGTGACGAACTACTCCAGCGGGAGGAACCCCCCTGTAGTGACGTATACCGCCACGGGAGGGGTTTTCCAGGAGCTCGGCACAGTGTGTCTCGGGGACTATGAATGGTGTGTGCGAAAACGAATGCCGAAAAACCACTTGACCGCGCGTCGACTGTTCGGCTTCGGAGGGAGTATGCAGGAGCCTTTAGAGATTGGGTTTAAAATAAAACGACAGAAATTTGTGAAACAGGCAACAGTGGAGAAAATTAATTTTGACTGTTTTATCCCACAACAAAGCAGATTTTGGTTCATAATTTTATTTTTTATTTTAGCAGAGCAAAACAAGACTAACATCACCAATACAATCAAGATAAGGCAAACAGATTGTTGCTTGTGTTCTTTTTGGGCCTAAGTAGCAGCAGCATGTGATGTGTGTTTGAGAATTGTGCAAAAGTGCAAAATGAACACAGAATTTTTCTTCTTAGTTATTCATCATCATCCGAAGCCTACATGAGCACCTTAAATTCTATGATTACTTGTGAATTTTGACCACAAGTATTTTGATTGTAATCCAGCAGCCAGTATCAGTTTTTTGAGAACTTGGAAACTTGTCTCTGTTACAATCTGGAACCTAAAGATTGTTTTGCAGCTTGTCAAGCAGAATGTTTTATTTTTAGCACATTTCAATGCAGGTTTGTTTGTACAAGCAGTTCAGTTAGTAAAAGCCGAAGTTCAAAGTCAGTTTGTACTGTAGTTTTTGCATTGTATTGTCCCTGCCCTATCATTAAGAGGTCATAAAGTTGAAGTCAAGGTTCTGGGTATAGCATTGTTGCTGCAACCCTCAGCTGTTTTCATCAACCATTACAGACACAGGGACTTGTAAAGTGGAAATTTCCATGGAGCAATGAGCAGCCCTGGACAGTATGCATGGAAGACCATTGTGTGTGTGTGTGTGTGTGTGAGTGTGTGTGTGTGTGTGTGTGTGTGTGTGTGTGTGCGCGTGTGTATGCATGAGCAAGTGAGAGAGAATCACATGTTGAGCTGCAAGGAAAGGAAGTGTGCAGGCCTCTTATGTGAATGAAAAGAATGTCCTATCTTGCCTTGAGGGAATATTGTTCATGTTCATTTCTGTATGTGTTTCTGTGTTGTGCATTGTATGCATGTCCCTGTGTTTCTCTCTCATTCTCTGCAGGCATATTAGTCGCTATGCAACGTGTTGTTCTCAAGGCCTCAGACATTCTTCTCAGTGTAGTTTAGTCCTGATCATTTTAGGTGTTTCTCTGCGGTGTGTGTGTGTGTGTGTGTGTGTGTGTGTGTGTGTGTGTGTGTGTGTGTGTGTGGCTCTTTGTTTTAGGCTTTGCCGTGGGCAGTGGTTTTAATATTTATTTAGCTTAATTATGTCAATTCAAACAAAAGTTGTCACCATATGCATTCAAAGCAAACCATTTAAAGCTGACAGTGTTTAGTTTTCCTGCTAACGTTAGTCTTACAAGGTAAATGTTCATAAATAGTTTGTTGGCAGTCAAGTTGACTTGAAAATGGATAAAAATTTCTTTTATAAAATTTTGTTAAAATTCTATTTAGTTTTTCATTTTTCAGTGTTTCTTTTTTCCCTGTACTCCATTTTTTTTTTTTTTAAAGAATTTTATTTTAGTATGTCTTGGATCTTTTTAAAAAGTAAATGTCCCTTCAATTAAAAATATTACCCCTTCGAAAGTGCTCTATTTTACTAGGCAGTTCTGCTGGAAATGGCATCTATCCAGTGTTGTAAGGACACTACCTTCTGATGAATTGAACATTACTTACTTTTTTTTTTTTTCTAAAGGTGTTTTGATTTGTGCTAATAATAGTTTGTTAAATTCTTAAAATTTCTTTATCTTGGTTATGAATCTGATTATGTTTGACTTGTCTCTTGAAATTATAAGAGTCTTTTTTTGTCCTTGAATAACGTGACAATATATGACAAATTTTGACATGTTGACCTTTTTGGGAGGACAGGTTTTGAGGTATCTTGAGCCTTTCAGTTAGTAATTGGTTAGAGGCAATGTCCAGTGATGTTACTGACAACTGCAGTCAATGGTTTTTCTGCGCTTGTGCAAGTAGATGAACACCAGTAACGATGGCCAATAGCAGAGTGTTGTTGGTGCACTCACCCTTTTCAACATGTAGGCAATAAACAACAATAAACAACCATCCTTGGTCCAAACAAAGATTTCTGTAGTCACCACTTTGAATTCAACTAATTTCATGTTTGAGACTGGACTGCCTTCTGCACATTTTATTGAAATCCAAAAATCTGGTATTAGTTTTGCCAGATATAATAATTACTAGGGGTGGGAATCTTTTACTATCTCACGATTTGATTAAATTCTGATTTTTGGGGCCACGATTTGATTCAAAATCGATTCTTTTTTTTTTTTCTCATTCAAAACTGATGATGTGAGCCCATTTGTCGTGTTCCCAAAGTGGTTCATCTTCATTTTGCAAACTTTGCACACAGTGAAGCTCATGTCAAACACTCATTCATTAAAAACCAAAATGAGCCCAAATCTTTGCATTCAATGAAGACAGGGCCAGTTGAAAATCTCTTTCCTCCAGTTCTGTAGTTTCATCTTGTTTTGGTGCTTTCTGTACATGAATTTGTTCCAGAAGCAGCTGCGTGGTCATGTCAGGATGTCCCACATAGTAAGAAAATGGAGGCTGACAGCCATTGGATTTGCTTGATTTTTTGATTTTTAATACTCGATTTTGGGACATTTTAAATCGATCCTGAATCTTTGTAAATGAGAATTACGATTCTGATGTGAATCGATTTTTGGTGCACCCCTAATGATTACCATTTTTATGAAAGAGTTCTAGGCTCAAGCTCCTCCTTTTTTCTGTTCACATGTTTGTAAGATGAGCTGTGTGTGTTTTCACTGACCAACTTCCCCCTGCGAGAAAGTGCACCCTCACTTGGTACATTAAGTTTGGGTCAAAATAATATAATTTTAAAGCAAAAATACAATATTTTGTCATTTTTCTATCTGGCAACCCTGCCTGGCATGGAAACTACAATGGAGTTAATGAACACAGCGGTATCCATGTAAACATGTTTTTATTTATTTATTTTTTGTGTTGATTTGCCACAACTAACTTTGGAAAAAATGCTAACATTTCCAGAGATTGTTTACATGTAAACAGGGCCTAAAATCTGTTGTGTAAATCAGACACAAATGTGATTACCACATTAAAGGGTGGTGTTTTTAACACCCACTGGCTCTTATTAGTCATACTCAAAGCATAGCTGCCTTAGGCCAAGACATGGAATGTAATGGGTGGAGGCTGGCTCTTCTGTTGAACTCCTCTGCTCTGAGGCGATCCTCTGAAAGTAATTAAAAGAGCACATTTCAAATAAGTTTTATTGAGCTGTTAATTATTCATAACATTTAAAATTCTGTTTGACACAATCTGCTTGTTCAAATTTCTAAAGTAGTAAAGAATTTAGGGTTTCAAAGTTTAAACCTTGAATGATTTGATGTCGATATTTAACTGTATCTGTAGAGATCTTGAAGTGACAATTTGTGAATGTGTTCAGTGCAAATTGATGTTGAAACAGCAGCTCTACATGTCAAAACTGGTTAGGCATTAATATTACTCATTGATGTTTGCTTTTTTTTGTGGGTGAGCAAGTTGCGAACGAGACCGGACATGATTTGCACTCTTAATATTGTTCAAATAATGTGGTAATTGTAAATACTTGTTTTTTTATTGGTTGTCTCTGACCAGAATATATATTTTAAAGACTTGTTTATGCAGTTTCTGTTACAAACACCTGGTCATCAGTTCATTTCCCTCCTGCTTTACATCCTGTTCCTGCTGCCTTCTATAAATCAAATACAAGAATGTCTTGGCTTAAACTGTAAAATACTTTTATTTGTGTGTGAATTAGATGTGGATATATCCTAAAATCAAAGAGGAATTGTAGTTGGAATCTGATAGTCACATATCTCATTATGCTGGTGTTACTGCTATATGGTGGCTCATAGCATTCGCTAATGGTGCTTTTTGTGCAAGACCAATGTAGGTTTCAGGGTGTGTTCAGTGGATTTGCACCAAGTTGTAGATAAGAGATTGTAATTTTTTTTTCAGACTGCATGTCCTCGGGTGCAGAGGCCATTTTCACATACTGTAGACTTTGATCTCTTTATAGATTTGTACTTTTCATTCCAAATATGACTCAGCCACAATTCTGTGTAGTTAGAGCCTGATAATGTTCCATTTTTTGTCTTGTAAGTTTACATTCATTTAACTGCACTGTACCAAATGATGGGCCTCGTCTCTACGAGTGGTTCTCGTTCATAATTTCAGGACTTCAATGTTTAAAATTTACTAGAGCCATCTCGTACTACTCCCTACCATATTTATATTACTGGATGTTTTGTTGACGGTAAGAAAAGGAGAGAAAAATGGCAATATTACTTTAATTCCTAATATTTTCATAGTTTATTTTTTTCTGCATCTATTGTAAAAGTGTGGCTGTTCATTTCAAGTCCTCTATATACTTATTCAGCTTTTCATTGCCTTTAATGTGTATATGTAGGAAGGAACACTCAAATACAAACACAAAACTCACAATGTCACTCATCCTTGTTAGTTCTTACTAATGGTCATAAAGGTGTTGGGCATGTTCTTGGGACACTCATACATTTTTGTTGTATTCCATCATGGAAAATCTAATATAGAGAATATTTTGTTGAAAACCTAATAAAATCAAATGACCTGAAGCATATAAACAAAGACATTTATGTTGGAGTAGATGAAGGTAGTGTGGAACTGTCTTTTGTATTAGAGAGACTGTCAGGTAGAGGGTTGCTGCATTGACCTCATCTGGTACTTGGACTCAACATAGACAAGTGTGTGTTTTAAACACACAGCACAGGTTCACTAAACCATCCTATCCTTTGAGAGCATTTTGTTTCCACAGTCATGGGGTTCAGATGTAAAGTTATGTTGCGAGATAATTTTTGTGCATACACATCAAAAATAAATATTTAGACTTCTAGTCTGATGGTTGTGGTAGAGAGGAGTATAGGAGAATATCAATACACTGAAATATTGCACTGTTTTATTTCCCAATACTGTATTGTGTCTCTCAAGCATTGTATCAATTTTTAATGAAGGCTTAAAATGCAATGACCATATAAAACACTGAGTGCATGACTATTTAAATACAACAGCTGGTCTAATTAGCATTAGGGTCTAGGTTGTTTGTTAATAATTAGAAGTCATGTTATCACAAGCACTACTGTTGGCAGGTTGTCGTAGAAAAAGTTGAAAATTTTAAATCAGAAGAATGAAATCTGAACTCCATTTCTTTTAAAATGAGTAATTGCCTGTACTGCCATCTTTTGACTGCAGTATACAGTTTAGATTGTTTAGATTAGTTTTCTGTCATAGCACATAAAAACCAAGTGAACTGTGGGAAAAAGGAACTGATTCAGACTTCTCTTTACTTCTCCGGAAGTCAAAGTTTCACTGTTTGCTGTTCTTGCACACAAACTCAGCCACAGACACACTTCCATTACAGTAAACCAATAAAACTAGTGAAGACCTTTTTTATAGTTACAGCTCAAGGGTATTTTCATACATGCTTTATTTTTAATATGTATAAAGTTAATTTGTTTATATATTCTTGTAGAACGAAATCTATTTTAGATTACAGAATTTTTTTAAATATATTTTCCAAGCAACAAATGTTGTGAAAAGATGGAACACTTATATTTCTGTCTAAGCTTTGGGATAAACTGTGTTTGGGTATTGGTTCTATTTTTACTTGTCATCAAACAATGCTAAATAACATTTATAGATTAAACTATTTTGCATGTTTGTGCTTATGGCGACACGTAATTTAAAGGCACTGCATTAGATAATTTACTAAGTAATCTGAGTGAATATGTGCTAAAATAATTTGGTGTTGCTTTTTTAGTTTGTGGTACTTGATAACATTCAAAATTTAGTTTCCTTTGTGCTTCCTTACTTGCATCTTTAATGTTTGAAGTATCTAAGTTTGAGAGAGCTCTTTTGTATTTATTTATGTGTAGGTGGGGTTTAAGATTGTCCTATTGTCCTGTTTCAAAACGCAGACTAATCTTATTACTCTGTTTATCTTTACAGACGGGACGCATTGACAAATCCTACCCAACAGTATGTGGTCACACAGGCCCTGTGTTAGACATTGACTGGTGCCCCCACAATGATCAGGTCATTGCCAGCGGCTCCGAAGACTGCACAGTGATGGTAAGGTTTACTTCTCAAATTAATTGTACATTATAAAGGAGAAAAATAGCATCAAGTATAAAGTTACGAGGCTTCGTGGCTTTATTGCAACAGTCCAAGCTGTTGTAACCCCTGGATTGGTGGCAGGCCTCACCCTCTGGATTAGATTAGGCTCAAATATGTGTTGCAGGAACCAGAGCTAGGGAATGGTTTAGCTGTTTGTTGAGCTGAGGTCACCGACTTCTTTGAGACTTTTTTTAATACTTTCCTACATATGTCCTTATTTGGGCTCAGATTGGTTTTCATCACTTCCCTACCTGGAAGGACAAATGTCCTGTTTAAGGTTGAGCTCAGTCAATTCTGTATTATGTTTTACAGAAGTGTAAGCCATAAAGAGAGAAGAACAATTGTTTCTGTTTTTTTACAACCTTTAATATTCAGATGAGTTAGCAGAATTAGCTTTTGTTTGTTTGTTTTAAGAAAGACAATTTTACATTCTTGTTTGTACAGTTGACTTTGTTTTAGTCTGTCCTTACGAACCAAATAAATAAACGTTTTAGACTTTAAACAACAGTCTGCGATAAGTAGATGTTGGAAACTGTTAGCATTATTTACCTCTCTACATTACAGGACATTTACCAGGTATACACTATTGGTAAAATAATTATTTATATATGAAGATGTCACTTCCAATTTTTTATTTCTTAGAAAAAATTATAATGGAATCATTGAAACTATTTATAAATGTAGTATGGCTCTCTATAACAACCTGGTTGAATGGTTTTTGTCAGTTTAGTGTCCTGAAAATTGTGTCGCTTATAAAATCTCCACTTCTGTCTTTGCAGCTGTTCTTCCATGGTTTACATCAGATTGTTGCTTTTCAGATGTGTTTCATGTTTAAAGTTTGTTGTCAAGGAGACAGTTTTTTTTTTTTTTTTTTTTTTTAGCGGATGTTGTTACACATGGAAAGTGGAACTTGAAATATGTTGTCCTCAAAAAGTTTTTCGCCCAGCTCGTGTGTTTAATGTCCAAAAGTAGATCTTTGCTTTGTTAAAACTCAAATCATGTGCAAACATTGTTTTATGATAAATTTAACCATGTCAGTTTACTAGAGCATCTGATTGCCTTTCTTTTAAACTAATTTGAAAAACAAAAAATTCAAGATTTTCAAGTTAGATTTATGGGTGGTTTTAAATGTAAAAAGTCTTTGAAAAATAGTTGCAAATGTGTCCAAACGATTGCATTCTGGAATTTAGATAAAAATTAAAATAAAATCTGAATAGGATATGTTTTCACTAATTTCTTAAACACAACTGAAATTTTTTCACTATGCAAGCTGAGTATTATTGATCACTGCTGCCCCCTTCAGGTGTGTTTAATAATTATCAGACTGGTGTTTGCAGTCACACAGCAGGTTACAGTTAGTCGTGTTTGTCCTTTTGTAGGTATGGCAGATTCCTGAGAATGGCCTCGTCACTTCCATGTCTGAGCCAGTGGTGGTTCTGGAAGGGCACTCTAAGCGTGTGGGCATCATCACATGGCATCCCACTGCACGCAACGTTCTCCTTAGTGCAGGCAAGAACTCTGGCTAAAGATAACATTTTAGCTACCAAATGTAAAAACTAAATCTACTGAGTGAGTTTAACGCCGTCTCTGCCTAACTCCAGGTTGTGACAACCAGATCATTGTCTGGAACGTGGGCACAGGTGAGGCTATGATCAATCTAGAGGACATGCATCCTGATGTCATTTACAACGTCAGCTGGAACCGCAATGGCAGCCTTATCTGCACCTCCTGCAAGGACAAATCCATCCGAGTCATCGACCCCCGCAAGGAGGCGATTGTTGCTGTGAGTTTTTATAGAATCTAATGTTGTAAGATTTTAAGACATTTCACTGTTCCAATTTTTTATTTTGCATCCAAATACTTTTGTTTTTCTCCCTTTCCTCGGTACTGCTGTGCAAATACAAATAAGATTCAAGAGCATTTAAACCTGAGTAAATGATACTTTATCAAACTTAGTGTAGACTCATTTTAAACACATGTACACAGTGTCGATGCTTAAATTATATTTTGTACACTCATATTACAGACAGAATCAGATTAAATCAGATCTTTAATCTGGTTATTTTTGTACATGGCTGTGTTGTGGGTGAGGAGCAAGAAGGTGGTCTTTTAAAACTAGTTTAATTTGTGGCAAGTGTTTTTTTTTGTCAATTGACTCAGAGATGGACTCAATAAAACAGTTGAGAGGTACTGAAGCATTTCTGATGTTGATTCCACAGGAGAAGGAGAAGGCGCATGAAGGAGCTCGACCCATGAGGGCCATTTTCCTTTCTGATGGCAACATCCTGACCACTGGTTTCAGTCGTATGAGCGAGAGACAGCTGGCTCTCTGGGACATGGTGAGGGGCTTGAAAAACGCTGAATTCAGACCTGATTGAGTCTACGTTTCAAGTTGCTGTGTTATTTTTATCCATGCTACAATCAGTTTTGGACATATGAAAAACCTGTTTATTTTTTCACTAAACATTTAATACACAGAGCTCTAATTTATTTATTTAGCAAAACATGGAGGACCCCATGACTGTTAATGAGATGGACACCAGCAATGGAGTGCTTTTGCCCTTCTATGATCCTGACACCAACATGGTTTACCTCTGTGGGAAGGTGTGTGAGCTTTTTGGGCACAATTAGTCAAAAGAATGTGTGTGTGTGTATTTATTTATATATATATATGTATGTGTGTGTGTGTGTGTGTATGTATATATGTATGATACATACATGCATACAGCTCAAAAAAATAAAGGGAACACTTAAACACAATATAACTTCAAGTAAATCAAACTTATGTGAAATCAAACTGTCCACTTAGGAAGCAGCACAGATTGATTTTTGTGTGATTTTGTTGTCAGCACATTCAAGTTTGCACACAACAACATATTCAATGAGAATATTTCATTCATTTAGGGTGTGTTATTTGAGTGTTCCCTTTATTTTTTTTGAGCTATGTGTGTGTATATATCTATCTATCTATCTATCTCTCTATCTCTCTATCTATCTATCTCTCTATCTATCTCTCTATCTATCTCTCTATCTCTCTATCTCTATCCATCCATCCATAAAACACAGCTCTATCTTCTGGCAGGGTGACAGCAGCATCCGTTACTTTGAAATCACGGAGGAGGCTCCATATATTCACTTTCTCAACACCTTTGTCACCAAGGAGCCTCAGAGGGGAATGGGCTACATGGCAAAGAGGGGCCTCGATGTGAACAAGTGTGAAATCGCACGGTAAGCTAAGATGAGTGGACTAAACTGCTTGTCTAACATCATAATTTGTTTTAACTACATCCAGCTCAGAATTTTTCCTGATTTCACCACCAGGAGGCAAAATGGGATCAGTTTATATTCATAAGAAAGTAACTGTTGTTTAATAATGTACTTGACTTAATAGAAGTATTTTTGTGTTATCAGGTTCTACAAACTGCATGAAAGAAAGTGTGAGCCCATTGTGATGACTGTACCTAGAAAGGTGAGTCCAAGTCCTAAAAGACCTCTCTTTATTCTGTTTTTTGATGATATAGTTAGACGATGTCTTGTATTTTTCTGGGTAAAAACTTTGTCCTTTTCTCATTCCCCCACCAGTCGGACCTGTTCCAGGACGACTTGTACCCGGACACCGCTGGACCAGACCCAAGCCTGGAGGCTGAGGAATGGTTTGAGGGAAAGAACGGAGACCCCATCCTGATTTCCCTGAAGAACGGCTACGTTCCGGGCAAGAACCGGGAATTCAAGGTGGTCAAGAAGAACATTTTGGACAGCAAGGTCACCAAGAAGAAGGATACCTCGAGCCCTGCCAACAGGTCTGCCTCCCCAACTCCATCAATCGTAAGTGTTTTTGCTTTTTTTTTTTTTTTCTCTCCCATGTTTTCTGGAATGTGAGATGAACATTAAATTTGATTTTAGTTTAGCTTTTTTTTCTTTTTCTTTGAAGAGCTGCACAGTTCAGAGTAAACCCCTCATCAGTAACCAGTTTGAATCATAACAAGTAGCTGTGTACATGACAAGCTTTAAAAATGTTTATCCTACTGTGTGACCCACAGACACAAGGGTCTACTGCTGCTGCTCACCCACAACACAGTTGTGTGCATGTTTTTCTACAATCCTCTGTAATCAGAGTCAACACCAAGTCAAAATTTATGGTTGCATTTTGGCTTGGGCTTTCATTTCACTGTTTTGAGACCTGATATTTGACCTCATTCTAGATGTAGAATATGTTTTACTGAAGTCCCATCTTGTCTTCTCCAGAAATCTGAAGCGAAGATGGAGGAGATCTTGAAAGAAATCAGATCCCTCAAGGACCTGATCAGCAGTCAGGAGAAGCGAATCATCAAACTTGAGGAGCAAATGTCCAAAGTTGCCCTTTAAGAGCCCCGTGCCCCGACTTGCTACAATTCAGGACGTTCCATTGGCTGGGAATTGGGCGGGAACAGTCACTGCCTATCTCAATGACAGTGTTTGTACTGAGTCCTGCCGAACAACAACAACCCCTAGCAACATTCCAGAGGAACTTTTGTTCTTAGCCAGCCCCCAACCTGCCCCCAACACAGGTGGAATAAGAAGGATGTGGTAAATTTAACAGAAAGTTCTTTTGTGTTTTGGTGACAAAGGACCCAATTCCTTTTATTCTGTGGCGGTCTTGTTTTTGCCTAGTCGGATGAAAAGGTCTTAATTCTTATTTTAGAACAACCCATAAAAAAACAAAACAATCATTCCAACTTTCTTTTGATAAGTCTGTGTTTTTTAAAGCAGGTTGTCAGTGTTTTATGTCCCAAATGAAACTGTTGCCAAATCTAAATTTTGTTTACCTCTCCAACAGTATTTTGTTTTCTTCCACTTCATAAAACTGTTCAAAATACAATACGTAAAACTTGATGTTATAGACTGTTCGTGTAAGGAGGGGTACTTTCATCACCTATGTGCTAAAATTATCCCATTAAATTTAGTGTGAAATATTGACCATGAATATTCAAACTTAATGAAAACAAAAACATTCCAATCAAAACCAAACATTTAAATTTTTAAATGATAAAACCTGCTGTCTGTATTGAAGCTGGACAAACTGTCTGATTTCTGACTCTTTTATTTTTTCTTGTTTCTCTTAACATTGCTGGTCGTGTTCGTAAATCTCCTCTTTGCTTCTTTCACATTATAATTATCAAAAAAAAAAAACATTCCAGTGATCTCATTGGCTGTCCTTGGTTATAAGGAGAGAAACTCCAACCTTCTCTTCCTGTAAACACTGCTGTAGTGACTCAGACTCTGGCTGCTTGGTTGATGTCCAAATCTGCTGCACATGAGGGGAAAACAATTTGAGAATTTTAGTTTTTGCGGAAAAGCTTTTTTTTTTTTTTTAATTGTCTGAAGTGCAGTCTACAATATCAGTGTTTTTTGTACGTGATCTTCCTTAGTATTTTCTTTTTACTGTTTGCTTAAGTTGCCAACTCCAATCTCCCATATGGGAAAGCAAATTATATCAATCACATATCATATTTTGGACCATTTGCTGATAAAGCTGGATGTTTCTACAGTCATGGTACACAAAGGACCTTAAAGGCCAAAGATTGTGATTATTTAATCTTCAAGTCTTTGGCCTTTAGGTTCCTGTCACTTTGGATGTTCTGTGTTTTTGTTTATCCAAGAGGTTCTGAAGGTTTAAGACCTGCCTCTGATCTGGAAGAAATGAAATAGCTGAGATGCCACTCCCCTGTTATATTTAACCTGTTTCTTGTTCCAACTGTGCTTATATCCCTCTAAGCACTTCCACTTTTTTAGTTATTTCAGTTTTTCTCCATTGTCCCATATAAATACAATTATTACTAAACCACAATCAAAATCTCTTATCTGCTCCAATAAAAGCTCTATTTTTGATGTTTTAGATTTGTTTCCCAGTGGGAAGCTGAGACGGGTAATGGTTCAGTCTGTTGTTTGCCTTTTGCTAAATGTCAACACTGTAAAGACCTGAAAGTGCCATAGAGGAAACCCTGGAAGTGTGTAGTGGAAGACTGTTCTGTGAGGAGTTTTTAGAATGACAGGAGGAATTGAGAGGTTGTCTGGATTGAAAAACCACTTTGAGGTGCTATAAATTGTTGTAACACCCTGCTTCATGAGTGCTGGATGATTTCCTGCCAGTCCAACCGACTCTACACCGGCACATGTTATTAGGAGCAGTGAGCCGCTGACATTTTCCATCTTGGTACAGGTTGTTCAAAACATCTTTTAAAATACATTTAACACCATAGACTCCTCAGCCTTGAATGTCAGTGAGCTTTCAGAAGCACTGATCAGTTAGATGAAAAATATGGTGGTTTAAAACGATCTCTGCCACACTAGATTTTTTTATAGCACTGTCGGCACAGAACCTTAGAGTAGTATCTAAAAGTAATCCAAAGGGACTGAGTAGGTTGAATAAATGTTCTGTTGAATGGTAGATGTACGTTTGTAACTGAGGTCTAGAAAAAGGAATGAAAGCTGTAAATATGATCAGAAACTTTCTTTTTTTCTTTTAAACTGTTTCGTGGTTGTGCTGAAGAGGGTATTTGTGTGGGTGGTGGGTTTTTAATGTTTTTCCCCCTCGTTTGTGTTCCTTGCACCTTGCCAATACGGTAAAAAAAAAAAAAGCAGAACCTCGGTTCCACATTAAAATCAGAGAAATGAGACAAAACCCAACCAGGAGCCTGGTTGAGGTATGCTCAGCATTTTTTTTTATTTTTGTTTTTTTTTCATTATTCTTGCTTCAAGTATCAAACATTGATTATAAGAAAATTAATAAAGAATTTTTAAAATGTTTGCTCCTAGTTATCATTTGTATTTAAGTATATTTTGTCACATGTTTGGTTAAACCCGGGGTTTTATGTTTTTTTTTTTTTTTTTTTTTTTTTTTTTTCCCCCCCCTGTCTGGACCTCCTTGTGGGGAAAAAAAAAGAAAAATGTGGCTGCTCCCCAAGCAATACCCCCAGGCCTCAAAATGGTTACAATGTCATAGTCCACTCAGAGACACGGTCCGCCATGAAGGATTAGTCGTTATTACAACACGTTGCACAAAGATAAATATGAGAAATTTACTGAAGTCCCAAATTCTACATTCGAGCACGAAATATGTGAAGTTACTGAACTGTGTTAGTTTAAACGTATACACATTTTTTTAATTTCAGTTTTATTACATTTGGGTAAGTGCAGTGCTATATGTGGCCATCTGGTAGTGTCGACAAAAAATTGTCCTTTCCATCAGTTAAGTTGCTTCTTCTTGTCAAGTATTTAATTATAAGCATTTTAAAGAAAATTTAATACAAATATTTCATTATATTCAACTAGTTTAAATGGATATGGTGTGTTTTCTACTGCTGTGTTCTAATCAGGATGATGTGTATGATTCATTTGGTTGGGTAGAGGGAATTCCAACAACAGGATGTACGGTAATTTAGTTTGCAACTTAACAGAAAAAAGTCCTATTCCACAGAGTGAATAGGCAATATTGATCCATGTAAATTATATCAAATCATATAAAAATGTGGCTTTAAATACAAGCAAATGCTCTGTTTTAACTTTTTTATTCTGGTTTTAATTACCCTGCCCCTCCAACCTTTACTAACCCCTTGTTAGAATCAAAAGGTCTGTAATTCAGAAACATGACATTTGTGACCTGCTTTCTGTAGTTTGAAGTATAGTTATTTTTAGACACCTTTCCAAATTTGCTATAAAAGAGAAAAGAAATCCAACAAAAACTAAATTCATTCTGTTGCTTTTTTTTTTTTTAGTGCCAGATTCCTTAAGCAACGTCACAAGTCATGGGGTTCATTTGACAGTGATGGACAAACAGAAATGATTACTTTGGAGACGTGTAAATCTTTGTTCACACTTTAAAATGTATCTGAACATCTCCGTCTGTCACATCACATCTGTGACAGTGACTAAATTAATGAGAAGAATCATAAGCCGCCTTTAATGCTCAGCATGTTCAGTTATAAACTGGGAGTTAAAAGGCCCTAAAATGGGTATAAAGTTTACATGTTGGCTCTATCTGTGTGTTTTTTGGGCTGAAACTGGTGTTTTCTTGCTGCGCTCTGCTCCACAGTAAGGCTGTAATCACTCTGGGCATAATTAGAGAGGATTCAGAGGGAGGCAGAGACTGTTTGGTCAGACTCGCCCCAACTAACCCAGAAATAACCATTTCTGCTCAAACCTGGGTCTAATGCACCTTCTGCAGCATGTTTGCAGCTGCTCTCATTAAAGTAAAACATAACTTTGAGGGAGGTAATAAAAAAAACTTGAGGTGGTGAAATAAACAGGAATTGCACAAAAAAATGATCTAAAAGATGTTTTGAAAAGTCAAAGGCAAGTTGGTTATAGCTAAATGTAAGAATCCTGAATGTATAAATGTACAAATCTAAAAAAAGAGAAGATGTTGGAGCACTGACGGAGGAGGTGCTGAGAATAGAGGGCTGGGCATCAATTCGCTTTGAGGAGATCTTTTAGGATGAAGTTTAAAAAAAAAAAAAAGACTCAGGATTTTTTTTTTAGCTGAGCAGCAGCAGGGAGGGTGAACTCTCACTCTCCCTTTCTTCTTGTTGCCGTGTCTCATTTTCAGCTTTCAGTCTCCAGCCCTGCGTTCAGCTGCACCTCAAAACCAGGGAAGAAACGTTCGGTGAGTATTTTTCCAAGTTTTACTTTGAAATTGGATTTTATCGAGTGGGACTTTGGCAAGCAGAACATCCTGAGCAACAGAATCTGACCCAGATTGTAACATGATGTGTTTTTAAAGAAATTTATCAGACAAGAATATTTAAATCTGACCGAACTTCAGACTGAACTGACTGTGAATCTTATTTTCTATAACAGCAGTGTATTCCAGTTAAAGCTCTGGATGTATAATTCTAAAACATTTGGGATTAAAATCCTGAACTCTTCAGTCTAAATGTTCTGCAGAATAAAACTGAACATGCTCAGATTGTTACAGCTAAAAATTGACATTTCATTTTCATCAGGGTTTATTTTAATTACATGTTCTGTGTCTGTTTCTAATTTAATGTCAGGTTTATTAATAACTTAATGTTTGTTGATGGATTATTTTTTCAGCACTTCATGAATGTTAGAAAGCTCTGATTTTGACAGCTTCTTAAAATAATCAGTCATTTTTTTTTTGTTTTTCAGGAATGTCAAAAAAGTTATGGTCTTTTGGGTTACATTTTTTTCTGTTTCCTGAAACACTTAAAAAAATTATTTAGGCCATCATTTTGGGAAAGTGTCAATTACATTTTTAATATTTTTCTTTTCCTCCTTTTTTATTAAGGGCAAATGTTCTATAACCTTTTTAAAACAATTTACAGCAAGTAAAAAAACAGAAACCACCCAGGAAATGGTTTATTAGTTTTAATTGACCAACCTTGAATTTCTAATAAATTGGTAAAATGTGTTACAACATAATTTTTCCTCCTCAGACACGTCGCTGAATTGTTAAATCTTGATTTTGAAAGGCTATAAAAAACCTTTCGGCTGGTTTTTATCTTTATAATTGATCAGATTATTTGACCAGTTTCAGAAAATTGTATTCTGTAACTGATTTAATCTCTTTTAAAGATTCTAAAACCTGTGGTATTAATAAAAACAAACTGTTTTTCTTTATGAATGCAGAGCACTGGATCATGTTTTAACCCCATAGTTTGATGTAATTATTTTAAGCCTAGTAAATAATTTATCACACGTCTCTGCTGTGAAATATGCTGATCAGTTGTTTGACTCAGTCAGTATGCGTACACACATTTATTTATCTGAAAAATGTCCAGATATTATATAATTAATTGGTGATGTTTGTGATTGCAGCAGGTTTTTCCTCCGTATGTGAATCTGTGACGTGAGGTCAGTCCCATGGTGACATTCAGGAAATGTAATTTTAGCTGTAATTACGGGGATCTGAGGTTCTATAGCTGTACATCCAAGGATGGAGACCCAGCCCACCTTGTGGTCCAGCAGAATACACAGTGCCTGTCCGACCACACAGAGTGGAGGGTTCTCATTGTGCTGGGTCAGTCAGAGCAGCATCAGCAGCTTCACTTTAACAGGATGCTGATTAGAGGCTTGTCTTTGCAGCTTGGCGCTGTATAATTACACACTGTTAAAAGTTAAACAGGTTTAAACTGAGAACTGACTGGTTGTAGTGTCAGAGAAGTTTGAAAGACAAAAAAAATAGACATTAAATATCTGGTCAAAACGTGTGCTCAGTCAGTTGTTCTGTAAGGAAATGCAGATTTTTCTGGTAGCAGAAATCTGTCCATCAGGTCTGCTGTGGGCGGGGGCACAGCTGCTGGTGCCCAGTGTAAATATAGAGGCCACAGCCGCATGTCTCCCACGCCTCGGTGCTCCTGCTGGAACCCAGCTTCCTCCTGGCTTTGGTGTGGTGGATGGGTGGCCTCCCTCTACTTTACAAATTATAAGGCCTACAGCACCAAGCTGGCCGTCTCCACCCCAAATAAGTAATGGCTACTATGGTGCCTGCTGAAAAAAGATCTGCTAAAAGACTGGGAGAGAAAACCTTGAGTGAAGATAGATAAAGATGAGTTTGAACCAGAGGCTCAGTAGCACAGCTAAGAATAAAATCTGAATCTGGAAGAAAAAAAAACACATCACTGTACGGGTTTCTGGCTACGTAGAAACATTTACAGGAGGCAATGTTCCAGGACACAGAGCCTTTTCTTTTATGTTTTGTTGTTTGCGGATTAAACAAACAGAACTGAAATTATTAATGAGATTTTTGTGACACTTTTGGAGAAATTACCAGCTTCTACTTGCTTTAGAATTACTGAAATGAATCATTTTATAAATCAAATATTCAAGCATTATTTGCCTTTTTTGTTAGTGAATTTTTCTCAGGTACAACTCATTACTGGGTACTAACAAGGAACGTACCTGGTACTTACCAAATACCTACCTAGTTCTTATCAGCAACATATGTGGTACTTACAGGTAAGTACTTAGTTGTTACCAGGCAGTTATTTGGTATCCAGTAATGCAGCTGTACATATCTGGTATTAACTGGATAAGTACCTGGTTCTTACTTGGCACATATTTGGTAAATACCAGGTACAGGTGTACATACTTGGTTCTTACGGAGCACTTCCTAGTACTTACTGGATACATATGTTTCTTCTGGCACACTCCTGGTACTATACCTGGTACTTACTCCTGCCTGTTACTAGGCACATATCTGGTACTTGCAGGTTATGTATGTGGTACTTTCTGTATATTTATAGGGACTGAGTTGGATTATGATGTGACTTTTTACCTGTACTTACTGGGTGTATACCTGGTAAAAAACAAGTATACACCCTGGTATTAGGGACATCCAGCCGCTGATATATCTACCAATAAACCCTCCTGATTGTTATTGTTCCAGGACTGACGTTTGAAGATGAGGTCTCACCTGGTTTTTCATGTCACCTGTGTGACTCTGCTCTGGCTCTGCTGCGGGTTGACTCGTTCCACTCCTTTGTTCTACAACATATTGATGGACGGCAGCGGTGACGAGGCTGAGCCGGAGCTCATCTTCCCCACATCCTTCACCACCCGAGCGCCTGTTCATCTCACCGTGGTCACCGAGCCTCCCACCCTCACCACCACCATCACTAACACCATCACCACCACCATGATCCGTCTGAAAGACTTCGTCCTGACCCGAGTGGTGGACTTCCTGCAGGAAAACCTGCTCATCATCATCGTCGTTACCTCTCTCCTCATCGTCATGGTCTTCATCATCTGCTGTGCCTCGGCCATGAGTCACAAGCGCAAGCTGGAGGCTTACAAGCCCCTTCCTAACCCCCCCAGGAAGAACACAGCCAAAAAAACTGGAGGGAGCAAGACCTCCAGCGAGCTCCAGGAAAAGCCGTACGCAGTGGACCACGTCAAGAGGGTCCAGACTCTGAGCTCGGCTTCTCCCAAGCATCTGCGCACTCCCTCCAAGGCTCTGGTGGGAGAAATGGGGAGAGACGTCAGGTCGTCGCCTCGCCAGGAGGTCAGGAAGGTCAGGGAGGCGGAGGAGGTGGAGAAAAGATGGGAGGAGGTGAAACACAAGGAGGAGGTGAAGGTCAAGCAGAACCCCAGCACCAGCTCCAGCCAGCCGGTCTGCACCTGCCATCTGAAAAAATCCAACCACTAGGGTACGACCGAGGAGTTTAGTCCACATGAAGACGAGCAAAAGAGGTCAAAATGTCACGCAGAGAGAGATGCACCTGAAGTCATGCCTCATGAAAAAAGGAATTCACTTATTGTTAAAATGTTCAATAAACCTGAAGATGTTCTGAGTCTTTCAGAATAGATATTTTAGTCATCTATAGAAATGGTCAAAACAGATGAGAAGAAATTTATTTGTAAACAATGTAAATCCAGTGATGACTGGTTAAACATTGAGTGGATAATTATATGCATGTGGCTTGATATAAAAATGTTTCCCAGTATTTTCTTTTTTTTTTTTTTTTTAATCACCTCCATATTTAACATGCATCTGATGAGTCAGCAGACATGAGCCGAACAATGTCTGATCTCTAAATACACGTTGGAGGGTCTCGGTGGTCCGTTTGCCATCCCAGCCCTGCAGGTTTTCATACTCTGTGAGTTAGTTTTAGTGGCTCCAGCATCACCTGTTCTCCACCACCAAACATGCCCCACAGAGGCCTGCATCAGTTCACCGAGATCATAAACTTCACTGGAAATAACTCTCTGCAAAAGACTAAACACAAGAACGACTGTTATTGTTGAAACAGCCGAGTCATGTTCCAGCAGACGGAGCAAAGAAAGACGAAGAGCCTCATAGATGAATCATTCAAAGGTTCTGTGAAGAAACATAATTGAAGGGCCAGTGAACTTTTTTATTTAACTTGCTTTCATATTTACTTGATCTTTGGGGACTTAGTGTTATTTTATGTATTAATTTTGCATTTTGTTTTATAAATCCAAAACAAAGCCAAAATTATATATTTCCTATTTAGCTGTT
The DNA here is from genome assembly GCA_031762555.1 of Cynodonichthys magdalenae. Taxonomy (NCBI): domain Eukaryota; kingdom Metazoa; phylum Chordata; class Actinopteri; order Cyprinodontiformes; family Rivulidae; genus Cynodonichthys; species Cynodonichthys magdalenae. The sequence goes on along the minus strand of JARVJO010000394.1, from coordinate 12,010,533 downwards.
TGATTTCAGTAGATTAAAACAGACATCACCATAGTCATTCTTTCTATATTTATTTGATATTTCTTAACTTCTTCCAGCTGTAGAGTGCAATACCAGCAGATTTACTGATATCAGGGTAAAAGTTTATGTATTTATAAGATAGATTTAGCTTTTAATTCCTAAAGAGTCAATAAGAGTCAGAGTGGGGTGATTTTTCAGATCTACAAAACTACCACTAAAAGATATCTCCATTTCACAGTTTCATTGTTAAGGTTTTTTATTGTTAATAAATTAATATAAATGTTTGAGCTGTAGTTTCTCCGGTTTTTGATTTGTGGCTCTGTCATGGCTAAAAGAAATACTTTGTTTTTCTGTGACATTTGTATTATTTACAAGATGTTGCTGTTATTCTTACATTTAATAAAACTCTGGATGGAAATTCTTTTAAATATTTTCTGTCTTTATTGTGAATGCACCATTTAAATACAGCCCAGAGGAGATGGAAACGAAGATAAAGTGAGGTAGTTCTTAAAATAATTGTCTTTGTGCACGTTACAATCGGCTGCTAATCTGTAATTTTGCTCTGTCTTCTCGGGACTGATTGATGGCTATTTTAAGGTAACTGCACAAATGTAAGATTCAGGATTTCTGCTCTGTGATAAGAATTTAGCTGTTCTTTGATTGAAGGTTTACAAAAACAGCAATAACTCACATTTTCCCTACCGGCAGCATCAACCCCAAAAACCCAGAACTGAAAAAATTCCCAAACTCGATAGTAATCACCACTTTGCTACTGAGCAAAAACTTGTTTAAAAATCTTGGAGATATTGATTTACTTTGATAGTTCAAATCTTTTGAAGCTGGGTTCTGTGAAAACAAACAATATCTTACCTCTTGAAGATGGCTCTTTGAAAGACCTCAGTTTTGGGGAAACTTAACTTTGGCTAGATTGATGATAGCAGGGCCAACACCTGTGTTGATATTTGTAGGGTGGGCTAACAGATATATAAAATATAGATGTATAATAAAATGCTGTAGATTGGATTCCAACAACAGAAACATCCAATTTGAAATAAAGAGATTTGTTAGCTGCCCTTATGGTTAGCCCATCCTTTCGCTGAAACCAGGTCACAGAATAACTTCAGCTTTGCCACTTTTCCTTTTGCTGAATTTAAATATTATCTGGTCTATCCAAAGACATTAAATTAAATAATCCACCTCATTTATATTAATCTTACTCTGCATCTTACTCAGTCTACACCCACATACACTTGCGCTCGAGGCACGTTATTGAACATCCTCCCTCATTGACTAAAAGCCTTGGGCTGATTTTAACAAAATTAACCCCAATGAGCAGCAAACTGAGGGGGCGGGACAGAACGTCTGTCAATCATTCTGTACCACAAAAGACTGTTTTTCCACCAGTTTTGTTGTAAATAGCACAGATGTGATACAATATTTTTAATTCCAGTCTCAAACAGTCCGTCAGGATTCGTGCAAACAAATTTTCTGAAATGTTTACACTGCAATGTTTATTCTGGCAAGTAGGTTGATAATCCTGCTAGAAGTGCCTCAATATGCTTTGGAAGTGCTACAGCTAGCTGCTGCTGCTATTTGAGTTTTAAAACAAACAACAGAGTTGTATGTAAACAACTTTGAAACACAAATATAACAGCAATATTAATGTTTACAATAAAGCATCAAGGCAAGAGAAGTAGTAGTAGTAGTAGGCTGCTGCGGCGGGGGGGGGGGGGGGGGGGGGGGGGGGGGGGGGGGGGGGGGGGGGGGGGGGG
>JARVJO010000394.1:11986902-12003704 GCA_031762555.1 Cynodonichthys magdalenae | reverse complement strand
TGAATTTCCTTCAGTAAATATTCCATTATATGTACTTAAACTTTATGGGTGCCAATAATGTTGAGCAGGACTGTAAAATTTGATTGACACCAAAAGTTAGATTTTTGCAGGTTTCATTAAAATGTATCCAGTGGTTCATGATATTTTGTTAACAGAATTACAGAGTTTTAGATACAAAAGACTGGTGTTTATTCCCCAATTAAAGATTGTCCAATTTTTGTCAGAGGTGCTTAAGTTTCATTTATTTGTAAGAAATATAACAAAAATGTTGTTTTTGCTTTAACTTACTGGAGCAATGAAGCTTGACGGGAGGAAGGCAGAGTTCTTTGGCAATGTCTGTGTTTTTAATCCTCAGAGCTTCATCAACCTGCAGGATGACAGCAGAATGATCAGATCATCCAAGAACAAATGAAGGAATGATCAATGAGAGATCAGAGAGTGTTGTCCATTCCTACCGACTTCCCCTTCACCCACTCTGTGGCCAAAGAGCTGGAGGCGATGGCAGATCCGCAACCAAATGTTTTGAACTTTGCATCTGTTATCTTGCCGTTTTCATCCACCTGGATCTGGAAACAACATGGATGTTAAACCTCGGGTTTAAAGACAGTTACAGTTTTGTAACTCGTGTTGCCGTTCCCCCAGGTCACCTGAAGTTTCATGACATCGCCGCAGGCTGGTGCACCCACCAGTCCAGTCCCAACATTCTTGGAGTTTTTGTCCAGAGAGCCGACGTTTCTTGGGTTTTCGTAGTGGTCCACCACCTTCGGGAAAGTTAAACAACGAGTTAAGGTTATGTTTCAGGTGTTGTTTTGACTTCTGACACACATTCAAAGCGAGTTACCTTTACACAAAAATAATGTCGGTTGGTTGTAAACAGTGGACAGTGGAGACATTTCAGAGCTTTACCTTTTTGTGATATGAGCAAAGAGTGGTCAGCTCCGGTCTGAAGAGCTTTTTGCTTAAAAATGACAGCAAAGGCACAGAATTTCGCAAGGAGAACGTCGCCATGTTTGAACACCGACGGAAGTTAACGAGGGAGGCCGAGCGACGACGAAAGCTTTTTTGTTGACAAACGGGTGAAAGGGAACTTCATCAACTAAAGGACACCCCCTAGTGGCTAATATTTATCTTTACAACCCTGAAACGTATTATGGAAGGCCGATGTAATATTTATTGAAAACACACATAGCTTTCCTAAATGTTAAAAGAAAATGTATATCATTATTAGTAAAATTTCAATTCTACGGACTCCACCACTTGTATTAAAATAAGAAAAACTAAGTGTTTTAAGTGTCTGTTTTAACATTTATTTGCTAGACTGAATAAGTATTACAATTCAATACCACTTAGTAAAAATAATAAAGGACTGTGATAATACTATCTACAGTCAATATAAGTTATCTCAAACACATCATATATTCTAAGAGAAATAACACAATTATTTTTGTCATATTTTCAGCTCCAGATGTCTAAACATACATTTAACCAATTTAGAATATGCATTGAAAAACAGAAAATAATATTTCCCAGTGAGGTTTTAGCTAGTTAAATTATTTTGATTATTCCAAATTATATGAAATATAATAGTAATAGAAAGTCTGCTATTTGTTTCTCCTTAAGCATCCCAAGACTAAAAATGTGGTTTTTGGCATCTGCTTCGAAGCGCCTGTTTAACTATTATATGATAAATCAGTTTGCCATACTTGCTTCTCCTCGCGCTTGTTGTTACCAGGCAGACAGCCTTTCCAATATGGCGGCGCCAAGTAACGCAGAACAAACGCAGTTGCAAGATATGGAAGAAGATGAAGCAGAAATGGAGGAGAGAGAGATGGAGTCGGACGAAGAAGAAGAGGAAGGAATGGGTGTGGAAAATTCAGATGAGGAAGATGATGACTCGTCGGAGGACGAGAAAGAAAATGAAGCCGAAATCCAGCGGTTGGAGGAGCAGGTAAATTTGGTCAACAAACCTCACCTGCCACCAGCTTAAGCATTAGCTGAGCAACTAGTGAGAATGAATGGACACAGAAAGTCATTAGCTTTAAAACGACGTGCACCTCGACCAAAAAACTGGTTAGAGTAAAAACAGAATGGATAGTATTTAATAAGTGTTTAAACATTTAAGTGGACGCGTATGACACTATTCAGATGTCGCGATTAGCATATGCTAATCTCTGATGCTAGCTGCTTGTCTGGATTGTCACGCGCCTTTTCACTACCTGTTTCATTTGGCATAGAAACGCAGCTTTAAGTGGAAAAGTTAAGTGCACACGTCCTAAATTTGTTGGATCTCTGATAAACATGTTGGATCACATTTTATAACGTAACAAATGCATCAGTTTCAGATTAGGTCCACGTTTATTTTAGTTATCTACAACCAGTGGATGACTAAGTGAAGTAAAATAATTGTAATATTTGATGTATTTTATGACATATCTTGATGGGTGTTTGTTGGCGTTTGCTAGGTATATCAAAATGTTGCTTTACCCTCAAAATAACGAAATAGGCAGATAAACACTTAGATTATTCCCTTATTGTTTAAAAGTAGACTCATCCAATAAACGAGAATTTATGGGAAAAGTGAGGTACTTGGAGTGCATTTAGTTTTATGCCTTTACATATCGTACTAAATCAACTTTGTGTATTTTGCAGCTTTCGATCAATGCTTTTGATTATAACTGCCACGTGGATCTCATCAAACTTCTGAAGCAGGAGGGAGAACTTCTCCGTCTACGAAAGGCGAGGCAGAAGATGAGCGAGCTCTTCCCTCTCACTGAAGGTTGGTTCATGTCTAATACAGTTCAGGTGTCAGAGGAATCAGCAGCTCTTAATTATTTGTATCCTAAATTTGTATTTAATCTTGCAGAGATCTGGCTGGACTGGCTCAAAGATGAGATCCGGCTGACCGAGGAGGATTCAAATAGAGAGAAAGTATATGAGCTCTTTGAGCGAGCTGTGAAAGACTATATCTGTGAGTTCACCTCCTGGTTAAAATTACATTTGTTCTAATATTTCAAGTATTTCATGGTCCTAATGTCTGTTCCTTTTTTGTAAACAGGTCCAGACATTTGGCTTGAATATGTCCAGTACTCAATCGGTGGCATGGGGTCACCAGGTGGGATGGACAAGGTGAGGTCCATATTTGAGAGAGCAGTAACAGCTGTGGGACTTCACATGACCAAGGGACATATGCTGTGGGAGGCTTACAGAGAGTTTGAGAATGCAATTTTGTCCACAGTGCAGGTTTGTGTTTCCATCAGTTGGAAAAATATATAAACATCATATGATACTGTGTCAGTGCGTTTATTTGAATGACTGTTATAAATGATAGAAAGTATTATTTTGATTTTGAACAAAATGTGTCAAATTTCATCATAAATCTCTCTGCTGGTCTCAGCCGCCTCCTGGCAAGATTCCCAGCCGCGAGGAGCAGGAACTGCTCAACAGTCAGCTTGAGCGAATCCATACGCTGTTCCGTCGCCAGCTGGCTGTTCCTCTAATCGGTAAGCACGGCGGCTCTTCTGTCCAGATTGGTTGTGGAAGAAATGGGCCACAATCTCATTGTGAGGGTTGTGTGTCGTGGCCTTCTTGAATAATCCCATTTAAAAATGAATAATTGAGATGATGCAGCCACTTGGGACAATCAGCAGGGTTGTGCTGTGCCTTCAGAAACACAAGAGTCTGACCATGCTTTCAATTTGTTTATAGGTTTGAACTGGAAATAGTTTAATACTCTGCATGTTTTTCTAGCTCAGCCAAGTATCCAGCCTTAAATCATTTAAACTTTTATTAGTCTGGTCTTATTCCCTGTTTTTGTCCAAAGGTATAGGACTCATATTAAGCTGTATACATTAATACAAACCTGCAGTAATTAAATCAAACCTTGATAATAACTTATTTACTAATATTTAAAAAATATTTAATGTTTTTACATTATAAGATAATTAAGCTTTGTGGTTCTGCAGACATGGAAGCCACCTATGCCGAATACGAGGAGTGGTCTGAAAACGGGGTCCCTCAAACTGTCATACATCAGTATAGAAAGGCTCTGCAGCAGATGGAAAAGTGCAAATTTTGCGAAGAAGCTCTGGTAACTAAATTAGTTACATATTTTTATTTGACTTCTAAATCTAAATATTTTCATCAAAGATTTTGCAGTACATCACTTCTTTCTGTGTTTATCTTTGTGCAGCTAGTATCAGAACCTCCGACACTGGCAGAATATCAGGCCTACATTGACTTTGAACTAAAAGAGGGTGACCCAGCACGGATCCAGATAACCTTTGAGCGGGCTCTGGCGGAGAACTGCCTGGTACCAGACATGTGGACCAAATACACCACGTATCTTGTGAGTATTGGTCAGTGTTGGGCTGCTCTCTCGGAACAACTTGAGGTTTCTAGAGTTTAGTTGCTTCCTAGTCTGACTTCTCTAACTCAGCATCTGAAACTTGACATCTTCACCAAATGTTAGCAAAATACTCTCAGCATTTTAACTATTGCTCTCTCCTTTGGTTCTACAGGACCGTCAGCTGAAGATCAAAGACTTGGTTCTCTCCACTCATGAGCGAGCTGTCAGGAACTGTCCCTGGACCATGAGTCTGTGGAAGGGCTACCTGCTGGCTCTGGAGAGACACGGGGCTGACCATCACACTGTGTCAGGTAACAGCTGCAGCATCAAGTTCCTCAACTCGGCAGCTATTTTCATCTTTTTATAACTATTGGAGTGTTTACTTTTCTTTGTGGTAAATAATACTGAAGTAGATCCATGTGTTTTACTGTGATTACTAATCTTTTATATAGATGTTTTTTTAATAGAATCATGTTATCCTCATATAATATAATATATTTGATCTTATCATTCGACTTTTCTGCACAGATGTTTTTGAGAAGGCGTTGAATGCAGGCTTCATTCAAGCGACGGATTATGTAGAAATTTGGCAGGCTTTCCTCGACTACCTGAGGAGACGTGTGGATTTCAGTAAAGGTGAGAACAGCTTGTGTTGGAAAAACAGCGTCTTACTAGGTTATAAAAACTAGTTTTGGATTGAATGTGTTGCTTTTCTTTTTTTGTCCAGAATCAAGTAAAGAGTTAGAAGAGTTACGAGCAGCCTTCTCTCGGTCTCTGGACTACATGAAACAAGATGTCGAAGAAAGTGGGTCAGCTCCTTTTCGTTAGCTTTGGTTTTGCTCTCGGTTTGGTTTTCATGTTATCATGTTGTGTAACTGCAGGGTTTGGTGAAAGTGGAGATCCCTCTTGTGTCATCATGCAGATTTGGGCACGGATAGAGGTAAGCAGAGTTACCATGACAACCAGTGTCGAATTAGGAAATGCATTTAAAACAGAAAAACAAATGAAAGACCTTCGTGACAAAATTTACTTCTACTGCATTCACAACTTGAAAGCCAAAAAATAAAATATGAGCATCATATTTAGTTGGATTATTATTATAAACATGTAATGTTTTCATAGGTTTAGTGAAAGAGACAGAAAAGCTTATCATGTTTGTGTATGCACTTAAAAAGTTCCATTTTCACTGTTGTTTTGCTACCAGGCCCGCCACTGTAAGAACATGCAAAAAGCCAGAGAACTGTGGGATAACATCATGACCAAAGGGAATGCCAAATATGCCAACATGTGGTTGGAATACTACAACTTGGAAAGGTTTGTTTGTCTGTCAGAGTGGAAAGTATACAATTTGAGGTGATGCTATCTTTGAGAATTAACTACGTTTGTTCTTTTTTATTTTAATCTATAGGGCTTATGGAGACACTATTCACTGCCGAAAGGCTCTTCATCGAGCTGTGCAGTGCACCTCAGACTACCCAGAACACGTTTGTGAAGTCCTGCTGACCTTTGAGAGGGTAGAAGGTGAGTATTGTCCTAGAAAACAAAAAGAGCAAGCAGCTATTTTTATGTTGTGCTTTTGTATTCTGGAACAAGACTCAAATTTTAAACAATATTTTAATTCATGGTTGGTAGATTTATAATGGGTGTAATATCTGAAATAAAGTGGATGTTTTTTTAATAAAAATGTAACTATTCTTTTGTCCATAATCACTAAAATTGAATCATTTGTTGCTTGAATTAGACTTTAAAAGTAATAAATATCTAATCATCAATTGGCTCATTAAATACAAAGTAACAAAGTTATATATTCACAAAACAAACCCAGTATGTTTTCATTTTGTGCAGGTTCTTTGGAGGACTGGGATGCAGCGGTGCAAAAAACAAAAACGAAGCTGAACAGAATTAATGAACAGCGAACAAAGGTGGGAGCACACGTCACTACTGCAGTGAGCAGGTGGATCGTTTGGCTACATTCGGCTAACGTTACCATGTTTCCCCATCTGTCAGGCGGCCGAGAAGGAAGCCAACTTGGCACGCCAGGAGGAGGAGAGAATTGAACAACGGCGGAAGTCCAAAGCTGACAAGAAGGTTCAGAAGAAGACCCAGAAGGGGATTCGAGCTGGGGAAAAGAGAAAAGCTGAACAAGATCATAATCAGGATGAATGGAACAAGGACTCTGGTAAAATATCTTTTGAGGATTTTCAGTTTGAGAAGGACGGGCTTGTATGTTTTTCTAAAATTTCTTTTTTTATTTCTGTGATTTAAAAGTTCCTAAAAGACACAAAGCAGATGGTGACAATGCTACAGACGAGTACATGGAGACAGAGACTGGACTTTTTGGGAGGAATGCTCCTCCTGGATATAAACCTGCTCCAGGCGGCGCTAAAAACCCACAGCTTGGTCCTGTGGCCCCCCCTCAGAGGCAGAACGACGACAAGCCAGAGCTGCGAGACGACGGCTCCAGTGTGTTCATCAGCAACCTGACGTACACTCTGGAGGAGCCTGAGGCGAAGCTGAAGACTTTGTTTGAGACCTGCGGCCCAATCAAACAGATTCGACCCATCTACAGCAACAAAGGGAGCTTTAAAGGTTACGGCTACGTGCAGTTTGAGTCTGTGGCGTCGGTCCCCCAAGCTCTGAAACTGGATAGACAGGAAGTGGAGGGCAGGCCGATGTTTGTGTCACCTTGTGTGGACAAAAACAAAAATCCTGACTTTAAGGTGAGTAAAGTGATTTAATGCCTAACTTTACTAATTACTAGACATTTCTAAGATCACAAGGGATAACATGATAATATTATTGTTTTCTAAGGTGTTTAAATACAACACTTCAATCGAGAGACACAAAATCTTCATCTCTGGGCTGCCGTTCTCCTGCACCAAAGAGCAGCTGGAGGAACTCTGCAAAAGTTACGGCACCATCAAGGATGTTCGTCTCGTCACGTATCGCTCAGGAAAACCTAAGGTGAGAGGCAGAAGACAGGCATAGCCAGAAGATTTGACTTAAATGAGTCGATTTATAAGATGTGATGATGGACACTGGTCTCTTGGTGTCTCTCTGCAGGGTCTGGCATATGTTGAGTTTGCAGATGAAGCGCAGGCGTCTCAGGCAGTGCAGAAAATGGATGGCATCGATGTGGAGGGCAACAAAATCTCTGTTGCTATAAGTAACCCACCGCGTAGAAACCTGATGGATAAGGCTGGTTCCAGCAGGGCCATGGCAGACTTGATGCCTCGCCAGGTTTATGGAGCGTAAGTCTACCGTCATTTCTTCTGTGCTGTGAAATTTGATCATAACCGTAACAAAATTCTGATTTCCCCCCTTTTTTTTCTTCTTCCCCAGGAGAGGCAAAGGTCGCACTCAGCTGTCTTTGCTTCCTCGTTCCCTGCATCGTCAAACCACACCCGCAGGCAAAGTTGAGAATGGGACGGCGGCCGAGCGAGGGTCTGAGTCAGTCAGCTCGGAAGAGCCGGCAGCTGGAGAGTCCAGATCTTTGTCAAATTCAGACTTTGCCAAGATGCTTCTGAACAAGTGAGAGGAGACGAGCGAGAGAAATACGACCGCTCTCCCACTGAAAGCCATCCTGTGTCCTTACAAACTAGTGTTGGTGATTTTTCTGTCATCATTTACCTGATAGTACCTTTAATCTCAGTCACACTCTTCTCATGATCCGTTCTGCAAGATTGCCTTAACTGCCATCCTCCTGTCCCCCATCACACCCCCTAAAACTTACTCCCATTGTGACAAGTTGTTGAATGCGACTGACAGGTTGTTTTATAAAAAAAAACTGTACCATATTTGTGTGTAAATATACAGTATTGAAAGTTGTTGGTCTTTATGTTTTCTGATTTTGTTGTGCACTGTTAAAGGGATCCAACAGACGATTACGCAAGAGTATTTTTTTAAAATATTCAAAACATTGAATTGTGAATGGTGTTTAAAAAGAGTGTATATGCAAAAGCTCTGATCTGGTGTATTATAGTTGCTGTGTGTACATAATGTGGATGTGCTGCAGTGATGAAAACATGTTCTCTGGATGTTTTAATGGAATTAGAGTTTTTTTGTTGTTGTGTAACTTATGTAGAGATCTGAGGACACCACACCATGAGCCATGAGGTTTGCTTGACATGACTATAGTTATACATGAAAAAATCATTTTATCATCTGCTTTATATACCCATTATGTTACTAAGGAGTACAGCTGAATGATACTTTGGTCAACTGGATTAATTTTTTGTACATGAGCTGCCAACTTTTTTTTATTCATACTAAATTGTTCCAAGAATACATTTTTATCATTTAACTGTTACTGCGTCAGTCAGAGGTGTATAGTAATTAAGTACATTGACTTTGTTACAGTACTTAAGTAATTGTTTTGATTTGTAATTTACCAAGTATTTTTTTTATTGTAACTAACTTTTATTTTGTTAAATTTCAAACCTAAAAATTACAGTATTTATTCATGTATAATACGATCTCAAGTATAATACGATCATTTTTTTAGCTTAAAATGCATAAAAATCTAATTATAAATAACCTGTGTATAATACTATCCCCCCACATTATGTAGAATTTTTAGGGTAAAATTTATAGTATTATACATGAATAAATACAGTATACTTTTACTTTTATACTTTAAAATTTAACACCTAGTTACACATTACAAATTTAAATGACTACCATGAAAGGAGTTATGTCAACTGGTTTCAGTAAGCCAAGTTGAGTAAAACAATTTACATATTTGTTTTAAAAAAAATATGTAAATTGCTCAATTTACTCAACTTGTTTTAGTGGAACCAGGTAGGTAAATTCAACACTTCATTTCTTAGTGTGTGTAAAAGTACTTTTACTTTCCCAGAGCAGTTTTATGACTTAATTACTTTTTAAAAAGTCATTTTCTTTTAAGGTATTTTTACTTCTTTCAAGTACTTTCTATACCTCTGTCATCAGTTCAGGAACAAAACCTCCAAAATCAAATCTGTTTTGTTTCTGACTCAGAAGAGACTTAATGAACATTTCCTGCTGTGAAATTCAGAGTACATATTAAGATGTCACTAATGTGTCTATATGACTTTTGTTGTTTCTTACTCTGCCACTATCCTCTTTGTCCAATAATGTAGAGCTCCAGCTAACTGAATCTATTTTTTAAATTCCTTTTGATTCAAATCTGTTAACTGAGTCTTTTCCAGCATCTATAAGCTGGAGCCTTTTACTCAAGTTTGCATTTTTAGACAAGTATCTTCAGATAAATTCATAAAATAACTTTACACAAAGCTGTGCTATTATAAATTAATTTGCTAGAAAATTAAAAGTTAAAGATTGTTCTAGTTTTTTTGAATAAAATGGATTATTTTTCCCTCACTTATCTGACATGATGCTAAATGTTGGTTTGCAGCTCCTGCTACACGTTGAAGAGAATCTATGCAGGTTTTCCCTCATGTCGGGATGAGGTGTTGAGTCTTGTACATAATGTTCAGTATACAGATTTTAAATAGATTGTAGTTTATAAATAAAAGTTCAAGTTTCAGAACGGTTGGTATGTAATGCTCTCACCACAGTGCCCTAACCTAAAACAAACTAGATAGAAATGTTAGTCTGTAGAAATCATTTTGTTTTATGCCCAGTTAAAGTTGGTGTGCGTTACTGTTTTGTATAATTTTCAATGTTCATTTTGAGAAGTCAGTAAATAAAAAGGCTTTCAGTATTTATTTAGCTTTTTTGTCCCATTTTCTGCCCATCTGGTTGAGTTCTGAAACCTTTTTTCCCCCCTCTCCCTTGTTTTAATAAAGTCTTGTAAAATCGTATGTTTTTTTCTTGCGTTTTCACATAAACTTCAGTCTGATACAACGTTAAACTAGTTTTATTTTAAAATAAATACATCAAAGTACTTTACAGTGTTCAATTTATCTTAAAGATAGTTTAACACAACACTTCAGTGGAAATCATGGGGGCATCTGAAGTCAAACAATCTGTTCCCGTTTCCTCTTGTCAGTAGTCAATATTCCCCTAGAAAAGAAGCTACAAACTAAAAGAAAATATACACATTTCTTTAAATCAGAGGCAAAAATGTTACTGCTAAAAAACCTAAACAACAAAATTCAGATTTTAGTTCAGCATCTTGCAGCAGTTTTACCGATTTCAGCAAATCAAGAAAAACTGACATCTGTGAATGATCTGGATGGATACGACCATCAGACGGGGATTTAACACTTTTTTTTGATTTGCCAATAAAAGTTTGTTAAATAAAATTAAATATAACTTTGCATGCTGCATTCCTCCTACCCCCTGGTTTACTTATGGATTGGGATGGTCTGTTTGCAGCTGGGACAGGCCTGGTCCCGGTCAGCTCCTGGCAGTCCCACAGCGTGCTCTGTGGTGGAAATCAACAAAGTGTCCAAAGTTATTTCTGTACATTTGGCTATGAAGCGAATAAAAGGTCGAACGTCCCCCTCGTTGGCTGTGTCCAGAGCGGCATAATATTCAGCCCTTTGCTCTTTGCGAATGGTAATGGGTGGGTAGCTCGCCTGCATGAGCACCAGGTTCATGAGCAGCCGCGACGTCCGACCGTTGCCGTCGACGAACGGGTGCACGTACACCAGCTTGTAGTGGGCGAGAGCTGCGTACTCCACAGGGTGCAGCTGCAGGGCTTCCTCAGAATTGAGCCACTGAACGAGCTCCTGCATGTGTCGCTGCAGGTCTTTGGGGTGAGGTGGGATGTGGTGACCCACAAACACCTGGCTGGTGCGTAGTCTCCCCCCTTCTACAGGGTCCACGTAGCCGAGCACCCGTCTGTGGATCTCCAGGATGTCGTTGACGGTGATTTCTCCTGATCTGGACAGCAGCGTAGTGTTGATGTACTTCATGGCTGCATCCACACCGATGGCCTCGTTCTGCTCCTGGAGGCTCTTTCCAGGGACGGCGTAACGCGTCTCAATGATGTGACGGATCTCGGACAGAGTGAGCGTGTTGCCTTCGATGGCTACTGTGTGGTAAATGTGGTGGTAGTAGGTCTCCTCCATCACTCGACGGAGAGCAGAGTTGCCTTTAGGGATAGACATGAGCTTGCGCACTTTACTGTCAATCAAGCTGAAGTAACGTTGGTCAATCTCCTCCACCAGGGGAAGAGTTCGGTCTCGGCTGATCAGAGCTCGCTCATTACAAGGAGAGATGGCCAAGGCTTTTGTGTAGAGATGGTCCGCCTGAACCACATCCTTCTCCTCCTCCAGAATGGTCCCCAGCTCCGTCAGAGCATCTACAAAGTCCGGGTTCATGCTAAGAGCATGCACCAACAGCTTGTGAGCTTTCTCCCTCTTCCCAAGTTTCTTCATCTCCAGAGCCTGCTGCAGGGATGCTTTGGCCTCCATCTCCATCTCTGCATTCAGACAAAAGACAGAGAAGGTTGAAATATCAAACAAGTCAGTGGAACTGAAATTATTTCAATGCAGTGATCATGGTATTATATAAAACATACTCAAGTATCCTGATTATTTACAATTATTTTATTTTAATAAGCTATTATAATTATTTCCATATAATAGGCAAAACATGACAATTTTATAACAGAAAGGTGTGGAATTGGCCCAAATCTAAATGCTGAAATAGTCTGTGGCTTGCCCAAATTTTATTTTATTGCTCATTTTACTGGATAAAAACATACATTCATACAGTGTTTTTTCTTGAATGGGTATTCTTAACTGCATTTCGTTCTACATTGCATCCCTGATGTTATGTTGAATGACAAATAAAGCTAATCTAATCTCCATTCTCAACTCAAGCTGTTCCAATAAATACATTTATTTACTGTTGTTTAACCAGGCAAATCCCAAACATGAAATAATTAGGATCAGAACTGATTATTGGAGGCTGTCAATGTTGACATCTTTTGATTCTAAATTACTTAAAAATAAAATCACTCTTTCTGCTCTATACAAAAGTTGTTTATGTTGTCCTGTTCGTACCTTGGGTCGGTTTGGACTTCTGAGGCAGCACATCCAGGGCAGTGAAGGGGACAGTGAGGCTGGTGGACTGCACAGCTGGGGGCGGCTGAGAGTTCCCCCACAGCTGGCAGCGAAGCTGAGAGATGCCCCTCAGGGACGCACAGCACTGGTTCTCCACACCAACCAGGGGCAGCAGGAGGGCCACCAGAGAACCGAAAGCCACGCACAGCAGCGGGCCCCATCCTCCGAGGACGCGGCGGCCGCTGAAGTAGCGCCACTCCGTCACAGCAGCCATGATGATCCCGGATTAAAGCCTCCATCATTCGGCGCCAACAGACCCCATCTATTTCCACCCCTGCTGGAAGAGCCGAAGGGTGGCTGACAGGAGGGAAAACGCCGTGAACATGACAACACCGCCGGGTTTAAGTTAGCTCAGTTACCGGTGACTTTTAGTAGAGCCTGAATGTAACAATGTTTGCTAACTATTACAATAAAACTTTCTGTGACTGTCAACAAAAAGCTTTTATAAACACCGAACCGGTTAAAATCTTCAAACAGATGTTAATTTTTGTCTGCGTCGGCACAGCTGTGTACAAAACATACACATCATTCACTTCCTGTTGGAAATGAATATTCTGATCTCTTATTGGTCACAGCTCTAATGAAGAGCGACGCCTATTAGCTGAAAATACAGCAAAACACGTTGTGGTTCGTAACCGTCCCTGATTGGTTGAAATTTGGGACAGTATTTCCTCAGTAACATCTGTCAGGCAGAATTTACGCAACTTATTGAGAAAAGTACACAACTGAATAAATCAGTATACGTAGACTGCGGAGTTGTTACAGTAAATTGTATTAGGCAACTTTGCTATAACTTTGGGTATAGCTAAGCATCTCTGTGGCTAACGTGTGTCTAGAAAAAATAGAGGTAATAACCTTCAAGAAATATATAAGTATATGTATGTAGAGAACGGAAAAATAAAAACTTTTATTTCTGTTAAATTAAATGGATGAATTTTTTTTTTTAGCTTTATGTTGGACCTCGGGACTAATTTAAAAACATGAACTGTAGCTAGAAGGGCTGAATTGACGGGTTTAAACCAGAAGGGGGCGGTGATGTAACTAAATAAAAATGGCAAATTCTTTGAATGAGGATGAGGACAGGCCTGAATTTTCCAAAAGGCTTGTTAGTGCGTTAGCTTATGGCCCCCAAATAGTTTGCTTTTTAATGAAGGAATGATTTTCAAATGTTTTTATTCTCCCTCAAAAGTGCATGCCCAAATAATTGAAGTATTTTAGTTACTGCTTAACTGTTATTGGTCATTGTTTACTGCCTGATGGGGGTCACAATAATCCTGTGTAGTAACGCATGACATTGTATGACAATGGAGGAGAATAGAAAAAAAAGAGGGACATAAGCAAGCATTTTTAAAAAAGCTCATAAACTCATAAAATTTGTTTTAGTCTAATCAGCGATGATTCAACAGGTCCTTAGTGACTCCAGTTAAGCTAAAATCAACATCAACTTAAAAGTTAGCTGCTGCTAAGCGTTTGAACCCAGCCAAGCCCAAAACTCAAACTCAGAACAAAAATTAAAATTTTTTTTAATTTAGTTTTAGTCGATGCTCTGTGCATTTTTTCAGTGATGCTTGTTTTTTGGCCTAAATTTAATCTGTATTTGACTTATTTTAAAATAGCCTTTACACTTTAAAATATTTGGGTCATGAAAACTTTATTCTTGAGTTTAAATAAAGACAGTTGAAGTCCAAGTTATGCTCTGTGTAGCAATTAAAGGATGCAAAAAGTGACTTTCATATATCTGTGCTTTAAACTTAAAGCTCAGAACTTACAGCTCAGAATGTAGTAAGCTCTATGACTATAAATTCCAGCATAGGTTATAAAAATGTCAGTAAGGTCCTAAAACTAGCTCTAATCTAACTATGCCCTCCTAATTCTTGTCCTGAAACTTTAAATTACTGGACAAAATTTGAGTATTATATTTGCATTCATATTGAATCAGTTTTTATTTTATAATTTAGCTTATAAAAGTTTTTTATTTCTATATTTTGTTGTTTTGTTAACATTTAAATTAACTTCATCAGTTTTCTTTTTGACGTCTTTGATAAGAAACAGGAAACCCCAGTTTTGAGACATCTTTTTTCTGCCTCTGACCAACAGTAGAGGGCAGCCTTGTTCCTTTTTAATGAAACCATCAAACAGCTTCAAAACCAGCAGGTTTAAAATCTGAGCTCGTCCAGTTTTTAAGCATAACTATTTATGTGGGTCCTCTCACTGACAGGCCAGGTTCTGTTTTGATCTTGAAAACCCTGTGCTACAAAGTGTTTATTTATAGAAGTGTTTAATGTAATTACCAGCAGCTGTGAACAGCAGGAGGTGATCAGAATTGATTCCTGGATGTGTGCCAAAGCCAACTTGTAAACACATATCATCAGCAGATGGACACGACAGGCGATCAGCTCTAAATAGCTGCTATTCATGTGCAGCCTGTAACTCTGCAAAAAATAAAACACCACAAATAATAAAGGGGAAATTATGAATGAACGGTTATGTCATTGATTGGGTGAGCACAGCTTTCTGAAATGTAAGAGTTTGAATTAGTCCAGCCAGTGTACTCACAGAGCTACACATGAACACTCGCTGTCTGTGCTGTTGTGACCTACAGCAGTTTCACCTTGGAGGATAAAAGAGGCGCCTGTTATAGCATGCCTGCATAATTTCTTCACTCCTGTTATCCACGAACGCTTGTAAAAGCAGAGAGGAGGCTCTGACAAGGTGCCTGGCAGTATATTTACTGTGATTTTCCTTTCTGTGACAGGGTTAGTGGATGGAAATGAGGAGGAAAGACGGAAAACATGATGACATTTAATCAGCGTGCTGTCACTGATTAACTGTGATGAGTGGAAAGACAGCTGTTGCCTGAAAGGATGCAGCTCTGCATTCTGGGCACCTTAATCAGATTCTCTGCTCCACAAGGACACTTTCATGGGTCTTTGGCGTAAAGCGGTTTCTTTTTGTAATACTGCATTAAACCAGGTTCATCAGAGACCCTGAAGGGTCACAACAGGAAGGGTCACATTTGTACACAAACAATATTTTTGAGAACCAACGCGTTTGAACGATTTGACAAGTATCCTTACAAAACACAAAAAATGGTTATAACTCAATTAATTCTAGATATTGAGTTTAAACTTGGTGTAGTAGCTGAGACAGGTCCCCAACACATACCATGAACACTGACAGATTGCATGAAATCTTTGTTTGAAGTTTTGCTAATAATTACTTAAAATCAGCCATGTCTGTCTGTTAGCAAAATATTTCACAAGACACTGGTTGGATTTTAATGAAACTTACAGAAAGCAAGTATTGGATGTACCTCTATAACCGATTAAATTTTAGAGCCAACTTGATTGAAATGGTCGCCACAGCCAACTTAATTTAGAGTACATAAAAATGATAATAAGTCAATCAGTTTTGCATAAATTGTGCTAAAATTTGGTGGAACTGTAGCTGAAAATCAGTCACAAAACATACCTCAAGAGCTGCTCATTGTGCACAGTTTTGTTTTTAAACTTTAGCATTAACTGTATGAGTCAACTGTTTGTCTGTTAGCAAAATATCTCACAAACAAATGGACAATTTTTTTATGAATTTTCTAAAAAGTAATCACTGGATGGACATTAACAACTGATAAACTTTTGAAGTCAGTTCAATTCAAGACGGGTGTCACAGCAGATCAACATCAGCAAACACCAAAATGGCTACAACTCTGTCAGTTTTACAGATACTGAGTTAAAATTTGATGTGGTAGCAGCTGAGAGTAATCCTCAACACATACTCTGAGCTCGACATTTTATTGCATGGCATCACATTGTTTTAAAATTGAAACTGCTTTGTTCAAGTTATTAAAACCAATGAAATGGTCTTGTAATAATAAAAATAATGACATAGTTTAGCTACAAATTTAAGCATATCGGACTGAAAATTAATGAGTGAATGCCAAAAACCAACTTAATGTGTCAAAGCCCTGACTTGTTAAATTTAGAAAAACAAAACAATTTATCTCCATTTAGTTACAAAATAAAAATGACCATAAAAATTTGAAGTCTCCATAATTTTCTAACAATCAGCTTTGTTTTTAATAAACAAGCTAAACTTTTAAAACATCTTCCAATCAAACTGAACTTTATAGAATTCCTATTTTATTATTTTTGCCTCATATTAGTTTAGAGCAGGGACTTGGTAATGACCTTACTGCTGTTCTTAAATCCCACTAATATGGGATTTGTTTAATTTAACATTCTGGAGACCCTGAAACAGTAAAGAGGATTAAATTAAGTTATCCACCATCCTGATATTGGATGCTAACAGAGAAGATTAACCCTCAGTTTTGTCCCAATCTTGGATTAGCAGCTGTTTCTTGGCCTGTTCTTAATTTACAGCTTTAAATAATCAAGCTGAGGTTCAGTATGGGGGGGGGGGGGGGGGCAGGATGAGCAGCT
>JARVJO010000394.1:11962555-11980192 GCA_031762555.1 Cynodonichthys magdalenae | reverse complement strand
CATGATTATACATTTTATATCTGTTTGGAGAAATGAAACAATGAACCATCCTGCCACTTCCTTAGTCACATTGATGAATGTAATAATGGTCACTTATCTTGTGACTTTGTCTTCCATTTACCATGTATACTTTAGTGCATGTGTGTGTGCACAGAAATTGAAATGTGCAGAAAAGTTATTTATATTATTTTGAACCCTGGAAATAAAAAAACTAATAAAAAATTTGAAATTTCACAAAGGACTTGATGCATCAGCTGCTATCGGTTCTCATATTAAAACAGCAAAACGGAGCTGGCGTTGACTCAAGTTGTCCGGGACAAGTAGGAGAAAATATACTTACATTTTAATTGGTGACATAAGATAGGCACCAATCTCATGCTAATCTAAAGGCGTCTTCACAAAACATTTTAATCTAGAGTCCTTCTGTCCACCTCAGTGTGATTTCTGTTTGGATCGAGGAGGGTTAAAACCATCTCACCCTTGATGAGGGGCAAAAGCCATCTAACAGAGCCAAAAAAAAGTAGTTAACGTGAAAAGGTAAGCCGGCTTTTCGGCTCAATAACGTGATGAAGTGATGACATCTGGTCTGGAGGATTAAAGAAAGACAAACAGATTTATTACTGAAGGAAAGATTGATAAAACTTGCACAACTTTGTATTTAGTTCGCTGCATTTCAGTCAAGTGAAACGTCTCTTCTGATCGGTGAAAAAAAGTTGAGATCATTTATTACAACATGGTTAGAAAGATAGAAATGATTTTCTTAGATGTACATTGCATTTCATAGTTACTCTTAAAATCCTCTCCACCTTACTGTATTCTCAGTAACCATGACAACCGGCTTTGTCTTGCTTGCGAGCCGTCTCCTCAGCTTCCTGTGAGGTTTTAATCGATTTTTTCCAGAGACTGGAGAGTTGCCGACCCAGCAGTTGTCTTTCTTTGTGAGAACATCAGCACATTCGGCCTGTCATTCCCAATGAGCGTTTCCTCCTTCTGTCGGTGGGCTGATGATGCAGTAACATCAGCACGAAGAGGATTTTTGACAGCTGTCGCTTCAAATACGGAAAGAAAAGCTCAAGTCTCAGTGCGTCAGCGTGACACTGTTTGGTACACTCACTTCCACAGAGGGAGACTGTGGGGTTCAGATGAAGTTAGGAACGCTGAGGCAGTCCTGCACGACCCCATAAAGTCAACTCAGGGACAAGCCTGACTTGTTTCAGAATTACTAGACAGTTCTTTTTCCCTGTGCACCACCATCTTTATTTGTACAAAACAACTTAACAACAACTTAACAAACTGGCATTAATAAAACAGGATATTCAGAGGAAGAATTCAGTTAACTTTAGTCTCTGTGTATTTAATGTTTTGTTTCTCTTGAGAGGAAGAACTGATGTGGTCAAAAATACAGCTTCTCAGTTTTGCAGGCATACAAAGGTTTGAGTCAAAGTGTTTCTCTGTAAATGTCTCAGTGGGTGTGAAAAACAAGGATCAAATTGTATTATTTCCATCCTTGTGTGTGAAATTTGCACAAATAGGCTCATTATCTGACGCTGATATCAGATACAAAAGGCACTCCGACAGTAATCAAACTTTTATTTTAGTTCTAAAGGTTACAGAGGGGCTGCAGTAATTTGTTTACACATGGTAGTAATATTACACTGATTAGAATAGGTATTTGAAATCAATGGCTTTTTTTTCTTTTGTTTTGATCTTGAGAATCCTAAAAACAAATTATTTGCAACTTGAGACTGAAAAGTGAACCTAAGGTCATAAATTTTGTTGCAGCATCCTAAAACTATTTTTTAAAGTGGATGTGGTGGAAGATCCCTTAAGACTTGATTAGCATTTTGGTAGGAAAAAAACAGCAAAAATACCATAAAGAAGAACTGAAAACGTATACTTGACCAATAGGGTATAATAGCTGTAAAGAAGAAAGTGCAACTAAAAATGAACCTTGCAGGTTGTGTAAATTTGTGCTTTTTTTTTTGTTATTGATTTGGAATCTCTTGGCTGAATAAGATGTCTTTAAATTAAAACTTTTAAACGCCAGGTAATTTTTCACTCACTTTACAGCTCGGTTACAGAAAGTTTGACCATGCCAAAGTAATATTAAAGTTGCCTGAGTCGTTTGTTTTTTTTGGGACGGCACTGCAAACTCAGCAGGTTTTAAACTTTAATGACAGCCTCTCCCAGCAGCGACGATACGCTCTATTGCAGCACAGCTCCTGCCAGCTGCTGCTTTTATGGGCCTATATATATTACTACTGAGTAAAAGTTAGAAAAAGAGGCTTTTTTATTTCTCTCCAGAAGCTCTGCAGTTTAACAGATAACCAGAACGTTTATGAAACCAGACATTTCAGTGATTACTTACTGCATCCTGTTACAAATTGGGACATTTGTGTCAAAATGACATCAGGACTTTCTGTCATGTCTTCAGTTCCTCTTCAGGTTGTTCTCACACTGTTTAAATGAAGGCTTCATAAAATAACACAAACCAATTACACACTGGTCCTCTAAACTTATAATAATTCTCATGTCTCTTACCTGATTTCATGTTTTGTGTCATTTTATTTCTCTTGCAGAGTGGCCTGAGTTTGTTAAGAACTACGCTCCATGGTGGGCCTCACACACTTTAGACTGGCTGACTTACGGGAGGAGCGTCCATGTGGTCCACTTTGAGGACCTGAAGAGGGACCTTTTTTCATTGCTCAAAGGGATGATCCAGTTTCTGGGTTTGGAGGTTTCTGAAGACCGCCTGCTCTGCGTTGAGGGCCAGAAGGACGGAAACTTCAAGCGGTCAGGACTACGTAAGCTGGAGTACGATCCCTATACTCCTGAAATGAGAGCTAACATCGACGAACTGATCAGAACAGTAGATGTTGCTTTGAAGAAACGGAATATGTCTGGAGTTCCTGCAGAATATATGCCAAGATGATAAATGTGATCTTTTATTTTCCCCCTCTTCTGCTTTTGATTGGATGGTTTTTAACAGCCTGAATCCCAATCCCAACTTTTTTTAACGTTTTTCTCTCACTTAGAAAGGTTGTAGTCAAGCATCTGCCTCAGTATCTTCTTTTCTTTTTACTCCACCTTTTTTTAATTTCCAGCTAGAGTTCCGCTGAATGATACATTCACACATACAGTTTCAAATAGATTTTTTTAATGAATGAAAAGCATTTCTTACCCTGCTCTATGCACATGCCTTACACCAAGACGGTACAACAGCTGTGACCACAGAGAGGCTCTTCTGCCTGCACTGAACGATTTGACAAAACATTTAACACAAATTATAGAAAAAACTACAGAAAAAGCTTCTATTTTTTTGGCTGCTATCAAAGTTACAAAGATGTTTTATATATGAAGTTCTCTGAAACCTAATTTGTTCATCAAAGGGGGAAAATGCAATACAGTATGTAGAGTCTGACTACCTGATAATGATGAATCTGTGTGTTTCCGACTCTTTGTGTTCTTCACCTTGTTCGTGTTTTTTTCTTTTTCTTTATTTTTGTTAATCAAGAGCTAAAGAACTTGTTCTTTTAGTTAGAATAAATAAATCTTTTTAAAGGCCCTGACTCGTAAAGAGAAAAAGGGGTCATGTCTTTAGTGTTTATTTATCTCTGGTGTGCACTGCACAGACTGACAACTTGATTATTATTAAAATGTTTTCTTACCACTGGACTTTGATGCAAAAAAATAATAATTAAAAAAAAATCCAAAAAGCACTACACTGTGCAACACCTTCCCCAAAGATCACTGAAGGTATTAGTCACGTTAGAGGTTGAAGGCTACTTTTCATTGTGTTATTGTAAATTTTAATTTTCACAATCAACTATACTGATTATCTTTTAGTTTTGAAGAAAGCTTTAAAGCTGATCAAAGGAGGTTTTCTTATGTTTTTATACCTGTTTAAAGCAAAACAAAAAACTCCAGGTAAAGCATTTCTAAGCTGTACATCTGTCACGGCACCTTAGGTGCTTTGCCATAAGTTTTAAATTCACAAAAATAAAGAAATACATTTTATAAATATAGGAACAAACAATGAATTAAACACTGGCGACTGACTTGAGGGCCGGTCGACGACTTCCATTTTCAGTAGAATGAATCTATTTTTGTATTACGTCTCACACAAGCATTTCTAACACAGAAACGTTTGTAGTTTATTGAGCGAATTGGAAGAAGTTTCTATTTTTACCAAATGCTTTAAAGATTTACTGGCTCCTGCTTTCACTGACAAGCTGGCACTTACTGAACAAGTGTTACTTCTGAATGTGTTTTCTACAAACTGAATGTAAAGTAGTAACCCTGAATAAATGAGCAAATAAAGAAAATACTGTGTTGTGCAGTTTTTTATTTACATTTTTATTCTTATTGTTGGAACTATGCATGTTAGTTTATTGAATAGGACGAGTAATGCCAGTGGCTCAGTTGGAAGAGCTGTTGCTCTCAGCAAGAAGGTTGCTGGGTAGAATTTGTATGTTCTCTCCATTCTTTCCCACAGACTAAAAACGTAAACGTTAGGTGAATTGGTAACTCAATTTTCCCTAGGTGTGAGTGACAGGGTGAATGTTTATTGGTGGCCCTGTAATGGACTTGTGACATATTCAGTGCTCTGCCCCTCTCACAGTGCCTTCTAGATATGAACACCACAGTGACCCTGAAAAGAAGCAGCTAAAGATAATGGATGGGTGAATAACATATGAAGAAACAAAACTTACTGGCAATTTATCCAATTCACAACCAGGTCTCTTGTATCATGTGGAAGAACCATAAACAGCCACAACCTGGCACCTCCTTATGGTGCTCAGCAGCTTGATCACACACTGCTGTGGGATAACATCATATTCAACCAGCATCTGTCACAAGTCAGTCAGTGGTTGTGTTGGTCACTCTGAAAGAAACAACATGCACAAATTCTGGAGGTATAGTCTGATAAACCTCACTCTGTGGGGATCAGCGTTGATATCTCAGAGGTTAGAGTTCGACCTCAGACTGTGAAGATGGACCTGCTACTGGTTGCTGACATCAGATACCTTATTGTCACATCTGCTTCTCAACACACAAATGCATTTTTCTAACACGTGACACCAGAAGAAACAAATAAACAACCTTTCTAATGATAAAAGATTAATTACCAAGTAGTATTGTTACAACAATTAAATAATCAACTAAATACAAATTTCCTTTCTTTTTGTACTACATTTAAAACCTACTAAATAGTACAAGCATTTTACTCTATTGTACATTGTAGTGACCAGTCAGTTTTAGTGGATCAGAAAGACTAAAAGTAGTTTTCTTTCATGATTCTGGAGCTTTATATGGTCCCGCATGTTAAACCAGGCTTTTAAAAAACAAGATGAAGATGAAACTCAGCAACAAGAAACAACTCAGGCTGAGAGTACTAATGAATTTTGTTTCCCATTTTTTTTCCAAGCTGTTTCCTAACCTTGATGGAAGCCAATTCAAGAAAAAGAGAAATGTTTTGAGAAGTTACAGCAGCAGTGCAAAGTGAGTCTGATTGGATGTATATGTGTAATGGAACAAGCTGGTAAAAAATGTCTCATTAATCAGGATTATTATTTAAAACAATAAAAACATAAAAGATACAAAATGCTGATCTCCCTCATTCTCCTGTATTAACAGTATTCTCAGTATTTGTGAACATAAATGACAAACCATATTACTTTGTCAAAATAGTCCAGCTTTGCTTTATGTTTTGCAATGATAGGAAATGTGGCATTATTTTCCATTTATAAAAACAGTCTGAGGCAGCCGTTGCCAAAGAAGATTATGCAGGAAGCACTGAAGCTCCTTTTATTTCAGGCTTTCAAGCAGCTCTAATCATGACTGCCACTTTTTAAGCCTTTTTATAGACAGAAGAATTAATGTTATTGTAACTCTGGTGAAACTACGACATTACTGGCACATAGATCACATTAGTGTTCATGTTTCCAGTGCATTTATTCAGATATATCTATAGTTCTTGTTAAAATGTTAGCTGTATGTCACCGTACTAAATATTGTGTTTTTGGTGTCATGTTTCACCTCACTCTATCATGTGCAGCAAAAAAATAAACTAAAGTCTGAAACAAAAAGAACTGAAAGAGAAGTAAAAAGAAGAACAGGTAAGTGCAAAATAATTTTAAAAATATAGCTGAGAGTTGTAAACATACCTTTTTTGAGAACTAGTCTATGTTCTTGTACGAAATGTACGGAAGCCGAGAGCGGCCGTTTTCTTCATATAATTATTTTCCATGGTTTTCTTGTGATAATGACATATTGTGTTGTTATCACAAAATAAAGAGATGTGTTTTCTCAAGATAACGAGTTAATTTCCTGATGGTTTTCCTCTTGTGCATCATTCAGTAACCATGGAGACTGTCTGGTACCCTGGTCATCGATGAAGTTTACTTTTTTTTTTAATTTACCGTTATTTAACCTGTCAAATTCCTTTAAGATCGCAGATATCTTTTGCAAGGGCTGCCTTGGCCTGAAGGTAACATAGTGTACATAATCACACAGACTGAAATTGTAATTTGTTTGTTTTATACAGATAACTTTCATATTAGCACTCATCATTTATGTAGTGAGTTGTTAGGAGAAAAACAGAAAGGGTGATTAACTATTTCTGTCCTACCACTTTATTGACCAAGATTTATTCACTCTTTTTCTTATCAGAATCATATTTACTAAAGTGAGGTTCGTATGATGTAATAGTAAATTTTTATCTCAGGCCAAAATAAGACAAGGAACCAGCTTTGTTTTTTATGGTATTTATTACAAAAATATAGACTGTTTATAAAACAGATAAAGATGAAAAAGATTGTAGACTGATGTTATATGTCTAGTCTTAACTAGGCATATAACATCAAGTCTATTATAAAGGTCTGGATGTTAAAACCTTTATAAAAACTAAAATTTATATTTTCCAAAGGAATTCCTTCTAACAATTAATTGACAAGAGACCCAGGTTAAAACCTACAAGTTCTTAAAATTTGGAAAAGTGTTAAGATCTGAGCCAAATTGTTTTAGTAACTTTTATCTTACTGCAAGTTTAAAGAATCTTATCAAAGTTCGTCTCGGCTGTTTAGCCAGGAATGTTCTTCGAATTATTTGTGTAATGCCTGTTTAGGTACAGTTCAACAGCTCAGCAGAGTAATCTCATGAGGTGAGGTGTCTCGGACCTTTGAAGTCGATCTGACTGGAGGTCATTAGAGATTCATGCAGAAAAGGACTCTGGTACGACTTGGCCACCATCACAAAACAGTTTTCAGACCCCTTTGGGTCGGACCCAAACTTCTTGTTTGCGGTAATCAAAAATAATATTTTCCCAAAATGGTTCTGGTTCATCTCAGGTTTCTGAAGCTCTCAGCTCTGTACCAGCTGGGTGATTTTGCTGATATAATAAACGTTATCAGTGACCAGCTGAGGAGATCGGGCCATAGTTACTAAATGATGCACAAGAAGACCATAACTCGTTATCTCAAGAAAACCGTGGAAAAAATTATATACCGAGAAGGACCGCTCTCAGCTTCTGTAGAAATGTTAATCAAACTCTGTGAAACTCACCATCATTATATTATATTATATTATATTATATTATATTATATTATATTATATTATATTACAAACATGCAGTTGCTTGTTGTCACATTAAAGGTGATGTGCAAATTCCACTTTTTTAGCTATTAAATACATTTAATTGTGTACTTGGAGTCTCTAGGACAGAACTTCAGCTCTATCAGATAACTCTCAAATGTTTTAATTGTAAAATACATTTACAGCTTGGTGTCTGAGTTATTTAGCACAACTTGATCATAGACTGATATGAGTACCTCAACCATCACAACTTTTTGAAAATGTCTCTCTTCGTGTCTTTTAGACATGACCTAATGGGCCACAGAGCCCACAAATGGGGTCTGAAAGTGAGTAAGCAGCAGCAGCAGATTGGCAGCAACAAACCACAGTGGTAGCTATGCAAAATGAAGCAGGAAGTTCTGCAGATCACCCAGATTGACATGATGGGTGGATGTGAGGTGTGAACCCATCCCTTCACTTTGTCTTTCTTTCTTTTATCTCTATCATCCAAATAAGATATAGCAAATTTGAAAGTTTACTTTTTTTAGTGCTTTAAAATAAATCCCAATTGTCAGACAAGTTTTTTATTGGCCACTTTTTTCCCAAACCAAGAATTTACAAATAAACTCAAATTCATTTAGTTTGTGCGAAAGCTTCAAATTGTGAAAGATCTCTCAATTTTAATAGAAAAAAACTCACATCAGAGTTAAAAAATGTTCCAGTTTATTTGTTAGAAAATAAAAATGAACAAACATTCAAAACATTTATTGCACAAACTATATTCACATCTTTCAAATACATAGCTCCACAAATCTTTTTGTCAAACTGTTTTATGGCTTCAAACAGTTTTTCTAAGAAGAGAAAAAAATTAACCTCTGAACTTTTTTTCAAAGAAGATCCACTTTGGTCAAATAAACACAAAATTGCTCCACAGAAACAGTTGTGAATGTCTGTCAGTAAATGAAACCACACAATTTCCCCTTCTTTTTTTTTTTTACACAGAATGAGTTCAAAGCTTGTGAGAAGGCCTCGTCTTCTTTTGTATATTTACAATACATCAACTTGCTTTATATTGTTCTTATTATTTTACTTTAAATGTCAGAAATTCAGTTTTTTTCTGCATTGAAAAAAAATATTTTTAAACGTATGTGTCATTTTTAACAGTAAAAAAATTTGGTTTGATTCTGGACAGAATGAGTGATGCTTTTATGATTTCAGACAAAACATACAATTTATAAAAATTATGTAAAATTGATACCACATATCAAAGATATTTTACAAACAATCTATGTACAGGGCTAATGTTTCTATATACACTGGTCTGAAACTCTGATGAGTGAGTTGTTTTTTCTGCTGAAGAGATTATCATTGTTTTTGCTGTGGATATTTATAGTTTAGATTTATAGAAAACATTTTTATTCAGATATGAATGAAAAAGGAGCCGTTTTGAAGTCTATGTTCCTAAATGTGTGTGGAGGCTCTGGTGTCCACTGAACTGGATCTGGACAGGTACCGGCTGATGGTGGGACCTTCTTCTCCCATGGCGTTCTCCATCTTCGACAGAAAGGAGCTCTTGAGCGTTTTCTTAAAGTCGTTGCCCATAAAAACATAAAGCACAGGATTGAGGAAGCTGTTGGCCGTGGCTAAAATCATGCCCACTTTGAGTCCAATTGTTAGAATCTCCGTGTCATATATGTGGTGGTTCAGCTCCATCAGAATGAAGGTGTGGTACGGCAGCCAGCAGATAAAGAAAGTAGCTATGAGGGTGGTCATCACTTTGAATGGTTTGGAGGACTTTGTCATCCTGTTGTTTCGAAGTCTGAGGATAATGATAGAGTAGCAGAAGATGATGAAGATGAAGGGAACGAGAAAGCCTACAACAAAGCGGCTCATTGCAATAACCCGGTGACCATTTGGGTATGATGTATAATTATTGTAGCAGACTGTGTGACCCAAATGAGTGTGTGTATTTCTAAAGACAAGCGAGGGAATGCTCATCACGATGGCGAGAAGCCAAGCCAAAATGACAACTACTGATGCCTTCTGAAGAGTGCGGTGGTTCTGGGCCCAAACTGGAAAGACAACTGACACGCAGCGGTCTATACTGATGATGACGAGGAGGAAGATGCTGCTGAACATGTTGAGGAACATCACAGAGGATGTGAACTTGCACATGTAGAGGCCGAAGATCCACTTGTCCATCACCATGGTGGTGATGCTGATCGGGAGGAAGGCACAGAAGAGGAAGTCGGAGATGGCAAGGCTCAGGTACCACGTGGTGTTGACCGTCTTCTTCATTTTGAAGCCAGAGATCCAGATGACCAAACCGTTCCCAAAGAAGCCCAGCAGGAAAATGACCACAGTGATTGCAGTCAGAAACACACACATGCCATCTTCGAAACAGGTTGGGCTGGGTTGTGTGACCGACTCAAATGGAGTGGTGTTGTTGGGTTCTTTGTAGTCATAATCATTATAACTATAATCAGCTATTTCCATTTTTACCTTCAGAGAAAGGAGAAATTTCTGTTAACAAACAAACCAAATAAAAAAGTAAATAAACAGAATTTAATCAAAGTAGCATAAATTTTCATCAAGTTCATTAAAATGATATCTTTAGGGTATAATTGATGTTCGATAAGATTGTTTAATAAAACCTTACCTGCAGCTCAGTCAGTCCTCTGCTGTTGACTTAGTTGTGGTTTGAGTTGATGTCGGCTGCTTCCTTTATGTGTTAAGAGTTTATAATCAGCTGACTGGGAGGTCTCTTCACATTTCCATCCCCTAATTTCACAACTGCATTCTGAAGTCTTGCACTCTGTAAAGCATTTTGTGTTTATTTGTGGGTAAATTTGTTTTTGGCCATTTTCTTTCTGTTTCCCACAAAAAGATGTTATGATTTTAGTTAAATTTAACAGAAAACAATTACTAAAGTTCTTATTTGAAGATAATCCCAGCTCTCAAAACATTGTTGTCTTATCAGCTTTCAGTCATGCTATTTGCTGGGATTAGATCGCTCTAATGTAGCAGCGTGTTCTTTTCCCTGCCTGTGAAAACAAGATGTAAAGTTATTAGACACAGCTTAATAAGGTTCAGTGGCAGCAGTGGAAAACTAAAACCAAAGTGCTTATGTAACTTTGATGCTTGATCAAATTGTTGCCTATTTAATATATCTGGTTTTCTGTCCAGATGTTTGCTGCAACACTTGAGATGCAACAGCTGTTGGAAATAGGGCAGCTATTACTTCTGACTGAAATGGTCGCCTGCTGCTTCCTCACTTCATATAGAAACAACAAAAACCGAGGTGTAGAAAGATCTGTCCGCTGTGTTCTTTGTGTTCTGTGTGGACGAGGAAGCAGGAGCAGTTTCAGGAAGAAGAAACACATAAAACGTTGACTCATGCTGGCAAATGAACGAGTGAGGAAGACAACTTCTCAAAAAATGAGGTGAAGAAAAGAAAAGATGAGCTGTACAAAACAGTAACACGCAGGGTTTCAGTTCCGAATTCAATCCCAAATTTTTCCCTGTAAAATAAGTGCATACATTCCATTCCTTAGGCCTCCCTAACACACAGTATTTATGATATTTTTTCATTTTATGTTGATTATATTAGTGAAGTAGGTTTTGTACTTGGCAAAAACTTTTTTGCGGTGGGAAACCGCATAGTCTAAATTTACTCAAAACTTTCAGTCTGACCTACTTACACACATGAAATATATGAATAACAATTACATGCATGACATATAACAAGACATGGTTATAAGTTTAACAGTATGAATGACTAAGATGTATTTTCAAAGAGGGAGCACGAGGCATTAGGGGAGCCTCAGAAATCTGGGGGGAAGATTAAGGGGAAAAAAGGTAAAAACCTAAAAATTACATGTAATAAAAGTTTTAAAACATTATTATAAAATTGATTCTATTTTTCAATCATTATTTTAAAAACTAATTCATAAAAACATATTGAAATGTTATTTAAGAGAGCAGTTTGATTTATTTTGTTCGTTCAAATTGTCAACAGTTGGTAATAGTTGATAATAGTGTTTGAAATATGTTAGTTAATAAAATTATTTTGCAAAAAAAATATAATGTGTTCATAAAATGTGTTAAAAATCATTCTAAAAGTTGATCTTTACATATTTTGTAGCATTGTTTGTGGGTTTGCAAATAGGGTCCCCCGCAGAAGCTAATGCTGTGTGAGGGGCCATGGCATGAAAAAGTTTGGGAACCCCTGATGTAGCACACATTGTTTTGAGGTTCTTTCTGGACTAAAACATCTGATTTTAAGAAGAGTTTTAAGCTGTGTGGGTGAAAAATTTTACCAGTTTAGGTAGACATTTTCCTCCAGCAGTGCAGACAGGAAGTCAAGGGTCTGGTCATGTGACCGTTCACACTAGCTACATTACATAGACATGGCTAAGAGTAAAGAGCCTATTATTTTGTTATTATTTTGAGCCTTTTAACTTGAATTAGCTGCCCAAAAGCCAAAATAACACTTTTAGAGCTTCTACAAGTCAAACAAAATGTCTGGCAACAATTTTTGCCAGTGGGGTTAAATTTATACCAATTGTATTTTATTTATTTATTTATTTTTATCTCGTCTGGTAGAATAGAAAACAAACACAGTCCTACATTCACTCACACTTATTGCGCAATTAATTACACACAATTCCAAATAATAGTAAGTAGATTGCATAAAAATTTTAATGAAGGGACAAAAATGAATAATTATTTACTGTTTCTTTAACTTTTATTTCATTGAAGGTAGTTGGAGCCACAGATATTTCCTATTTGGGGATTTATTATAGTAATGAGTGAAGTAAGTATGTGAAGTATCTCAGGATATGTGTCTTGTTAAGTTAGTTTTTTATTGATTATGTTTTCTGTAATTCTGTTTCCTGTGTTCCTCCTTTCTGGCCCCACCCACTCTCTCCATATCCCTATAAAAGGCCCTTATGGCTAATTTGGTACCCTTGGAAAGATTTCAAGAGGTGTCGGTCGCCCCTTGTGCAATTTTCTAAATCTCTCTGCTAATTTGCATAAATTTACATATTAGATATTAATATATTACAGAATTAATATTTATTATAGAAACCAGATTGGCCAATTAAAATAGTTAACAACAACAATGCAGTAACACAGGAGAACAAGTTACCTTTCATAAACTTGAGTAGCTAGTGCTTAAATCAACTATAAGGTTATACAATATATTTTTTCATCCCCCATTTATGGCGCCCCCCAGGCTGACGCACCTTTAGCATTTGCCTCCCTTTGCCACAGTCCAGCCCTGCCTGGTGTCTTTCCCCAGGTGTTTCTCATTGTCACCTCCTAAGTGTCTCTTCATATTCTGTGCCTTGTCTCTTGTTCTCCATCCCTTTTTCTTTCATTTGTTTGAGTCCTTGTTTCCATTCTGCACTTTGGGTTCTGTTACTTTAGCAAACATGATGAACTCAGAACTTTTTTTGCAAACAAATGATATTTTTAACCCCAGAGGCTGAACCAAAGCCTTCATTCTTATAATGAAAGTGATAAAGGATTGACACGTTGGCGCAATAATTGTGTAGAAACTGAGAACCTTTATATTTATCAGAAAAATCTTTGAATAATTTCAACCTCACTTCAGTCAAACCGGTTAAAAAATCAGCAAATTCAATAATAATAAAAATATAATGTGTGTGTATGTAAAAGACTTTTACATTTTAAAGCAAAGCAATGACTCAAGTGTTGATCAGACTGATGGTCAGTCCGAGTCGTGTCTGGGAGATCGGACCATCTGCTCAGAGGGGTCTCAGGTTTTGAGGTCTGATGTGATTCTCGAGAGCCATCAGGACATATGGACACTTTGACCCCGCCTCTTTTTCTAACAAACTGTGTTGTCACTTTTGCACACATCACATTGATTTATTTTTTCTTTTTTTTTAATCATCTTTGATCTGGAAGTGACAACCACAAATTTAACCATTGTTTTGCTGTTGTTATGTTGACCTGACGACAGATAACTGTGCATCAGCAGAATTATATATTGAGATATGCCACAATATTTCTGTGCAGCGCTGCAATTATCCACAGCAGGCTAATTACAGTTTTATTCCTCCATGATGTGCATAAGCTTGTCAAAAAGATTACATTTTCTCCCACTAATGAATTTCTGTGGTAATTTAATATTTACACATTAATGCACACATCAGTGCAGATGTTTAGTGACACACATTTTCAGTTTCTCTATTTCAAAATTAAAAAATAAAACATTTATTGATTCTCTTTTTTAATTTATTGTCAAAATGACAAAAAACAATTCTCACAATTTTTTTTGAACCAGCGCCCTGATTATATTGGATTGTGTAACAGCATGATTATCTGACCTGTTCTATCAGCAAAATCTCTTTTCAGGGCCTGCTCATGCCTTTCAGATTAAATTTCCTAATGAAGGTTGAGGTTATAAATAATCCAGCACACGCTCAATGATCAGGTATAAACTTTCTCTGAGAGCTGCTCTGCAGGCTTTCTGATGAAACTTAAATCCTTGCTTTGTGTTTCAGAAGATGCCTGAAAAGTCATTTATATTAGATAGACTCAGGTTATATTAGATGTCTTTTTTAGTCATTATTTCAAAATGTGCAAACTGAGAGGCTTTGAATTTATTGAATATTTAACCCCATAATTGTCCCGACGTGTGTTTAAAAAGAAACTGAACATTCTCCTCATCAGTCTTTTCTTCAATAATGTGTTTATCTTTTAGACAAAAAAGTTCTCTAGTTATTCCTCTATGTAATAAAAAAAAAGAGTACATTTTAAAATGACTGCAAAAAATAAATTATCCATTATCCAGACTTTCCTCTCCCCAGCCACTTGGGCCAGCTCGTCCAGGAGAATCCCAAGGCGTTCCCAGGCCAGCCGAAAAACATAGTCCCTCCAGCGTGTCCTGGGTCTTCCTCTTTTAAAACAACAAAAATCTAAAATCAACACAAATGCAGTTTTATATTTTTACAAACTGAGGAACAACAGGCCAGCTCTGGTATCCTGACAGGAAATGTCTTTAACCAGTGTGGCAACAAACTGGAAATTTGTTTTTCCTGTTGAAAAAAAAATCTTTGACACCTCATAGAAAAGTGCAACATTTGAAAATAAATGTTTCGTTATTGTTAGATTTTTGGATCATTCATTTTGAGGCCATTGTTTTAAGGTTGTTAAAGCTACATTGTTTTCATGAAAATCTTATTTTTTATACATTAGCTGTGAGTCAGCAGATGACGTTTGACCCATAGCATTTTAAGGAAATGAAAGTTGTTTAAAATGTTCCTTAGACATCAGGATTTTGAAGCTGTGAATTACTTAATTTGTACCAAATTAACCTGATCCTGTTGTAATTAAATAATTCAGTGTACAATTTACAAATTATTTGATGTACATCTACAACTGAGTACCTTATGGAGTCCATCCCATTCAAGATGGCCATCGTAGCTAATTAACTTCAGTAAATACAAAAATGACAATAACTTCGCCAATTTTTCAGTCATTGAAATAAAACTTGTCGTAGACGAGAGTCGTTCCCCTCAAATACTCTAAGCTCCAACAGATTGTAGAACAATTTTTTGTAAATTTAGGCACGTAAGGCACAAGGTTATATTCGTTCATTCAAGGGATGCCACAACATTTTATGCATCCTGCTGTTTAATTTAATTGACTTGATTGATTTATTTAAAGGGGGCAGTGCAGTTTAATAAATCACATGACAATAGGTTAAAAAAGTCAGAATTAGCTAAAAAGCTGTTTTTCATCTGTAGTATCCTGGCTATAATGTTTAAAAAGCAATAAAATACCAGAATATAAATACAAAAATAACAGCATAAATTAGCAGGGAAGGTTTGAACAGAAATTTCTTCCTTCCTCCCCTGCAGTGTGTTGGTGGTTCAGACTCAGATTGCTCTCGTCTGCCTGCACGGTGAACAGTATTTTAATGTAACCTAAGCATTATGCTACTTTACTGCCATCTACTTGAAATCCATTACAGAGATTAAAGTGTGTCTCAGTTGACTCCATTAATCTGCTTACAGGATCCAAAGCTTAAAAAAAATGCAGATTAAAGTAGGGAACAGTTTTTCAGCCCTATAGTTTCAACAAAGGGGACTTGAAACATAACAGAGGAATAGACTGAGGAAGTCATCGCCTTTTCTACAGAATTCTTCCAGTTATTATTAGAAAAGACATTTCAGCAGATTACTGTCATATGGTCAAGTTGGCTCAATTATATATTTATAACTTTTTTTTTCATTTTGAATTTTCAGTTCCTATTTCTTCATTTTCTTCTGCTGGATTTAAAATCATGTACAATGTATCATTGCACCTCTAACCATTTAATTTGTTATGTCTTGTTTAAACTAAAAAACAAAAAACAAATGTCAGCCATGTGCACATTACACTATCGGTCAAGATCTGATAGAAGGAAAAAGAAAAAAAAAGAAAACAATTGTTTTAAATGCAAAACATGTATCTATTAATCAGTAATAGACTTCAAATAATTTCAATGAGTGCTCAAATATACTAATGTAGTTAACCATTTGCATATTATTTTTTGGCTAAATCAAAGAAGTAAAAGTAAAAATGTATTTATATTTCTTTGTCTTTTACAGTTTCTATTGTTTTGGTAATTTTAGTTACTGTTTTGCCCCTTTTAGTTCCTTTTTTTTTTTTTTGCTTTCAGCTGAGTTTCAGTCCTAGCTACTGTTCTGTATATTTAGCTTTTAGGCTGTGTTCTACTGATTTTAATCTGCCCTCATAGCAAATATTTGTCTGGCCCACACAAGGCACTAACAATTTAACAACTCAGTCCAGGTACTGAAAAGAATGACGACCCTTTGATGGCCCAGATGTGGTTTACCAGAGGTGGTCCATGCATGGGCCAGCACCACATCAAACCAGCATGATACCAGATCTGGCCCACACTTGTCTGCTATGTGAGTCTGTTCTGCTCAGTTTCAGCAGCTTCAACAAATTTCAGCAGTCATTCAGCACTCAGCATTTAAGACTGCGGTCTCACAGAAACTTCTGCTTCTAATAATTGAGTTATTTGTTCCTGACATCGCCTGCAGCCAAGCTCTGTGAAAAATCCAGGCAAACCCAGAGGTGCCTCATTTATTCACGTAATAAATTTTTACACCCATCATAAAAAGTGGAAACGACACCGAGCACTTTGAGAAAATTGAGCCGAGATCAAAAAGAGGCTGCAGAGATGGTTGAGTCATCTCGCGCTGATTTGACAGGACACGTATCGACACTCTGCTCTCTCAGGAGGATTAGAGTTGTTTACTGGCAACAATAACGTGTGCAGATGGACCAACACGGCTCTGTGTGTGTTGTACATCTTTACATCATCGGTTTCTCTCCTGTCTGCAGAGGAGAACAGCTGAGAAATCTATCTACCTCCATTTTGAACAGAACACAGTTCACACTTTTTAAAAAATCAACCAGGATTAAAAGAGTTTCAAAGCTCCAAAGGCATGTAATTACTTCAATATACAAAGTGTGAATTCTGGGTTAAACAAAACATGTTTTAATCATCTCATGATGACATAGGTTTACATGGGAATCTTCTTTAATTAAAAGGCCTGGCAGGTCTTGAAGGAATGCATCACCTGCTGCTTTTCATACCTAAAATCATCTGATGTTGAGAAATACATAATTATCTGCAATCTAAAGCAATATTATGAGATGTCAAACTCAGTGTGTTGTGAATGACTCAGCTACTATCTCACCAAACTATAGCTCAATATCTGTAAAACTGACCAAGTTAATAAGGAATAGCTGAGGCGGCCATCTTGAACTGGTTTGGCTCCAAACATGTTTATTAACATCAACCCAGTGATTCATGAGCTTTTTTACATCGACAATTCCAATGAGTTGGGACATTGTGTAAAACATAAATAAAAACAGAATTCCATCCAGCCATTATCTTCCACTTTATCAGAAGTTGGGTCGCGAGGACAGCAGCTTCAGCAGGGAAGCCCAGACCTCTCTTTCCCCAGCCACCTCTTCCAGCTCTTCTGGGAGGACTCCAAGGCGTTCCCAGGC
>JARVJO010000394.1:11942087-11961324 GCA_031762555.1 Cynodonichthys magdalenae | reverse complement strand
AAGTTACTTGATGACATATTTTTTATTTTTCCTTGAAATCTTTTGTACGTTTCTTAGTTTTAGTTGAAGATAGTATTATGATTGACCTGTTTAAAGTGTCAAACTTCAGCTGGTTTTGTTTTGTCAGATTGTGGTTTTGCTGCATTTAGAAATCACTTCCCACAGCTACACAACAAGCGGATAAGTCAAAGACAAATGTGTTTTATTATTTTGTTATTTTGTGCTAAATCGAGAATAATAGTACCATAAATTTAGTAACAAAATACTTGATAAATATCTGTTTGTTTTTGTTATTGTTGTAGCATAAACAGAAAGTAACACATTTTTTGAAGAAATCTTAAAATTTGTCTGTATTTTGTTAAAAACAATCCAACTTTTTTGCTTTTTTTAACTGAAAAACTACAAATATATTAAAGTGCTTACCAATGGCACAGTGCTAAACTGGTAAATGAAATTAAAATGTTATGAACAAAGACAACCTCATGTTTTATGAATGACTAACCGTTTGTAGGTGTGAGAATAGTTCGCTTCATAAAGTTACACAAAACCAGATTTTTTAACTTTGCATATTGTTTCATTCAGTTTGAATATTGAAACGATGCAAAAAGCACTAGTTTTCTTTCATATGTTGTGGACTGTTTGGTTTGGTTTTGCTTTTTCTTTCAACATGACTTTTTAGTTGTTTTCTGTATGTTTCTCTCTGACCAGGTTTGGGTTTGAATCTGCAGGTTTAAATATCTTCGGCAATAAAAAGTGTACAGAGAGGATATCTAATTTGATGTGCTACATAGGGAAAATGAACCTAAAATAATAAAATGAGAAAAAACTCAATTCACTTAATTCTTTTAGTAGATTAATCACCAACTAAACGTTTGGTGTTTTGTTCCGTACTGTGACAAAAACCCAACTTTTGTTAATAGTACAGTAGTTCTAAACTGTAAATCAGGTATTTGTCAGTGTTTAAGAAAAGCATCCTTGTTGGGGGTTAGGGGTCCATCTTATCAAGAGTTAGCCTTTGTTCTTAACCTGGTTTGGAACAAACACTTTTTTCAAATACATTTCAAGCTAAAACTTGACTCTTTAATGTTGTTTGAGTAATTTTATCATATCTGTGAGCTAAATAAAACACTGGTGAAAGCTGCACA
Source organism: Cynodonichthys magdalenae (assembly GCA_031762555.1). NCBI lineage: Eukaryota > Metazoa > Chordata > Actinopteri > Cyprinodontiformes > Rivulidae > Cynodonichthys > Cynodonichthys magdalenae. The sequence goes on along the minus strand of JARVJO010000394.1, from coordinate 11,960,179 downwards.
CAGGAAGTGGCCAACACCTATTCTTTGTCGACAAGCCTGGCTTCTTATGTGTGTGTTAGCTACAAACTGCTGTGGCTGTGCAGTCAACACACACCAAACGTTACCTTGAACCTGTGTCTGGTACACCACAAAGAACTTGTCATTTCCACAGCTCTCAAACTCTTCCCCAGGGCAGCGGTGGAGACACATGTCCTCGTCCTCCAGCTCATGAAGGGAGAAGAGCGAAGTCGGGAAGCCGCAGTGACACCGGTCTCCAGCCAGAACTGCCAGCGACTTCTCCTGAGATGAAACAACCGTTCTACAGTGACTACACAGAACTACACGGTGCACGAGCCATCAGCACACACACAGCCAGCTCACCCGCTCCGTGCACATGTCCACACACTTGTCCACAGACATGTTCTGGATGACAGCGCTGAAGGGAAGCGCTGCAGTGACATTGTCTGGCTGGTGGAAACACCCTTTGAAAATGGCACTGCCATCTGAAAGAAACAAAATAAACCGAGATGTTACTCACCAGCAGGAAAAAAAAAGGAAAAGACTCAGGTTTTTAGGCGACTGAACACAGCTTCCATCAAAACAGCTCCCAGCCACTGACCCCTGATGAGATCCCACTGGGACTCTCTGCCGGTCTACTGAGGCCCTGACCTGGCAGCAGACAGAAGCACTAAACAGCGTTTACATCCCTGCTGTGTGATGATGACCTTTAACTGAGCTATTGGATGGACCTTATATCACAAAACAAGGCTAGTTCTTGTCATGACGATAATGTCCCATACATTTGCTCTTTTTAATTCACTAATACTTTATAATATATCCTTCGTATATTAAACCAAAATTAAGGATAATTTGTTTTCAGTAAGAATATTTAAAGCTTCACAAAAAAAAATGAGCAGATAAACTGGATTCTTTAATGACACCAATGTTTCATTCAGAGTTTCAAAGCTTAAAAGGTTAATTGTGTATTTTTTTATGTATTTATTTATTTGTATGCAGTTAAGTTGGAAATGACGCGAGGAGGAAGTGGAGTTGTGTAAAAACTTTTTTGTCTTATCTGTTGTCGACAGCAGTCAGTTGGAAGGAAATCATTCACCGCAATCTAAGATCTTATCTTTATTTGTGACTGATATGTTACATAAAAATACAGACAAGACATTAATCATTTCACATTGTTGATAACAGTCTTTTCATTTCTTTCTACAAAACTAACTATAAATGGTGTTGCACCCTAAACATAGAAAAAATAAGAAAATTTGTGTCTTTATTTATGTTTTTTCCTATTAAAAACTATATTTATTACTAGTTTCATTTCCTCACAATAAATGCTTAACATTTTTGTTTTGCTGCCTATCAGGTGCTTAAAATGTGGATAAAATGTTTAATTTTGTAAACTCTTTTGATTTGCACAAATGTAGATTTCAAACAAGCAATGTCCTTAAGATGAAGAAAAACTACAGTGTCTGTCTGAAAACGCTTGGGTCACCACATTTGTCCAAAACTCTAAACAGCTACAGCAATACATTTTCTGCGTTTCCTCTTTGATGCTCGGAACGAGGCTCACATGACGGCCATCAGGGCTAAAGGTGAAGACGCCGGCGTGAAAATGCTGACACAGCACTTTAACAGGCCAAGTGAGAGGTAAAAAAGCAGAAATAGAAATAACAATAAACAAAAGAAAGCATGCAGGACGCTGGGACAAAGGATCTGTAGATTCAGCAGAATTAAATGTTAGATTTGTATGTTTTAAAACTTAATATTTCATTTATGATAATTGGAAGGATAAGGAGAGGAAGATGGTGCAAAGTCACTTCAGCTTCTTGAAGGGATTTTCTTTAGAAAATGAAAAAAAAAAACATAAAAAAGGAATAAATACTGACCTGACATTAAAATATAATTGATATACCACCTCACACATGCTGAGTCTGTGTATTTAAATAATTACACTCTCTGGAATAATGTCACATGCATTCAGTACAAACTACTTTTGTCTTCATATTCTTTCTTTTGTTTAAATCATTTTAAGACATTTTGTGTTGCGCTGTGATTACATTTGCTACATTTGTTAAAGTGTGCTGTTGTGCATGTATAAGTCACCTTTTGCACATTGAAAGGAATTTCTTTGTAAATTTAGTTGTAAATAGAACAATGATTAAAGTTTATTGTTCTACACTACTGCAACTCATACTTTGTATGTTGACAGCAGAGTCTTGATGTCTTTTTCACGTCTGATAATCAGCACTTTCCTGCTACATTGCGGTTTTTCCTGCAGGCAGTGAAGTGTTTAGAAGTCAGATCACGGCTGGCTACATACTGTAGGTAGAACAGTTCTTATGGGAATTATGAAAATAACATCGCAGCCAGCTCCCAACTGTAGCAATAACCCCCAAATGTTTTTACCACAAAGAAAACTCCAGCTTTGTTTAAAAGGATAAATGTGGATCTTTGCAGCCTGGACTACACAGGTCTAATTACTCCCAGAACAGAGTTACAGTATGTGATTAAACCATGGTGACCCGGTCTTTATTGAGTTTGAAAAAAAAACATGTCTCCTTCTGGAACTTTCTAGACAGCCCAGCATGAGGCAGCTGAGGATTTGCATGAAGCAGAGACTCACAGCGGCGCGCTGACTCCTGGCTCAGCTCCAGCCTATAGATGGACAGCCTGTTGGCTCCTCCACACATGTTGCTCTTCTCTCCCTTGCACTCCATGTTGCATTCACTCTCCGAGGCATTGGGCGCCTGAATCTTGTGGCCGCAGTAGCACTCGGCTCCGAACTCCAGACCTGCGTACATGTAGCCTCTGGAGGGACAGAGGGAGAAAACAGAAGATCGACTGATTTGCTGTGAGACTTTAACATGCTGCCCAATCCTTCCCAGACCAATATGATGTAATCTTCTGTATTACTGGGTGAGCTGTAATCGATAACAACAAACTAATCATGCACCAGGGATGCTGAAGTAAAGAAGAAAATACAGAAAAAAAGCATTGAAACGTCTCTAATTGGTGATGATTTATATATGCTGCAGGCTTCAAAGACAAAGCCAGTGATCAATGGTTTGTGATCTAGAGAGTGACTCACATCTTCCCTTTCTTTATGAAGGATCTAACTCCCAGGAGCCCTCTCTCCAGTGCAATTAGACGCTTAACATAGCTCACACAGGACAAATCCCCCGGGCTGCCAGTCAAACCCAAACCTCCGTCGGCCTCTACGTGTGGCCTCTCATTTGTTTGTCTGTTTTTATTAACCTGCTGCTCTGGGAGAGGAGACAGGCACGAACCAAGAGGCGAGGAGAGGGAGCTGAAAACAAGCATCCTCCTCTGCTCCTATTCTCAGCTCTGTGAATCAGTGATGGGTGTAATTTAATGCGTTTGATAGAGCCGTCCCCGTGTATTCCACGGGGAGGAGAAAAGGAGGTGAGGAGGATGGTGTTGTAGAGGAGGGAGACAGGATGGGAAGGAAATAGCGGAGCAAAAAGGAGAGGAGATCGATGCTTTCAAATATTTAGCACATATTTCCGTCTTTTAAAGGACTAAAAAATCAGTTCATCAGGAAATCTTATTACTTACTGTATGCCCTTCATGTAAAGAGTACTGGGACCTTATGTAAATATACTTCATTATTTTTTTATATTAATACAATTAAAGATAAATATGACAACGGCATACTATGCCCTAAGTGTGACATGTTACCTGCTACATTACATGGGAAACCTGCATTTGGGTCATTGGTGGGCACAGAAGGATAACAGCCAAGCAACTCAAATCAACTAATGATAAAATTGACGTGATTGATGAAATGAACAGACTTTAAGCTTTTAAACTGATACTGAGAGGATTTGTGCTCAAGTTCATTAAATATATATGTTGTTCTTAGTTTTCTTTTTAATGTACTGTATTTCATATTCTTATAATTCTTAATGCCTTTTTTGTGTTTTAATGTCTAACTAAGTAATTTAATCGTACTTACTGCTGCCTATGGCCAGGACTACCTTGAAAACAAAGTTTTGAATCTCATTGGGCTTTTTTTCCTGGCAAAATAAAGGTTTAATAAAAAAAGTTTATATAAAAGGTTAATCTGTAGAGTAAAGCCTACCAAGTATTACATTATTTTATGCACTTCACAGCGCAAGGTTATTGACCTCATTCTGTTGATGCCAGCAAGGAGGAAGTGAAACATGAATGTGTCACCACTTCATCCAAATGAGTTTGTTGCTCTCTTCCAAAACATGCTGAGTTCATCTATTTCTGAAGGCCTAATAAGACAACATGGGACCAGAGTTTTGTTAGATCTGATATTGAGTAAGTTCTGATTAGATTGCTCCTCACAGAACATAAAACTCATGATGAAAATCTCTTCACCATAAATGATCTTTATCATTTATTTTATTTGTGATTTGTATTTTATTGTATATAGAATTTATTTACTTGAAAAGACAATATGAGGTGAACTGATATTAAAACATCCTGGGGTGGTTCAGCACTGAGATTTTCTTCAACTGAACAGAATGGCTTGTAATAAAGACCAAAATGAAGGAACCAAAAAGGCGATACTGTAAATAGAAAAAACTTTTAACATATATTGATTTTTGTGTACTTTGTAAACCTATTGGCATCATTTTAGACTTCATTCTTCATTCATTCTTATATGCATATAAGACCTTCAAGGATTAAGTCTAAAATGATGCTAACAGGTTTACAAAGTACACAAAAATCAATATATGTTCAACATTTTTTTGGTCAGTCATGTTCTTTAATGTGGAGACTGCATTTATAAAACAGACATTAAAATAAACTAATCAATCTTTTTTTTTGTTACTTTAGAAGATCTTTCTGCAAATTGTCATAATTTTTTACAAAATATTTAGCAACAGGTGCATCATAATGAGATCTAAAACCCTATTGTTGTGAAAATATTATAAACTCCTTTGAGTTTAAGTAATAAAGCTGTAATAAGATTGTTTGGGGTTGATATGACTCATTCAGATTGTAATACTGAACTATCATCAGATTTTTTTAATTTGCTCATCATTACCTCTGCAGTGAGGTGTTCTACTTTAGTTGTCAGAGAATTATATTTTTATTCAAAGGGATAAAATTGTACTTAAATTAGGTCTGAAATTATGTAAAACAAAAAAGAATAATAAGAAATGAATGGGAGTTTTGTCGTTCGCTTGTGTCCTACCTTTCAGCACAGTTGTCCTGGCAACGAAATACAGTCATTTTTTTGTAGTCAAAAAAGGAAACTCCTCTCAGTGCTCGTTTCTGAGTGTCATCCACATAGCAGCCAAAGTACTTTGCTGAAAAAGAGAATAAAAAAATAAGCAACACTCACACTAAATCAACACATTTAACACAAATATATGCATATTCCAAACGCAGGAATATTCATCAAACCAAAGGGTAAAAAAAAAAAAGAATGTAGAAGAAAAGAATCAGAAATGAAAATCATCTGTAACCATTTTCTCCTCAAGGCTGCTGTGCTGTAACAGAGCACACGTAGAGTCAGAACTGGGGCAGGATCTTTATTTATTTATGAAGACACACATCCCCTTCTAGTGGCTTGTAACTGTAGTCGCAGTCATATCGCTGCATTTTTCAGTGTGTTTGTGTGTGTGTGTGGGAATGGGAGTTATGTGAAGGGAAAGGGAATGGGTTTTAGTGAAACCTCTGCAGAGGGATTCAGTGACCCTTCAACAGCATCTTCCCTTTAATAAAACGATCTCTCAATCTTCCCAATTGACATGCCAATAAAGGCTCCACCAACACACCACTTGTCTGTCACTCGGCCTCTCAGTCCTTGAGAGGAAAAAAAGGAGAATAAAAAAAGTTTTGTTGCTCTAATTGTTCTATGGATGGCTTGAGCCTCAGCAGCATGTGGTGGTCTGCAGCAGCTCTTTTACTAACACTGAAAGATAAGCTGCTATATGGCAAAATGGTGATTAAAAAGGCTCCATGTGTTCAGAATAACACGAGTTCGGAGGCGCAGTTGCACCTGAGTGAACCCTGCTGAGTCACGTTAGCGTTTTACTTATTCGTTCTCGTCAGTAAAGTATGCAGCACTCTGCGCTATTGCACCACACAGCATAAAAGTGTGCTGCAGCCTGCCTCTTCCACTGCACTGTTCACTTTAAATTACATTCAGAACCAGAGAGAGAGAGAGAGAGTGAGTGTTTGGACTAAGAGGAAAAATAATATTCCCTTTAAACCAAACATAAGAGGGTTCTGAAGACGTTTTAGGCTACAGAGTAATGAGTGCTGCTGGATGCAAGAGGGAAAACAAATGCTTTGAAGCTATTAATTACTCCATCATCACATTCAGCTGCTGTCCCAAGAGGTAAGTGTTACAGAAAAGAGAAATGTGTGAGGGGAGGAGGAGAACTGAGCCAGACTGAGAGACCTTCCTTTAATCAGATAACCCAAAGCTTTAATGTACATTAGAAACATGTTGGTTTTCCTGTCCTTCAGATGGAGAAAGGTTCAGCTTTTAAATCCTTGTTCTTGTTCTGTCATTTTCTTGTGACTCAGAAGGTTTTGTAAGTGAGAGAAAAAAAAATTGATTAATTTAGACTATTTGAAAAAAACAAAAAAACTCACACCTACTTGTTATGTTTCTGGGCAGTTTGAAGTCTGTCTGTGCAAAATTAACTCTGGATACAAACTAGAAATTCCATATCAGTAAAACAGATCTGCAGCAGAAAATGTATCTTTATTTTGCTTCTATTCCAAGATTTTATACAAAAAAACAAACAAACAAAAAAACATTCAAATATGTGACCCATCACATCAAACTGAGGATGAATTCAAATTTGGTCAAAATGACCTCAACACATTTTCAGATTCCTGCTTTTTAATTTATACCTGAAACATGCTGATATCATGAACGGTTCCAGATATATGCCTTGGTTTGTTTTCCACAGTAATTGATTTGAATGAATCCTATTTTTAGGTTATTTTAATGAGGAAATTCTGATGTCATTTTAAAAAGGAAACCTCAAACAATATTTCAGTTATTAAAATTTTCCAGCTGGAAAGAGAAAAAGCTTTGAAAATGACAAATTTATTTTTTTCTGCTAAAAAAAACAAAATAAATAAAATAAATAAACAAAATTGTGTTATTCGTAGCAAATAAAAAGCTTCAAAAAATATTTAAGATTATATTTCAGCTATTTCATGCAAGTGACTTGAAGATACAGTAATTATCCATTTATTTATTCATAAAATGTAAACGTTTTAATCAGTGCAATAGCGGCTTATTTCTCCACATACCAGTTTGAAACTTTTCTTCAGTTTGATGTGACGGGGCACATCGCAGTATCTCTTCCAGCCCAGCTCAAACCAGACATTTTTCTTTATTATTTTGCCCGTCAGATTTTATTTTCAGGGAATAATTAATTTTTTTAACTCATACTTAATTTTAAGACAATTCCTGATTTTCTAGAACTCCAATGTTTAGCATGTTGTGATTTTAAACCTTTCTGCAAAAATATTTATCTTGAAAACAACTAGTATTTAAAGGGGAAGAAATGTTTTGGAGATGCATAAAATAAAGTGAAAGTTGCTCGAAAGGATTGCTGCGCAGAAAATTTGTTTTGATTGAAAGAGTAAGAAAAGCTCTGAGAGGAAAGAAGTGAGCCAGGGATATCTTGAGTTCAGCTCATTTCACAGTGATTTATTTGGAAAGCAGGAAGCAAGCGGGATATTTGTGCCATTCAGGCTCAGAAATGTCAGCTGTGAACTGGCAACCCCACACTGCAGCTTTCAGAAAAGCTCTGCGATAACACAAGATGCAACATGCAGCCCAGGAGTTTACATGTAAACCTTTTTCCCGGACGGGATTGTGTCGCTGCGCAAACTCTAACGGTGAGAGATAAAACTTGAAATCCCGCAGCCATGTAGTCGTTTAGATGTTGTCATAATATAATCTGCCGTTGTTTGGCTGAACATGTGCAGGGCAGCGCAGAGCAAAGCTTTCAGCTGAGCACAGAGGGTGAGGTCCTTGGAAGGATTTACACAAAGAAACGACAGAGGATATAACTCGCCATCTCAGTGCGCTCTGAAGAGGTCTCCCTGGAGACCAAACACAGCTTGGAATGTTGAGCCATTAAGATGCAGCAGAGATTTATATCAACATTTTTATAATACCACAAAGTGCTTTCTACTGAATTATGTCTCATGAATCAGCTTACAATAACAAGTCTTATATTTGTATTGTCACTGAATATTGTTGACATTCTCCTGTTCTCACACTGAACAGTCCAACTACAGAAGATGTTTTAGCTCCAATGAATCTATCATTTACAGTTTTGCACAATAGTTTCATATTTGACAAATTTATCACTTTAAACACTTTAAAAAGATTGTAAAAAACAATGCAGTCTGTGTTTATCTCACCTCTTCCATCTTCCAGCTCTTTGGCGTTGCGACCCTTGAGTGCGCGGTTCCAGTTGCTGCTGTACTCCGCCCCTCGGCCCTCGCGTGCACTCTTCCTCATCCAGCGAGGTCCGACTTTCCGACCTGACCTGTGCGTCTCCCGAAACACCCTGCTCATGATGCCGAGCCCCCGGGTGTCTGACGACGAGGCTCGGCTGCCGGCCTCCGAAGCCACAACAGAGACCCGGGCCCCACGGGCACTAGAGTTTCTGTCCCCGACTAAGCCCGTGTGCAGGAAGACGAGGCTCCCAGCCGTCAGGTAGAGGAGGATGAAGGAGAAGAATCTGACAGGTTTCCTGCAGAAATAGCGCTGTATTCTCAGGAGAGGCTTGGCCATGCTGGCTCCCTCTGCCACTTTGACACTCCCTCACAGTGAGGAAAACTCATAAAGCAAGAATCAATATCAGCTCTCTGTCTGCTCCCACCTCACAGCCCCACTGAGGGCAGGAAAAAAAAAAAAGAGTCAGTCAGAGTGTCTTAATCTTGTATGAAGGTCATCCAAGAGATCACATGACTCCTGTCTTATGTATGAATCTTCAGTCTCATAAGTGTGGTGCTCTGCATGGGGGGCACAGTGCTTCCCTGCAGACTAGGTCCACGTGAGAGTCTGTGTGCGTTCCCACCGACAGTCCAACCCTCACAGCCAGCTACAGGGCCATGACATGAAAGGTGAGTGGCTCAAAGTGAAAGATGATCGCTAAGCGCTGCTTTCACTCCAGTTATCAGCCTGTACAAAGATGCCACAACAGCTCTGCAGTGGCACTTTCTCCCACGCTGCACGGAAGGAAGAGGGTTTTTTATTTTTTTTTATAACCAGTTGAGCTGAGATTCTTCGGCTTTGTACGGTCGGTTATTCACCGAGACGATCCTGGCGAAAAGAGGGTGTGACTCACCATCTGCAGTAAAACACACACACAAGGGAGAAAAAATAAGCACATCAAAGTAATAATTATCATTTGCAAGCAGCAGATAAATATCCCAAGCAAGTTACGAAACTATAAAGAGCTAAACGTTCCTGATAAAATTTGTATGACTCAGACTTATCATTGGGGAATCAATCAAGTTCTTTAATTCTAAACTCAGTAGATTCCGACATTTCAACCATAAGCAAAGAAAATCAAAACATATGACTAAAAGCATTAAGAAATATCGCATATTCTGTTTTACACAAGCCGTTCAGAAACACTTAACCGTATCAAGTTTTGAGTTCTGCACCATTTTTAGTGAATTAGCTGAAGTCATGAGATAAAAACAAGACAGAAAGAAAAGCGGCACCCTGCAGCACTTTCACTGAGCTGTCTCAAATCTAACATGGTGTTTGGGAACGTTAGAAAATTAATAACATAAATCTGGATGATCTAAAATGACAGAATCAGAGCAAGCATGCTAAAAGAATGCAGAGGTTCAAATCTGGTCGAGCAAACTTATCCGTTAAATCTAAACCACTTGTTCTTAAATAAACATTTTTTTTTTTTCTTATCATTATTCTGTCAAAGATTTACTGATAACTGCTTTTTTTTCTCCACCTCCTCACTATAAAAAAAGTCTGCAGCTTTCCTCAAAGGAGTCTCTGTTCTGGGACAAGCTGAGGAGGTTATGACTGGGAGGTGTAACGCAACACTCCTCGAGGTCAGGGAGTTTTCCAGAACATTCGAGGGGACGCGTAGCCCTCGCGGCTTTCTGTCCACCCGGGGACAAAATCTGCACCGTACTTGTCACCTGAAACCCCCACCTTGGTTTTACGCTCCTCTGCCTCTCCACACCCAAAGCATTCAAGGGGCTTCAACAACCTGCATCCTCCGCACGGGAAAAAAAAAACCAACCCTTGTACTGTCTGACATCCCCAAACTTGAGTCTTCGGGGTCTCCTCTCAGACACTACATGTGGGAATAAGGAGGGCTGAAACTGAGTCATAGCTGGGAGTTCATGGAGGTCAAGCATGAACGGAATCACATCTAAGGTGGAAATTTACAGGAGATTGTAGAGTAGCATGCATAAACAAATCTTCAGAATTAATTGACAAGCTTCAGATTTAGACTCAGACTAAAACATTGCTACTGGTATCTTTTCTGACGAAATATCTTGCACGAGAAGCAGGTTAACATTTGGAAATGAATGATGTTTTTCTTTACTTAACAAAACAGCAAATGAATGTAGCATCAAACTATTGTGTGGATAACCCGAGTGTTTCTTTTTGTCATTCCCATGAACATGAGCAGCCTCTGATCCACGTGAATGTTGCTGCACAGTTTGATCAGTTCTTCAGTTCAGCAGCTGTACAAACATATTGGGGAGTTACTTCCACACACCACCTCGGACTCTAACTGGGATGAGTCTTCAGACCTGTGCAAGAAATCTATTTATGAAAGGAAAGTCATAGTTAAGAAAGAAGATTGACGAACAACCGCGTCTTTGTTTGACCAGAGCTACTGAGTTATACTAAGCATTGAGTTAGAAAAATGAACAATAAAACAATTTGTTTCAACATGTTAGTCCCACATCTTTGTAGAGGGAAACTATCAGCAACTGATCTTCAAATTGGCCAGTTTGGTGTCAGAGCTGCAATTATTGCATTTTGGGACTGATGCATATAAGAAGCAGTGATCCCTTTGTCCTGTAATGGTGAACAGATGGAGAAAATGTACATGCGATACTACTGCGTCACCCATGAATGCAGCTTCACTCGTTCAAGTGAAATACTCATGTTAATAATTTACATCCTGCCCTTGTCGCAAAAAGAAGCAACTGAGCTCTTCTCAGTTAACAGGAGCACAAATGGACTCTAACTTTACACAGCTCTGAGACTATATAAAAGACTACAGCTAACTTCTTTTTCAATCCAGCATCTGGTGAATTACAACACAAACGCATCTTCTTCAACCTAATGTGGTGATTAGGTGATCACCTGAACCAAATCCACTGCCATGACAAAACCACTAACAGTTGCTCAAGTTGGATTAAAAAACAAAAAAACAAATGATCATGCGTGAGGAGTTGAAAATAAAAATTTGGCTTTGGCTTTACAGGCTGAAGGACAGTATGACCATCAGGTTTTAAATGTTTCAGGTGTAGCTGAAGGACCACCAGATCAAGACCCTGTCATGACCAGCCCTATCTCCAGACCTGGACCGTATTTAAAACCTCTGGAATTTGTTCAAGAAGAAGTTGGATTGAAACAAGGCATCAAACAGAGCTGAGATGATTGAATTTTTTTTAACACCAAGATGAATAAAAAATCGCTGGCGGACCAGTGGAGAGCATAAAACTGCATGAAAGTTCTGATTCAAAATCAGGGTTATTACATCAAATATTCATTTCTGATCTCTCCCTGCATTAAAATATTTCTTTTGTGAAGTCTAAAAATAAATCTAACCTTTACTTTGTTACATAAGACGTCAAAACTGACTTTTCCTTTTTGCAATCAACACCTTACTAAAAAAATGACCTCATGTTTTTTATTAGATTCAAATGCTGTATTTATGTTTCCCACTGAGCTTGAATGGGTACAAGTTAAAACTCAGATCCTATTGTCGGATGAGAAGAAGACTAAAAGCAGCAGAACTGAGAGAGAGGCCATCGGTGATACTTTGTTTGTTTGTTTGCCAGAGCAGACATAGACTTGCCTAATGCCCATTAATTTACTTTCATAACAAATGAACCGGCAAATTTAATCAGAGCAGATTTACGGTTTGAAAAGCTCTAATTTAATCTTCGGCGAGCAGGCGCACAGACAGCTCTGCTTGTGCTGCAGGCAAATGAGTCCACAAGTCAGATCTGGAAATATTCTTTATCTGCTGGGCATCACCGAGAGGGGCTGAGGAGGACAAAATACAGAGACATGAGTTCAGAAGTGAAACATTACTACACTAAACACACTACATGTGTTTGAGATGATACTGCAGCTAAATAAACCAAAAACCTTACTCTCACAAGCATCAAGAAGATCTGATCTGGGGATTTGGAATTCTTGACAGGAGTAAACAATCTTCACACTACTTTGTACTGCAGTTGCTATCAGTTTCTATATTTATTTCCACTTCTTCCACTTAACATTCCTTTCACTTGAACATGGGCGAGGCCTCCTGACCACCAGAATCCCCTCTGCACTTCACAGCAGCTGCAGTAAATTAGCCGAGATGTCCTCTGAAAGCTGAAAATTGTTTGTCCCTTGCCGCGTTTTTACAGTTGTTAGGAAAAACAAAGAAAAACCAAGCGCGCGACAAAGTGTTAGCGAGGTTGTGTTTGGTGTGCAGCTGAAAGAAAAACACCCCCAATGGTCATCGACAATACACTGAAGGAAAGAGGTGGTGAAACACGGTTGTTATGGAAACATGATCACAGAAAGCAGGAAGAGAAGGTCATCAAGGAGTCCAGTGTTAGAAGGACAGGAAGCTGTTTTTGTTGTGTCTTATTGTTCTTTTCTCCTGCTTCCTGACTGCAAAATGCAGAGTTCAATCCTAAGCAGGATCTGCCTTCTGAGAGTCAGCAGCTGAGGGGTTAACAGCCGCCGAGGCGCTGACCCTGCCCTCACCCTGCAAGGTCTGACTTTCCGCTCTCCTCACATGTTTAGCCTGCCAACCTGCATTAGCCATGTTTGTCAGATCTAATCAAACTAAAGATCTCACTTCTGCCTCGATGAAAACAACAAGCAGGTGTACATTCTTAAAAACCTTCCACGAGTTTGGCTCATGGCATTGTATAGATCGAAGAGAAAGTTTCCCGTAACCTTTTCTAATAGGTCAAATAAAAGCACTTTAATGCCAAAGTTTTGCTGCTCTGCAGGACAGATTGGTGTAGACTGCTCGGTGCAGATGGTGAGTCTTAGCAGCCCGTGACCCTTGAAAGCTGGAGTGGCTGCTTCCAGTAAAATAAGATCACGCTGCCAAAGAATTTTTTTCTCACTTAGTGTCTGGCAAAAGCTACCGCGGTCTACGCCATGGTTTTGGCTCCCCTTTCCCCTGTCAGCAATTTTAATTAAACCTGTGCCTAATTTGTTTTGGCCACAGTAGTGCTTGGTGTGGTGCCCAATTCTCTTTTGAGACCTCTTCAACAGGGGACTCATCTGCAAAGATGCTTATGACAATATCTCTTCAGCGGTTTGCAATACAAAGCTAAAACTCAAATGACCACTAACCACTAGCTACACACAAATTTGACCTTTGTGTCCTGAGCGCCACTTCACCTTTCCAGTGATAGTTTCTAAATATAGCATTCCTTCACAGTGTCACCAATTATTTGAACCAATCCAAGCCTGCTACTGAAACCTGTCCCTCCAATTCTTCTTAAAATACGAGAAACACAATACACAGAAATTCCTGCTGAAATTATTACGGATAAGCTGCCCGTCAGCGCCACGTGAAAGGTCTAGTGCCTCAACTCTACATTCATTAACCTCTCATTACTGACCTCCTTAAAAGTTAATGTTAGACATTTACCCTGCAGTGCAGGTTTTTTGCATATAAATGAACATTCTTTTACATTCGACCCCCTTTGCCAAATGAGTTCGCATAATTTTCATTAACCCCCCCAGCACCAGATACATTTATATGCATATCTCAGAAAGTCAGAGTGTTCAAGTGGATGTCTGTTGTGTAGCTACTCTTTCAGCATCGAGAAGTTCATAGTTTTTTGGTGAAATGCTTCAGATGCTCCAGATTAAAAGAAATGTGGCACGAATTGTTGTCCGAACTAAAAATGACCCCCCACTAGAGACAAATATCACCGACTCCTGTTCAGTGTTTGTGTAATTACTCTCATTGCCAAAAGGGGGAGATGGAAGTTACACACTGTAGAAAAGTAAGGAACAAAAGCAAAGCAACAAAATCTGAATCTTAAAGAGGGGGAAAAAACGACTATCAGAATAATAATAATATTACATGACATGTTCATTTTTCGTGGGTCGGCTCACACCTGCTGTAAACAGCCTCTTTACATGTCACTGTGTTTATAAAGTAGTCCATGGTTACATTTGGGTTACCATTAGTGTAATATGTTTCCATCCACATTATGTGACAACTAAATCTGTCAATGCAGCTGTTTACTTCATTGCCATATGCCTTCAGTTTATCATAAGAACCCATATGCCACAGTGCATTGGGTCCCCACTACTCTACTGCTAAAGTCCAAGAGGCCATGTTCACCAGAGTTCTTCTCGCTCTAGATCCAAAAATTTGATAACCATCCTCATTGTTTCCTGAGAAACAACAAAACCTCTTTGAATTGCATGCAGGTGTAACCACAACAGCCATATAGTTGAACAATACCAGACAGCTCCTCTTCCACAAAAAGGCAATTTCTTAGCACAATCATTTCAAAGTCCTGCATAATAATTTGATGCTGATGTGTTAAAAGATGAAGTATTTCCTTTTTGTAAAACTAATACCCAAGTATAACTTCAAAAGATGCTCCACATTCCTCATTTTAACACAGTGGTACAATTGCTTTGTTGTGTAGGAGTTATAATAAGCCATAATACTATGACTTTATTCTCGTAATATTACAACTGTATTCTTGTATTATTATGACTTTACTCTGGTTATATTACAATTTTATTGTTGTATTATTTTAACAATATTCTTATAGAACTTCATTTTTGCAATTTAAGGACTTCATTCTTAGAATAATAAAAAAAAAAAATCTCTTAGTTCCCAATACTCTGTCGTAGTTTGGCACTTGAAATTTCTAAAAACACTGAATCATGTAAAATCTATGGCAGCACAAATAATAAAAACTGGGACTGGATTTGTTTAAAGCATTTTTACTGTATTCCAGCAGAAACTGCCATCATTGTCATTGTTTCAGTAGAAACAATGATGTTTCTTTCATTATTCTTTTGCTACCCCGTGCTGTTACTTTCAGGTTTTTCACTCTAAGTTCACTTCAGGAACAGATCGTTTATCTGAAATGCATGAAAGCTGTAAGGAGGAGCAGCTGTGGCGCAGGTCGAGTAGGAAGGTCTGCAGTGTCTGTGAGCAAAACAATAAACCCCACATACCCCCACGGGTTCATATCTGTGTCTGGCAGGAGAAAAGCTCTACAAAGCCTCCAGAAATGTGTATACGTAAGGGCTTGATGTCTAAAGCACTTTGAGTGGTCGAAGGTAGAAAAGTGCTAGATAAATGCAGCCTATTTACAATTTAAGTGATGCTTTTGGACATCCACTGCACGGTTAGCTAACTTTTTCTCTGCAATGGTTTCAGATGCTGTTTCACAAAAAAATAAGATCCAGAAATTATACCCATCTGTTGAGTAGTTATGTCTGTATTTTGCATTTATTGAGTTTTTTTCTTTTCTGGTTGTTTCTGCATATTTTTTAAAAAAAGACAACAATCTGCAGAAGCTGTTATAGACCATCTGCTCAAAATCCTCCACCCATTATCTTTCATTTCATTTGGCACTAAAAAACCTCGGACCGACCAGTTTTAAAGCACCCGGTGATGCCTAAAAATCGGGCCCCAGCGTGGCAGAGAAAAAGCTCATTGTAATCCTGATAATAACTGAATGGTCCATTAAGCTCAGTGTTGACCTTTTTCTCAGAAAGAGAAGAGGTAAATTAAACGGTCTAAAAATAATCTAATCCTCATCTCTGACAGCCACACTGTGGTGTTAAACTGGAACGTTGTAACCGAGTGCTGACCAAAGAGCAGTCCCACCAGAACACAGCCATACAGCAAATAAGAGTCAATAAGAAAATGGAGGATTAATGGAGCTTTTATGAAGTTGGAAGCAAATCAGATCCCAGCTGGCCTCGTGGATGGACATTTGAGAAATGATGACTTGAACTGGTCCTCTCTAATGGCTTCATAAAAGAAGTAATTATTCTGCAGCAGAGAAGAGGTGTCAGGGGGAGATCAAATGATGTCTTCTTCTTCTTTTTAACCTTAGCGAAGCTCTTCGGCCATTTTCAGAGTTTTTTTTTTCTTATTTCCAGAAAGGAAAAAAGCTTTTTCCACTCTCCTCCTCTCACACCTTCCCTAAGCACGGCAGATCTCTCCACTTTAATTAAAGGTGAATTCTCCCTGCTCCATTCTGCTGCGACTCTCACTCCTTTCTACTTGAGTAGATTTAGGGGGGGGATTGCAGAGGCTTTCGGCAAATGTTTAATTTGTGAGGAAGAACAGGTGGGAAAAAAAGAAAAGAAATAGACGAGAAATGCTGTATGGAAATTTCGACAACTTTCAACAGCCAACAATTAATCTAAAAGTGCACCGAGGCGAACATTTTTTAACTGCATGCTGCTAAAAAGTACAGTTAATAATTAACTGTGAGAGTGGCGCTTTATTCATGTTGCAAAGGGGGGATTTAAAAAAAAAAACAGGATTTCACCAAGAAAAAGTGCTCTCAGCAGCACGAAGAAGTGGGCGTTTAATTTTATTTGGAATCACTTAGTATTAAAACACGCTGAATATTCATGTGACTGCTTGAACCTGATCTGCTTTTTAATGTCAGTGAGAGATCCAATCAAGTCAACAAATGGCAGTTTACACAGAACCCTTCATTTAGTAGTCACATCCTTATTTAACGGATATTGTTTGTTCTAACTATCTTTTAGGGAAATATGCAAATATGTTCTCTGCTAACCTGAAAACTGCTATTAGACTAAAGTTTAATACCATTATTGTTATGATGCGCATATAAGAATTAGCTTTTCTTTTCCTCGTGGCTTATTTTTATTCTGAGGACCAATTTAAAGAACACTGGAAGCTGCTTTCTGGGCTTGAATATGTTGAAGTGCTCCTAAGTGGATCTTGACTCTTCTGATTATCCAAGTAAAATAGCTTCATGACTGTGCATTTATGTATAAGCCTTTAAAAGGTTCTCTTAACAAGAGTAAAGCCAGAGCCAGAAGTATCTTACCAACTTAGATTTCCACGTATCCAAATAAGTCAAACATGTCTGACAGGACGAGCCCCAGGCCTTCCTTTTACAGTTCACAAAACAACACTGGAAACAAAGTATGACAATGGTTACGAGTAAAGAACTTTTGTAATCACCGAACAAAAAATCTGTTGATGCAAAAGACTCAAACACGTGGAACATATTTTGTTAAAATGTGTATGTCTGTGCGTTGAAGGTCTCAGATGAAAGCATTTCAGTCAGGAAGAGTACACACCCTCCACTGTACAGCATAGATTCTGGCTCCTGTGTCAACAAGAGCCCACTTTGCTCAAGTGTCCTTCAGCAAGAACCCTCCAGCTGTGTTGTTCAGCAGCTCTTCACGCTAACCTCCCACAGCAAGAGAAAAATGACAGGAACAACAAGAGGAGATTTTCTAAGAGGCATCGATGAACCAGACAGAGATTTCATCAGCTGAAGGCATCAGTTATTATTAATGTTGGCTTCTAAAACGCTGAATACACCATCGTGTTTGAAGAGACTGGTATTGACCAAACTTCACTTCCTTTTTCTTTTTCTTTGTTTTTTTTCTTTCTCTCTAGAGCAGCTTCCTGAAAGAAACCACAATGGTTTCAGAGATGAAGTGTGAACTCTGAAAAAACCCCAAAACAAACCATAACAGCATTTACAGCTCAGAGGAATGTCTTGTTAATGTTAATAAAGTTAAGTACACAATAGCTCATAAGTAGTCGTGTTTCCATCCAATTTAATTCGAATTTAGAGCGAATTTTTTAAATTTCGCAAAAAGGAAATGAATAATAAATGCG
>JARVJO010000394.1:11924235-11941622 GCA_031762555.1 Cynodonichthys magdalenae | reverse complement strand
TATTCACTTACCTTCGTTACTGTCTCTGATCTGGTTACTCTGCTCCGCTGTCCTGCTGAACCATCCCCTCCTGTCAGCTTCATTAGTCATTACTAGCAAAAAAAATAACTCCAGTCGGCCCGCAATGCATTATGGGATATGGTGGGCCGAGAAGGATCCATCGGACCAGTCCTTTAATTCTGACCAAAGGAAGGACGCATTTCTCGGCTGCATAGGAGGAGTCTTCCGTTTTGGACAGCCTCCGTCGCGGCGCTGTGAAGTAAGCGGCCGATGAATTCCGCCTTCGGAGGACTCGGTCTCTCGTTTTGGACACAGCCAAAGTAGCTCATTTTGGGTTGAGCCAAGCCAGGCTCCATGGGAAGAGACCCACCAGGCCTGACACCAGAGTGGGGTCCCAGTAATCCACGTCTGGGCATAGGGCACTGAGTTCCTTGATTTTTAATATCCATTCAAGTTTTTTGAAACATTCTTTGTCTGGTCTGTCACCTTTCAGTTTTAGTCAAGTGTTTATTGTTTGTTTGTGTCAGTCCAACCTCCTGCAAAGTGTGACCGTATTGGGTTTTTCTACTTATAAACTTGTAAAAATGTAAAGAGTTCAATAAAAATCTCAGTTCTCTGCTGCAGTGACAGTTGGTAAACATAACGTTTGTGCAGATGTTAACCACAAATCATTGCTTGTACTCACATTTTCTTGTCCAAAACGTAAAAAAAGTCAAATCTATTGCAGCAAAAACATGTTTTGGAGAAAATCTAACTTTTTCTCTATTAAAAAAAAACAAAAAACATTTTTTTCTATCTCTCTTAGTATGCAGTTTGTTTTGCTTTAACCACCTACACACATAACCCACAGCAGAATCTCAAGTATTTGACACTCGTGATGCTTGAGCTGTTTTTGTCAAACTAATGTGATGAAAAATGAGGCGGGCTGGAAGGAAAGTAACAAGAAGATCTTTCCCACAAAATATCTGCACATCGTCCCCGGTCATTTCTGAGCGGCTGTAATTAAGAGGAGTGACTGAAAGTATCAGCTCCTGTTGAACACGAGCCTTTTCATTTCCGACCAGCAGAGTCACGCGGGTGCAGCGATCCGAAGTACATCGATTGCATATGCACGACGTGTTTGTGGGGTGCTGTGTACGCGTGCGTTGCAAAACGTGGAGTCAACCTCGTCGGCGTGACGCAAATCGGCCTGCAAAGGTCGAGGAGCACCACAGGCCTGCTGTCAACATCTTTCCAATTAGGTAGGAGCGGCGTTCCAGGCCTTGTTGCTCATCTTGTTTTCACTTGAATGTTGTTTGTGGTAAACAAGCTGCTGATGTTATTATGTCTGACACAGACAACCCCCGTCGCTGAATGTCAAAACAATGACTCAGCATGTTTTCCAACGACAATAAAGGAAGTGTTTAACTCTGCTCTGAACTGCAACTTTAGACGTATTTTTACTGAAAACATGAAACTGATTTTTGTTATATTTCCCTTCTCCTCACCCTTTGCTGCTTTCTGTGGTGTTTTTATTTTTACTGCAGGAAGACTTCACACTGTTTGTTTTGCTTTTGTAAAGCGAGTTGAATTAACTTTTGCCCTGTGTTCCACGTGCCGGGCACCAACCTATAATTATTAATTTTACTTTTATTTTAAGTCTGGAGAACAGCTAAGAGGATTTATACTTGAGCTAAATAATAAAAAATAGTTTTTGAATGATCAAATGAAAAATGCTCTTGTTTTCTTTTCCTGTGCTTTTATATTTTGGTGACTAATGTAGAAAAATTTGCGTGGTAGTTTTATTTGTTCATTTAAAATCAGATTCAATACCAATTTGTTTCAAACAACATCTCTTCTTTTGGGCACATTTTGGACATGTTATATTACTAGCTCTTGTCTCCAAACACATTTGATTTATTCTACTTCAAACTCTCTACTCATCTTCTCTTCATCCTATCCAGTTTACCACACTGTCAAATTTACCCAATTTAGGTCATTTACGGCTCAAAGATCCTCTTTCACACTTTTGTGGCTTGCATTCTCGGATTCTCACCCTGGTTTTGTCATTTTCTCGTACACTGTTTTTGCACAACTTTCCTCTTCCCATCTTCACTCCCAGGCCAGCCAAGAGACATGGTATTTCCATGTTTGTCTTGGGTCTACTCCCAGTTGCACATGCCCGGAAAGCCTCCATAGGTGCATCCAAGGCCCAAACCAACTCAACTGGCTCCTCTGGATGTGGAGGAGCAGCGGTTCTTCTCTGAGTCTCTCCTGAACTTCTCAGCCTATCTCTAAGAGAGAATCCAGCTTATTGAGAACACTCATTTGGAGTTGGACCGCCTCTATCCAAGATCTCATTCTTGTGGTCACTAATTCCTTATAATTAAATTTAGTGAAGTGTTCAAACTTTAAAAAAATAACTAGTTTAAAAAACGGCATACACTAAATTAAATTAAAAGTTTGCCTTTGCATTCTTATGTACTAAAATTAATTTTCAAATGCATAGGAATGATAAATAAATAAATGAATTAGGAAGTAGCAGCCGCTTTACGAAAAGGGTAAAAGAACTTGATGTGCACACAGGAAAGCCCTGTGTTGGGCAGTTAGGCATGTCTGTGTGATGTTTGTCAGCAGAAGCAGAAATGGGCAACGTATCTGGGGATTCGGGCTCTCTGACAGCTGCCTGCTTTTGGCTTGCAGGAATGAGAGCAGCTCTGTGCTGCAGCCTCTCCTGAGATGAATAAAATATGACAAGCAGATAGAGGAGAGCTTCACTGTTGCTCTGATGCAACATGGAACAACACCTCCAACATCCAGGAAGAAAGAGGACAGATGTGCATGCATGTGTGTATAAAAAAACAGAAAAATCTGTAAGATGAACATATGATTTAATATCATTTTCTTTAAATAATTTCCACACCCTAAAAACACATTTATTTGGATACTCATACCCTAGGCTTTAAGAGGCTTAGCTTTGGAATTTCTGCCTTTGAAACCTAAAAGATTTCCATCTTTAGTAAAAACTATGTTCAAGGAGAACACTTCATGGTGAAGTCTGGATCTTCTGGAGCAAATAATACAGAATATACATTAGTGCTAAAATGTTTAAAAGCTGTAAACAACAAAAACATCCAATGAATTCAATTAAAAAAATAAGCTGCAGGCAGAAAACAGTGGTGCATCACTAAAACAGGGAAAACAAAAAAACATGAAACATTTTATAAACTAGGTGACCCGAGCATTTAGGAATAATTTGTGCAATCTATGATTCAGAGTAAACAAAACGTGAGTCTATTCTGGGTTCCTTATAAGTTATTCTAGAAAAGCACTTCGAATAGGAGCAGAGATGCTGAATTCTGTGTCGTTTTAGCTGCTGCTGTAACTATAAATGTACAAAAACATTCATTCTTACTTCTGCTGTTTAGACAAATAAACAAACCAAAAATGTATCCGCAAGCAGCGATGAGGGGGCAAGCGCTTCACCAGGGCAGCGTTGCCATGACAACCTGATCTGATCATGTTAAAGGTTGGCTTAAGGAATAATAAGAGGGGGAAAAAAGCATTTAGCTCATTGTAACACCCTCTGTGGTCAAATGATGCAAATTTGTTTGGACAACCTCAGAAAAGGGTGAAGCAGGATCCACATTAAAGGTTTAGAAGAAATCCCGTCACAAACCCTCTCTTCAAAAATAAAACTTTAAATGTAATGCCAATAAAACTAGCTGTAAAGTGCCTCATCACTGGCAGCTGGAAAATGCTCACTACGCAAACTTCCTCATGAAATAAAAAGTTAGTATATTTTATGGGTAAATTGAGTCTGATAAATGTGCTGGGAAAAAAATGGTTTTATGTACAAAATAACAAAATCAGTTCAGTATTTTGAATCTGACTTCACATTTTTCTGGCTCTGGAAAGATGATTAATCAGATTAACCTGACAAAATTCACAAACAAATGGCAAACCTCACAGCAGCTTCATCCAATAATCATCCATGGTTCCATATAAAACACGGCAGAACATGTAGATAAATTATATAATTTACCATTTGGCAGCTTTTTGCAACAAATTTCTCTTACTGTGTCCATATGTTTGAAAGATCACAGCAGTTATCTTCCTGTTTGGAAGATTTGACTCAGATTTTAATTAGCTTTAAAAAAGCTGCAGTTCAACTGGTAATTTTGAGAAGCTCCGTTAGAAGTCTGCCAATTTTGAAAAAGAAGAATATCTAACAAGGCACTTTGAAGTATTTAATTTTAATGATAGCTATTTTACTGCTTGCCTAACTAGGTTTTAACTAATGCCTAAAATCTTGTAAAACAACTCCATGAATGGATCGAACAAAGTTGGAAACCCTCACCGGGTCGGGGCCTCACACCAAGCCCTGACGCTCGAGCCCAGTCTGACAGAGCAGTCAGACCATGTTTAAGTTTCTGGTTCACTGAGAAGAAGGCCAAAACATCAGTCAGTGAAACGCCGAGTGGGAGCTTGTGCTGAGTCACGCTGCATCTCAGCAACCTGGATATGACATCTGCAAAAACACGGAGGGAGTGGAGGTGATGCGGGCTGACGTGGGGCTGCGACGGGCTTGTGGCTGACTAGCCGTGGCGCTTTAACCACATGTGATCGTTTCCAATATCATAACCAACCTCAGCCATTTTACTGACAGCTTGCTGCTGGATACAGAAAAGTATAGCTGATGCGGGGGCAGACTCAGGCGCTCATCCTGCTGCTGCAGAGGTTTAATTGAACAACATGTAAGAATAATAAGCCCCTATTTTAGGTGCGTATGAAGAAGCACAGCCTGGTTTTCTGCTGCACATTTTTCACATGAAATCCCAATGGAAGCAATTACCAAGCAGAAAACTATCATTAGGAAGTACTACTATTTACCCTTTAATGACATATTCCCAACAGGAAACAGGTAAAAGTAGTTTATTCACTTAAAAGCTTAAGTATACCATTATTCCAGCAGAAGATGGAAACATAATGATGCACATCTTGATTTGGCAAAGTGCTTCACTTCGCAGCAACCTGACAAATTTCCCAAGCCAGTGTGACAAGCCAATTAGAGCCCAGCACACTGAAAGGAGATCTGACGCCGCTGTTAAAACTGACTGCACAGGCTGACAGACCCAGAGGGTGCTCCAATCCGTCACATTCTTTATCACACGGGGGTGTGTGTGAGTGTGTGTGTAGTGGGGGTCCTGCTTCTGTAACGCCAGCGTTCTCAGTGCACAGCTCATCACGATCTGGTGACGTCTTGTTTAAAACTTAAAATCAGCCTCATTCTTCACAGTACAGAGTGTGGATGTGTTTTTTTTCCTGAGTGACTAACACTGTCTGAGGTGATGCTCTCAAAGGTGAGGAAGCATTGCAGAGCTGCTCACTGATGTTACTCTAATACCTTCATTAACCCACTAATAGAGTTTTAACCTATTTGATATTATTTTTACACTAATTGGAATATTTTTAAATTGACGGCTTTGGTTTTTATTCTAATAATTATCATCGCTCACACAAGCAATAATTTGCAAACATCTGATTTTCTCACCAAAACTGTTGTTTTAATAAGAGGTGCAAACACAGCATAAACTGTTTTTTTTTGTTTGCGTTATTGTGGTGGATTCATTTATGCCTAATTACGCCTACTAATCAACACTCATTAAAAAATGATGTGTTGTATTTTTGGCGTTTTTATTCTGGAATAGTTACTCCAATGTAGATTTGAAACTGAGCTTTTAGTTTGAGGTTGAAACCCTCCAAACTAACACAAACTAAAAGGCAGCTACTCAGACCATTTAGCTTGTCTAGAGGTGAACTGGGGCAACTAAATTTTGCTATTTAAAGGCTTTGCTGTTCCTACGTTGGACCTCTGTTGGTGCACAAGGTACAGAAAACAGAGCCCATCAGTTTAACAACCACAAAGGCCTTTTTGTGAAGCAAGTATCAAGTTGAAGAAAGAACAAGGGGGGTCTGCTACTCCAGGTGAGCAATTACAGAGGTGATGTGTTAATCTTGCTGACTGACACTGCCTCAAGGTCAGTCATGGTCACCAGAAAATAAGCCTTTTATATTCTCCTGCCCCCCCCACACACACACACACCCACACACACACACACACACCCATTTTACTATCTGATGCTCATCTTCTTTTATTTTCCATTTTCACAATGCTTTTACACTCGCTTCACATCTTTTGCACGATGTCAAGCTCACAACGTCTCCTGAGAGGTGGGGAGCCAGACGTTCAGAGAGTTGGGATTCAGTTTGATGGTGCTGAGGGTAAACAGTTTGGGTCGGACTAAAGGGAGCCGGGGCTGACACCGCAGCTGGGATTCTGACTGACATGCTGATAATAAATAATGTGACAGTCAAACACTTCCTAAAGTGAAAAACATGCTCTATGATTACATGAAACAGATATGGTTGGAAGAGTCGTTGAGGGGAGAACCAAACTGACAAGTAAAGCACATGATGGATACCATTTCTGACAAAAGGGGTAAAAAAAAACTGCTAGTGCTCCGTTAAATCAGACAAAAATGTGCTTTCATTTGCACAATAACTTAAAGGTGACATATCCTGCTTTTAAATCCTTCTTTATCACATTTAAATCCTTCAGTTGGGGTCTAAATAAAGTGGAACTGCAATGATTTGGTCTGTATTCCTTCTTATTGTAACTCCACAAGCCCCTCTTTCACCCTTTTTCTGAATATTGTCTCAGATCAACTTGTTTTGTGGCTGTCTCTTTAAATCCAAACAAAGTGCTTCAAACACCCTACTGCTTTGATAGAGGGGTTTATTGACTACTTGTTATTTACAAATTAATTAAAAGATGTCAACAACAGAAGACTTGTCCATTCAGCCGCCAGAGTCTGACCCAGAGCCAGAGGCAAACGAAAATGAGGAAATTGTAGTTGGTAAGTCCAGAGCAGAAGTTCTGTCACAAATACTGTGACGTAATAGTTCAAAAAACATCATGAAAATAAGGAAAACTGACTGGTTGAAAAATATATGACCCAAACAGAATATAAAAATATCTACACAGCATCGGGAGAGACTGAATTGAATTTTTCTGCACTCCTAAAATCTCGAAGTTCACAACAAAATGCATTTAACAACTAAAAAAAGTAGTTTTTGCTTTTGTCCCTTTAAGCACAACAAATGCAACACATTTAAAGTTCTAGATATTCTTGCTGACCTAAAATGATTTATGAAGTTTATTATTAGTTTTGTTCATGTTGTTTCTTTTGTTTCTGCCTCATTTTTGATATTAATCAGGACATTTGTTCTTTATTTAGTGATTATCTTTTTATGCAAACTTCCTGTGTGTGTATGTGTGAGTGTGTACTTGTTTCTGCTACGGAGTGAGGACCGTCATATGTTTTTAACCAACAAAGTGA
The DNA here is from genome assembly GCA_031762555.1 of Cynodonichthys magdalenae. Taxonomy (NCBI): domain Eukaryota; kingdom Metazoa; phylum Chordata; class Actinopteri; order Cyprinodontiformes; family Rivulidae; genus Cynodonichthys; species Cynodonichthys magdalenae. The sequence goes on along the minus strand of JARVJO010000394.1, from coordinate 11,934,240 downwards.
GGACATTTTTATCAGTCCTCCCCTTTTGATCAGTTCTACTGCGCTCTACTACAAAAAATTAGTAGTTAGTAAGTTTTGGTTCAGGTTAAGGTTAGAAATAAACTAGTAATGGTTAGGGTTAGGTAAAATGTCTGGGTTAGGCATTCAACCTCTTCCACGACAAAAGCAAACTTTTTGTACCAGACAAACAAATGATATTTTGGCTGGCAATAATTTTTATATCTCAAGTGGAAAAAAATAAATAAATACAAGCACTTGACACTGTCAGGGCAGCAATGAGATGCTTTACCCTTTTAACTTTCACACACAAATACAAACACAGATTTTATATTAGCCTTGGTTGGATTAAACATGCCATCAGCAGGACGTTCATCTCTTGTCTGAGAAAAAAAACAAACACTTAAACAGCAGGTCTGACTTAAACAATGCAAAAAGCTTTTAAATCCGGTCTCTGCAAAACAAAAAAAATTCAGTTTGAAGATAACTAACTAAATTGAGTTCCATCAAAATGTATCAAGTTTGTCATTTTGGTTTTTCTACCCTCATTTTCAGTTATTTCAACCCTAGTTATGAAACAAAAAACTCAAGGTATATCCATCAACATATTTTCTGGATAAGATATTGGGGATTCCCCAGATTTGTCTGATGTCTGGCTTCAGATTATTTTTACCACCTGTATAAACAGTCATCAGTCTGGTGTTGGGAATAATCCTATTAAAAGCTGAAAATCTCAGAGATGAGCATACGGCGCAGCTGATGGCCTCCTTGCTTTAGTGGAACAGTTTATTTTTTTAGACTTCTAAAAGGGATTCAAATAAATGATGCCACATGAAGTGAAAATTTTGCTTTTGATTGTTTTAAAACAACAAACAGAATGAAAGATTCAGGATGACTTTGGTAAAGAAAGCAAAGTATTTGATGCTAAGCTATTTTTGTAGGCGCTTGAATAAAGGATCTTCACATCCTTTATATGTGGTGATATATCAGGAACTGTAACACCATCCAACCCACTCAAAACTTGCTCTGTACTGCTGTCGCTGGACTGTAAAGGCCAGCAAAAAACATGCGAGCTATAATTCCTGTCCGTTCCCCTGGTGACCATCAAAGCTTGCAGCCATTGGATGTGATCCACGACATGGCCAAGAGGACACGCGTAGAGAAAAAGGCTTTTGGGAGAATTCAAAGGCTTCTGACTTTGCGGTCGGCCACCCTGTCGATACACAAAAGTCTCCCTATCTGAGTCACCGTCAGCTTCTCGTCTGCAGCCTGCGCTAAGATTGTGTGAATTTAAACATCAGAAATCACACAGAGACTTTTACCTAGGATTTAATCTTTACTGAAGAGTCGCAGAGGAATCCTTTTAAATGCCAGAAGGGCTTCTGAGGATACAATATACTGCGACTTTTACACTGATTATTCTCCACAACAGCTGTGGGAAAGGCATTCTGTTTTTAAAGAAGTGTACAAATATGAGTTTTTAATGGATTATTTCCCTGATGTCTGTTCCTCACTGCCTCGGGGAGATGTGAGCTCTCGGGACGTCAGCACAACTTCAAACATCTATATTTTATTGATTTATTCTACTGAAACCACACCCATCCTAAAATGTTACATAAACTCCTACTGTTTTTTTTATTTTTATTTTGCAGTTGTGACGATCGATTCGGCTCGAGCTCCACTCATGAGCTGTGAACTGTGGGTCATGTTCTCACTGCCATAACAGGAGCTCCGTCGTGCTTTTTATGTTCACAAATAGTGGCTGCATGAGCAATTAGTACCTTTCATCGTTTGATTGAACTGCTTTGTGATCAAGCAGAACAACTGCAAAGCTCCTCTTCTTCCTCCATTTTCCTGTAACAGAGTGGTTGGTTCTATTCAAGGATTGACAAAACATCAAGGTCTTCTTAAAAGATGAACTCATTTTGGGTTAATTTGAAAGTATTGTGCTTTTATATCTAAGGGTGTCACAACTTGTCACCTAATTAAAATTATCATTGTACTCTAATAGTGTTTTTTAAAACAAAATCTCATTCATCCATCCATTTTATTTAACCTGTTTTTCCTTTCCAGGTCTCAGGTGACTGGTCAGCAGTTACTGTGTGAGAGGTGAGGTACACTCTGGACCAGTCACAAGTCCACCACTGAACAAAATCCCAGAAAACAGTTAAATAATTCCTTCATAAGATCACACAATATATATCCAGCCAAGAAAACCACAGCAAAAATTCAAAACATCAAAAACCCTTTTACAAAATAACGTTTTCTAAAACCTTTAATAGCTGAGAAAATAATTAAATTCTGTCTCTAAGTCTGCAGCCACATCAACCCAGAAAAATCTCCAAATAATGTCCCTTGACTAAATAATGAACTAAACAAGGTCAGTCCTGCCTTAGCAGGAGGGCTCTAATGAAATTCCAGCTTCTTCACACTTGGGAGGGAACGATAAAGATGGACCAGCAAGAGCGTGGACCTGGTTAGACTAAAACCTCTTCACAAGCTGGTGGATGTGACAGTGAAACAAACAAAAAACGGAAACACATGAATATCAGAAATACAGGGACAAAAAAAACATTAGATGTTGTTTGCAGAAACTGCAGAGCATCTCAAGTTTGGTTCAATCATTTAGTCTAAATCCAACAAGTGTTCTGTGCTGACTGTAATCTAAAACAGGAGAAAAGAAAATATATTCTGGTGAAGTGGTGTGTGGGTTTTGGGGTTTTAGCCACTTGTTCAGTGTTGTGTTCATGCACCAGGACCCCCTGCAGCACAGATGTAACCACTGGACTCACTGCTGCAGTGCCGTTTTATTTCAGTAAAATAGGAGGCAAGTCTTACCTCAGACATGAGTCAGGATGAAGCACCGGTTGAAATTTTGATGTTGCAGTTCACAGGAAGCAACTCAGCTGAGGCTGGTCTTCTTCATCATCATCATCGTCATCGTCATCCTCCTCATCTCTCAGGCTCAGACGTGATGTTTCGTTTCCACCATAACTCAGCCAAACGTGAGCGGGCAGCATGCTCCCTGCTCATCCGCAGAGAGCTAAGGTTGGTTCCGTCGATCCCATTAGCTCGGACAGTCTGTTCAATAAGCTGCTTCTCTTCTGCACCGAGAATAAACCGCTCCGCGCTTCTTCTGCGTCGGAGGAGGAAGAAAGGACGGAAGGAAGGAAGGAAGGACGGAGCAGTAGCGTCGATGCTCAGAGCCCCCTTTTTCTTTCAGTCGCTCCTGTAATTTATCCAAGTCCGAACGGGGATGTGATGCATGCGGTGGGGGTCGACCTCTCTCTGCCTCTCTCTCTCTCTCTCTCTCTCTCTCTCTTCCTCTCTCGCCCGTCCGATGAGCAGACTGTTCCACGCTGCAGGGAGGCGCAGCGCCGCACCGTGCGCCCTGCGCTCCGCACGCGGACCAACAGCACTGCCTGCTGTACTTAAAGCGACACAGCAGAGCTCACAGAGGCGCAGCGGGCTGATTCTCAGCCACACAGGTGACCATTATCATTATCATTACTAAAGGGCTGTACACACACACTACTGATGATAGCAAGAAGAAGGGACGCGAGTTACGGATGGGTTTCACGTATTTTGCGCATTTGGATTCATTTGTCTAAATAAAAAAATTAATAAAAACAAGTCGGTGTGCAAATAATGTTCATTTGGAAAACAGTGTAAAAGAAGTGAAATGCATCTAGCAGGGCCAAATCTACCCAATTTGGTGCCCAGGGAAAGATTTCAGGTGGCGCCTCTTGTGCAATTTTCAAAATCTCACTGCCAGTTTCTATACATTCACATAACAAATAAAATAGTTTCATCTTTGATAATATATTTTACATTTAGAAACCAGGCTGTCCAAATAAAACAGTTAACAATATAATTCATTTGAAACAGAAATACCACAAGTATGCACATGGCAACTACAGCTACTAGGAGCCCCTGTTCAAGTTCAGGAGCAGCTGTGGAGTGAAGCAGTTCTGGGGGGGGGGGGGGGGGTATGGGTATTCTCTCCCAGAAAACAATGTAAAAGATCGACTCAAACTCTCCATTTCCTGTATTTTATGAAGGTAGAGCAATGAAAACCAGACTTTAACCTGAACTTTATTCAGGATCATAACTGAAACTTACATTATTCTTATTTTGTTTTCTATTTCTGCGCTAAGAAACAGTAATTAGTCTAGACTGCATCATATGATTTTATCACAAAATATCATCTGCACCATATAACCTCATGTAAAGCAGGCTGAGTAACCCAATGAACAAGTTACCTTCATGTACTATACAATGATAAAAGTTATAACATATTTTTGCCCCCCATTTGGGGTGTCCCCTAGATGGACGGCACTCTTAGCTCTTAACCCTTTTCACGTAATGTCCCTCTCTTAAGAAGGTGGCCTACTCTGCCATGACAAATGTCAGAACATTGCACATTAACTCCTGTAGTTAGTCAACAGACAGATAGTGGGTAGTCTAATATCACTTTTATTTAGTTGATTTATCTATAAAAATGGTCACAGGTTGATGCACAAACAGACATTTTATCACATACCTTTGGATGTGGACAGAAGACATTACTTACCTAAACTACACTTAAATGGGTGAACTGGTTGAGAATGCCCTGCTTTGTTACATGAAAAAGCTGAAACTGCATAAAATAAGTTCTATTCATCAGACCTACTCTAATCATCCACAGATAACTACCCTTAAGTAGTTTTGCGTTTTGACCTGCTGTTTTGCACTCTGATTTTAATCCTTTCTGCAGCCCCCCTGTCTCAAACCCATCCAGATGTTCGGCCATGTGTGTCTCTGCTGCGCCCGGGGCTTAAATTGGACTGTTCATCCATTTTGTTCAACCTCGTATGTCTTTGTAAGGAAGTTACATTACAACTGCATCAAATCTTTGCAAGCAGAAAGCACCTATGCATGATACAAATGAGGTATCAGTGAAGTTTTTCAGTGGAGCTGTCTAAAAGAGGAGCAGTAAGTAAAAGATGAATGAAGAAGCCTTGTGTGTTTGACCATGATGGGAGGGTTAGTCAAAGCTGTCTGGGTATAATCTGACTTATTATCATTTGAATGCTGGTCTGTGTCCTTGAGGGATTGGCATGCTGACTCAACGTGGGATGACTCTGCGTATTTCAGCAGCATCAATTCATGACTTACTTGTTTGTCTGCACTGTCCCCCTTAGCGCTGTCCTACACAATTATCTTCTCTGCAAAGCGACTCGGCTGCAGACTTGGACTCGGAGGTGCACTCTTGAAATCACCAGCAAGCAGTGTGGATATTACTCATACTGAATCAGGCAGACAGAATGGGACAGTGGCCAAAAAAATATCACTGTCTAATGTTTGAGTCAAATGGATTTTGCTGGTTTGATTTGATAAATTGTTTTGCTGGTTGCTTCAGAAGGATGCAAAACTATATTTTTAAATATATTTTTCCAGGACACATGGATTGGAGGTCACAAATAGGAAGCAGAGATAAAAGTGAAAGCATCCACATTACAAGGCAGCAGCTGAAGCTTGTGTGCACACTGAATACGCCTGAGTGTGACAAACCCTGCTTTATCTCACTTTCAAATGCAGAAAACAGGAGTAAATAGAGGATAATGGTCTCTTTGTGTAAGAAAAAAAAACATCTCTGCTCTCTCATGAGGAAAGACGTTGGTGGAAGAAATTTTTCACATTTTTAATATCTTGTCTTCTTTCAACGCCTGACAAATAGTCACAGTGAGATAGCAAAAAGACAAACCAACAAAATCTCCACCATGAAACGGATGCTTTTATTTTTTTTTTCAAATCCCTCTATGATTCACAGGATTATTTATTATTTCGTATCTCAAGCCAGAAAGGTTTTTTTTATAAGGGTAATTTTATGTGGGCTCACACACACCAGCCCTTTGAATTCTCTGAGAAAAGTCCCCACAGGAGCTCCATCAAGCTCAGAGAAAAGAGCCTCATGAGAAATATGAAAGAGCTGCAGAAAGAGCTCCATCATTGTGAGTTTTTATCATAAATCATGACTCAAAATATGAGTCACAAATCATTTTAGTGTGGTGTTTAGTCTTTTACATGGTGAGAAAATCTTGTGTTTCCTTTATTGTGGTTTAGTTCTTAACTTTACACACTGCATTCTGATGTCAGAAGTCTGTCTCATCTCCACGGACTGTTTTTCACTTTTAGGTTTCATCAGAAAAACCCCTTTAGTTTAAAACAGCTGCCTGCAGCTCTCTGTTGCACTATTTTCAGAGAGCGGTTGCGGCTGGGTTTAAAGTGTGTTTTGAGGGACTAAGACTATTTAAATTTTCACAAGAGCTCAAAAACAAGAAGAAGAGCGCACCAGAGGGAAGCACATTTGGAACAATAAACTGTCAAAACTGTAACTCTATAGCTCATCATAATGAGAGCAAGTGACACGAGTTAAACAAAAAGAGCTGGAGGTGGAAGTGTATTATATTGAATTGTTTTTGGAATGTTGTTTCCAAATACGTCTGTGTGCTACTTTATTTTTATTTTTTTTACTTTGTGTTGATGATTACAAAATTCTTTCAGATTCTGACTAGCCAGCCAAGAGTGTCAAACCGCCAAATCTACTTAAAAATTATTACAAAGTCATAGCAAATAATCTATGCCTTTTTTTGACTTTGGGAACATGTGTGAATTTCTAATTAAAGAAAAAGCTCCAATTTTAAATGGAATTCTATGAAAAGGGTTTGAACTATTAATATCTTACCTGTTGTAGATAGATTTGTGAATGACCTCAGTTTGGAGAAATAGAGTTTAAATCTGAGAGTTATATATTGGCACCAATTCAATAAAAAAAATTGAATTTTGACATGGGAGCTCTTCTCTGACAGAACATTTCCATATCTAAAAAATATCACTGATTATAGAAAACTGTTCCATATCTTATTTCAAAAGTGTAATTTATTAGACTAAATTATAAATGTGGAAGCTGAACAAAACAAGCCAACATGAGCAGAGATAAACAACAAAATAGTGTGCATCACCAAGACTGCGGTTTTGCAAGCTGTGCACACAACAGGCCATGATTTTTAAAAATGGCTGAACGTAGCTGCACGGCTCGCTGGTCACTTGGTCGCAAGTATTCAGAGTTCAGTGAGACTGCAAAGGAAAACCTGCCTATTTTTTCATCAATTTTTAGTCACCCACTAGTCTGCCAACAATTGCAGCTCAGAGAGATTTCACCTTCAGGCACCTCTCAAAGATCAGATAATAGAGTTTGAAATAAGATCAATGACTAAACAGAGAAAGAACAAACAGATACCATTTTATAAAATCGCAAACTCAAAGAGATTACAGTGATATGATGAAACGGTTCTGTTCAAAACTCCAAACTGAGCTCAGACTTTGAATGTGGTTAATTAGTCCACCACTGTTTTTCTTACAGTGGTCAGATGTCCCAAACTGTGACGAGTACACAGAATTTTGGATCTGAATTTAAAGGAATCAGGAAAAAATAAATCTGAGTGCACAGAAACAGATGTTTCTTTGAATAATAATCCAAAGCATACCAGCTGCCTGGTCAAGGAAAAAATGTGTGCCTTTGCAGGAGAAAAATCCAAGTCTTGTGACTGGCCCTCCCGGAGCTTTGACCTAAAGCCCACAGACCACCAGTGGTCTGCAAAAAAAAGGTTGTTGATGCTTTAGTATTTGGATAAACTGAAAGCTTTAAAAACTGAAATGCAATGGGAAGTTTCAAGTTATATGTTGTCATATTAATGTGAATAAAATCTTATGTTTGGTAGAATTTTTAAAACTCAGAAGTTAAAAAAAAATTAAGTAACTCAAAAAAGAGAGTCACTCAGAACAGATTGATCCAGAAAGATTGTGTGAGCAGCGAAAGAGACGACAGGGAATGGACTTTGGCAAGATGAACAGGTTTGATGGCAAAGATGAGTAGAGAGCAGGATGAAGAGGACTTGGCTGAAGATGAGGATGGTGAGGAAACATATGAGGACTGAGGAGAGTAAGTTGGCTGTCACATGAAGGATCTGAGGCACAGACGGATCCCTTTACTAAAACAGAGTAAAAATTGTGTCCAACCCTGTTTAGAATCCACTGCATAAAGAAAATCTGACAAACACTTAAGAAAAAGCTAAGGAGCCAAAATTGTAGGAATCCTCAACTTTTTCTAAATATAGTCTTTTTTTCCATTAGTTAAAGTACCTGTATTAAAACCTTTAATTTCTATACAGTCACAAAGATTATCCATGCATATTTGTATTTGATTAAATAGAGGAAATTCTGGCTACTGGTAAAACAAAAAAATACCAAAGGAAGAGGTGTCCCACGTATCAAGATTTGTCTGGCCCATGCAATTCACTAACCTGCACCCCAGATACTACAAAGAATGATGGCCCTTCGGTGGTGACTCAGATGTGATTTTCCAGAGGTAGTCCATGCATGAACCAGCACCAAATAAACCAAACCACAACCTGGCTAGTTGTGGCATGCCATCTTAAAAACAGTGCCATCCTTGCCAGACCTGGCACACATGCGGCTGACAAACCATTTGCCATGCCAGCAGTTAGCAGTGCCAGCTTCACCAGATCTGGCCCACACCTGTCAGCTTTGTGGGGTACATAAGGAGCTCACAGCAGCATGACTGGATGCAAATATTTTTCAGTCCTTCTGAGCTGCAGAAATTAATATAAGCTTATCTCCATAGGGACAGACTTTGTGCAAGACAATGAAGTCAAAAACTACAATCAAAGAGCACAGAGGGTCTTGATGCTGCAGCTAGACCCAGGCTGAGTGAGCTAAAATTGTTTGGGTTCCCAAAAACATCAAGGCTATGAGCATCTGCATCTGCAATGTTGTAATTTCATCTTTAAAAAGCCTGTAAATATCTTAATAATAGATTACAGCCTTATTTAGGATGGAAAAAACTGTGAATGTACACTGTTTTATTTTTTGGGGGGTTCCAGTACAACATTCATGTCATTATTGTAATTTTCAGATGTAATTTTATTTTTGTGTCTGATTGTTTATAATATTTTTGTTGGCCTCTTTCCCACAAAACATATTGAGGGGAACAAGAGTGACGTCCTCCCAGTTTGACACATTTACAACATGACGCATGAATTGATTGTGTTTTTCTCTGCTGTGGTTATCATGACTGACGGATGGAACAAAAAAACATCCTCTCTGGAATATTTCTCATTGATTTTAAAACAGAAATAACACGATCGATGACTGTTGGTAGTGAATAGCCTGTTTGACTTTTCACTTATCTCCCTCTGCAGCCAGCTTTTTGGAATCAGCTTCCGTTACATAAGCTCCTCTTTCTGCTTCATTTGAGAATCATCCTTTCTGTGTTTTATTTTCTCAATAGTGTGTGTTTATAATAACTCTTGGTTAATTTTAAAGTACCATAAGGGCAAACAGTGGAAGTATTAAATCTCATATGGAAAAAAAAAAAGACTTCCTCTCAATATCATTTTGTTAGAGTCAGCAATTTAAAGATCCCCTTTTAAAAGTGAAAATGTAAAATAAGAGCTTTAATTTAAGCCTTAATGTTTTGGTTTTTTTTGCCATCTGATATAAGGAAAAGTGTGACTGCAGGTCAACACTGTTCTTTCTTTAGTTGTAAACCATAAAACCCAAGGAGGCAATGAACAAAGAAACCCAAACTCTCTTGTCACGCAGTTTATTTTTTATTTATTCAGAAGAGGCATTGCATATTAAACAAAAATACATCCTGTGCCAATTTTGATATGTTAGATCAAACAATATTCCATCATGGGAGAAGAAGCGGAGTTGGTTGAGGAATATAAATACCTCTGTGCAAGGGCGAAAATCCCATCTCGTTATTGGGGGGGTCATCAAACAGGGAAATTTTTCAGAGCCATTTTTGGGGGGGTCCACCAAGTTACAGTCAAATGATCTTTTGTAAAATGAAAATAAGATTAAGCATTAACTAGATGATCAAGTTCTGTAGCCCAGTTTAAAAAAATATGATGCATCAAACAAATTTCTGCAACCAAACAG
>JARVJO010000394.1:11843264-11915187 GCA_031762555.1 Cynodonichthys magdalenae | reverse complement strand
CTCCACGCCTCTTCTGGACCCGCTCTGCTGGTTCATTTATGAACGCGTTCTTGTGAGCGGGCCCTGCCCGCCTTCACCTGTGGTCTTATGAATGACCCGGGGAGGCTTAAAGGTGGACCGGTCTGTGCGGCGATTAGGCGGATTTGACTTATGAAAGGGGCTTTTGTGATCTGTTTGTGCTCACTATATGTGTTGGAGATAACGCTTGGCTACTTTAATGTCAAATTTTAGCTCAATATCTATAAAGCTGACTGAGTTGTAGACAAGTTTGTGTTTCATAAAGTTGCTTAGCTGTGGTGGCTATCATGAACTGGGTTGACCCCAAGAGTTAGTCACTTGATGTACACGCAATGGTTGTTTTCTGAAAATTTTTAACAATTCTGTTTGGTGGTTCGTGAGATATTTTACTAACACACACAGGTGGTCATAAACAGGCAGCGCCACGAACTCTACAAACCATTTCTCGAAAAGAAAATAATGACTGAGTCACATTTTCAATTTTGTCGCTTTATTAGCAGCAGGATGTGAGGTCTGTTAAGTGAAAACTGTTTAGTGCATGCACGTCCTTAACAGTCTGAAAACAAACTGGGCAGAAGAAAAAAATCATTAAACCAAAAAAAAAACTTTTCGGTGGAGTGCGCTGTAGCATCTACGCCTCAAAAGCTTCTATCTGCATATGAATACTCAGCAAAGTAGAACCATTAGCATTTGAATGAGCTGAAAGGGAGAATCTAAGTAAACAAAAATGTTCAAACACTAGATTTTTACTTCTAGTTAAAAAAAAAAAGAGAGAAAAGAAATCAGTGTTACATTTGACCAAGCATATATTTCAAAATCTAAAACACACTGCTTTTGCTGCCAGACGCTCGTCTGCTTTGTTCTATCTAAAATCACCAAGGCTTTGTCTGAAAGACTTTTCGATTGTTTATAGGCTGCTTTCATGACAGTGAATCAGTTCTGCCACAGAGCCGTGCAGCTAAATGCAAATCAAAGAAACCACAAAAGAAAGCAAATCATCGCCAGTAAAGGTGGTGGAGATAAGCGTTTCAAAGATTTGTTTCAGCAAAACTGAAAATGTCCTTCATGTAGTTCAGCAGCTGCATTGAAAGTAGGTAAACGTGTGTGTGTGGGTGTGCGTGTATGTGTATGTGTGCGTGTGTGTGTGTGTGTGTGTGTGTGTGTGTGTGTGCTGTCAGAGAGGTAGGCTACACCAGATAGCAGGACAGGAAAAAACAAGCAGTGGTAAACCAGACGAATTCTAAACAGCTCAGCTTTGATTTTTTTTTCTTAAATGCGTTATGATTTACAGAGAGATGCAAAATCTTTTGGAACAATCTGGCACAATAAAGATAGAATTTGATTGTGGGCGCTGACTTGAAAAGAAAGAATGTGATGAAAACATTTAATGGAATATGTTTAGTAAAGATTACAGAATGAGAATAATTCTTTGTTTTCAGCATTTACTTTTTGTTTAATCCTTTAAAATGTATTTGGTTCTTTATGATCAACTGGCTGTCTTGCATGAACATTTAACATATTTTTAGTAAAGTTTAAAGGAATAGTTCAGATGTTTTTAAAGTGAAGTTTGGTGGTAAGTTTCAAACGATTTATCTTACAAAAGATCATTATCTTGCATGTGAAACCTCCATCCATTTATTATATTTTAACCCATATTCACTGTACGAGGGGCAGGGACACCCTGACAGGTCACACTATTATTCCATATTGATTTTTTGGGATGTTTTTCACTGGAACCTGCTTGTTTTTTCCCAGAAAAGGGAAATCTTATCTGTTTCTATGGCAGAAACTAAAAGTGATGCTTTAGTCCGGTGGTTACAATGTGGAGCTCCTCAAATAAAGTTTATGTAATTTCTAAAGAGAACTTTTATCACAGAGGACAAAATGGTTTGTTTCTCTGATGCAGGCGACTTGTTCCGCTGTTCGTTTCCTTCAAGGATGCAGAAAAGGTTGCTGACACTGAGCGATTATCAATGAAGTCCTTCAGAGTTTATGAAGCTTTGGAATTTGCATAACTTAGCCTTTTCTTTGCTGCTTATTACTGCAGTGTGTGTGTGATGAATATAAGCACGGTGGATTTCGTAGTCCTCTGCAAGATTTACTTCCATAATGAAGAAAAGGGAAACCTGAAGGGGCTCAGCTGCTAATTTAGCTCATTGACTGGCACAAATAAATGCCTTTATGCTGCACAACATGATTTAGATAGTGACCCATCTCCCCATTCGCTGCCCATTCAGGCTCACAACCTCCTTCTCTCTCCTGAGTGTGGCCATTAATTTACTTCCCCCTGGGCTGCACTGTCTATAGCTATTGATCACACAGTGCTTCCAGTGCTAATTTAATGCCCATAATAAGTTCTGTCATGGAAGAAGCAGGGAGGGAGTATTGATCAACGTACAGTTGTGCTGAGAGCGCCATAGCAGCTCTCTATGACAGGGGAGTAATTATCTTCCAAAAGCTCTTAGAGCCTCAGCTCTGATGTCCTCTGCCTGAAGTGTTTCTGCAGCTCAGTGTGTTAACCACACAAAGCCATCAGAAGCTCACAGTTATTGGCTCTCAGCGTGTGTGTGTGCTGATGAAGATGATAGACGGTGCACATGAAAGCGTTGGCCTGATTTTACACTCAGATATTGCTCTTAGTTCAAAAACATGCCTCAGACTCTGATTTATTATCAGTTAATACCTCAGAAAAATGCTGCTTCATAGAAACACACAGAGTGAAGAATAAAAACGCGTGTGGAGACAGGTTTATGTCCCACAGTTTACTATTGTATAAAAGTATGAATAAAAGAAATTAAATGATGCATTTGAGCAGATTTGATTTATCACGAGTTACAAAAGAAAAGCAGGTAAAGAAGTTTTGGTTTTGCTCTCATTAAAATGCAAAATTTATTTTTGCTGTTCTGTTGCCACCTGGTGGCCATAATCCAAATAACACAAACGTGTTCAGCAGAGCCAAATGACTGCATTCTGCATTCAAATAAAGACCCCAACACATTATAGAAATAAAATAAAATCCATGCATGAGCACCAAACACAAATACAATTTAGTACATTACTAAACAAGTTAATAACTAAAGATCAGACAAATCAATTTGTGTTTTCTTTAGTTTAGTTACTAAAAAGTATAACAGTGACCTGTTATAACCTGCTGTATTTTTTCTTCCCTCAGTTACTAATATGTCTATAGTTTAACAGTTTTTCATTGAAAATGAAAATGAAAAACACTTCATAAAGTCACAAACAAAGTTAGGAAAAAACAGGGAGTTCATTTCATCTTTTGATTAAAATACGCCCCTGATGACAGAACGACTCATTTATCACTCATTCATCCTTCTGCTGATGGAACAATAATTTGATTTTAGCTTGAGAGGTGTGCTTGATATACTCTTAATTTAAAAAAATTAAAAATAAACTACAAATATACAGTTATTTCAAGTTAGATTGTCAGTGTTAAAAAAAACTTTTGATGGTGTTTGTCTCACACTGTTTGGCTTATGGTCACACAGCTGAAGTGAATAATTTATCTGACACTGGGTCATCAAGATCCAAAGCATGCAGGTCCAGTGATAGAGTTACAGATTTTTTAAGCCTCTGAGGGTTAGAAACATCAAGTAAAAGGGAAATCAAAAACAAAACTCAAAGATTAAAAAAGAAATAAGCCAATAAGTGCACAACTCACTCACCTGAAGTAGTGATCCCTTGTTATTATGTATCTCATGAATGGCACCAAGAGGGATCCACACTATAGAGACTAATGAGATGGTTCTGCCCACAGTGGGTATGTGTACGTCCCATAGTGAGGAGGAGTGTAATGACCAATGCTGGAGATCAGTATGCACTATGCCGAAAAAAAAGAAACAGCTCTAAACAGCTGATAAAGCTTAAATTTTAATCAGAAAGTTTAAACGGGACTCACCAACAGGAGAACTGGACAGATCAGCAGCCAGCAGAGGCAAATAAAGATGTTTGGAGTTCTGCCTCGCATCCTCCTGACCATTAAAGAGAGCCAAGAGACACCTGACACGCAAAACAACTTCTGCTGCATGTTAAATCAGTTAGTGCCAAATAAATTAAAACATGTTTGAGTCTGAAGCTTTGTATCACAACCAAAACATCAATGTGGAATTTTACCAAAGATCCAGCACACAGCCACAAGTTCAAAGAAAGCCAGGAACACAAGGGAAACCACAGCGGTGCAGTGGTCCATCAACTGGAACACATAAACACCTCCCTAAGGAGGAGGAGACAGAGACAAATGACCAAATGTAGGCTACACAATAAGAAAGAAGGTTTCTGGTTGTACCTTAGTCACGTGAGGGATCCCCAGAAGAAAGCAGATGAGGCACACAATCAGGTTGAGCAGCTCCTCTCTTTTAAGAACTCGCAGGATTTTGGGTCCAAACTCGTCCTTTAAGAAAGTTATACCAACCTCCACATTGGCAAACTGCAGAAACAACTTGGATTTATTGTGAGCTCTGCTGTTTATGTCTGCATTTTCACCCAGGACTGGGACTTACCATCAAATTTAAACATGCGGTTTTAGGTTAATGCTTAGACATATTGTCCCAGTTATGACTGGTTTGAGGAGAGGAATACCTGACTGTCGAGGCCAAGACACAGCAGCATGAAGAAGAACAGCAAGGCCCAGAGCTGAAACACCGGCATGGTGGAAAGGACCTCAGGGTACACAACAAACACCAAACCAGGACCTGAAACACAACAAAATCTGTGATAAGACAATTTCATTATCAACCAAAAAGGCCATCATATCTCTCAAACAACTAAGTCCATAAATCAGCACAAGCTAACCTCTCACAGACATCTCATGTTTCATCTGTGAGGTGATAGAATGGGAATATAACACATTTATCCAATGTAGCAGGCTGGAATGTGCCAAAGGTAGCATCGCTTGTTTAGCGGCCTTTAAAGAGTATTTATTAGATTCACTCACCACTGCACAACATTTACCAGTAAAACATTTAATTAAAAAAATCTTTCCAACAAAATACTTTAATTTCAACTCAGGAGGCAATAAAAAAATCAAATAATAAACACATTCCAGTCATAACTCAAAACTACATAATCACATTTATGTTTAAATCCATGATCATTCAGTCAATTTTATTCTAATTATAATTTAAGTGAAATCCTGGAACATAGATGTTCGTTGTTATTATTACTGAATAGAGAGCAAATAACTACCACCCTTACATTACCCTATTTTATTGCTTAACAAAGCACATACACTGATGATGACAAAATAATTATCAAAAAATTAGCTACGGATTTATGATTCACCAAGAAAACAAAGAAAAAGCAGAGCCATGTTCAGATAAAACTGTGTGAAAAGGAGCATGACCTCATTTATTCATGAGTTGTAAATAAAAAAATTAAATAAAGATATTTATTCCTCTAGCATTAAAACACTAACTGTGACAGGATAGTTGCATCATCAATAAATCCCAACATGGTTAAATGGCTCTTGATGAGTCAGCAGTTTGTTTAACGTTTTACAGATTATTCTTACTTTGGCAAAGATTTCTGCAGTAAACGTTTAAGAGCAACAGAAACTCTTTGACTGACTGAACGCTGAGCTTACTGCATGGAAAATTAGTCTTATTTTGAGTTGATATCTAATCTGTACTTTCCACCTCTCCCCCATGACCTGACAAGGAAACAGCAGAGAAAGAGGATGGATGGATGGATGGATGGATGGATGGATGGATGGAAGGAATCTGGACTTAAATGTTCATCATTTTAACATCTTCTGATATAAATATGGAAAATGAACAGGCTGGTTTAATTAGTAACCATGGTAACCAACTTCTGAGTGTAGGACACATTTCTTTCTGGACTTCAAAACTCAAATTGACAAACAATTATTTTCACTAAAACTGTTTCCAGAAGCTAGACCCAGCAGGGTCAGAACAGAACTGTCTTGCTGTAAACCAACAACACTAATATCTTGTGCTGACACTGTTTGCACAGCTGGGGAAAGTCTAAATGTGTCAACAATTACAGTTTTTAACCTTTAGAAAACTCTCCTGAGACTGAAATATTAAACAGCTGCTGGTGTTGAGTGATGCTTCTTAAGAAAATAATCAACATTTCACATGAAAGTTTAACTATAAAGATCTGTGAAGTACAAAAATCTGTTCTAACCTAAAATGCAAAACAAACAAAAAGAATACTCGAGAGGCAAATTAAACTAAACACAGCTCCTCACAGCAGCTTTGTTTTCAGTCTAATTGTGTAACATTTAAACATAATGAAGCCAATCTTGTCAGAATAAACTCTTTAAAGAGAATGAATTGTTGAATCTTACCATCTGTAGCTATGTTGTCCACTGGGAGATGATGAATATGGGCCATGTAGCCAACAGCTGAGAAGATCACAAACCCAGGATACTGGTGAATGAGTTAGTCAGTGACACGATCAGTACATCCCTGAAATCACAAGACTAATGTAAAAACTCACTCAATGTTACTTAAAAGTTAAATGCATAAAACAGCTTTCCAAAACAACACACAAAAAAAATTTTTTTTTTACCTGAAAATGTTGTTGTTGAACTTGTTATAACTTGCCATTGAAATCATCGAGCCAAATGTGATTCCAAGTGAATTAAACACTTGGGCCGATGCATTAATCCAAACCTGTTGAGATCGAAGGGAAAATTAATTTTTTATTATTATTATAAGTTGTATTTATTTTAGTTTTAAAACCTTTGGAAACCATTTCTATACATCCAAATAAAGTATTTTATTGTTAAGAGCTATCTACAACAGGTAAGATAGTATTTGTCTATAATCTTTTCACTGAACTCTTCAAACTATCTGAAGTTTTTCATTCTTCTGACACAAAAACTATGTTTTGACAAGAAATGCTTTAATCTAATATACATAGGTGCATTACATGCTTGTGTTTGATAAACAGAGACACAATAAGTATAAAATTGACAGTATTTCTTTCACAAAAGCGCAACATGTACTCAAGTTTAAACTGTGTTTTTGTACCAGCTCACACTAGCATCATTATAATCAGTCTGTGTGTTGTTTACAGTCTTTAAATCAGTGTAATCTCACCTTCACTTCAGTTTGCTCCAAACAGGTGTCACAAAATACAGGACACCCTCTTTAGCTCCAGGCAGCTGCACGTTATTGATGAGCAGAGCAAACAGGTGGAAGTACGGAAAAACTGCAGTAAAATACACAACCTCTACAACACAAATAAGTAAAAATGAAGGATGTGTGCAATTAAATATGCTTTTTCTCAAGTATATTACCACCATTTTTTCCAGAAAACATTGTTTTTTTGCATGAATAATAGTTTTGATGAAGCATGCACAGATAGACAAACAGCTGATCTTCCCAGTTGATTTGACTCTTTATATGCATAAATAAATGATGGTCCCGGTAATAAGAAGATAGCCGAATAGTTCCCAACGGAGACCTGCGACTTCTTCAATGCCACTGGTCTTCTCTAGAAGCTTGTGACTAGAAAGATGCAAAAAGATGGAATAATTTGAGTGTCAAAAAGCTGAGGAAGGCTTTCATTATTAAAGATAAAGATGAGGTTAAAAAAGTGTAAACATGTCGATCAATTATTGAGTCCTGAAAATGTTCTCACTCGAAAAACTGCTGGCTTGGAGGCCGCAGGTGAGAGGCATTTCCAGGGAAACCACTGGAGCAATTTTCAGTAACGACCCAGGTGTTGTTGCAAGTGGCTCCGAATGAGCTGAACAGATAATAAAGGGCCCAACTCATGAGGACGTTATAATAGTAGGAGGAAAACACAACGGAGATGACAACAGTGGCCAGACCCACACCTGCAGAGTGATAGGGAAGGAGGGCAAAGTGATCAGACGACATTCAAAAATCATGACATCTGTTGAAAATATGTTATTGTCTAATAAATATAATAAAAGCATTATTTATCATCAGTTATTTTAGACCCTGGATGATAGTTGCAGATGCAGTCTAATTAATCTAAGATATATGGCAAAAGTTAGCCTCAAATAAGAAAATGTGAATAAAGAGTAGCTTAAGTTTTGATACAAAAAACAGCTGCCAGAGAAAAACAGTTCTTATCTTCAAAAGTGGATAATCTAATTTAGCTTATTCTTTCACTTTATGCATCTTTCTGATCAAACAAACTAAAACCAGTCTGCTGGACTAAAAAAAAACAAAACTGAGAAGACAAAATCTATTCACAGATATTTTTGTCCTTTCCACCTCTTTGGACGCCCAGATTCAGCAAATGAAATGACTAAGAAGGTGGATTAAAGCAGAAATTTGAATGTGAGTGTATGTGATTGGTGATCACAGGTACATTACTGTAAACCAAAAACAAGTTGAACAGTAAAATATCCAGAAAATCAAATAGAAACTATCTGTTTGTGGCTCTTATTTAGCACAGAAGAAAATTAGCAATAAATACAGTGATTATTTTGACTGGATAGATTATCTTTGTCTTAAAAGAAAAAGGAAAAAAATTAAGTTAGTATAAGACTGAAACCATTTTCATATCATTTTTATAATTAATAATTCTTGATGGGTGAGACACCCATGTTATCAACCTATTAAATGGCTGTAATTAGTTATTACACATCAAAGCATCAATATGTGATGCAGACGAACAAGTTGTTCAAAGGAGGGACTGTCTGAAGCCATCTTATGGGGATGATAACTAACGGCCATTTAATGGGTTGATAACATTTGAAACGGGTGGCTGAGATCTTGTTAAACTTAGACAGTAATCTGTTTGTCATCTTGGAACAAGGTGCAGATAAGAAATTAAAAAAAAGAATAAGAAAGTTTTCTGCACATAAATTGGAATTATTTGATTTCTAACATGAAGCTAACAAAGATGATTCTTTCTGATGTTCATTCCCATAAGATGAGCTTTTGAGAGTCACACACCTTTTAATAGGGGGCAGATCTTGGCGGCATGCACTGGTCCTATAGACAAGTATACTGCCCAGTAACAAACTCCATGAGGAGCAGAGGAATGCCACACAGGAGCACCATGGTCAGGTAAGGAATGATGAAAGCACCTGAAGCAACAGTTTTATAAAAGGTCAGTGGATTTAGTTTAAAAAAAACATTTGTTAGAGTTTACTATGAATCAACCAGAAGGCAGGATCTTGGTCAAATTGTGCTGAAATCCTCAGAAGAGTGTGAAGTTTACAAAAATGAGAGATGAATGCTTACAAAAGGAGAATAACTTTATTAGTATTTATGCATATAAGGTGTAAAATATAATCTGTTATCTACCTGCTGCATTCATACAGCCTCTCTGTTGTATTTGTTTTTGACATTATTAAGAGTAGTTTGAAAGTCTTACCTACCCCACTGCTGCTGTAGCACAGATAAGGAAACCTCCAGACGTTGCCCAGTCCCACCGCGTAGCCCACCGAGCCCAGGATAAAGTCCAGCTGTCCGCTCCATGTGGCTCTCTGAGCCTCTGCAGGGACCACTTTGGTTTCTGAAGACCCCCGCACCCCCCAATCACAATCGTTTTTGTCAGATAGAGGCTTCGAGGTTTCGCATCCGTCATCACAGTGGCTCAGATGATTGTGTGCTGCAGTCCTCCTCACCTGCGCGCTTCTGTCAAACCAGCAGCTGGAGCCTCAAAAGGCACGCCCCCCTCCAAAATAAAAGCCCACGTTCACAGAAATGAAAGAAAACGATATGTAGTCCTGCAATCTCTTGAACATGAAAAACAGACATTAAGGAAAATGCTGACTCCGCATTCATACCATAAAGCAGGTAAAAATAAAATAAAGCATGATAAACATACAAGAGTGCATTAAAACCATTAATATAAGTAGAACAACTGTTAATCAGTAAAACAGTTGGAATGCATGAGGTAACTAAGAATAAGCTTTTTCAGATTAAATTAGTTTTTAATCTTGGTTTTTAGGTGTTCTGTACCCAAGGGTGACGATATGAAATTCTGGGAAGAATAAGAAGACCTGCGTGCTGCAGTATGATTTCATTGTCAAGTACAAAGACTTGATGGGTAAAAAAGGAAGCAGAAACCAGGATAATTATTGACAAATCTAAAAGATTACAAAAAAAGTTGACTTCGTGGGAGTAAAAATATAAAGTAATTGGAAGTGGATTCTTTTTTTATTTTTTCACAGCCGTATATCCGTATGTTGTTTATTTGTTTTTTATTCTGTGAATAATAAATTATTTGCTAGTGTACTGAAGCGACCGGAGCAGATTATGTTTCTTTTGTAGTATCCAAGAGTTGCCAGCAGATGGCGCCATCGCCATTTTTCCGCCTCTGAGCTACCCTTTCAGGTGCTGCACGAGCCCTTCCGCTTTCCGTACAGGAATGCAGCCGCAGCATTACGTCACTCATTCTTTCAGAGGAGGCGAGAAGGCGACTCTGCCAGCAGAGATTTGTCGGTTGTTGCTGTTTTGTGTGGAGGTTTAAATGAATTAATTTTTTCCCCTCTACGCTTTCATAGCAGGGAGTTTGGGCTGAAAAATTCTCATTTCGCTGCTTCAAGAATGAAAATTCTGTACAAAAAAAAAAAAAAAAAAAAAAAATAGGATAACAATAAATCTCGACGACGCTTTCTTTCGGAGAGTAAATGGAGGAACAAGACAGTGAGTCTTTTTTATGTTAAATGTAAAACTAAAGCGAAGTTACTTAATGTTTCTGCTTCGCAAAAGTGAGTTTAAACCATTTTGACAAATGTAAAATGTATTTTGTTGGAGTGCGACGGCGACGCTCAGCTTTGCGCGTTGTTACTAATTTTAGACATATAAAATTTCTTTACGTGCCTCATTTAGTGTATTTTGTTCCTTTCCAGATAATTGTTACTGTGCGGGCTGTGGAGAAATAATTGAAGACTCGTTTCACATGAAGGGGCTGCAGGATACCTGGCACAGCTCGTGTTTTCAGTAAGTGAGCCTACCAGGTGTTGCATGGCACACCTAAATGAGAACTGTGTGTTTTTATTAGAACGGTAAAATAAATAAAGGAGGGGAGCTTTGACATTGACAAATTTTCAGTTGACTGCTTTTTCTTGTTTTGATTGTTCACCCTAGTTTATTCTGGAGAATCTCGGAAACTTGTTTGTGCGCACAGGGACCAGATTCTTGTGTTTGTCATCAAAGTGGTGGTGTTGCTCTCCAGAGGACTTTGTTCTTTGTGGGCTGAGGTTTAATGATTGCCATAGAGGGGATGCTGAGGGCTTGCTCGTCACAGGTCACTGCTCCTCCACAGTGAACTAGTACGTGCACATGTCATTCTGATAAAGCCCTGTTTTCCACAAGGCTGGCAGTTTCCTTGATTTTACTCAACATAAAGTTGGGTGGAATGGTTTTACATTTGTTCTAAAACAGCTGTTGGACACATGTGACATCTGAGTTTACAGCAGGATCACTAAGGTGTGCATGTGACAGGACAAACTGGCCTCAGCATAAACACAAGTAGTTTGTGACAGTAGTTTTAGACAAATTAAATAGGTTTATTTACCTTATTATTTTTAAACACCAGTCAATGTGTTTTTCTGTAGCATTAACCAGTAAACCGCTTTTAATGGAACTATAGGAAGAAATCACTTTTGAAGTCAGCTCCATTCAAAATGGCAGCCCCAGCTAAGCAACCCTGGCAAGCATAAAAATAGCTATAACCCTGTTAATTCTAAGGTTATCAAGCTAAAGTTTGATATGGTTACAGATGAGATTTATCCGCAACACATACTTTGTGCTCTAACTAGTTGCACAATGCCTGTTTTTAAAACATTTCCAATTAACTATTACAGTCAAATCTGCCTGTCTGTTAGCAAAATAATGCGTGATCCACTTAATACATTTTTTGAAAATTTTCAGAAAGTAACCTTTGGGTGTACTTCTGTAACTCTAACTTTTGGATCCCTATTCAAAATGGCTGCCACAGCTAATTGACCTTAGCCAACTCAAAAATGGCTTTATCTCTTTCACTTCTCTGGATAATAAGCTGACATTTGGTGTAGTAGTAGCTGAGAGTCATTCTCAATGCATAATTCAAGCTCTGACAGACCACACTACAGCTGATTGTGCACAATGTCTTTACAAGGCTTTCCAAAGCATCTACAAATCTATAGTTTCTCAACGTAAGATACGTTAGTTTAAATCTCTGGCGGGTGATATGCATTCTCTCCAGACATGCTAGGCCTTTAATTTTGTTCCTTTCAATTAAAAGGGAAATTCCAACTATTTGACTAATTATGGGTCTAATTCAAAACATAGTTCAAGCCAGCAGATAGTTATCAGTTTCAGCTCTATATAATTAAATTCACTGATAAATTAGTTATTTTGTGTATTTTAAAAAGCTAAATATAAAAGTTTTCCTTGTTCAGTTTGAAGACGAGGTTTAAATTCTAACAATACTGGAAGCATGGCAGATCTAGAAAATAAGTCTTTCCAAAATGTCTGTTTTTGTTGATAAAATAGTTATCCTATCAATATCTGCATTCCAAAATTATTACTCTAATAACTGACAAACAAAACAAACAAACAAAAAAAACAAACATTTTAATGAAAAAGAACTGTGTAAAAATATATGAACCAAGCCTAAAGGAGTAGAGAAATGTTATTTGTGTTGACATGCAATGCCTCAGGCTTGATTTGTGACTGTCCTCATATAACCTGGTGTTATACTCCTTCCAAACCAACTCTGCAGTAACACATCCAGTTCATTTTACTGTCTCGGAGACAGATATCCCGACACACCTGTGTTGCAGTACTAACTATAAGTCATTTCTCCTTCTTTTTATTTTTCCTTTCTTTCTTTTTCCTTCTTAAAGCAGCATTTGTGGCAGAGCTGAGATGTTTTGCATGTGAGATTTGACTTTAAAGTTCAGACCTACATGTAAGCTGACACTCTTATCTTTTTTGACATTCTTTGGAAGACAAAACTACCTAAGAAAACAAAAATTACAAAAAAAAAAAATGTCCTTGTTGAAAGACTAGCCTTTAGTATCCCTATTTTCTATTGTCCACATGTTGCCCGGTGTGTTCCTCCAGCCTTGTTAACATTCCTTTGAGTCGACATCACTCTTGTTCCAGTAAACCTGGTGGTGTTGAAGCCCAAAGGTACCGGTGCACTCGATTTGCTGAGTTCTGCATTCTTAGACAGCAATTCAGAGAAGGGAGCTGCCACCTCAGACACACCAGAAGCCTTTTCTGTTGTAAATAAAGAAAGCTACTTATTTAATGTTCTTATCTCAGTGTTTTTTTTAGGGCTGCAGACTGTTGTCATACTTTACAACAATAGAAGGTGGTGTAAATTTAGCTCTTCTAATCTAGCTTAATTTAATCTTTTTAAACCTGAGCATAATATAAGATTTTTATTCAAACATGCATAGAACCTGACAATAAGTAGAATTTATTAAACATATTTTACACCAATGTTTAATTTAGTGCTGGGTGTTACAGCAAAGTAAGTTAAATGCTCAATGAACAGAACAAAACAGAATATATTATATGCTGATTTTAGTTTTAACATAAAAACACTGTGTTTATTGATTTGTAGTTGAGCTATTTTTTGGCTGTGGACTAACTTTTCCCTAAGGCTTTTGGAATTTGTAAATGTGTTGATGATTAAAATTATTTTAAGATTTTACATTTCCATGTAGTTGTTGCTTTTTGTTTTGACAAGAAATAGCAGATTTTCTTTTACACGTGATAGCTGAGATCACATCATGTAATATGAGGTTCTTAATCTTAGCCTAATATTGTTAATCTTGGATTTTCTCTGGGATGTAAAATGAGAAATAGCTGTCATTTTCTGCTCTTTGAAGAGAGAAGTTGTCATGCAGAACAGACCTTTTTGTAAAAAAAAATAAATAAATAAATCCGCCCTCTTTAAGGTCACTCGTCCAGGTCTCGGTTCCCATCTCCAAACTCCAACAAAGGCATACAGACCAGCAGGAATGTGGAATTTAGGAAATGACTAATGTTTGCTTTATAGTGTTTGTGCAGGCATGATGATAGCATTGTGTGCTGTTCAACCACCTGAGTTGGTGTGCCCACCCCCCATTCAGCAGAGTGTATAGAAGGAAGTCAGGTGATTTTATAAAGTGCACTTACATCACCACATCTAGATATTAAAGACAAAATAATTACAATTTAACAGGTGTTCTTGGTTAGAAATGCTTTTGTTCAGAACAAGTTTTTTTCCTTTTAATGCATATGAACTTATACAACAAGTCATGGCTTCATCTGTTTAAAACATGCCAACATTTTCCTCTCCATTTTTACATTTTTTCTGTCTTATGGGACCATTTTGAGTGCATTGGTTTCATCAAATAAATCTTTCTCTGATTCAGTTCATGTTCATGCAGCTTGTGTTTAAACCTTATTTCCATAATTTAACTTTTTATTTTGCTGAAAAACACAGTTGCTTAGAAAGAAATCTGAAAATCTAATTGTATAGAAGTCTGTTAAGTATTCAAGTAATCTTGTGGAAAAACAACTTTTTGAAAGAAATGTTGAGCAATTTGGCACAAACGACACAATTTAAACAATTCAATGTTCTGTACAAAACCACTCAAACCTGAGAAAATCTAGAATGAGTTCTTCCATCAAAATATTTCAATGCACATTTTACATTTTTGCATTTAAAAAAGATGTATGAAAATTAAAACTGTGGTGTAAAGACTTCAGTGCTTGAGGCATTTATTGCACTGAAAACTAAAAAGTGCTGTTGACAGAATAATCACAACATACCCAATTAGAAAAGAGTTTCCAGAGCATAAAAACTGATCAAGTTGTCGGGTCACAGTGACCAGGCATAAAACGATTTAAGAAAGTTCAAACTGATGAAGAAAAATCTGTTTATTGGAGGGAATGAGCAAATATTTCTTCTCAATGTTCGTTTATTTTATAAACCACTCCAGGAAATGTCAGCTGAGGTTTTCAAGTTGTGTCTTTTAGTTTGGTTTATTTTTTTTAGACATGCTTGTACCTGTTTAAGGCCACAGTCACTGGGTGAGAGGCGAGTTACACCTGGACAGGTCATTAGGGCCACATGAAGGAGTCATGCATGTTTTTGAACTGTGGGTGGAAATGGAGCAGAACACTAGCCTAATGCTAAAGGGAGCAAAGCACTATCAAAAAGTAGCAAAAGGCTGGGTAAAAGTAACAGAATGGTGACTAAAACTTCCTCTTCTTTGTCTTCTGGCTGTTCCCTTCTCTGGGTCACCACAGCCAATCATCTGCATCCAAGTCCTAAATGTAGCAGAAGTCAAGCTAAAAGCTTAAAATGGCAGAAGAGTTAAAAACCAAAAGTAGCGTAAAAGACAAAAATAGAACAAGTATATTGAAGCACATTTAGAAGTAAACATTGTTTTTGAAGGTATTGAAGAGATCTCAATATACTTCTAAAGGAGAAATATTTGTGAAAAATGTAAAAGTTACAAAAATCAGAAGTGACTGCACTCATGTCCTGAATGAGCTGAACATTTGGATAGGTGAATTGTTAAAAACACCAAGAATGCATAAGTAGACTGTAAAAAAAAGTAGAAAAAATGTAAAAGAATAATAATGGTGTTAATTCTGATTCAGCATTAACATTTATTTTTATGATTCAGGTTCTATTTAAGTAATTTTACATGTTGAAAACAAATTTCTCTTTTGGCCCCTTTGAATCAGATGTTGGCAGTCGATGCAGCTGAAATCACAGCAGCACAGCCAGTATTAGTCATTCTGTCTTTACCTCAGCACACTTTGTACTTTGTTTTGACTCGTCCAGACTACAGTGTGTTGAGTCAAGCTCAGTTTTGTTTCTTCGCTATTAACATTGATGGCTCTTGATGTTGAGAACTTGACATTCTGGCTGCCTGGCAGTCAATGATTTTTACGTTTTTTTTCCCCCAGTTTTACACTTTTCATTCTGCAGTTAAGACACAAACATGTGGGCTTCAGTCTTCAGGACAGATCCTTCTTAAGTAATGCCAAAAAACTCTGAAATATCTGGATCCTGTGCCAAAGTCAATAATGCTGTATCAACTCTACCTACAGTGCAGAGAAGAACGTGATGTGCGGGTTTAAGCCGAAGGCTGGGGAACTCAAACCAAAACCAAAAGAGAAAAGCAGACGTGCTTAAATCAAAGCATCATCATAAAATATGACAGCAGACATACATTAACCTTGTTTCACAATGAGGTCATTTATCAAGGATCTGCACATTCAGTGTTTAAAGAGCACTTCCTAGTTTGCTGCCAACTTTAGCATTCTCCACTCTGAACATTTTGTCACAGTTCCACAGCTTTAAATGTCTCTGGTTTGCCAAGTATCTCCTCAGGTGACAGATCCGTCATCATCTCAGGTAGTTGAACAGGAACTACAGTCAATTTGATTAACATTAGTATCAGTGCTGATTGTTGAGCTTTTTTAAAGGACTGTTGATGAGTTGCTTTACCATAGTTAATAGAAATGACAGCTCCTGACTAAACCTCAGTGTTTTGATGGTTTTCGTCATGCCTCGTGACCTCAAGGTTGACAGGATCACTTGTTGGTCATTACTTTAGCTGTGATAAGAGAGTGAGAAGTGATAAGTTTAAGAAACGGCAAGCAGAAAATTTAGAATAACAACCAGATCTTCTGTGGACTTTGTCCTTGGAGATATGTCATTTTTGCCTGTTTGGTGTTGTTTTCTTTCAAACCTCATCCCATAAGCTGTCAGAAGGTTTGACCATGTCGAATCTGTTCACCACCTGAAAAGGGCTTCTCCAAAAAGTAGAACACCCAAATGAGTTTTTAAACATCTTATTGTTCCAAATACCCTGTTAAACAGAGAAAAGCTCCCGCCATCAGTAAAGGAAATCAAAAGAGAATTTATGTATAAGAAGCTTCCTTGAATAATTAAGATTAATGTATGGTTGAAAGGACAAAGACAGAAACAAAAATGTGTAGTGGAGCACCTACTAACCTACTGACTGAGACGGGGGGATATATATATTGAGTAATCAAACCATTCTGACACAAGACGTGGAGGCAAAATATAAATTACAAAATAATCAACAACAAAACCTGACCAAAATAATGGTAAATGGTAACCTGTGACAAAAATATACACAGTGTCAAAGTTGCACAAACAGGGAAGGAAATAGAAAAGCAGACAAACTACAAAACCCATGAGACTTTTTCAGGCAAATCAACTCCAGCAAGATTTGACAAAGAAAGTTAACTAAATGTATGCATAAATCAACAACAATTGCTTAAAAAAAACGTGAAAATGTGGTACATAAAGACCTAAATGTGTAGGTGTTTATTCATGTGTACATGAAAAGTTAAGACTAACAAATATAACATGACAAATACAGAAGTTATCACTTCAAACTTTGTTCAGTGTGATGGCAGGATAACCTGAGGCATCTAAGAATGTTGGCCTTTTGTTCGGTGTATCTGACTGAATGTGTCTCCTCAGATGCTCCGTGTGCTCGGACCACCTGATGAACTGGTACTATGAGAAGGACGGCAGGCTGTACTGTCAGAAACACTACTGGGAGCAGTTTGGAGAGCTCTGCCACGGCTGCTCTCTGCTCATGACTGGACCTGCAATGGTAGGGTTTTACACTTTTTATTCTTTGCCTACAGATTATTAATTTGTCTTAATCTGCAGACCCAAAGCACTACACTAATGTAAAAAAAATTGTACTTTTTATGAGTTAATAGATGTGGTCAGTATAAATGTTGGGTTCTTACAAGAGTGAATTATTACTAATTAAAATAACTGACACAATCATAGTGCATTATGGGAAGTGTAGGATTCAGTTTTTAATATTTAATCCAAACAGGTGAAAAATAGTGTTTGACTATAACTGACTGTTTCTGACAAGCTCTTAAAATTTCTAAACTTTTATTTACTAAATTTGCTTTCTCCTTTATTGCTTGCTTTTTCTGCTGAGGAGTTGTTAGTTTTTTTGTGCTTATTTTTTTTTTTTTTTTTTTTTTTTTTTTTTTTATTTTTTTTATAAAGTCACTTCAGTAGAAGAATTAATGAATTTTCTCATCATTAGTGACTTTACTTTTTTTTTGTGCTTATTAAAGATTGTGTCTTTTGGTTTTGGCTGGGTTTCCACAGACTGGCCAGCACTTTAAACATGGATTCAGTTTAATCATCTAAATGATGCATTACAGTTTTTTTAAGTACTGAGAGTATCCTCTAATCTGTCCTTCTAAAATCCTGTTTCAGAGCACTTTAAAGATAAAGAAATGAGTCATTTTCATTCTGCAGCCAAATGCTTGTCTTGCTTTATTTTTTTTTCTCTGCCTTAAAACTCTTAAAGTAAATAAAAAGAGCAAATAAAACCTGTAGGAACAATCTTTAAATAAAACTAATATGAATACCATGTAAAATATTGTCAAGGAAATATTCTAAGTGTGCATAAGATGTGTTAACATCATAAAATATGTTCAAGATGAAGCCTTTTAATCTTAAAAATTGGCAGTTAAACTAGTGAAAGTTATAGGGTGTATTTTGTGTATGATGTGTGTTCTGAGCTATGTGTTTTCATCTGATCTAAAGAACTCAGGAGATTTTTTTTTCTTGTAAAAAGTAAGGTTTAATGATTATGTGTGCACTTAATATGGGAATTGAAAGTAAAGCAAAGCTGGGATCTACAATT
The DNA here is from genome assembly GCA_031762555.1 of Cynodonichthys magdalenae. Taxonomy (NCBI): domain Eukaryota; kingdom Metazoa; phylum Chordata; class Actinopteri; order Cyprinodontiformes; family Rivulidae; genus Cynodonichthys; species Cynodonichthys magdalenae. Next base: position 11,896,535 of record JARVJO010000394.1, on the reverse strand, counting down.
TCATATTTCCAGAAAATGTTTTATATGACTCAAGATTATTGAATCAAAGCAGTGAGGACAATTTGACCATTATTGTTTTAATTGATGGCCACAGTTTAACAGACGGTCATAATTTAAGCCCTTAAAACCAATCAACAGTTTTCTTGAATAATAAAAAAAATCACAGATGATGTTGCTCTTGTTAATTTGGTTGTTTCCTAATGACTTATATCATCAAGAATGATAAAAGACAAGTTGGTGATTTTAGCAGTAGGGGCTCTGCAGCCTTGACTTGCCAATGAGTTTTGCCCCCTTGAGGCCCCAGTGTTTTTCCTTCTTGGTACAGAAGTTCTCCACTTCCCCACATTCAGGATCCAGTGGGAACACACTAGAACATGTGGTGGTTTTGGAGCATGTTGAGTCCTGTGGTGAAAAGGCTCTGTTGATATTCCCCACAGTCATAATACGATCTGCACCGATGGCTTCCCAGAGATCAAGTATCTCATAATAGAGCAGGATTTTATGAAGAAAATAGCACAATACTTCCTCCAAACATAAAAAGCTTAAAAACATCTGATGCAATAAGTAGAGAAAGTTTAAATGCAGACGTAAAACAAATATCAGTCCAATTTAATTTCATGTCTACATGTTAGTAATCCAACTAGCAGCAACTAGTTGTCTAACGTGCAGGCAGACTGTTTTTCTTTTTGCCGCCAAGCAACAAACATGGACTCTTCTAATTTGTTCTGGCGTCCAGCTTCATCAACCAGTGAAGCAGAGTGTTTTTGGCAGAATTGAGCTGGCATCATAGCCTCTGTCAGGAAAACAAAAAAATCTTTGAGGTCTGGTGGCAGAGGAGTCTCAAAGAGCTGCATGTCAGGCATTCAAGTCCTGAACAGAATGGTTTCTATTTTGGTTAATAATTTGTCAGTTTGATCAAATTCTTTTAAAGGGTGTTTTTGCGTTGTTTAAAAAAATGAAGCCGCCTTGTTGTTTTTCTACCTTTTTTCTTTCTTACAGCTCTGTCTTAATGTTTGGGCCTGAAGCATGTTGTAACCTAGGTGTGTAGGTGGGTGTTTTTTGCTTTCAGGCTAGGAGTTATAGGCTTGAGATGTCACAGTGATTTGGCTGACATAATCTTCGAACAGCAAAAAGAAATCCTTTCCCACCACCCTCCCACTGACTGACTCAGAGCTTTGGCAAGTGTTGGAAAAATACTACAAAGTGTAACATATTTTTTCAGTGTGCATAAGTTGCTGATAAAACCGTGAGTATTAAAATAGAAATGCGTCTTTTTGCGTAGTCCACTCACAGTTCAGCACACAAACAAAACAGAAAAGCAGCTTACAAATGGAAAAATTACGAATGTTTGTTAAATGGCTTCAGAGACACAGTCTACAAAATATTTTGAGAATATTTTGTGCTTTTCTACAACTTTGTTGTTTGTTTTTAGGTTTACTTGTAATGCCATTTCAAGGACAAAGAGATGAAAATAGTCTTGGCTAACTCTGGTACTTTTACATTTCTCTAATGCTCATTAATGTACGGTCTTTGATAAGGAATCCAATAATCTAAAGAACTATCTACAATAAGTAATTTAGTTAGTTGCTAACCTTTCCACAGAACTCTACTTCAAAAAATGTGATCCCCTACATTTACCAAATCTGAAGTCAGCCTTTTTGTTGAACACGTGTGTGATTAAGCAGCCTGCTTTTTCACAGACTGAAACATTATCTCATCTTGCATGGGAGAGAGATGAGACGAGGCAGATGTTGAGGGAGTGTGAGTTAAATTATGGAAAGGGGAAATTGGTTAATCATGTGTAGGAAGTGTCGAGGAGAAAAGCCTGAAAGCGAGAACAGCCGTAAGACTCAGACCTACTGAAGCTGACATCATAGCAGATTCCAGACAGACTGAGAGTGAAGCAGGTGTTGCCACTGTGTCACTGTTCAGAGCGCAGAAGAGCAAACAACGCTCCGATCCATGACACAGCTGAACACGGATACTGCCTCTTGGTCTCAGCTTACTTTTTTCTTCTTTTGGCTGAATGGAAGATTATCTGGTTTATTTTTGTTTCCAGGTGGCTGGAGAACACAAGTACCACCCTGAGTGTTTTGTGTGTTTGAGCTGCAAGGTGGTGATTGAAGACCGAGATACCTATGCTTTAGTCGAGCGGTCAAAACTCTACTGGTGAGTAAACTTTCTTTAAACTTGTTTGAAGAGTGGAGGGTGGTCATTCACATTTTTCTTAATCTAAAATAGGCCGCTTAAAACTTAGTCTTGCATTACAGCCTACAGTGGAATCTAAACTCTGGTTTTGTAGACCCATATGCAGAGATTAACTTAATTCCTAATATGTACTTTAGGTCATGAATTAACTACTTAAATTACTGATGAAGCCATTAATCATCAGGAAAAACTGTCAATTAATATTTGCCACTTTGCAATTACTGAATTACTGCCATGTGATGTATTTTTGGGGGCAACTCACTATCAAGCACTCATATGAGCTTTACTAGATATCTGTTATCACTCCATATTGTGGAGGTGGGTTTCTATTCACAGCTTAATATTGTACCCTGTTAAAATGAAGAAGTTAGTTTGATGATTTGTAAGTACAATTTTAGAAAACAGTGAGTCAAAAACAAGTGCACTTTTATCATCTGTCATATTAATCATTATTAATATAATACACTAAATGTTACAATTAATTATAACTAATTTTTTGCCAATACCACCCAGCTTAATGTGCATATAAATTTAGCATTCTTTTTGGCTCACATTCTTTTCTTTTAAGTGTGTTTTTGTGCAATTATTTGTGATTTTATGTATACGTATTATTTGTGGCTGTGGTGCAATGGTAGGGCAGCTGATTTGGGAATGGAAAGTCACAGGTTTGTTTTCCTACCATTCCCATATACAGTATTATGTTGCTCTTGAGCAAGACGCCTACTCCCTAACTGCCTCCTGGGTGCTTACATAGCTGCTCCAGTTGGGTGTATCTCACGTGTGATGGGTTAAATGGAGTGCACTAATTTAATTATCGTATGGGAACACACAATGATTACAATACAGATGTCACATCACATTTCAATCACAAGAAGTTTTTTGTTTTTTTTTACTAGTTTACTATTACAAGATTCTCTCTTTAGTTAATCATTTGAATTCTTCCTGTATGATCTTGTGTCTTATTGTTTTTTTATCTTGTTGTGTGCAGTGGAAAGTGCTACAAGCAGGTGGTTCTTACACCCATGTTGGAAAAACGTTCCCACGACTCCATCTTGGACTCGCTGCCCCACACGGTGACCCTCATCTCAATTCCGTCTGCAGCGAACGGTAAAAGAGGCTTCTCTGTGACGGTGCTCAGGGACGTCAACGGCTCGGCAAGCGTTCAAGTCAAAGAGTAAGTGGGACACTTTGGTGACTGATGTCTCTGTCGTGTGATTACAGGAAGAGTAATGCTTTGTGTAAGACAGATCACAGTTTTGGCAAATAGCAGGTTTTTAGGTTTGGAAATGTGTTGCATTATTTCACTTTGTTTTCTCAAGTATTCACAAATTGACTCGCAGAGAGTTTCACAAACTTAACCAGATACTCACATTGTGATTGTATTGTTTTGTTCCAGGGTGAGAGGGATGCTGATCAGTCCAGAGGTGCGAAATGCCATCCATGTTGGAGACAGGATCCTGGAGATCAATGGACTTCCAGTTGGGACATTATTGGAGGAAGAGGTGAGGAATAAATGTCTCAATTAAAATTGTTATAAGGAAGCCTCATTATTTCCATGCCTTGAGTACAAAGGTATGTTGTTGTTTTACAATAATATTCACTTATGGATTTTTGTAGTTCTCACATTCCTCAGCTGTGAGATGAAGGTACATAAATGACTTAAAGGCTTGTCCTCGCAGCCTCTCCCACACATTCCAAAGGAGTGCTCGTGATTTGTTCCTGATTGATTTGTTTTCTTCTACCTTCTTTTCCTTTTTTTCCCTATCAACCTTTATTGTTCTGTTCTTTTCAAAGTGTGCATTTAGTCTTCTCTTTCAATCACATCAGACGTTTTTGTTAGTTTAATGTTGGCTAAAAATCTATTTATGACTTAATTATACTGTTTTAATTTGTACAGTGATGACCAAAAGTTTGGGCACAAATTATGTTTTGTGAATTCAGTGTGTTTAGTTATTTTTGCATATTTTCTGTTTTACTGAAGGACAAACATTTTGTAAATTAAAACTTTTATTAGCAAGTGCTAATAAATAGTTGCTCAATATCAGCTTCTGGACTAAATCCCAATTAGTTGTGACCCTTTCTGATCTTATCCACCTGCCTTTTGACAGGTTCTCTGTGGGGTTAATTCTAGAAAGTTTGAGCCCAAAATTTCAATCTTTTAGAACAATAGTTCCCAAATTTTTCAGCTTTTGACCCACAGAAAAATAGTAGAGGCCAGCTAGTTTTGGTTGGATAAATATTGGTATCAGGTCAAATAAACAATGGCATAGTAATAGTATTAATTATGCTACTTTTGTCAAATCAAATGCAATGTTAAATGTAATTAATTCAGAAAATCCTTTAAAGACCCCGACCTTGCTGTTTCAGGACCCACAGTGGGATCCCAACTCCAACTTTTAGAACCGCTGTTTTTGGGCTGCGTGTCATTTTATTTTGCCCTTTTGTCTCGTGACCCTTTGTGCTCCATCATTTTGGAAAACACAAATCAACAAATTCTGTTGGAAGATGCTGCATTTAAAGAACATTTTGATACCACTCTTTATTTATGGCAGTGTTTGTGAGCAGAACTGTGAGTAAGCCCCGTCTTTTGGATCAGAAGCAACTCTACATATGGATCGCATCAAGCTGCTTCACTGTTGGCACGACGCGGGACAAATGATTTTCCAGATGTCCCAAAACACTAGAAGAAGGATTGATCAAAGAAAATAACTTTGCACTAGTCTTCTGTTGTCCAGTCTGTGTAGTTCTTGCAAAATTTTAGTCTGTTCTTGATGTTTTTCTTGGATGAAAGTGGCTTCTTAGCTGTCCTTGGCAAGACTTGTAGCTTGTAATTTTGTGCCAGGGCAAAAAAATAGTTTTTTTTTTTGTTCTAAACTTTTTAAACTAATATATCTTTTTTCAAATAATTAAGATGATCAATCTGCACAACAATAAAAAACAGTGACTTATAAACACAAATACTGAAACCAACAATTTCTGTTATTGTCAAAACTTTGAACCATGACTGTGATGTCCATTTATATTAGTTTCGATCTGCAAAATTCTGTAATAAAGGTTGCTCTCTTTGCTCGTATAGGTGGACGATCTCATTCATCGAACGAGTCACACGCTGCAGCTGCTCATAGAGTACGACCCCGTCAGGCAACGTTTGGACCGGCTCAGACTGGGATCGCCCAGGAGCCAATTAGAAGTCCCGGCCACGTCCCGTATGCGCCTGTCCTCTCCATCTGACACGGTCGTGGAGAGAACAGACAAGGTTGAAGACAGCACGCTGAAAAGGAGGTCTCTGAGGTGTGTTGGGCAGTTTCTATGTTGCAGGTCTGTAGCAGACGAGAGAAGAGTGTACATTTCTTTTAAAATGCCTTTTTTTATTAATCACAGGCGCAGTAACAGTATATGTAAATCCCCTGGACCAAATTCACCCAAAGAGTCTCCTTTAATCACAAGAGACATCGGACGCTCCGAGTCTCTGAGGTCCTCCAGTAGCTGCTCTCATCGCATTTTCCGACCATGTGACCTCATCCATGGAGAAGTCTTAGGAAAAGGCTTTTTTGGACAGGCCATCAAGGTCGGCCATCAGCTTTTCACCAGGCGTTGTATCCATCTTTCAGCACTCTGTGTGAGCTTCAAATGACATCTGTGTTCATCACAGGTTACTCACAAAGCTACAGGAGAGGTGATGGTGATGAAAGAGCTGATCCGCTGCGATGAAGAGACGCAGAAAACTTTCCTAAAAGAGGTTGGTAATCAGCACCAGGGAAGCTGTGATTTCTCAGACAGAACTGCCTCTGTGTTAATATTCACAAGTGAGAGCACGCTACACTGTCCAACAATCAGCTCTTTGTACTTTGTTATTTTGAGGTTGTCCCATTGGGCTTGTGGGAACACATTAGTTTGATTTGTGTTTAATCCTTTTTCTTGTGGATTAACTGTCCCTTTCCCTTTGCCAGGAACTGATTAGGGATAACTTGCTTATCATAATGAGGAACTTCTTTTTTTTAACATTTTTTTTCTTGTCTCTTGTCCAACCAGGTCAAAGTAATGCGGAGCCTCGATCACCCTCACGTTCTGAAGTTTATCGGTGTGCTGTACAAAGACAAGAAGCTCAATCTGATTACGGAGTATATTGAGGGAGGCACTCTGAAGGATTTCATCAGAGACATGGTGAGTTCGACTTGTTTTGATTCCTTTTCCACGCTAGAGAACAAAAAGCACTCAGAGGGTGACCTGAAGTAAACTTGATAATTGGCAGCCTGACATGTCAACAAGCTTAAAGATGAACTGGAAAAGTATTAGGAAGAGTTGGCAGGTAGAAATGAAGCAGTCGTGCTCTTATCCTCTCTATTTATTAGTTTTAGGAGGAGTTTTTTTTTTATTTTCATCAGTAAGAATTTAAGTATGATGAGACAGGCCAATGATTTTATTTGTTTGTTCTATCAATTCACCCTCTGTTATTAAAATCTAGTCTAAAAATAGGTTTATTTTTACCTAATTTTATGGCCTTTCAACATTTTTATTAATTTTGTTTTTGGACCAACAGGACTTGTTTCCATGGGAACAAAGAGTGAGCTTTGCTAAAGGCATTGCCTCTGGCATGGTGAGTTGTCCCTTTTTATTACTGCTTTAAATGAATATTTTAACATTGTCTGAGAAAATGTGCAAATTTATGACTCATTTTATGGAAGCTAAAGCCAACACAATAAGCCCCAAGATTAAAATCATGTCGCTTAAAACTATTAAAGTTACAGTCAGTAATTATTTGATAACTTGTTTTATTAGTGGCAATAAAATATTATAGATTTATATTTAGATTTATTATAGAAGTTTTACAAATCTGATGTTTTTGTTGTTTTTTTAGGCCTACCTTCACTCAATGAGGATCATCCACAGAGACCTCAATTCTCATAACTGCCTGGTTAAACTGGTACATGACATCACTGTTATTACACAGCAGAAAATGTTAAACAGTAATGTGTGTTTGAGGTGAACTAATAATGTTTTACAGTGATTAAAAGCTTGTTTCTGTTGTGATGTTCTAAACAGGACTAATGTTTGAAAAGATTAACATAGAATCAAGAAAATTCTAATGGAAAGAACTTTTGCAAAACACAACAGAACAACTCAAACAATAAAATTACTTCTCAGAGTCACTATGGTTATAAACATCTCTTCAAATCTTATTTAGAGTTCTTATCACTCCTTGATTGATTTCTTTTTCGTGTTTAAACATGTTTTTATACCATCTTGACGTAATCTGCTTTTCTTTTGTCTACAGGACAACACTGTAGTCGTGGCAGACTTTGGACTCTCCCGACTCATCAAAGAAGAAAAAGTTAAACCTCCACCTGAAAAACCTTCCAATAAAAAGAGGGTGTTGAGGCGCATCGACCGAAAGAAGCGCTACACAGTGGTGGGAAACCCTTACTGGATGGCTCCAGAGATGCTGAATGGTGAGTCATTAACAAAGGTGAAACAGGAGCTGATGTAGAGAGGAGGAAACCTTCAGAGAGGACTTATCTTTGTTGTCATTTCAGGCAAACGCTACGATGAAAAGGTGGACGTTTTCTCCTTTGGGATTGTTCTTTGTGAGGTGAGGCACTGGTTTCACGCAAATGTCTGCTTTTATCTCACATCTGAATGGAAACAGAGTTTGTATAATAAAGAAATGTAACACCAAACCTGACAGCTGAAGACCTAAAAAACTGTTGTGTACATTGATGCAGTTTTAGATTGTAAACAGTATTCTCAATAATTAGATTAAATAAGTCTTAAAACTTTTTACTGACATTCATGATTAATTAGTATTCCTGTAAATCAGATCATTGGGAAGGTTTATGCGGACCCTGAGTGCCTCCCCAGAACTCTGGACTTCGGCCTTAACGTCTGCAAGTTTGTGGAGAAGTTTCTCCCTGAAGACTGTCCACATGCCTTCTTTTCACTCGCGGTGGCGTGTTGTGATCTGTCACCAGACAACCGGTGAGTGTCTGCTGTTATTTAGAGAACTGATTACAGCTCACACTATATTCACTTGGATTTTCTTCAAGTCGACAATAATCTGAATTCTACACGAAATGACAGAACAGATAATGGTATCACGCCTAATTTACAAGCTAGTTTTTTTTTAGCTAATTTTAGAGGATATGCAAAGTCATTTCACCTTTTCCTTTTCTGTTGTGTTTTTGGTAAAATAAATCCTTCAGATGGTCACTCAACAATTGAAAAGAAAAACATAAATTTACTTTTTTTGTTTGTTTCTATACCACTTGGACTTTCTGCATTGCTTTCTAAAATCCAGTGTTTTGTTGAGTTGCTGGGTTTTGTCCAGTGCTGTTGCACCTCAGCACTTAGACAAAAAACAAGCACTTTCAGACTCCATCTGGACCTGCTTTCTTACGGACACGCCTCTGCTGCCAGATTGCTTCCTCATGTTTCTCTCAACCTCGTCTGTCTGGTTCTAACCTTACAACCTTCTGTTTGCCTGATGTTTTGTTTTGTTTTTCTCCTCCCTCCTCAGTCCACCTTTCCAGAAACTTGAGGACTGGTTTGAAGCCCTTTCTCTTAACCAGGAGCTGGGAATCCCTCTTCCAGCTGAACTGGATGAACTGCATCAGAATCTGAGTCAACTCTACTGGCCTAAAGATCCCATCCAGGCCACAGAACAGCTGTTAACGCCGACAGCCTCCTCACCAGACTGCACCAACCTGACCGATAATGGCACATAGGATTTGTGGCTGTTTGACCAGTTTTTTAACTGTTTTGATGCCTCTTAACTGCTGCACAAATACAGTGGATGAGAAAAACAGGAGGGAGGAACCCGAGCCATGTTAGAACTGGATCACCTGAAAAAGCTGGACCAGTTGCCCTGAACCATGATTCAGAGTACCAGTGAACTACATTGACTTAAAAAAATGCATTTCAGTTAACATTTATTTACTTTTATTGCTTTTAACAGCACAGGGGTTTTTTAAGTTTACTATTTGAAAAAACAAACCCTCACTCTGTTCTTTTCTAGTAGACCAGAATGTTTTGTAAGGTGAAAGACGGTTGTGTTTTTCTAGCTATGAAGTTTTTGTTTTCTCTCCGTGCCTTAAAGAGGAGTGCTTTAACCTCAGCAATTAACAAAACCCGATTCCCTGACAGTCGAGATAAAGTGCAGGTCGGGATTGTCGACACCCTTTAACTTTCAGCACAGCGGGTGGAAAAGTGTTGCAAATGTAAAACAAGAAGGAAAAATATGTTGATAATTAAAGAATTTGAGTAAAATAGAAAATACAAACAAGTAATGCACCCAAAACACAATATGGCACCAGGACAGAAGGAAAACACCAAACTTTTAGTTGTTTTTAGCTTCTTCTTTCTGCTGCTTGTCCTGACACTCCTTAACCACAGAGTGATCAGACAGACTGCATTCATAGCGAGCACTCATTCAGTCATAATTTATCCACCAGGGACTGATTTTAAAATAATTATTTTAATCACCCCTTGTTATTTTGTCTCACTCTTAGTGATGTTTCCTCCCTTGAATGGACAAATAGATGAATAACTGATAACTACAAGAAAACACATCAGATTGTTCAAGGTTAGCATAGAACTGTTTTTTTTATCCTATCCTAAAAGGCTAAATTGCCTTTGAAACTGATACACACAGATATTTGTGTTTCTAGTGGTTATCTTGTTGCAATCGTTTATTTTTAACAACGGTTTTGTATTCTGTTAGTTAAATTTGCCGAAACAATGAATGCAAGACTAAGAAACAAGATATGGACAGAAACCAAAACACACGAGCCCACAGAGACTTTAAAACATTTCCTGTCCTGTTTAAAAAAAAAAAAAATTTTTTTAAATACTACAGCTGAGATTTAAACCAGGAACATTCCTGTGAGGCAACATTAAGCACTACAAATAAAATCCTAATTAGTTTTGTTTAAATTGTGCATCTTGTTCAAATTTAATCATTTGTTTGTTTTTTACTTTGGTACTATTTTTATTATATTTAAAAAAAATCTGTGCTTGACATTTCTGAGAGTCAATGAAAGTGAGCAGCACTGGAGACTGAAGGCAAAGTATGAAGGTAACGGGTTTTAATTTTAAGCAGCTGTGGTGATGGGGGAAAAACAAAAACAAAAAAAAACAAAAAATACTCTGACCCAGAATGGTCTCATCATGCTGATTTATCACAAATCAGTAAAGACTTTATTCCATGTATCACTGTTCTCATTCTTGTCTTTTAATCTGAAGAGTTTGACTAATCTTTTTAGATTAATTATTGAACACTAGTTAACAAGACAAAACTGAAATGTTATGAATTGTCAGAAATAATCAAGTGGAAACTGTCAATGAAAATTTTGTATAATGAGATGAGAATTTTTTTCCTTTTCGTGACGTGTATAAATATGTACATACAATACTTCTAACTGGATTTTATTTTCTAACAGGGATTTTTAGATGTTTAGACATTTCGACAACAGTTTGCTATCATTGAGCAGGGTACTGAATACCAAGTTGTAACCACTTTTATTTATATCGCTGTAGTGTTTCATGAATAAACCTTCTGAAAGTTGCTTTTTTAAATTGTCACTATTGGTTCTTTTTTCACAGTACATTTTAATATTGAGCTGCTTTCTTGTTGACATTTAGGAGAACAGTTAAATATGAATTAAACTGAATTGAATTATACTTTATTGATCCCAAGGGGAAAAGATGAATAACAAAACCCGTTTCCCTGACAGAAAAATAAATATCTAGTGCTTTAAAAACAAGAAAAATGTCAAAGGGGTGGCCAGATGGGGGTCATTTTAAATTTTGGGCTGGTACCAGACCAAAAACCAGAACTGAACTTCAGGAGTTTTATGTTTTTATGTAGAACCTTTTCCTATTTTACATCTAAGAGCAGCACAACTTATTGTGCCTAAATTTATAGTTACTGAAAAATCATATAACTGGACAGCCTGCATCCAGATATAAGAATACTGGCATTCTGAACCTTAATATTTTTATTCTATTTAAAAATAAATCTTTTAGACCGCTATCTATAGCTAATGAGATAATAGCCTTCACAGAACCTAAAACCTTCAAAACATTTAACTTTTTTCTTTATTACCACTAAGCTAAAAAAAAAAGTCAAACCTGACATAAGTTACGAGGACTTTGTCAAATATAAATATGTGAGTTGCACACTTTAGAAATCAGCCAAACCGCTTGTTTTACTGTTATTTGAGCTTCTGGTGCCCCGGGTGCTGCTAATCAGGTGCCCGGTATAAGATTTATTGCTAAGAAACCTTGTTACAAAAAAATTATCTACCAAACACAAGTTTACTTACTTTTTGTGTGAAGCATATTTTTTATTTGCTGAGAGGCCTCTTTAAATCTTTGTGTCCTGCTTGTACTTCTCACCAGATTTACTTCTTTCAACTTTAGGTGTTGTTCTTCAGATCAACCAGCAGAGGGCGTTAGAGCTAAACTGTTTTTTGTGAATAAACCCTCTCATCCCAGTACATTTACATCATATTGTGTATGTACTTTGTTAGTAATTTATTTATTTATTTTTAAAAAAGAATACTTTACACTTTAATGTCTGGTTTATTTTATTTCAGTCGGAGCATCAAAAATATTTCTACAAGTGCCAAAAAATCAAACGCTGATCAGTACATTGTGAAGGAAATGAGCACACAGACACAAGAATTAATGAAAACATCACCAGTGATGAAGGTCCAGCAACAACCACATGTGGATCAATTCACTCACCAATAAAATGGAAACAGTAAAACTTAACAGTGCATAAATTAAAATCATCCCTGTGTCACAATTTCTACTTACATACAATGTGTATTTTTCTACAACTAATGTAGTTTTTATTCTTAAAAATGAAATAACTGAAGGCAAACAGCACGTAGTCATGCACATGCACACGTGTTTTTGAATGTTTGAAATGAACGCCATCAAAGGCTGGAGCGCCCCCATCCTTCACCATTCTCCACCCTTACTCTGAGGCATGAACTGCTCACCTTAAATCTCTGAATAATCAAATCTAAGAGCAGGTTTCTTTAGCACAGTCATACACTGCCTAGACTTCAGGCTTTTTTTTAAATCCCATCTCTGTTGTGGCAGTGCTATTTTGTCCTGAGGACTAACTTTTGTGTCTCATGCTTCCTGAGAGCACGCTTGTATAATTCCTGTCACTCCTTAACCTGTGGAAGAAAAAAGGAAACATATTCTTTTCATGTCCAAACTGCAGATGATCATCATTAGTGTTTTTTTTTTTGAGAACTTCTACTGACCAGGCAGAGAACAAATAGGAAAAAAAATACATTCAGAAGAATCAAGCTAAGGCAGTTTCTGAGCTGGAGGCTTTCTGTTGTCCTTTTTATGGGGCCCGTTTGCCTCGTGTGTCCCTCTGAACAGAGAGGGACGACTGCGTTTGGACACACAGTTGTGTCGCCAGTGTGTGTCCAAAACAAAACCCATTCATTGTGTGGCCACACCTTCCTGGGAGAACAAGTAAATGTAGTCGTTTCCCTGTTCCAGTCATCATCATCTCATCTTAAAGACCCGCTTTCATCAAATACAGACTTATCAAAGTCTTCCTGACAGCATATTTAACTTTTTTTTTTGAACACGGACAGTTTTTGTCTCCTAAAAGCATCAGATGATAATATTGAAGTCCTCTTGAGAAGTCCTCTTTAACAGCGGTTTGAGTTGTTCAGACTGTGTCCATTGTGTGTGAGGATGTTTGTGCCTCACGTGTTTAAAGACACAAAGAACACAGCGTTTAGTTCAACTCAGAGAAACAAGGAGATGTGGGGTGTTTTAGTCCAATACACGCCGAATCACAGTCCTGGTTGAGGACTCCGTGCCGCCTCATGCTCCGGGAGTGCCGGCGTGCTGCTCAATAAGAGGGTCCCCGCCCTCCTGCACAGGGGTGGTCTCCTGCTGGGCTGTGATAACTATGGTGTTCTCATCTATGAGCTCACAGGTGGGATTAGAGAAGGCCGACAGGGGCAGGGTGATCCTCTGCATCTCGCGCTCGTACACCCGCTGCTCGTGCTGCTTCTTTAAGTCTCGGGCCCTGAAACACAAACACAAAGCACAGATAAATTTAATGTTTTGCCTACAAAACATTGTGGGCAAAACACTAAACTGTGGTCACAATCCAGTGACACAAGTGTGTGCAACAAATTGGATTTAAAGTATATTTTGGTCTCAATTTAAGTTACATTATACTTTAAAGTGCCTGTGATATACATATCATTCAAATAAAAAAAGTCAGAGAAACCATCTTTATATTTAACAAACTTAGCATATTACACATGATTGTATCTATTTTGCCACATATTTTATTTTGAACTTGACTAAGCCAAAATGAAACAGGAAGTGACATCAAAGGGGAAATCTTCAGGAAAGAAAACTCTTTGGTCTTTGTTTATTGAAACAATATCATTTGAACTCTGACTTTATTTTATCTCTCAGATAGTGACTCAAAATAACCTAAAGAAATAGAATCAGATTCTTCTCTACAGTTTGTTTTAACTGTTGTTGCAATGTTTTGTTTACATGAAGATATTCCCCTTTGACATCACTTCCTGTTACCTCATATGCAAATATCTCGACTACTGTTTATCTTAGAGATGTGATTTTTTTTCTAATATTATATAAGCATTCGTATTTCTTACAAAAATTTAATGTCACTGTCACTTTAAGACAAATAATAAAACAAGCTGTAAAACCTGCAAAGATCAAACGAAGAAATTGTTCACTTGTCAATAGAAAACTCTGTCCTTGATTTAGAAACATTAATGTCAACTGAATGGCCTTTTTTAATTCAATCTAATGTGTTCACAATCACTGCAATGAATTGTAATGTAAATGTGACCCATCACATCGAAATGAGGATTAAGTCTAAAAGTGGGATGTGGAGAAATATAGTGTTTTGAGTAAAATGTTTGCAAAAATTGCATTTTATGGAAATGTAATGAATAAATGTTTTAACAAAGTATCCTTTGATTGAATTGTCTGATAAATAATCCTAAAAACTTTTTTTAATAACTTTTTTGGTCATTAGTGACAAAAAAACTGATTTTGATGAAAAATTTTGAGATTTTCCCTGTGAGGGAGCAAAGGTTTTTTTTTTCTTTCCAGTTAGGAAATCTTAATATTAAAATATGGTTTGAGGTTTCCTCTGTATATTGACATCAAACATTTCTTATTAAAATTATAAAACATTAGGATTCAGACCAAATATTAATGTATAATTGTAACCAACAAGCCAAATTAAGTCATATCTCTGGATCCACTTAAGATTTCAGAATGATCCAGGTATCAAAATGTAGCTTTTAAAGTCACAAATCTGAAAATGTAATTAGCTCATTTTGACCAAATTTGACTTAATCCTCATTTCGATGTGATGGGTCACAAATATGTTTTACTGTTCATACACCAAAATGAAGTTATTTAGGTTTTGCTTTCAATGAGTCAGACTTCCTTGTAAAATACTAACTGGGTTTTCTTGACTGATGGTTCCTTTAGGCTTACTGAACAAAATAATATTGTGTTTTCAAAACAAGTCAGGTAAAGGACGAGCAATGAGTGAAAAAAGGCCTAAAACCTGAAAAGATTTGTGACGTTTGCACAGCCCTGTATTAGTTTAGGTACCAGCAGATCCAAGTGGAGGGTAGCACCCATTCTGTAATAATTTTGGGCCTTCATGATTTACTTCCTGAATTATTCTGCCTTCCTACTAGATTGTTTTTCTCTATTTTGCCTTTTGTCAAAAAGCCTGGAAAGTGCTGGCAGGTTCGACGGTGCCACCGGATGGAGAAACAGTCGAGGGGCAAACTGGCAATGTGCCAATGTGAGGGGACACAAAAGATCAGCCCCAAAATGAGTCCCACAAAAGATAAAGAATGCTAAAGGTTCTCCCACCAAATAAATGTTTCCAACAGTTCCTCACAGAAAAGCCATTGTGTTAAAATATTTAATTAATCCAGAACTCTGAATCAAAACTTGATTGTTGCAAAACTAAGTTCTTCCAGCAGAATACAGAATGATGCCTCGTGTGATCTTTTAGCTGCTGTTCAGACTTCTAATTTATTATAAGCTAAAAAGATTTCACATCTGACAGAAGCTGATCTGAAAAATGAAAAGATTTCAGTGAAACTGACAAGTAGTTTGTGTTGGTTCTTATTCTGGCCCCGAGCAGAAACAAACCTGAACCTCCATTTAAAAACACCTTCAACCTGCCTGCTTCTGTGCAGCACGCTGTGCAGTTCTGCTCCTGTTCAAATCTTTCTGCATGAACCTAAGCCTTTTGTTTCACCTTCATCTATTTTCAGGGGTTTGCTAACCCCCTTTTGTTCTGTGACGTACAGTTTCCAGAAAGGTCTTGGAGCTGGTTGCCTAGCAAACATCCCACGTTAGCGCTGTTCCCTCTATTTCTGTCTCTGCACTGAGCAAAAGGAGCAGTCTGCCAGCTAAAGCTGCATGTTCACCACACAGAGACGTGAGAAGGGTGTCGACCCATTCATATTTCAATGAAGTGATATAAAACAGCCTGCGTGCACAGTTTGAAGCAGCGATGAAAGAAATTCAAACTGAGTCACATGGACATCTCTGCAGAGATTTGGGTGTTTGGGTAGATGCCTGAAAAGAACCATTGTTCTTGTCAATAAACTCCCACACTCCCCAGCACGGCACTGTTACAAGACTTGTTTGGAGTCGGAAGTGATCATCAGCAGCCAGTAGATAAACTGTAAATAATTCTGCCGCTTGTCTGCCACTGCTGAGGAGAACGTCACTGCACAGCGAGGGTGGGTTATAAGCCCTCAGACGTCCGTGACGCACTTCTTATTAATAATCACTTCCTAAAAATAAATGGCAAGACGCTGCTAATCAGGTCTGACAGCCAAAACGCAGATTCTAAGGAACATTTTGTGCCAACAAAATCTGGATCCCTCGCTTTTTCATATGGGTGTCACTTTGCACGTCACAGAACTGGAGATAATTATTTTGGCCACAATCCAATCCTCCACACCAAGTTAAAAACAACAACAAATCAAATCAGGACAGCTTGAACATACAAGCATTTCAATTTGCTCCATGTTCCCCTTCATGTCTTGTTGTGACAAAGCTATTAAAATGGACACATTAAGTCGTGGTGGAAAATCAGGCACCATCATGGGGGAATGTGAGCAACAGCTGACGGCCTAAACTGAAGTAAACTTTAACACAAACCCCTCTGCTCCTGCTCCCAGCCTGCAGTGAGTTAAAACACTGCATTAAAGTGAGTGGAAATGTTTAGGCTTTTTCTAAATAAATCTGTTATACTTCTAAAAGGTTTAATTACATTACTGTAAGGAAAAGTTTTGATTTTAAAGCTGAGATGCTACATCAGTACTTAAAACTTCTGAAGTCCTGAAGTTACGGTTTTCTCAGAACAACTTATTTTAGAGCCACAAACAAGCCACATTGAAAACAATACATCTATTTAATAATGTTTGTCTTATTTCTCTGAATAGCTAATCAGAAGGAAATTTACCACAACTGTATGTGTGTGTTAAAATGACAGAAACAGTTCATGTTTCTGCTGGGCTCAAGTAGATGCTGGGTCCAATGTAGTCCGATTTTTGCCATGTTACAGAAAAGAATGGGTGGGATCATTTCCACACAACACTGACACAATCAGAGGATTACCAGAAAGCAGGGCAGCTGTCAAAAGATTTTTCAACAATTAAGTTTTGGCTTCACGTTGAAGTCAAATGAAGAAAGTCACAAAGAGATTTTCTAAAAACAAAAAAAGCTGCACATTTCATAAATTATAAACCTAGTATTTCTTAAAAGGATGCATGTCACTCACCACTTTTAATACTAATATTTTAAACTAAGATCATTTTGTGTTGAAAGGTAGAGTTAGAGGTGTTTTAGTTAAAACTCTCAGTTACTCACACATCAGATTTTGGCTTAATATCTGTAAAACTGACTGAATTATAGTTATTTTTGTGTTGGGTAAAGTTAATTCTGACATCTTAAATCAACAAAGGTTTTAGGCAAAGATGTGTTATGTTAAGAACTCAGAATATGATGGAGGACTCTCAGCTACTAAAAGAAATGAAAAGTATTCCTCACATTTGACCCCTGATAGGAACTGATGACGTGTTTTAGATCCTGACCTTTTATAGAAGTAGCCCAGCGTGATGCCGACTCCCAGTATGATTATAACTGCCATCATGAGGATGCCCAGGACATAACCTGGATGCACAATAGGTAAAGATTAGATAGTACAAATAAAGTTTTAGTTCATGCTCATCATATATGATAACTACAGAAGCTACCAGTGGTGCCAAGGTCCTTCTTCTTCTTAGGTCCTGTTCGAACTCTCTGGCTGATGCCCATCACTGGCTGCACAGCAGCAGCTTTCCCTTCAGAGGCTCCGGACATGGTGGGCTTAAAGCTCTCTGTGGGGGGAGAGATCATCAAGGGGCTGAGGGATTCACCCTCCTCCGGTCCGGCTGAGGTTTGCTCTACAGGAACCATAAAATAAAAGTATTAAACCAACTTTTCCTTTTTGTGCTGCTGACACATTGAGCCAAATCACATCTTTTTTTTATTTCTAAACTCCATTCTTTAGGTGGAAATTTTCAGACTCATTGGCCAGAATCTGACGTCTGTGCAGCCTCGTAAATGCTCTGCATCCATGGAAACAACAATTAATGCAACAATAAATTGGAACTATTTTTACTCAGGAAAAATCTCTTGAAACCTAATTTTCTATTCTCATAAAAATGAGAAAATTGCATAAATGTTACATCACAATGTCAGTAAGACTCCTCAAAGTAACACAAGAAAGTGAGACGTGGGTGAGTGTCATCGATCTACTCGAGCACTTTCACTTTTTTTCTTTAGCTCATCTCTTTACTCAACTCAGAAATTCCAACTGAGTGGAACGTTAATTTATTATGTAACGTATAGAGAAGTGCATCATCTGGACCAATAATTGATCTACTGACTTAAACCATACTGCTCTTATTGTGGTAGGAAAACAGGTTTGTGTGTGTGTGTGGTTTTTTTAAGCACCTGACATAAAAAAAAACAGGAAAAGGCAGTTGAAGATGCCAACAATCTGTTCGGTTTCCCTGAGTTGTTTATGAACTTCACCCAATTTAAAGAGCATGAAGTCACAGAGGGAAGCAGCCAATCAGCTGCCGTCTCCAAGAGGAAACAACTTCTCGGGGCCAATGGGAGCAGCTTTGGGGCTGGGTGGAAGTCTGAACCCTCTGACATGTGCTCAGCTTTGTTGTTGTTTGACTTTTCAGCTGGTTTCAGCAGGAAACAAAGAGAAGCCTGTGTGTTTCTCACAGAAAGCTGACCGACTGACCCACTACAGACTGCAGTCTTAGGTGGAAAACTAAACGGCGTGCAAATAATAAACTAAAAGAAAACTTATTTGGGGGAGTTTACTAATGAGCCCCAACTTTATTTACAGTTGATTTTCAACTCATTTTGCACGAAATATACATTATGCATGAGTGCATGATTCAAAAAATGATTAATATTAATTGTGTGCAATGTTTCCTAACCTTTGCATGCCTCGACTGCGCACAACTGCCTCTGGATGGTCCCATCTGGAGCTGTAATGTAGCACCAAAGCTTCTCAGAGGCGTCTGGGTTTCGGCAGTAGTTGTGATCCCCGACACCTACAAGATGAGTGATAAAAGAAACAAACGTCTGTTTCCTTGTTGCAACACTGGCCCGGCTCAGTCCCACAGTGTGGATAAACTGCAGGATTCATGTTCACAGGCTGTCCTGAGCACAAACAATGGAAACAGCATCTGCTGACTGAAAGAAGCCATTTAACGCCATGAACTGGAGGGACTGGATCTGCAGTGGGGGGTGGGGGGTGCAAAAGGACTGCTCTGTGTTTTCACATCCACTTACAGTTAAATGATCTTATCAGGCTGAATCAACTCTACATGTTAGGAGATGTTTGGTCAACTGTAAATAAACTTTTGCTAACAACATGTGTGACATTTTTAAATCAGAATCCAGTTTTCAGCCAGACTCAGCGATCAGATATTTTTTCACTTTATTAAAAAAAAAAAAACATATCAGCTTGTTTACCTGTCTGTGAATCTGGATGGACTTCAACATCATAGTCTCTGGTAGTATTGGTCCAGTTTAGGCAGATGAGAGCTGTGGAAGATTTCTGCTCTTCTCCTCTGTAGTCCAAACCTCTGGATTTCACACAATCTGAGAAAAAATAAATAAATAAAAAACTGCCAACACATAAACATATTAAGCAATGAACAGAAAAAATGTATATATCTAAACAGAATAAGCATGCATTTGTATTGCATGTGCAATGTTTATAAATTTAAACACCCAAAAATGGGGACTGAAAAACCAACAGCAGCTTCTAAATGAGTAGTTTTACCTGTTTGATCTGGATTTGATGCGCTCCCTGCTGCGATGGCCACGCTCAGAAAAACAACATGCAGAGACAAAAACATTTTCAACAGCTGACAAACTGAATTTACTGCCATGATGGAGTTTTTTTTATCCTCTAAAACAAACAAAAACAGAACAATGGAGAGAGAAAGAGCCTATGCATGAAACACACTGCTCCTCTGAGCCCCAGCCCTTGTTTTTGTCAAGAGGAGCTGCTGCTTTCTGTAAACAGCCTTCAGTGCAGGAGGAAGAGGAGGAGGAGTCTCTCTGCAGAAGCAGACTTCAAGGTCCTAAAGGTTTCCCAGCTCGATTCATGAGAAAACATAAAGCTACAGAACAGTCTGGCCTCTTATCATAACAGGCAAGAAAAAGTCAAGGTTTTCATTCATGTTTCTGTCAGGATCTGAAAGGAGGAAAGTTTTCTCCTCCCCCACCCATAGCAGTTTCCAAATTTTCCTTCATCCTCTGTGCTTGTCTTCACAAAGCTGCCTTGCTTTCCATTTTTATTTCATACTCTGTTCTCAGTCACTTCTTTCCATTTCTAATCCCCATCTGAATGCAGTTTAATCTGGCTCTGAGTGCATCTGCAGTTTCCCAGGCTTTCCTCTCATCCCATGAGGCCTCCTCTTCTGCTGGCTCTGGTCAGAAGTGGGCTCTGCAGAGTAATAAAGTCTTTGTTTGTGTGTGTGTGTGTGTGTGTGTGTGTGGGGGGGGGTTGGCTGACTGGTAATGAGGCCAGCCAGTGTGTGAGACTCAACTTAACTGATCCACTTTTCAATAAAGATGCTTACTCAGTTTTAAGGCAATAAGCAGAGCAAACACCCAACATCTGTTCTGAATGCTTCACACTTTGAACTTTAAGATCCACTTCTCAAATTCTCTGCATTTCAAAAAGCTCAGGTTTTTGAAAATGGGATTCTGTAGAAAAACAATTAACATCTTACCTGTTATAGATAAACTACATGGAAGTAACAGATTTTGATTCAAATTGAAACAAAAAGTTAACGACTAGTTTGGTTAAAACTTTAATCTTAAAATGATTGTGATCAGTGTGAACACTTTACCTTTTATGTTGCTGTCTGTTTTGTATTACATGGTTAGTGCAAATAGCAGCAGCTATAGCTAGCTGTAGTTTTTAAGAGTAGGAGTATCGTTTTTCTGCAAGAATTACTGTGTAATGCAAAAATAGGATGTGAAAAATGTCAATAGAAATTACCTTTTAATTTCTTTTCATTGATATTTTTTAAAATGTTAAATGTACAGCAATGTGCATTTGTTAGTTTTGCATTTAGTGTCTTTTTACAAGCAGGAAGACAATGTTCAAAATATGTGTTTGGGCCTTAATTTAAACTACTTTTTTTTCCACCTCATTGTTGGATTATTTAACAAATATCATTTATATCATATATATAACTATTTAAAGATGCAATATTATGCGTTTCTCAGGTATATATTTAAATTCTATACCATAATAAAGTAACTGTCACATTCAGTTATTAAAATGCTTTTTATATGTTTAAATAGAAAATAAACTTGACTTCTCGTCATATCCGTTTTTAAACGTCTTGAAATTGGCCTCTGTCTCTTTAAGAACCTTCTTCCGATCCGTGCGCTGTGATGTGGAAGTTCGGTGCAGTTTACTTGGCATCTGAAAATACATTTCCTCAAAGGTATTTATAATCTAAAAAGGGCTGCACTGAGAAGCATTAGGAGCTCAGCAGACACGATTTTCACCGGGTGTTTACTAGTTGTTGCTGCCGAGAGCCTGCAGGAGTCACGGGGCGGGCTGGGGGGTGGGGAGGTGTGCTCTGTGATGGAAGCTGAGCTTGGAGACACAGCCCAGAGGAGGAGCTGATCCCAAAAGGCGGTTCTAGGCCCAACCAGTCGTTTTGGCTCCCCTGCCTGGCTACAGGATTTCTAAACCATGCTTGAATGAGTCAAAGCAAGACTCTGAGCATGTTTTTGATGAGAGGATAACATTATAACATAAGTTGATTTTACATGATATTGCCCCTTTAAAAATGTCAAAATTCATTCATTTTATTTGCAGTCTCAGAGCCCACAAAATGCTAAAATTTCTTTAATGCACATAATGTATTAAACACAGTAAAGGCAAAATCTGCATGGTGAGCCATTATTTAAAAAAAAGATGTTTATTTACTATTTTTCATTTAAAGCTTTAAAAAAGTGAAATAACTTTGTGCAAAACGTAGCACTGATCACATGAAAAAACCCGGATTAAAAGAAACAGTTTAATTCTTCGCATTTAGTATGAAATTGTTTCCGATAATAACAAAACCCTGCTGTATATACAAAAATAATTCATTATGATTTTGATTATGACTTTATAATTCTAGGATTAAAACAGAAAACATCTGACTCAAGTCATGTTCAGACAACCTGAAACTTCAGTAGAAAAACACAACATTATTCCCAATGTCACATGTGTGTTCGTATTATGTACAAACACTTGATTACAGCGGCTGTACTACATCTGGCCTCGTTCCCCGTTTTTATGGTTAATAATTTAAGTAGCAGGAACCTGGTTTACAGAGAGTTCAGATACACTCGGGTACAAAAACATCAGGCCAGATGCTCATTTTAAACAAACAGAAGGTTTGTCTTCAGGAAGTTCTCAGCTAAAAGACTCATCTAAAACATTAGCTAAAATAATTAAATATACATTATAATGTATTTAAACAAGGATACAGTATCATTAACATGTTTTGTGCTGGGCTCTCAGATACAAACACCTTCAGGTTTCTTTCAGATGCTTGTTTTGGTCGCTGAGCTCTGCACACTGGGTGTGGACTTTGTGTCACAAAAACACGTTGCACAAAATTTACATACGAATCATTAACACAAACTCATTGTTACAGCTGTGGAACCCAGATGTTCGATGATGCAACACTTGATGCACACAGAAAGGAAGTGGATGTCAAGGAAAATGAGAAAATAAATAAAAATACTGATCAATATTCACTGAAACCAGACCAGAAAAATCACAGCATCTCTCGTGTTCTTGTTTGTCTAATCCTGACAGATGTCCGTCTTAAACAGCATCAGTGGACAAACCGATGATGTAAGGCTCTCTTATCACATCCATCCTCTCATCAGCAGCTTTCATGTGGTTGGAAAATGGACACTTATCTTGGCAGAAGGCTTCTAATGGAAAATTAAACCACACACCATCCTCTCCCTCCTGGGGCAGTTTTCCCTGATGCTGCTTCTGCTGCTGCATTACATCACTGCATCATCCTGCTACTGTTGCTCAGAACATAAAAGAGATACAACCTGAAGCCACTGTTCTGAGTGCAGCTGAGAATAATAAAACTTTATTTAAGAATTGAGTTTCAGAGTATGTTCAGAACTCTTCCCTACTCTGAAACTCAAAGGGTTCCCCTTTAAGGAACAGCAACCACTTAGATCTTACATAACTACGTCCAAGTGCTGATTTACTGCGGCATGAGGAACTGCAGTCCTTATTTGAGAACAGCATCTCTGTAGCGCTCTTAAAATATCAGCTGGGCCACATCGAAAGCGAGTTCATGCTTCGAAAACACGTCTCCTGTTCAGTCACAGTGGCAGCTCTCCAGCCACGGCAGCTGTCAAAGCAGAGGGGAACTGAACGCCATTCTGACTGAGCAGTCCACAAACGGACTGAAAACGCGCGTGCACCGACGAAGGGTCTGAGAGGTGTCGTGTCCCGGCAGGGGTTTTCAGGAGATGGAGAAGGAAGGCGGCCCTGGTTAGCAGGCCACACAGGCTGCTGTGGAAGCGGGGGTCAGTGAGGAGAGACAGCCAAGAGGAGGTCAATGTCTTAGCTGGAAAAATAATAAAAAAAGAATAAAACAACGGCTAATTAACCCTAAATGTATGTGTTAATGTCACAAGCAGATGTGATACCTGTCTGGAGCTGTTCACAAACTGCGAGGCTGTCCAGCACCTGCGCAGAGTTCTCCTCTGCCCATGAATTCAGAGTCTGTGCCAAAGCCGAGGACTGAGAGGATTTTTCAGCCATCTGCAGCAGGTAAGGCAGCACGTGCGCCGACATGACGGAGGGCTCTGCAAACACGTTGGCCTCATCCTGCTCGTACAGGCTGGCGCACCTGAGGTAAAGAACGACGATGACAGATGAGCGGTCGAGACAGATCGGATCAAACGGGTGTACATATTCAGAGGTAACACACACCCTCCTGCAGCTGAGGCGTCTCTCAGCACCGATCTGAGATCAGACTGAGGCAGGTGGGACAGCAGCACCTCCAGTGTGCCGGCGGTTTCGCTGCACTCCTCCAGCAGCAGGTGAAGGAGGCGCGGCAGCGCCTGGTTCACCTGCAGGATGCAGATGCTCCTTTGGTTGTCTCCTCTCCTAACGTGACGGAGCAAAGAGGTAAAACAGGCCGCTTTCAGCTTCACCTGCTGGCTTTGGTCCTGAAGCAGGTGGAGGCCTGTGTTTATCAACCTAAACCAGGAAGGTTGAGCGCTTTTAAATTAAGTTTGTCATTTAAAAAGAACAGCAAAGTGATCAGATTATTACCTCATCATGACAGCAGGGAGAGCGGGGTGTTCTCTCAGGCTGCTGAGAAGAGGAGCTCCAGCCACACAAAGAGCTTCACCACACGCCAGCCTGAGCACTTCAGGGATGTCTGGAGCTCGATCATGCTCCAGGATACCACACCAGCGCTGGAGCTTAGATATCTTTAAACTGATTAGCGAAACATACGAAGAACGTCAGAGCAGGAGGAAGGGATGTAAATTAAGTTTAAAAATATAATAAAATGTATAAAAACCTGGCGTCTGGCCACTGGGAGAGCAGCAAACTGGCAACATTCAGAGCGTGGGACAGAAACTCTGGTCCACCTTTCTGCTCCTCTAAGTCTGTGAGTAACAAATCCAGACACTCGGGCAGAAAACTCTCCACTGGGGGTTTCGAATGTGGAAAAGGTAAAGCGGTCGTCACGACACCCAGAGCTGCGAGGAAGGCAGTGCGATACTCCACGCTGTCGCTCAACAAAGCCTCCTTCAAGTTTGACTGAAGATGGAAAATATTTTACCTCTGAGCTCTAAAGGTGTATAATGTTTTGGACAATTTATTTGAAATGTCATCAACATGCCAGTCAGTCAGTAAATAATACAACTACATGCTGCTACAAGTAGTCAGAATAACATCAAGCTTTAAACACTAAACACTGATTTCTTTAAGAAAGCCCAACTGTGAAGCCAGGAGATAAAGCAGATACATGAACTTTAACCTAAGTAAATATTTTTAGAGAAACTGCACCTTAGTCTTTTTGGTTATACAATATATAAGATCACAATCTAACCCTTCCATCCATTAGAACAAGGGCAAAACAAACTATTTAAGTCTTCAACAGAATTATATTTAAGCCTGGCTTTAAATCGAAATTATTCAAGCTTTGTTTTGCAAAATGTCCGTTACAAGTCAAGCTGCTAGACTGGTTTACAAATGTTTTCTTCTCCATAAGTTTGAGTCATGGGAGCAGATCTTGTTTTACCTGCAATACCCTTCGAATGACATCCTTCAAGCCCATCTGCTGCAAACCTCGTCTCTCCAGCAATGACCCAACTAGTGAGAGTCTCACATCGAGGCTAAATGTTGGGAAGTTTTCCCACATTTTACAAGCCCACTTTGGATCTGCACGTAAAAAATGGATGACTTCTCGGTGGAAGGAGGATAACCCAAGCTGTGGAACAAAGTATAAATAAAACAAAATATAAATCTATTACATTAAAACATTACCGTGAGCTCTATCTTGTGGCTAAAAAACAACAAAATGACATTTGTTGATTTCTTTGAAATCAGCAAGAAAGCTTTATTTTCAAACCTCAAAATGTCACAATAAATGTTTTTATTCTCTAAGTAGCATTGTGGATCATCACAAACTTTTAAATTTACCAATAAAAACTGTACTTGTTCTGATCTTAGCAGTAAGACTGACTGAGGTGCATGCTTGAATTATTGCAGCTGTGTTTAACTGGAGGAACCGGGTGTTTGAGTTTACTAACATCACTAACAAAGATCAGCTGCTGCAGAAATGTCCCCGAGCAAAAATGTTTGTCATTAAAATGTATGTTTGGTTAAATCAGCCGGTGATGTCAAAGATCTGCTGACTGAGTCAATATGACATCTGACTTAATGTGTAACCTAAGAAATCATTACAGTTTAAAAGCTGCTGATACCTGCTGGAACACAGAGTCCAGTCGTTTCTTTTCTTGTCAACAAGAAACACTAAGAACATTTACCTTCTTGTTTTTTAGGAACTAAAAAGAGTAAAATGTCACGAGATGCATCTAATCTTATATAAAGTCAATATGCACTATAAGACTATTTATGGGATGTACATTTTGTCTGTCTGTTAGCAAAATATCTCATGAACTACTGGATAAATTTTATTAAAACTTTCAGAAAACAATAACTGGTTGTACGTCTATGACTGATTACATTTAAGAGAAAACACAATTTAAGATGGCCGCCACGGCTAATTGACAAACACAAAGATGGCTACAATTCAGCCTTTTAAATGGATACTGAACTCAAATTTGGTGCGGCAGTAGCTGAGAGTCATCCTCATTATATGATCTAAGCACGGGGCGGCTGCAGCTGAGTGATTAGAGCAGTCGTCCTTGGACAAGACACTGAACCCCCACAGCCTCTGATGTATGTCCCATCTGAGTATGAATGTGATTTAGTTACTGATTAGTCTTCAATAGAATGATCTATCTAGATTAGCTTTATACAAAGGGTTGTTTGAATGGGTACATGAGGGCACAGAATGTAATCTAAACACTTTGAGTATCCTGGTTGGATAGGAAAATGCTATATACAGTAAAGGATGCATATTTTCAAAGAATAGTTTTATTTTTACTCATAATTTCCAAAAATTAACTAAATATCAGCTAAAAAACTGTGAAAGTCAAACAAATTAATCAAAGCTAAAACCTGGGTTGTCTGGTATTTAAGCAATGGTGTAGATTTCTGCTAATAAAGCCATAAAACAGCAAGCAGCAGATATCTGTGTGTGTGTGTGCGGGTGGTTTTGGCTGAGTTTTCTTGTGATTGTTACTGTAGTATTCCTGACCACCTGTGGTGTACTTAAAAAAACCCAGCAGTGATTTCTCGTTTGGTGCAGCAGAGAACAGACAGCAGCAAACAAGGCCAAAACCACCACAGAACTACAGAGAAACAAGAATTCTTATCATTTAAAAGCTTCAGTGAGCAGTAAAAGACACATGTTTCTATGTAGAAAATGCTGTGTTCATGTATGAAAATTAACATGTCTGTAAGGCTGCAGTGTACCCACCTGTAGACCTTGCGGAGGTGAGTTAAGGTCACAGGTGAGCGTGTTGCTGAGCTGTGACAGGAAGTTCTCACAGGAATGTTTTCTTAAAGAGTCGACCACCCTGAGGTACGCTGCTCTCACCAGGGGGCAGCGCTGGACTCCAGTTCCCAACCACAGAGAGGCCTGAACCCGGCTCAACACCTCATGGAGGTCACCTGAGAGGTCGCTGGCAAAAACAAATAAACAAAAACACTAGAAACTTTCTGAGACGGGAAAGTTGTCGATAAATGGGTGAGCGATCATCTCTCTGAAGTCCCACCTGTCTGTGCAGAGAGCTCGATCCAGGACAACTCTGATCTGCAGCAGCTGTCCGTGGAGCTGGTTGTGGCTGCAGGACTCCTGGGGACTGGGCAGCTGAGAGGTCAGTTTTATGAGGATGTCAGCGTACTGAGAGGAGGGCGTCATGGCGACCAGAGCTTTAGAGGCTTTTACTCTCACACTGTAAATGGGACTCGCAGACAGCTGGAGCAAGGGAGGCAGGAAGTCCGACAAAGTTCTGCAAGATTACCATAAAAAGACATATAGCTCAAAAAAGCTTTCAATAATAAATAAATTAGCCCTGAAAGTAATAACTCTACATGACTACCTTCATGCAACAGCATATAACAATAAAATATATTAAGTTCTTTGAAAAGACATGGACAGAACTACTCTGATGGGTCTTGTGCTCCAGGCTGGAGTTGGGCCAGCAGGGTCAGGATGGGGTAAAGTGAGGGCTGGAGGTGTAGGTGGGCCCTGCTGGCTGGACCCTGGAGGTTCTGTGCTGCCTCTCTAAGCTCGCCCAGGAGGAAGGGCTGGAGCGCAGGATAGTGGAAGAAGAAGGCAGCAGAGGACATGCTGTGCTGGGTCAGGCTGGCCTCCTCACTACCGGACCGCTGGCCAAGCATTCGAGAGCTAAGAGAACCTAGAAAACAGATTTCGATTAATGTAGATGCAATATTTTATTGAAAAACAAAAAATGTTTTTCTGCCTCTAACCCAGCAGATAACTCACATGTGTCAAACTTTAGGCCTGCGGGCCAAATGTTATTAAAAAAAATAAAAATCTTGATTTCAATGGCAAACTTTTAATTTATGATTCAATGAAATGAAATAAACAAATAAAAGTTGAAAGTTAATCTTATAGTAGCATAGACAGGCCTGGGTTTTTGCTGTGGTGGCCCCAAGACTCTTGAGATCCGTACTGCAGAGTCTGTTCAGTTTTTTAAATCTCGCTTGAAAACTCCCTTTTTTACACTGGATTTTAATTTAAGTTCTGTTTGAATTACATCAGGAAATTGCAATTGTGTCTTTTTATCTGTTTTTAGTTTGTTTACAGTTTTACTTGTATTGTGTCTGCGAAGCACTTTGGTCAACACTGTCGTTTTTAAATGTGTTTTAAAAATAAAGGGATGCTAATAGTGATACTTGTCCTGACCCTGAGCAGTTGGTTTTAAGTAACTGTGGCCCCCTGAGCAATTTAGTTGAATAGTCCTGTATTAAAGTCTCAAAATAAACTCCTTTAAAGCCATAAACTACATTTCCCATAATGCATGAGTTCAGAATTCAAGACTTACCACAACTCAACAATGAGTAAAACTCTTACTTTTACTTTTAATAGTTTTTCTGTATAATTTAATTTACATTTAGTCAAATGTACATGTAGTATTTTTCAGTGTTTATTTAAAGACATGTTA
This sequence comes from Cynodonichthys magdalenae, assembly GCA_031762555.1. NCBI lineage: Eukaryota > Metazoa > Chordata > Actinopteri > Cyprinodontiformes > Rivulidae > Cynodonichthys > Cynodonichthys magdalenae. The sequence continues at coordinate 11,867,855 of JARVJO010000394.1, read as the reverse complement.
AAACCCCGTTTCAATGCAGGAAATACCACATAGAGCTCAGTCATTATCCGTTAGCAGTACTCAGCAGTATGAATAAGACGAGGAACATGACGTTGTCAGTTTAGTTAAAGTTAAACACGAAAAGTCAAAGTTAATTACAACTGACTCTTTAAGGGCCACCGTAATGCTCACGTGGCCCTCGGTGAAAATCGGTCCTGAGATAACTGATGGATACTAAGTAATAATTATATCCACTTTACAAAACTAAATGGTCAGTTTTTGTTTATTTGATGTTAATGCAATTGTTAAGGTACTGAAATTCTTTACAGTCGAAAAGTAAAGATTTAAATGTGTTTGTCTCACTGTAAAGCTGCAGAGCTGCATTCCTCATGGCCCAGCAGGGAGAGCTGAGCAGAGCGAGAGACAAGATGACGACAGCAGGTGCGAACTGAAGGACGGCTCCACCCAAACCTGCTCCACGCACCAACGCCTGCAGAGTGTGAACCGCACACACCTGCGAGGGAAACCTCAGGTTTAAAACCGGACAACAAAACAACCCTGATGGTCCCGCTGTGTGTGTCCTCACACCTGCGGCAGGTCCAAGGTTTGGTCCCAGTTCTCATCCAGAGGAGTTTTAGCCGTGTCCATCAGGGCTTCCATGCTGGAGGCTAACAACGGTCTGGCTTTGCTGGTCTCTTCTGCCGACAAAACACACAGGATCAGGACAGGCAGCCCTGCAGCCCGCCGGGTCACAGATGCAGAGCGAGGGCACCGCACGACCTCCAGTCCCTTAAAAAATAAATATAAATAAATATAAAAACAAGCAGTTCAGGATATATTTTACTGAGTATCACTCACTTCTTTCAGCATCTGTGTTGGAATGTCTTGAAGCTGTGGCTCAGTGCTGCTCAGCAGTGAGGAGCAGAACTTTGTGAAGCCTACACAGCAACCCTCTACTGCCCCCTACTGACGCAAAGATGTATTAGTTAGAAAAAAAAGGAAGATCAATTTAACTGAATCTTTATAAACAGATTTTTAAAAACCGTACCCAGTGACGACATTTGAGAAGAATATCCTTGAAAACTTTTGATGCTCTCGTTAAGTCTTGTTTTGTTAGAAGACACTCGCTTTGCTGTTTGGTTTCTGTCAGGATTTTCTCCACCAACGAACCTAAGAAAATTCCTATTTCCTAATAATAATAATAAAAAATAATAATAAAACATTACAAACAAATAAAAGAAATTATGAGCAAAAATATTAGAAAGTCTTGTAGAGCTTTATGAGTGCAGATCTGTTTTACCTTCAGTGAGACCCAGCAGCAGGTGAGAACCAGACTGTGCTCCTCAGACAGCAGGATGCACTCGTCTCCTTCAGCTTCTCCACCGCCTGACTGCTGGGAGATCAGAGAGCTGATGGCGTTTCCCATTTCGCAAAAAGAAGGCGGAGCATCTAAGAGAGGAAAGCATCTTAGTCTGCCGTGATGAAAAGTCTGAAATAACTTTGAACTGATTGTGCAGAAGGTCTCTGTACATGTTTCACCAGCTTCACGGTCTGCGTACAGAACAGCAAGCAGCAGCGCAGAGATGTTCTCCAGGAGGCCCAGCATCTTGTCCATCACGCTGGTGTCGAGGGTGTCGTTGATCTGCTTTGGTGCCTCCAGTAAACATCTCTGCAGGGCACAGAGGACGCCTGAAATAAAAAATGTTAGGAGGAGTCTGGAGCTCAGGATTAGTTATCTGATGGAGCTTAAACCTCACCATGTATCGGTTTTGTTCGAGCAGCGAGCATCACGTCTGTTTTAGCCGTCTGATAATGCTCTTCCAGCTCCTCCAGCAGGACTCTGACCAAACAAGAGGAATCTCTGCCAGAGTTCAGGTTGCAGTTTTCACACTGGTGTCCTGATCTGCAGGAAAAAAAAACAACTAATACATAATTTCTATTCCGACTTAACGGTTTGTTTTTTAAAACAAGTGCAACTAGATACAGCTGCTGTGATAGCAGTGAATTTAAAACACCGTCCCCACAACACATTTATTTTCTGATGCTCTAAATACTGATAAACACCCCTTACTATCAGTTTTTTTAAATATATCTCCAGATAGGAGCCCTTCAGTTTTGTTTTTTTTAACCACAAGTTCTTTGTTGCTAACATTTTCCTCACTTGACTTGCTCTGAACCTCTGTTTATGTAAGAAGCGGGCATCTAATGTAAAGAGATCCATTTGATTGGTCAAATACTTCAATTATTCATGCGATTGACAAATATTGCAGTTGTCGCGATGATGATACATTTTCAATAAATTGTGCAGCCCTAGGTGTGACAGAGGCTAGTGAGAGGAGGTAAGGCTTACTTCTGGACGAGGACCTTCATCATGAGCGCTCCTGTCTGAGCCTCCTGAACCCGAGGACTGCACAGAAGCTGCTTGGTCCTCACCATCAGCACTTCAGCGATATCATCTGGGAAACTGGGTGGAAAAAATCTTAACAACAACTCAGAGGAGAGCTCTCGAATCTGAAACAAAAACACATCCCCTGTCTAAAACTTTAACCAGCAAAAAAAAGTCAGTTGTGAAATAAAACAGTTCTACCTCATTGGTGGAATCTTCCAGACAGCTGATCAGAACCAGCTGTTTAGTTCTGCTGAAGAAATCCCACTGTCCTCTCTGTCTGGCAACGTTAATAAGAGTTCCTATATTTGCTGCAAAAAGAAATTAAAATACATTATTAACAGCTACAAGTGTGTAAAAAAACACAAAGGGTTAGTTTTAAAAAGTAGTTATGAACACAAGCATGTATTACCATCATATCTCAGTAAAACTTGTTTTGCTCAAGTTTAGAATTATTTTGTAGAAAAAAATTAAATTTTAGAGAAAAAATAAAATGCGCAGGTGAACATTTACTTACGTTTTTTTTGTATATGTGTGAGAATGCTTATTGATGGAGCCCTTGCCAAAGAACAGATGGGGCAGATAATAAAGCTAATCTACTCTATTCTATTTCAGTGGCAGATAAATATGTTATTTCCTCAGTGTCTGTGTTTGTCTGTGAGTTACCAAAATATTTCATGAACTGGACAGATTTAAATGAAACTCAATCCAGTTCAAGAAAAGCAACACAGCTAATCAGCATTAACCGGGACAAAAATGGCTTTAACTCAGTCATTTTTTACAGATATGGAGCTAAAATCTGATGTGGAAAGATTTGAGCATCATCCGCTACATACGCTCTGATTGGTGCACAAAATCTCCTGAAACTGAGTGGGATCTCAATTAACGTCATTTTTAAGATTTGACAACATCAGAGTTTGTTCTTTCATCTTCAACTCTTCTGGGGGTTTTCCTCTCACCTGGAGGCTGTCCCTTCTTTCTGTCTGGACTCCAGGTGTCGGTGCACGTCTCCAGCAGGGCAGAGAGCAGCAGCAACACGGTCTTCTTCCTCTGGTAGCTGTGTCCTGGAGCCAGGTAGCTGTATGGAAGCTGACCTAACCACTCCACAAACCCTACACATAAAAAAACAAAAAGAGAAAATGACTTGGAGTTCTCTTGTGAACTCAAGCTTGCAGCTCTGTGTTTTCCTCACCAATCTGCTCCAGAATATCCAGCGTTCTCTCATGAACGCTGTCCGTTTTCTTTCTGCCCTTCGCTCCTCTGAGAAGAGCCAAACAGCCGTCTCTGAGACGAACCAGAAACTTCCTGACCCCGGCCTGAAGATGCTGGCGAAACGAAGAGGACTCACAGTTCAGGTTCTGAGGGATAAACTCCCTCAGCGTTGTCATCTCTTCTGTAGTCGGGGCGTCTCTGGTCTTTGGGCTGCAGCACAGCACACTGAGAGCTGCGAGGCGGATTTTGTCATCTGCAGACCCCAGAGCCAGCTGCAGAGTTTCCAAGGTGGAGCCACCCTGAAGGGACCATGGAGAGCGGCCTGTAACGGCTCGGAAGGAGCTCAGGATGCAGGCCCAGGCGTGAAGGTGCCCGGGCTCACAGGGGTCCAGATCGGCCAGCAGAGGGTCCACTGCAGAGGGGAACACCTGAAGGGTGCAGGGCAGCAGGTGTGACGAGCTGCTGTTCAGCACAAGAGTCACGTCAGACATCAGAGCCTGGTGAAGGAAAGGCTGCCAACGCCTCGCCCAGTGTCTGGACAGATCCGTCTCAGTGAGTGAGGAGGACTCCCCTGATCCTTCACAGAGCTCTCGCCTCTGCTGCTGGACCAGACACTTATACAACTCTGATGCACACGGCGACAGGTGATTGGTTGATAAACACTTCAGGAGATGACTGGACAACTCGGGGTATCCATCCAACACCTGGTGGAGACAAAACTCAATTCAATTGCACAAATATAGACAATCTGCATTCCTTAAAGGGATGCTGAGTTTTGAATTCAGGATGGAACGACTCCTAAATCCTCACCACGCCAGTACCCAGGTGTGGCAGCAGAGCACAGAGGTGATTATATTTGGCTTTGGCTTCCCAGGGTAGTTTTATTACTCTCTGAAGCAGGGTAGAATAAAAAGTCCTCTTTGCATCAGAAAACTGTTCACAGTCCATTTTATAGAGGGTCAGCAGCTGAATAAAGGCACTGTTTGCAAATTCAGGCACTCCTTCTACCTGAAAAGTGACAGATAGAAATAATAAATTCTGTCAGTTTTTATTGTTTTAAATATGAGTTTTAAAATAGTCAAAAACAAGTAGTACCAAGTAGTTAACTTGTTTAGTTGCAATGTCATGTCTTACAAATCATCAATCGTGTATATTTCTTTAGCTTATAAGATTGTGTTAAAAGAATTCAACTTTACATACATGCCTCTAAAAAAAGATAAAAGACTAAGATCAGTTTATACACTGTAAAATATGTCCATCTAACCAAGCCTTACAATCTTATATCCAGTCAAAATGTATTTTTGATCTAACCTAATGATATAAGACAAATGCACTTGGTAAGACTTATTGAAAAAAGGATAAAAATCCAAGCTAACAAGATTAATAATCGAACACATTCTGCTCTAGTCTCAAAACAAGATACTTTTTGACTGGACATGAGAGTATAACGATTAGATGGACATTGTTTGCAACGTAAACAGAAAACCAATTCGTACTCTAAAAATTTACGGACAAATTTGATGCGTTTTAAAGTTTATATTCCATTATTGTTTTTTTTAAATGACTCTATAGAAGGATGAAATGAAGTTCAGCGACTCACTGGGCTTTCTGCGTTTGTCCAAATGATGTGAGCGAGCTGCTGCAGACGGCTGCTGTTGTCGGGTAAAAGACGGCCGCCTGTCGTCTTCCAGAGATCCGGCACACATTCTTTCACTCTTCTCAGCCACAATGTTAACACTACAACAACGTGTCGCGTGTGAACAGATGTCATCACTGCAACCTGTGAACAAAGATTCTGAAACGTCGCTCACCTTCGAAAGCAAAGTAGTGACAATCCAGCTTCTCGTCACACAGAGCGCAAACGAGAGGAAACAGACCTTCCAGAAGCAAACATGTCTGTGAAGAAAAGGAGTGATGGACATGATGAAAGTACAAATGCTTCCAGGATATTTTCCAACAGAGTTTTGGGAGGTTTACCTGCGGGGCATCGTGGCGTGAGCTGAGTAAGACGTGAGGTCGGCAGCAGGTCAGGAGGCCCCGGCACACAGCCAGCCGGCCCAACCCGTCCTGAACCGCGGGGTCGCACTGGACCTGCAGAACACCAACACTCAGCTGCCAGGCCTCTGAGAAGAGGAGGGAACACAACTCTGCGTATTTACACTCGTTTGTAGAATCTGTCGAACTATTTAGAGCTTTGATTTGTCTTTTATCAAGGAAAAAGTAAACACATCCTCAGTGTCAAACGCCAAACACCGCAGGTTTAAAGGTCCACAGACCATGATACTTCCTCCCCTGTGCTTTAGAGTTGGTTGATAAAATGTTCTTTGTTTGTTTGTGACATCAAAAATTGTTCCCTGGGATAGCTCTCATGCAGGACAGATTTTATGATTGACATCATCATACATATGTGATTAATTTCTTAAGTTTTTGAAGACTTCTTTTTGCATTAAACCTACTCTGGAACAAACCAACTATTGTGTAAAACAGAGAGCAACCATCTACTATTACCTTGAAAAGAGACCTGCAGCAGACTCCAAGCAGCAGCTCCTCCAGCTTCTCTCTCTGATGCTGTGTTGATCAGCATTGCCACAGCGGTACCCGCTAAAAGACGAGTGTCCCTGTTGGGGCACTGGAGGATAGGACACACAAACAGCTGTAAAAACATGCACTCATCTTTCTGAAGACTGACTAAAAAGGTGTTTTCTAGCAGGAAAACCTGTCCAAAAATAATGTCCAGAAGAGCCTGCAGGATCTGCTGCACTGCTGGTTCCTTGTGGTTCTGTTCCCAAACAAGACGAGCAACTTCACGGGACAGCAGCTGAAATATCTGCAAACACACCTGCAGACAAAACGGATCTCAGGTTAGTTCACCAAGATTAATGATGTTCTTCACATTTAAGCTGCATGCTTTAACCATACCTTCACAGTCATGTAACACACAGGTCCATCTTTCAGAGACTTGTCTCGCAAAATGGCTGGGAGAGACTCGGACAGTTTGTTTAGCATTGACATGTGGGATTCTCGCCACACCTCACGGCCGACTGCGCTGTCTTCCAAGAACATACACGCTGAAAGAAGTCCAAACAAAGCGGTCTGAGTTTGATTAACTTCTACATTAAATCAATGAGGTAATAAAAACTTGTTGCCTGGACCAACCTTTCTGCAGATCCTCCAAAGACCAAACCTAAAGTAAAAATAAATGTTAAAAATGCACAAGGTTGAAGTGATATCAACAGAGGCCTGAATGCAAAAAAAAAAAAGTAAAACCTCTGTACCTGATCACTGTGGACTACAGACTGAAAACTGTAGAGGGTCTCCCTAAAAACTAACTGGTGGTCCACTTCTGTCAAACGCTGCAGCATCTGTTAGAGCAGGTGACAGTTTTCACAAGATTTTGTCACAATTCTTATCAAAAATGAACAGAAGAAAAGTGTAGCTGACCTGGTCCACTTTTCGACAGGCTGTGGAGATGCAGACCACCTCCAGCTGAAGGGATAAGAGGAGTCTGACCAGAAGCAGGAGATGTTTGTCCTCCAAGGCTCCGAGCTGAGCTGCAGATGTTTGTCTCAGCAGATGGACAGCCTCCTCCAAACAGCGCTCCTTACATCTTTTCCCCTTGCTCCTGTGCATGCAGAGGGGAAAACGATCTTATTAAAAAGTGGGAGGTTAGAAGAAGACTATTTAGGAAGAGTTTGAACCAACCTGGAAAATTCAGACAGTTTATTAACAAGCCGCCTGAGAATTTGTTCGATAGTTTTAGAAACTGAATCCTCAATATTTAAATCTTCCTGTAGTCCTGTCAACAGGTTTTCAAACGACATTGTTGCATTAAATCCTCAGAACAGGTGTTTAATGTTGACACATTTGCTAAAAGCACGTTGGTTCGCTTGTCACGTGACAAAATTTTCTTCTTCTTTTTGTCATAACAACAAAATTCTTCCCTCTGGTGGCTAGAGTCGAAACTTTCACCAAACTTCCATTACAAAGTTAACTTTTAAATCAACATTTGAACAACATTTGAACAAGTATGCAACTATTTTTTTTAAATAGTAAGACAATGTATGGTATGACTATTTTTAAACAACCAATATTTATGTTAATATAGAAAACAATATTCTAAAAGTATTGCAACAGTACATTGTAAACACACATCTCACATGTTAATGTTTTTATTAATATTATTAATGTTTGCATTCAATAAATTCAGTAATAAAGTCATAGGCATATATATACTGTACAGTGTGTTTTTGCATGTAAATATTTATTTTCATTTAGATCTTTTTCTTTTTAAGTTTAGATTAAAACACCCAGATAATATAGTTGCAAATAAATAAATTCATGTTGCTTTGTGTATGATTTGTTTTCTCAAAAAATGTTAAATTATAATTTAAACAGATTCAGGAAACCATCAAGCAACGTGGTTTTAGTAAAAATCAGCGCTGGGCTTTATAATTAAATGTACCTACACGCATCCTGACCGCATGAGGGCGCTCCTTTTATTTTAAATCTAGAATTTAGTTTTTTCAATTTCCTTGGAGCAAGGTTCTTTCTTGTCTGTGATTGGTTGAGCGCTGCGTTGCTATGACGTTGCAAATAGTTTACAAAGATGTCGAATCTGTAGTCAACAACAAATGGCTAAAGTGGGCGATGTTATTTTTTCTGTGTTTATTTCACACCACATCATATATGAACTTCTTCTTGTTTCTTCGTCTCTCTCTCAAAACACGCTCGGTAAGATTTATTTTGTAAGTTATTATGTATCTTTTAATAAAATAGACGTGGTTTATTTAACTTCTTAGCTCTCAAGCTAACGACGTGCTATTCTTCATTTCATGTAACTAACGTGAACAGACCTTAATCAGAAATGGTAACTGTTTTTCTTTATTAGTTTTCCAGCCGTCCTCTCTCACCGCTACTGGACCTGCGGTCACCGCATATTTACTGGGGAACACCTCGGGTGTTTCACTGAATCTGAGGACAGTTTTTCCATCCAACATAACAGGTAAAAAGATAAAAACAAAACACTGCAAATCCTCGACTGGAACACCTTTGTGCCGACTCAGAAAGGACTAGGTAGATGTGTGCCTTCTTTGTGATTTTGAATAGAATAAGTTTTATTATCTTCTTCAGGGAACATTGGAGCTCCATCATGTGCAGAAGAAGCAACACGATGGGTGCTCACAACAGAACAGCTAGGAAAGGTAAGAGATCTATATGACTAATATAGTTAATTGTATAATGTAACATTAAAGCAATGCTTGAGTCAGAAATAAAACTACATAATTCCCTACAATAATGCTCATGTTGTCTTGTCCACCAGACTGCATTACGAGTTAATCTGAAATTGAATCAAAGTCTGCGCTTGTGTGCTGTGAATGACACAAACAGTGACTGCTGTCTGAAGTCCCTGTGTATCATGGGAACCCTCCAGTTGTCTGCCTGCATTGGCAGCACACCCCAGGCATCGTTGCTGATCCAGGCCTCCATTCATGCCCAGTTGTTCCCTGCTAATGCTGGATCTGGTAAATCAAAAAAAGTTTGTCTTAAGATGATGTATGTGAGCACATTTTAATATGTGAATCATCTGTTCCCTTCAGATAACAAAACAATCATTCCAAACCAAGTGTACCAACCATTGGGTTTTTGTCCCTGTGACCTGACATTCAAAGTTTGTGACATACGATGCTGCTGTGATCAGGTATTTATCATGTCTATTAACTATATAGTAATTTAATATGAGTATTCAGTAAAACATGCATCGTGGTGTGTGAATCCAGATGTTTTTGTTTCACTGTTAATAGGACTGTTCCAGTGATGATTTGAAGCTATTTGCATCCCAATGTCTGCCAGGACCATTTGGTGGACAGGTGTCTCCTGCTCCAGATTATCAGTGCTCTGTACCATCCTCTGAAAAGGCTTCAGATTTGTTTCCATTTTTATGCGTCAATTCTCCACCTGAAAACAACCCTTACCTTGGTTTCTTTTACCAAGGAGACACAATGTGAGAAAAAACATTTTAAACCTGTTTATAATCACATCGTTTATTGAGTATTATTTATTTCTTGTTGTCATTATACATCTTTGGGATTTAATCATTTCAGTGCATCTAGTCCCGGTCCTTCTTTCCAAGCTCCTGTACTGTCAGCCCCAGTGCCAGTTAGTCTTTATGTTCAAGGAAGTCCAATTGTTATGAAAAATGGCCAGTACTTCTCTATTCCTCAGGTTAGTTTTATGTTTGATGTTGTTTCTTATTTTATGTTTAATAGTGTGTTGTGAGACCTAATGGTGGCTTCTGGTCTACAGATGATCCTCAGACAGTGTACGAACGATGCTCCTGCAGCATTTCTGAAAAATTTCCAAGTCGAGTGTGTGACTCTTCTTAGCTCCTGTCCATCTGGAGCTCCTTTACAAACACAAACAACTGATTTGAGCTCTGAAGTTATGAATGGGCAGGGAGGTAGGTATTACTTCTTAACCATTCTTAGAAGTGCGCTGATGTGCTTTGATACATACATACACGTGACTTATTATTTATTCCCCAGGAGTTGTGGTGGTGAATGTAACTGATGTCGAGGCCTCTGACTTGAGTTTATTCATTTCTGAAAGTGGTGCAGTGAACTCTACATGTATGTATAATACAACAGATGGCACATTTACTATATTAGCTTAAACTAACAGCTAAATTAATAATGAAATATGCTTTTATTGATCCAAAGCTGAGGGACTGGTTTGCCAAAACGTAACCTTAGCTCTGGACTACAAATTCTACTGGACAGGAAATGGCCTCACAGGTGTCTCAGTGACACGCACTGCTGGGTCCATCATCTTAAATGGAAGTGGTGAGTGCCTATAATGCTTGCCTGTAAACTGGCATATCTACAGTGATAGTTAATAAACTGTATTTTTGTCTACTTTAAACAGTGGCGTTAACAACAAGATATTCGGCCGTATTTTTAAACAGAGAATTTATGCCTGAGACCAGGTCAGGAAACCCAGGTAAGAGAACGTTTAGACATTTTGTCTTGAACATGTTTGCTGAGAAAACAGCTTACTCAAAAGCTGTTACAGAGGATAATTCATTCATTTTGAATGGCAGGTTATCAGGTGGGAAGGCCTGTCGTTGCTGGTGTTGTGGGCAACAATACAGAAGCAATCCAGAAGACCTCGGTTAATATCTGGAAACCAGGTGAAACCCTTAAAATAATATCATTTCTGGCTTGTTGCTTAAACTTTCAGTTCCACACATGAATCCATACTAAAATACAACTTGTCTTCTTGTGTTTTTGGTTTTCAGTACATGATGGACTGTGTTCTACTGCTCAGATGAAACCTGTTCAATTTGGGGAAAATTCAACCTCAGGATGCCTGCTAGCTGTCAGTCAGCAGGACCTGGCTCAGTGTGATCTCCTGAGGTCAGTAGCTCAGTATAAGAGCTTCAGATCATATACTAATAACCACACAGCATTGTTTTGCACATGTGAGCTATGGAATAATACTTTTCTTTCTTTCAGAGAAACGGTTGCTAATATGCAAGACGCTCTGACAGCTGCTACTTATGTAGCCAAACATGGAAACCCAGATCTTTTAACTTTAACAGACTGGGTCAACATAAGCTGTGAGTAGACGACGCAAAGAAGCAAGTTTTTCATTTTTTTTCTTTTAACTAAATGTCTTTCACAACAAATCCGATCCAGTCGTGACACTGAACTCAAGTACAGCCGTGGGAGACATATCGAGTGCGTGCAGTGGTATTCCATCTCACCAGCATATCCAAGTTTGGACTCTTACCACTGGCCTGATAAACGGCGCACCTCAGAAAGAAATCCGTGCTTTAGAAATCAGGTGTGTATCATGGTGTGACAATGCAGATTTTTCACAGAGAAGCTGATTGTTGATTAAAGTTACTTGATAGCCTAATTCATTTTAGTGCTTCAAAGGATTTTTTTTAGAATTCATGCTTAGAAATATTACAACTCTTTATTTTCAGTTATAGCCTTTCTGCTTGGACACTGAGTTGTGGAGGGGGTGAGGTTTCTCTATGTGAGAACCTAGAGGAGTCACAGTTGTTCCCCATCACATCCACAGTCACATTTATTGACATTCTTGTCAACACAGGACCACCAAAAAACAGGTGCTGGAACATTTAAGACAGCTTTTAGCACAAGTCACACAGTCACATCAATACATCTGCTAAGACAGAGGGATTTTGATTTTCTTTGTAGGTTTCGGATCAACTTCACCGAATACGATTGTAACAGGAACGATGTGTGTTGGCCTGAGCTCGCCTTTCCTTTCACTAGATATTACACAGGTAAGGATTTGACAGTTTATATGGAGGTTTACACCTTTCTTTTTCAAATCATGTAGTAAAATGTGGACGTGTGAGCATTTATGTGAATAATAAACTCATCCAACGACTTTGTATAGTCTTTATAAGTGTGGAACATAAGCAGTTTATTGTGGCTAAATCTGGGTTATTATTAATGTAGAAAAACAAAAAATAACGACAGTACCATGATGACTTATTTCATTGCTTCTTTCACAGGTGAGCCTTATTCTCAATCTCTGGCTAAAGGAATGATCCTGGTTTTCATGTTTATCGCTGCCTCGATCCTTGGAACTCCTTGGAGACAAATCAGACAGGCGTGGCACAACGCTACTCTCTAAAACTCCTTAAATATGTTTTAAAATATAAAGACATAAAGAGAGAGTAAGGAGATAAAATAGGATTTCAGCGTGAAATGCTTTTTTTTTCATTGAATGTGGCTCATAATATTATAGTTTTGAAATGTTGATGGTTTTGTAAATGTTAACAGTTGTTGTAATATTGCTATAGTTTGTAATAAAAATATTTTTCTATTAAATCTTGTAAACGGTATTATGAGCTCATTATTTTTAAACAATAAGCTTCTTGTGCAGCAGCCATGCTCTTTTGTGTCCATTTGAGTGCTGTATAGCAGCGTCCCTGCAGTTAATTTAAGAAGGAAAGTAATTATTACTCTATAGTTGACGTCAATATATAACTAAGCTAAAATTTTGTTCAAATTGCTGAGGTTCCTAACATCTAAATACATTTCTTTAAAGATAACTAAAATTGTTTTTCATGTACATATATTCTAGGTTTTTAACTTTTTCTCCAGTTGGTAATCCAGTTTGATAATCCAGACATAAACTAACTTTTAGTAAATACACGTTATGTAAGTGATGACAACCACCACAATACTAAATACATGTACCAAATTCCAAATATCTGTAAAGAAGTTGGCATTTTAAATGTTGGTTTAAAAAAAATCCTTTTATAGTACACTTATATTGTATGGTGAATTTTGACAGTGCACTTGGTCGTCAATTTTTGAAATAATTCCTGCATAAATCATCTATTTATGCTCAACATTAAAGTGAATAAACTTGTGTCTCAAGCGTGAGTTCACCTTCAGACAGCGCAGAGGGTTTAAAACCCCAGAGGACCTGATTTGCGCCACACTGCGCAAACTCCTGAAGGCTGTTGTGATTGGTCTAAAGGTTCTTGTGTGGAAGTTGATCGTACTCGGTGCAAAAGTGACGTGGAGAGAGTTAAGGACATGGCAAGCCTGTGTCCAAAACTTGATTAAAATATGAGAAGACCGGTCGAAACACTTTTAAGATATAGAATGTGAGAATATGTTATCAAAATAAACTTTGAGAAAACGAATTGTAACCCAAGAAACCGGAAGACGACTTACCTGGCTAACCAATTAGCTCGCTAACAGGAACAGCCTCTGCTGTTGCGACGTAAGATCTGTTAATTCAGCTTTTACAAGTTGAATACTGCTTTGTCACCTGAGACGAGTCGTGGAATTTCAAGGTAGAGCTTGACCGAAGACCTGTACCTCACAGACACGTCCCCTGGTAGTGTGATATTGGCACGGGGAACTATCCGAGCCTACTCTGCCAGGATGGGCTCTCTGTTTCGCGGTGAAGAGATGTGTCTGGCCCAGCTGTTTCTGCAGTCAGGTTCCGCGTACGACTGCATCAGTGAACTGGGAGAACTGGGCCTGGTGGAGTTCAGAGACGTAAGTCGTTCAGTTCTACTTTGTTTCGCTTTAAACTTAGTCATGGTTTAGTTTAAGATTGTTCTTGAGTTTGGCATATGACGCGGTAAAGTTTACCTTCAACTTTTCAAGTGTTCACACCATCAGAACTGATCATTTTTAGTAACTTACATTAGAATTTTAAATATTTCTGCATATAGATTCTGCAAATGTGCTCCACAACAATAGCAAAAAGTTTCACAGACAAATAACTAAAATCACGAGTAACATGATAGTATTGCAACTGTGTAGGTATGGTTTGATGAGAGAATAATTGAATGCATCAATGTGTTTTACATTTTTTTCACAGCAGCGAAAGTAAACAATTGTTGATAATTTTGTGTCTATTTCAGCTCAATCCCAACGTGAACGCATTCCAGAGAAAATACGTTAGTGAGATCAAAAAATGTGAAGAAATGGAGAGGATCCTCGGTGAGTATTAAACGTCTTGTCTGGTCACTGAGTTCAAAAATAATTTTGTGCTTTTGGGTAGAAAATAGAATCCTTCTCAGTTCACAACATGCAAAAAAGCATTGAAGGGACTGTGGAAAACAAAATCAGGAAAACACGACGCCACAGTGGATGTTCTTGCAGAATAATTAAGTGACCAGTAACCCTTCAGTCATGAGAGATGTCAGGTGGTTGTAAATTTGGTTGAATGAACTGCTGCCATTGGGCTGTTTTAAACCCTGAGATATTAGATTAAGAGGAAAAATGCAGTCTTGGATTTCATGCAAAGGTTATTCAAAGGATACTCATGGTTTGTAAAAGTTTCAAATGTTTCCAAACTGATTTTTTGACACAAACATTTTATTTCTGACATTTCTGTTAGCATACCTTCTCAGAGAAATCAAGAAAGCAGATATTCCTCTACCAGAAAGAGATATGAGTCCTGTGGCTCCTTCACCCAAGCATGTCATGCCTATAATGGTAAGTTTATTTGCTGATTATTGCTATTATTTTTTGTGTCTTGTTTTTGACCACACATACCTAAACGCGTCTTCTCAGGAACAGCTGCAGAGACTTGAGGTTGAGTTGGGTGAAGTCACCAGAAACAAAGAAAAGCTACAGAAGAATCTGCTGGAGCTGACGGAGTACACACACATGCTCCGCATCACCTGCAACTTTGTACAGAGAACTGCTGAGGTGTTTAATTCACCTTAACTCATTATAGAGTCTTTATTTTTAACCCTATAGTAACAAGACTTTTTCTTAACCTCACTGCCTCTTTCTTTATTATCAGAGAGAACCACAGCAAGTGCAGTACGAGGAGTTTCCTTTTCTAGAAAAAGACACAAGGATGGACTACAGCAGCATGCAGAGGCTCGGAGCTAAACTGGGGTAAGAGCTGCACTAACGCTGTTTACATGAAAGCAATTAATTCACTTTCTACAGACTGGGAAATCTCATTAAAGTACCATTTTCAGCTTATATTCAATAACTATAAAGAACGGCATAAAATCAGCAGCGCAACTTGTTTATCATTGTAAGAAGTTCAAATTAATCTACATTTGTTTAAGTGAATTGTAGATAATGTTCTGGATATTAATGTGGGCATACAGTGAGTGTAAAGTTCTAGATCAGTAAGATTTAATATTTGATTTTTTTTTCTAAATATTTACAGACTTTTAATTTTTTTAGGAAAAATGTGCTGCTTTTGCTGTGATGGTTTACTGATGGGGAGAAAAATAAACATTCTTATTGTTTCATAAGTGATAGGCTCTAATTTCTAAGTTTTTTTTATATCTGCCTTCCTAACACTGCCTCATTGCAAAAGAAAGTATCTAAACCACAGATGACTGTTTTCTGTATGTTCAAGCGCGCTCAATCTGGCTTGATGTTTCTGTGTTGACTGAATGTAGCCAATTTGTATAAATATTTGTACTTTTTAAAATTTTGTTAGTTTCACAGTTTAAATATCTGTGAAAAAATGTAATGAGGTTAATTATTCTTGAAAACGTTAACAATAATTTACTCATCAGTTAAAATATTATCTCATGTGATCTAACTGCAGTTTAGCTTTGTTAAAATCTGATTAACATTATTAAAAAAAATAATATACATTTTATATTTGTGTTATTTAAAAGTTGCATGGCCCAGTTTGACATACATGGTAACCTGGTAATCTTTATTTTTATTTAGATTCCTTTCTGGGCTGATTCAAAGAGCAAAAATTGAGGCCTTTGAGCGAATGCTGTGGAGAGTGTGCAAAGGTTACACCATCCTCAGTTATGCTGAAGTTGAAGAGTACCTAGAAAATCCTGAAACAGTAAGTTAATCACAGCTCACTAAGCAAGTTTGTACCCATTTTTACTTGTGTCACATTTTCTCTGCAATGCAAAGTGATGGTAAAATTTGGACAATCAAGACAGCAAAAGCATTTGAAATAAAAAGCAGGAAATTTGAAAACAAGCTGAAGAAAGAGAAATCAAATGATGATACTGAATTTGTTTGGGGCAAAGAAAATTCACAAATCTGCTTCTCCTCTTAGCTTGTATTATGTTCAAGAATATTTATTATCCTGATCCTGACAATTTGTTTCAGTCAGTAGACATAAACATTCATACTAAACAAGACATAAAAACACAAAATTAACAGTAAAAAAATCACTAATGTTTGTCTGATTACTGCAGGTTTTGTCAATTAGTCTCACATTTGGGCCACAGATACCTGCGTCTGGACACAAGCAACCTGAACTCAGCATGGAGTTTCTATAGCTTAAAAAAGTTTTTATTTTGTTAGTTCTTCAGAACAAAAACAATTGTAATTCAAACCGGTCTGTGTGAGTAATCAAGACTGATTCTTCAGATTCACAGCATAAATCTTAAGAAAGGGTGTTGATGGCTGATTTTCTCATTAGCCTTTTAACACATGATCATTTTAAATTTTTAATGGAGGACACAAAGGTTATTGGATCACATAAAACAGACCTTTTCTCAAAACAGTCCCTTTGAGCTGTCGTAAAATGAAAAGCACAGAAGTAATAATGGTTATTATAACAAAACAGAGAAAACCCTTTGCACAAAGTTTACTGTATTTAAAATAAAAATGACAGATGTGTCTGTTCAAACATGCTTAATTTGATTATATTTTTGTTTTTTATACATGTTAGAAAAAAATTTGAACTAACTTAAAAATTTACTTCTGTAATGAGCTCCCATATGTTACTTGGAGACAAACATCACTATTCAGATTATCAACCAACAAAGGGCTGCATCAAATCCTTAATAACTCACTCATGTTTTTACTGCTAGAAAATTAGGCCAATTCTATAAGCAGATTTAATATTTACTGATGAATAGACAGTCATCTTTTTTTCCCATTAAGAGTGGAAAAAAAAAGTCACAAGTAACTTTTAACTTCTCGAGATCCTGCTTTTATCAGCAACAGTAAATATTTTAAATGCAACACTTAAAAATGTATTTTTTACCTGCAGAGTGAGCCTACGAAATGTGTGGTCTTCCTGATATCTTACTGGGGAGACCAAATTGGTCAGAAAGTGAAAAAGATCTGTGATTGGTAAGTATTAAACACAAAAACACCACAAGCTGACATCTGGTGCTATAGCTTTAATTTTAAATGTTACAGCTAAAGAAAATTGTTACTTTATTGAAAATTTTAAAAGAATATTTTCCTCTGTAGCTACCACTGCCGCTTGTATCCATACCCCAATAGCAACGATGAGAGGAACGATGTTGTGGAAGGATTAAGAACTCGCATTCAGGATCTGCACACAGTAAGCTTAATTTATTAAAAAAAAACTATATATGCATGTTTCTAATCTCTGTAGGAAATAAAACTCACTAGATTGTTTAAACTTGACTTATGTCATGAAAAACATTAATTTCATCTGGTCTTTTATTTTGAAAGAGCAAAATTAAATGTCTGATATTTTGTATTTGCTAAAAGTTGAAGCCAGTTGTTTTTGTGGTTTACAGATGAGTTTCTCACTGAGTCATTTGGTATTTTTTTAAACCTGCTGTGACTGAAACAAAGTTGTAGCACATGATCAACAGGAGGCCTGAGCTCCATGCAAACTCTTCATCTCTTTCCCTTTCTTAATAACCTTTTTTGTCCTGTTTTGCTTTTTATATTCCTCCTATGAACATAAACATCTACACAAGCCTGTCATTTAGATGATGCAAATGCATGTTTTCTGTAATGTTGAATTATTAAACACAGAGGTTGGTAAATGTCACATTCTGTTTACCTGTTAACAGGTGCTTCATAGGACAGAGGATTACCTGAGACAGGTCCTGATCAGGGCTTCAGAGTCGGTCTACACCTGGGTCGTCCAGGTTAAGAAAATGAAGGCCATATACTACATTCTGAACCTGTGCAGTTTTGATGTGACCAACAAGTGCCTGATTGCGGAGGTATGGTGTCCTGTCAATGACATTCCTAAGCTGCGCAGAGTCCTGGAAGACGGATCGGTGAGGAAACCTTTTACAAATAGCTTCTCTTATTCTGCCTTATATTGTTCTTATATATAGTATTTCTAAGGAGTATTATTCTAAGATGACCGAACCAGAAAGCACATTGTGCTTTTTGTATTTTTATTCAGTCCTAATCTAAAGTTTTCACATTATTTCAGAGAAAAAGTGGTGCGACGGTTCCCTCTTTTGTCAACCGTATTCCCACCACAGACACTCCCCCCACCCTTATTAGAACCAACAAGTTTACCTCTGGTTTCCAGAACATTGTGGATGCTTATGGAGTGTGTTCCTACAGGGAGGTAAACCCTGGTGAGTTTGTTAACTTATTTTATTCACATGTGCTTGCATCCCCAAATAAAACTCCAAAAACAAAAAGTGATTGATCAATAAGTGTAATATCACCATTTCACAAATCAAATCAAAGAGAGAAAAAAATATAAATTAATTGTTTGTATTAAATTGTGTGTCATCCCTGTTTTTCATATTTTAAACTCAACCTCTTAACGATATGTTTGAATTTCTCTCCTGTCATTCTTAGCTCCATTTACAATCATAACATTCCCGTTCTTGTTTGCTGTGATGTTCGGAGACCTCGGTCACGGAGTTCTCATGGCTCTGTTTGCCTCCTGGATGGTTCTGTATGAAAACAACCGCAAACTTAAAAACACCAGGAATGAGGTGAGTGGGACAGATCTATATTAAAGCTCATTTTGTTGTAACTAATCAACAGTGGCGTTAAGGACAACTGTGTATTTGATGTGTATGTGCAGATTTGGAACACGTTCTTCGATGGGCGTTATATTATTCTGATGATGGGCCTGTTCTCCATCTACACTGGGCTCATTTACAACGACTGTTTCTCCAAGTCCCTTAATATTTTCGGATCTGGATGGAGCGTGAAGGCCATGTATGATGCTAAAGTGTGGACGTGAGTATGAAATGACAAGTATTTATTTATTTGTGTTTTAAAATGTCAGCACCATGTCAGGTGTTTGTTGATCTTTTGTTGAGTTCATAAACTTGCAATACAGACTTTTATTTTTATATCTTAAAGGAATAATGATCTTCTTGGGAACAGTTTTCTAACTCTGGATCCAAACATTACTGGAGTTTTTCATGGACCATATCCTCTAGGAATCGATCCAGTGAGTAGAGTTTTAAAAGATATTGTGTATAAAGTTAGTTGTATAAAGTTTTATGGGTGATTTAAAGAACTTCATCATACTCAGAAGCTTTAAAAGGCATTCTGTCACTTTTATGTCAACAATTAGATGTTCATGCAGAAAAAGATTAGCTGTTCAAAAGAAGAATAGAAAAAAAATCTTAACTTCTTTAAGCAGACTATTAGGCAAACACAGCTTGTTGTTATTTTTTGGGCTCGGATAACATTTTAGATTTAAGTAATAATTTGTCATTCTTCTATTGTAAAGATTTGGAACTTGGCTTCCAACCGCCTCACATTCCTCAACTCCTATAAGATGAAGATGTCTGTGATACTGGGCATCATACATATGAGCTTTGGAGTAATCCTCAGCACTTTTAATCACACGTAAGTGTTATTTTTAGTTCTTTTTAAAATTTTGGAACAGCCTAAATGCCCACTTCTTTTCATTTTTTATTATTTGCCTTTTTCTTTGTTGATTAACAATAGATACTTTCGGAAGAAGTACAATCTCTACTTGGTATTCCTGCCTGAACTGGTGTTCCTGTTGTGTCTGTTTGGCTACTTGGTGTTCATGATTTTCTACAAGTGGTTGGTCTTTACTGCAAAGGACTCCAAACATGCTCCCAGCATTCTTATTCACTTCATAAACATGTTCGTCATGCAAGGTGATGATGCGCAGCCCCTCTACCCAGGACAGGTCAGCAGCTCCGTGATGTTTGCAGAATTGGTCTAGTTTGGTTTGCTTTTAGTTGTACAACATTTATTGGTATTTGTTCTTCTTGCAGACTGGTCTACAGGTGTTTCTGGTGGTCATTGCTGTTCTTGCAGTACCTGTTTTACTCGTGGGGAAACCACTTTACCTTTACTGGCTTCAGAACAGAAGTCACCACCTGGGAATGTACAGGGTGAGATTTTAAACTTCCGATCTATAATTTGTGTATTAAAGCATTTATTATTAAAGCAAAGCTGATTTAAACTTTAATATATCATCATTGAGGTTAAGACACATTTTAGTCTCATTAGTTCACACTATTCAATGTAACATGCTTTAAAAATATAAATAAATATTAGCTGCCCAATCTGTCTAAAAATACCAAAGCTTTAATTTTAAATATGTAAATAGACCAAGCCTGTGTTTGTATTCTCAGGGATATGAGCGTGTACGAAGAAACAGTGATGAGGAGCTCTGCCTGCTGAGGAATCATGATGAAGAGGAGGGCAGCAGCCACAGCGAGTTCTCCGGTAGTGGAGAACACCTCTCAGAGGAGGTTAGACCAGTGAAGAGATTGGGCCTTTGCCATTTAATTCTCACTTTCTTTATCAGCAGCCATGGTTGTTGTTATTTTTTGTTGTTGTTTCTGATGAGTCTTCCTGTTGGTTCAGTTTAACTTTGCAGATGAGTTACTTCATCAGTCCATTCACACTATAGAGTACTGCCTGGGCTGCATCTCAAACACAGCATCGTATCTGCGGCTCTGGGCTCTGAGCTTGGCACATGCTCGTGAGTATAACCGTCCACAGTTAGACACAAGCTTGTTTATTATGTTTCTTAAAAAAATTGCAAAACAGAAAACTCAAAGTGTTAGTGTTGCCTGTCTTCCTTTTTTGATTTTAGTAAATACTACATGAGGTGTTTATACTTTTGTACCATTGTATAATATATTTCCATAAATTAAAATCTACACACTTTTTCCCACCTGCTAATGATTTCACAGAGCTATCAGAGGTGCTGTGGGCCATGGTGATGAGAGTGGGTCTACGAATGGACACCACACTTGGAGCTTTATTTCTGATCCCGATGTTTGTTCTTTTTGCCGTTCTCACTGTGTCCATCCTCCTGGTTATGGAAGGACTTTCTGCGTTCCTTCATGCCCTTCGGCTGCACTGGTGAGTTTGTGTGTGACTGTCTTTGAATTATCAGTATTTTTACATTTCTAACAGCCGCTTCTTTTCTTCCCAGGGTGGAGTTTCAAAATAAATTCTACAGTGGGACAGGAGTCAAGTTTTGCCCGTTTTCTTTCTCTCTGCTGCCTTCCAGCTTTGAGCACGATGGATTACTTTGAAGGGTCTATTTAATAATACTAACAGCTGGAAAACAAAAGAAAACAAGCCAGCAGGGTCCTTTTGGTTATGAAGACTGATTTCAGGGATGTCACTTCTATATTTATTATTTTTTAAATTTATGTGAATAAATGATATGGTGAGTTACAGAAACCCTCAGCTGAAGCACAATCGCCTCCCAGAGATTTCCTAAACATACCCAGGAGGACAGAGTGTTTCTTATTGCAGTTTCATGTAACAGAGTATATTTTTTTACCAGTAATAGGATGCGTCATTGCAGAACATTTTGAAATGCTGTGGAATTAATACACTGGGAAGAATGAAGGTCATTTAAACGGAGAGCTTTGACTTCTGAATGCTGTCAAAAAAAAGATAGATTACTTTAGTATTAATTAGTAACAATACAAAAAAAACTCCTTTCAGTTTGCCTCAGTAATACCTTTTATTTAGAAAACTTTGGTCTTTATGGAATTTCTTATGAAAACTTAAAAAGCTAAATAACATTTACTATACCTTTTTTTTTTTTTTTTTTTTTTTATTAAAAAATACTTCCAAAAAGTTTTTTTTCTCCATTTTTCTAGTGTTTCTTTATATTTGGCACATTTTGTAATATTGTTGTGACTTTACTGAGCTTCACTGATGCAGATCTGGTTCCTCTGCAGTAAAAGTTTTTTTGTCAAAATGTATTTGCACATTGATTCAGTTTTATAAAAAAAAAAAAACTCAGTTATTTTATTAACCAAAATACAACAAACATGTAGACGTTGCACTCTGGCATCAGGATGTCACTACAAGCCCAGCTGAGTCTCTTCATGCAGAACTGCTGTTGATTCAGTCTGTTCTGGGTATTGCTCACACATTGCCTCTACAACTTAAAGCAGCTTCTTTTCCCTTCAGAGCTGGTTAAATAGAGAACACAGCATAGAACACTTTAGCTGTCTCTTCACAAAGGGTGATGTCTTTCTGCAGCTCTGACATCGTGACGTGCTGATCCCTCACTCATAGCCTTAATGAAATATACTCCATCCAAGATGAACTGATCCTCTCACCCGAGTGCTTTGTGACAAGGGTGTGTTTGATGATTAATGCCTTTCTTAGTCTTGTTAAAGTGTAGGTAATGGTGTAACCCTACCTCAGCTTTGGTGGAGTTTTGATACCGAGACACAGTGAAGTAGTTTGGGCCTTGTGGTGTGTACTGGTTCAGAAATATATATTTTTAAACTCTTATTAGAATGTGTGTCAAAATTACAGATGGATGCTGATTGGATGATTTTTCTGATTTATTTTTCAGTATTGCCTTTTCACCTGCTGCTGAACGGTGCAACATAAGAATGTAGAACAGAAAAATACTAAAACATGTATTTGTTGAATTGTCTTTGCTGGTTTGAAACAAAAGTCCTGTATTTACATTCAGCCTAGTGTATGTTGACGTGAGCCATTAAAATTTGTTTAATCTGCTTGGAATTAGATTTTCTTTTTAACGCAAATCCAACTTTTTTCGACATCTTTGTATTGAATGTCTTCTTGTTCACTGCCAGCACATTCCATTATTTAACTGGTACATGATTTTTAGAATGTCAGATTTTAAATTTTGCTTTTGTTTTTACAAAACTAATGTGAAAATAAGACTGCCTGGTTGTCTGTCTTGTATGTTTGATCATTTTCTGCCCAGTTTTGTCTCTTTGCTTTTCAAACAGAAAGCCAAAGCACAATAAACACACAACAGGAATAGGATCTGTAATAAAATTTGTTGGTAGAATTTAAAATATGTGTATTTAGTAATGTGCAGTAAATTATCTTTGGCCTTTTAATTCACATAAAGACATTCATCTTCAAGCACTCCACTCCTCACTTTGTTTTATCGTAATTTGTCCTCAATGTCAAAAGATTTAATTTGTTTGGGTCATGAATGCATTTGTTTAGTATTTTTGGTTTAATACAGTCTTTATTGAGGTTGGTGGTAACATATTTTTCTATCATGTAGCAAAATTATTTTTTAATATAAAATGATTAAATCAAGAAAATGTATTACCTCAAGTTTATCATTAAAATATGACTTGATTCATGCCTGCTTCCAAAACGTAGATTTACTTTGAAAAACATTGTCTTGCATCATTTAAACAGTTTGTTTTGATTTAAATAAACAGTATTTGTGTTTAACCCTGTCAGTTGTCTCATGCAGTGGCTTTAGTGTATTTTTGAGGATTTGTGCCTTAATTAGGGTTAGGTTTACAGAGATATAATTTATATTCCTTATTGTCCAGTTTTGGTGAGTGTGTGTGAAGGTCCATTTTGCTGTGTTCAGACAATTTTCCACAGACCTTTCATTGTAACCAAGGATTCTTTGTTGCCTTTCTGTAAACTCAAACCAGTCTGCAAATTTGCTGACATTAACAAAAACTTTTCCTCTATGCAACTGCTGCTCACTGCTCTTTAAACATGAGAGATGTTTGTAATTTCAAGAATGTGTCAACACCTAAAATAAAAAATCCACAAATTTTGCTCCAGAAATCAAGGAAATAATTTCTGAGACAATCATTGTCACTGAACCAACACATGTTTGAGAACATGAGTCTCTCATAAGAGAACTTGGTGTCCTCTGTGTGCTCTTTAGGTTGGTAAGGAGGAAAATGAGCTGGTGGTCATCGTCAAACAGGTGTAGAGTGTATGTAGTGAGTATGTAGTGAGCTGTTTGCAGAATCTGTACAAGTGGCAATGTGAAAAAAATCATTCATGGTAGTAGGGCATAAAAGTCCCTCACAATGTGTAAAAGAAGGTTTCAGAAATACACCTATTAAATACTTTCCACTTTTCTTACAATTTAAAAAATTGCAAGAAAAGATTGAAGATTTCTCTATCTTCACCGTGTATGGTCCTGGAGCTGTGAGTGAAGATCTGTACTAAAGTGTCTGGATCCTGTCTGTTTGCAGAACTTATTAGTACACAAAGGACATGGAGTACATGTTGGTACTATGTAACACAAAGGGCATGCAGTGCATGTTGGTACTATGTAACATAAAGGACATGCAGTGCATGTTAGTACTATGTAACACAAAGGACATGCAGTGCATGTTAGTACTATGTAACACAAAGGACATATAGTACATGTTGGTACTATGTAACACAAAGGACATGCAGTGCATGTTAGTACTATGTAACACAAAGGACATGCAGTGCATGTTGGTACTATGTAACACAAAAGATGTGCAGTGCATGTTAGTACTATGTAACACAGGACATGCAGTACATGTTGGTACTATGTAACACAAAGAACATGCAGTA
>JARVJO010000394.1:11819160-11832374 GCA_031762555.1 Cynodonichthys magdalenae | reverse complement strand
CGACAACTTAGCTCCTAGGATCATCGGGACACTCAAACCTCTCCACCACGATAAGGTGGCAGCCCAGGGAGAGGTTTGCAGAGTAAGGTGAGAAACTGTCATGGCAAGAAATAAAATTTTTAGCCTATCACACGCAGCGCCAGGGCTCCAAAATCAAAACATTACATCCTTTGATTACAGATAAACAGTGTTACTCCATCAGTTTTAGCAGAGTAAGACAATGCTCCACCTTTCAAATTTACTCTCTTCTTTCTTCACCCAATACCTCAGGACTCTGTGTAATTAATGGGTCTTAATTGTTTTCTTTCAGGGTCGGAAGATATTGTCTTACCTCTAGAACTGGAGCACAATAGTCTTTATCTTTGATTGAACCAGAGGGGGAAAAATGGGCTAAGTATTTGCAGATGGAGCACTTTATTAGCCTGCCAAAAGCAGGGATTTAATGTATGCCTGTTAGGCTTTGGCAGTCCAAGAAAGTGAACACTCGTTTTCATTTGGGATATCTCAACTTATGCTACATTAAACACAAATACCCAAATTATACCTCATTTAGAGGCAATTTTGGTGATGAGAATATCAAATTTATTCCTTAAAAGCAACATTATTGTATTAAAGTTGGATCTCAAGAGGTTTCTCTGACATTCTGACGAATGATTGCTCACTCACCAGTCATATCAGTAATCTGACAGGTATTTGGGATGTTTTTTTTCCCCCATCTGGCAGCTTTGTCAGTGTTTTAAAAGGTGCAGCAGTGACACCGGAGAGACAGCAGTTGATTTGTCGGCGCAGATTTGATTAATTTTAGGAAGGCACTTAAAGAAACACGACTGCGGCTTATCGCAGGAGGAGGCTGCCGTGCAGAAATCATACGAGGGAATGCAGACTGGAATTAGCACGCCTGTCAAAGCTCTGCCAGAGGTGGGAGGTGGGGTGGGGGTCCCCATCCAGCCATATCTCGCCGCCAAGCAGAGGCTGCGGTTTTTGGGTCAGAATTACATTGTGGCTGGGAAGCAGAAGCGTACAGTGTCTGTAATAAGCCAGCGAAATGTAATCTGTGTTTTCACAGCTCAACGCGGCTTATCTCAGGCCTACACACTAAACCCGGCACTTTAAACATCAGTCGACTGCAGCTTGCTATTAGCAAAGGAAGAGTGGCGGTGCGTGGATGCCGGGGTACAGTGTGTGTTTGCCAGAGTTAACATGTGGGCTGGAGAGCGAGGCGTTGAGGATTTGAACAGTGAGGGATGCAGCTGCTCGCTGTGATTAGTTGCTTTAGTAGCTGTGAGTGGAGGGACTCCTCCCTGAGGTCAGGGTGTGGGGAGCTGTGCTGACCACACACACATACAAACAGATCTGCAATGTCAAAGTAATAACACAGGCAAAACTTACATATATTTGCAGTCAGCCTCCCTCCTTTTTGCAGCCCCATTCCCCCAGGCTCCCATCCATTTGCATTAGCAGGTGGTACATCGGTTATATTTTTGTTTTTGTGCTGAATAACTCAGGAAAAACGTGATTTTATTTACAATTTTGCTTTACTTGTATTAACATTCAAAGATGAGGGTTTTGACTGTGCTTTAATTTGTATATGACAGATCGAAGACACAGACCTACTGTCACAGCTCATGTTCATACTCATGTAAATGACCAATACTAAATTAGAAACAGCTGAAGTTAAATAAACTGGGCTCAAAAACTTTGATTTGAGGAGCATCAAACTCTTTCCAAATAGGCTGGTTGTCTCTAGGAGATAATCATGATTGTCCAGAAAGGAGTTTTCTGGAAAGTTACAATTAATGAATATCTTAAATATTTTAGATAACTCTTTAAATGGCTTTAGTTTGGAGAATCTGAGGTTGGAGATTACAAGAGATTAATTTAGACAGGATTGACAAATCTCAACTAGACCAAGCGAGGCAAGTCTACAGTGGATTACTGCCTTCTTAAAACAACTTTAATCTGAAAAATCTCATTGTGGTTCACGTGAACTGTTACCATGTTACAAAGTTTCACATTAAATTATTTATTCTGCAGAAATTTTACATAATTCATGCAGGAAGTGTCCCAGGCTGCACTGGAAGTGCTGCAGTTAGCTGCTGCTGCTGCTTTTGCTTACAGATATTTATTAAGAATTTTTGTAAATAATCTAGTTTGATTATTTACTTATTTGGGCCTTGCTCCGACAAGATGCATCAACCCGTTCTATTTTTTTAATTTGGTGTTGTTCAAAGAGGTATAACAGGTAAGATGTTAATTGTTCACAATCTTTTCTTAAATTAAATTTATATTTCCCCCACCCAACGTTGTCCCTACAGAAAAGTAGGATAAGAAATGCTCACAAAATGTAAAAGTAGCTACAATTATTTGAGAAAAACTCAAATAATCCTTTTCTATCTTATTTATTTTGTTTCCTCATTCATCACCAGACTGCTTCATTGTCGACCCTCAGCTATCTTTAAATCTAAAGGAATTGCCAGCCACCCTCAAAAAATACACACGCACACGTACTTTCCCTGAGTATGCTTTAAAGTTTCATAGTCTCAGTCTTGCTTCTGAGTTAGGTTTTATGTACCTGGCTCCTGGACTGGAAATGTCTCTTCTAAAAAAAATGATTTATTTATTATTTCCCAAGACTTCTCCCCTCACCAGAGCGCATCGAAAACTGCTTTTCCTGCAGTCAGAAAGAAATAAAGCGGGCCGAGTCAGCAGTGCAGGAAAACTTTAAAAGGGTGAAAATAAACACACATGCAGCAAGATTATTCTTCTGTCCACCAATAAAGCGAAGGCATTTCCTCATCATCCAGTTGTTGAGGCGGTCTGGTGTTGCTGAGTGAGTGACAGGCTCTACACAGAATGACAGGAAAGACGTTTCTCTCTGGACTAGTAAAGATAAGACTGAGTGACCTGGAGACAAAGCTCCTTTCTTTTACAATAAAAAAAGGAAACTCCAAACAATCTATTCCTTTTTTTTTAAATCCTCTTTATGTGTAAAGGTGTGTGCTCTGCTCTGATCCACTCAGCGACTGATGTCATTAAAACTGCATTAACCCCGTCTGAACCCTGCCTTTCATCATATCATCATCGCTCAGCTCACAAAGTGAAGATTAGCATGATGTAGGTACCACATAACACAGCACTACTGTTCCCATCTGAGTAAGTAATAAAACATATTTGACTTTCTTTTTTTATGTTGAAACAATGGCAGCTTTGATGTTGCAGGTAAACTTAGTTTTTTGCTTCATAAAATTCAAAACCATACACATTTTGGAACTTGTTTTTTTAATTTATCTTCTTTCCTGTCCTTAATTAGCTTCATAATGTCCTTTAACGTTTTTTATTTTTTAACTTTAGCTCTGTAAAAATTTTCTTTATTGATAATTATTAGAGTAAGTTATTATGACCCCTATGGCTGTTTTACACCAAACTGCAACTCCAAGACATCTAAAAAGTTAACATTTTTAAAAATGTAACTGGATTTAAACAGAAGCTTATAAGAAAGAAAATCCTAAAAAAAAGTCCTTGCTTTTATTGTGTAACTAAACATCCAGCTAAACCCTGAACTTCTCATATATAATACAATAAACTTAATTTTGTCTTTATTTCACTAAATGCTTGAACTCTGCGCCCTCACAAAACCTTTCATAGTCTTGCATCATTTAGCAGCACACATTTCTTGTAAAATCCAGTTATGTCATTCTTGCTGTCTGAACTCATCTGCTCAGTGACACAGAGACCAGGAACATGAAAAACTCATATCACTTTTTGGTTTTTGTGTGCACTCCCAGTAATCCTGCAGCTCGAGCTGCTCGTTTGCCACTGTTATAAGTTCATAAATAAAGAAAATGCAACGCCACAGAAGAGAAGCTTCAGTGTTGTGGCGCAGTGGGTGGGGATTTTACAAACTCCAACTACACGCAGCTTCCAGTCGAGATCGCCACATCAGAGCGATTTTTAGTGCAACTACGTTGTTTACTGCCTCTTTGTACCCGCCCAACCCTCTGGGTTTGGTCTCATTTTCCCAGACTGAACAAAGTGCTCTTGGATAATCTGTGTAGTTAAATATTCTCTGAGGTTATACGGCTGTGGGGTCTTCTATAGGTTTACTGCCCGCACTAAAAGATAATTATCTGTATATTTCTGGGCTGTAAAAGAAATCACGCCAAGCCATGGTGCTCAAACTAATGTGTGCACATTTTAAATCAATATTTTTGTAAATAAAACATTATTATCATCTAATAAAATTCTTGCCTCCTTCATATAAATCAAGTTGGTACATAAAAACAATTTCTTTTATTTAATTTTTCAGAAAATGCAGTATTTCTCCAGAAGAATTATTGCAATTACAAATATTTTGTCATACACACATTTATTTCCTTTTTGTTTATTGGAACAAATAAAAAATCAGAGGAAAAAGCCCAAAGATTTCCTGAGTAACGACACTTTCATTATTATGTGGGCCTATGAATGAGAGAATATTGACCTGGGCTCCTGTTTAGATCTGTCCTGAACAGAGTTTTTCAGCTTGTTGTCTTCAGGAGTGATGTACACTTTGTTCAAGATGTGAGCCTCATATGTGTAGGTTCAGTTTCTGAGGTTGTGGAAGTGACGGTGTGGCTGGTGAGTCAGTTTTGGGGGGCTTGGTGCCAGAGAGGCCCAGCAGGGTGATCTCGTTAACAACAGGACGTAACCCTGAACCTCTAAACCCAGGCTCACGTTCCGCTCCCCCCCCGCCCCCACCCCAGACTCATCCAGGAGTGGAGAGCTTTAACAGCACCAGTGTTTTGACTGGACTCTGGCCACAGCCAGAGCCCGGCGGCAGGGCACAGACTCCTACTCCTCCACCTCAGTCAGGACCGTAAGCAGAGTCCAAAAAAGGTGTTTGTGTGTTCCTGCTCCCTCACGTGTTTTGAAGGCCCCCACAGTTCACAGCCAGAGTTTGGCACCAAACAAACTCACACATTTAAGGCACAGAAAACACCTGCTTCTCTCCAGCACCAAGTGTGCATACAGATAAACATATGAGTCACACTAAACTAAACATTTTGTCTTTTACACGAGACATGACTTTGGTTACTCAAACATGATTAAAAGCAGCTCGCTTCTAGAGTTGCTGTAATGGTAAATGTGATAAAGAAGACTGACACACTCACTCTGTCATTCTGTTTATGGACATTTTTGGTAAAAGCTGCAATGGTAATTTTTCCAGTTGGCAAAATAACCAAGAACAAAACAGAAACTGATTTCATGATTGATTCTGAGCTTAGTACTAATCATGCTTTTAAATCCCTTTCTTTTCCTAATTTAAATCATTCAGTTGGGGTCTATATAAAGTGCTCCTCTTTCACCCCTTTTCTGAGGCGTGTCTTAGATCAACTCATTTTCAGGCTGTCTCTTTAAATCCAAACGAGGAGCTTCACAACCCGCCTCCCTCCAGCTTCCAGTCTGGTTCATTCTTGTTTGATAGAAAGGTTTACGGCTATCTAGCAGTGCAGAAACATTTTATTTACAAATTAAAATATGTCAACAAGAGAAGACCATCCAACTATTTCTTACCTAATGGAACAAAATATATACAAGGTAATATTTGAAAATGACATCTAGCAACTGGCATATGCTTTTGCTCATTAGAGAATTAAATAAAATATCAGTGTAAACCATTATTTCTACTTGGCCCTTTTTGTCTGGTTTCACAGTTGTTCAGAGGATCTGATACTGAACCGATACCTGCACACATGTTGGCCTCTTTGAGTCTTCTCAGACTGGTTACACTATTTGGACATTCCCTATCATTATATCCTATTTACTTAAGACCCAAAGGATCATTCTCAGTTAATGTGTTTTATATGAACTCTTCACTTTAACTGTGTAAACTTAGCTACTTGAGTAAATGGATCTCCATTGAAGCAGAGTTACTCAATCTGAAGCCAGGCGGGTCCTCGAGCCCGGGACAAAGTGAAGAGTTACAGTTTGCCCCCTCTCTTCCCTCTGGCCCCACTCATAAGGGAGGATAATTTATTCCCTTGGTTTTAGATGGAGAAAGAGATGAGTGTGTAAAATGAGACCAGGCTGCACTGCTGAAAGAGTGGCAAAGCTCCAGCGGAGCACGTTCTCCTAAATGCTGCCAGGTAGAACAGACAGAATGCAGGAAGTTTATCTTCCCACTCTTGTCACGAGCTGACACTTGAAGAGAAATGGGATGGCACTATTGTTTTAAGCCATGAGAAGAAATATTCTGCCAGATTTGTAGAGAAGGGGAAATGAATGTTGTTTTGTTTTCTCAAGAATGTCAGCAGCAGAAAGGGCAAGAAAAACAGACTGAAGTAATAACCAGGAAGTGTTCATGGTCTCCGTATGAGCCATAACCACCCTGTTCAGTTTGGGTTGTGTCTCTTTTTAATACTTAACCAAAAAGAAAAATGCAGAAAAAATTAGGTTGGTGTATCTTATGTCTTGCTCTGTCTGACCCTATCCCAGCCAGCTGTGGGTGGATACTCACAGGGATGCCAAGCGGGTGAAAGGGGAGAGGATTTCGGGGCAGAGTTTGTGCTTTCTTCGTGAATATTGACTAGCATTGATTGTTAAGTGGCAGCGCTGCATCCTGATCATAGAATATTTTGTTATGTTTGTTTTCAGTTTCCGAGTTACATCAAGGCTTGACACAATGAGAGCACAATGCTCATCTTTTAGTGCCTCTGTATCTGTAAATCACTAAAAAAGACCAAAGACAGGAAGAGCATTTATAGGATGACTGGTTGAGAAATCCGCAGAGGATTAAATTCACTTTGTTCTGTGCCGTCAGACTAAAGTCAATGAACAGCACTTATATGAGGCAGCGATACCTCAAACTACAGTAATACTGTCAGCATGAAGCGTAATTATGACAGGGGCCTCACATGTCCCCAGGTCCACTTATTGAAAGAAGAGAGCATGCTGGGAGATGATTTACACACGCAGCTCTTGATCACTCATTCACTCAGAGCAGCTCTTTTTGCCAAGCTGGAATTCCTTTTACTCCCTGCTCCACCTTAACCCAAAGTAATGCCAGTTCACTTTTTTTGTTTTTGTTCCAAAAAAGCACAGCTGAGTTTGTTAGAGCTTTTCAGGAGAAAGTTTGTCAAGATCACTTCTGCTTCTTTCTGCAGAAAGCAGCCATGCTGGCCTCTGACAGGGCTATATGTCAACAGATAAACAGAGCACTGAAGGCTATCATCAGCACTCTGATTAACGACTGAACAGTAACAGCATTAAAACCACCTACCAAGCATTCCGGAGATCCTCCTCATACTGAAACACCGACTGCACAAGACCCTTAATTTGTTGTATAATTTCAAGTACAAAGAGCTGTAAATTTGTGAAGTGGGACCTTAAGAAAATAGATCACCTTCATTAGATAAACAAAAAAACATTTCCATGAAAGAGCGTATGTGTCAGGAAGATTGTGAATATGTAACCAAATCGCAAACACTTCATGTTGGCTCTTTTTTTTCTTAATCTGTAAGGATCACACACCTGACAAGTCACATGATGCTTTAAGGGCTGCATTGTTGTCCTCGTATCAAATTGTAACGGTCTGATGTCTTCGTAACAGAATATAACTTCAAAATAAATAAAAATGTCGTCACAAATCCTTTTGTGATAAAAAATTATCAAGTATCAAACTGAATTTGTCTTAAAGACATACAGTAGCTTTCTGTTATACAATAACAATGAAATCAATTCATTCATTTTTATGAATCCATTCACATTTTAAGCAGTTATAATCGATTATTAATCGATTCTTGATTAATTGTTACATCCCTATCTAGCAGCCAATCCAAAAGCACCACATAATAAACATATATGATATATAGGTATTCTTTCTAATCATATTATTTTAGCACAGAAACAAACTAATAAATCTCACTTGACGAAAATAACTTACTTTGCATTAAGTTTTTAACTCCTTTGTAGAAATGACTCTTACACAGGCAATAAAGGTTTCAGCAGTTTCAGTACATTTTGCAGTGTACTCAAACTACCTCATCAGACGCTCCTGGCCCCTGGCTCTGGTTGTTCTTCTGTGGATCATTTTTTTAACCAAGCATTCACCTGACAAAATGAATCTTTTTTTTTTAAATGCTTCAACTGACAAAACCCTTCCTGGTCGACCTGAAAGCTGTTTACTGGGAAAGTAATTTACCCTCACTGTGCGACGTGGCCTCTGAGTGTAAAAGCTGCTGATTACATTAAAGCTCTATCGGACATTTTACAGAAAGAAATTATCACTAAAGTCTGCCACATAAAAAGGCCTGCCGTCTGTGGTTTTAAAAGTGAATTATGATAACTATTTTTTTTCTTACATGTGAGTCTTAAAACTGGGCAGAAATAGGGAGGGGGCGCTAAATGTTTCAGACAGTTCAAAGTGATTTTCATTTTCCACTTGTGTGGACTCGTGATGTCATGGGTATTTTGAAGTGAGCTGAAATCATCCTTAACAGCAGGCTTGTTTATAAGTTTGTTTACATGGGTGTGCAAAGAGTTTAAAAGGTTTATTTGCCCTTTATTGCCACTTTTAATTTTTACAGGCTTTATTAATAGTCCAACACTCTGCAGATACAACAGACTACAAAGTTACCACAATTACCCCTCAGTATTATGTTTAAGAGACTTTAATGAAAAAATGAACAATAGCAGAGAGTAAGAGGAGTGATTTGACTGAATAAAGAAAAAAAATCTCTTGTTTTCCCACAAACACACCTCTCTACAGTTTGATACAGTTTACACCACAGTGGGATAAAATCCATCCAGTTTTATCGAAGTCTCGGCTCAGATAAAGTTATTCTGAGCCAGATCCTCCAGGCCTGCTTCAGAGCCCGGCTCACGCTGCCAGATATCAGTGACAAAAATGGGAGGACAGAGCGATGCACACATCATGTCTGGATTACACGCTGCAGACAGGCAGACGCTGCTGCACACGCTTTCACATGGGACGCATATTTAGTCGAGACTGGCCAGATGTTTAGTCTCAGTGTCCGAGTGCTCAGCCCTTGCTGAGGGAGGAGAGTTATTCTCTCGAGTCTTTGGGGGTCTCAGCTCGTCCCCTCTGCAGCCGTCGCTGGGACAGCTCTGATAAATTGCAGCTCGTTAACCACAGGAGGTCTTGCCTGTACTACCACACAAGACCTTGCATGACTTCTGTTTTCTGACTCTCAGCAGTGAAACTTGATCTTCACCTCCACCAGAGTCTACATGTGACAGTTTGTAGCTAAATGACTTTTTTTTTGCAATATGTCTAAATCAACATAACTGCACATGTGATGATTAATACTGAGCTGATGATTTCTGCATGAGGCCAAAACGTCAGAGTAATTAAACTTTAATCATAATAACAAGTCATTTTGTTGAGTCTAGTTTAGTGATGCTGTCAACGCCTCAACCTCTTTTTAGTCATACATTTGAACTGGTGTTTGACACTTAAACTTTTCAGTTGCTGCTTTTCTCTTTCACGCTGATTGAATAGTTTGAAATTGTTGTCAGGAGTTGCCTGACATGTGTGGTGGTTTGCTACACATAATTATCTTGCATTGCATTTGGATTAGATCAAAAATCACTTACAACTGAGCCACTCGGTGAGCCAAAATCAGGTCAGAGCAAGTTTAAAGCGAAACATATTTTCCATTCAAAAGAGCCTCCAGTGTTGTTCTTCTCACCAACGGAGCTAACTAACTCAAAGTCCAAATCATTTATGACGCAAAGTATCAAATAAATGTCCCAGCTGCTGAGTTACGCTCAACTCAGTGAATTCCAACAGCTTTTAGTTATAAAAGCTGACATCATCACAGGACGTGGCTGGCTTGATTATCAATTTGTGAACAGCTAATGGCAGCTTAAAGAGTGTCTCATCTTTGCTGCCATTTAAAGGCAAAAGCAGGCTTAAAACTGATTAAATGTGTATTGCTCACCAAATTTTAAGTGTTAAAGGAGGCATATTGTGCCTTTAAATCCTTCTTTTTCACATTTAAATCCTTGAGTTCGGGTCTATATAAAGTGGAACTGCAATGCTTTGGTCTGAATTCCTCCTTATTGTAACTCCACAAGCTCCTCTTTCACCCCTTTTCCTAAGTGTGTCTCAGATCAACTCGTTTTGAGACTGTCTCTTTAAATCCAAAGAAGGCGCTTCACACCCGCCCCCCTCCAGCTTCCAGAGCAGAGAGGCGGGGGGCTCAAACAGAATATAAAGATATCTTTGTGGCACTGAGAAAGACTAAATTCAGATTTTTTAGACTCTAAGTTCACAACAAAATGCATTTAACATCTAAAAAAGTGGATTTTGTATGATATGTCCCCTTTAAACTACTGTTATGTTAAAAAAGGACAGTTAGATCCCCCATTAAATCTTAATAATTTTTTGTGAAATCTCACACAATGCTGTGAAATCTCATTCAGTCTGATCACAATTATTCTCAGCTACTACCACACCAAGTTATAGCTCAATATCTGTAAAACTGACTGAGTTCTAGCAACGTTTTTTGTAACATATTTTGCTAACATGAAAAGACAGACTAACGCATGCACAGAGACACAGGCAGCAACATTATTTCAGCTGCAGCAAAGTGAAATATGTCAAACAATCAATCAGTCATAAAAAACTAATTGTGTGCAGTTTATCTTCATTGCTTCTTGTTGTTCATCAGCAGTTTCTTGCTGAGTTTGAAGGGGGGCAGGTTGGCTGTTGACAAAAAGACCTCAGTGAATGCCAGCAGGGAGGAGTTTGAAGGAGAGCTTGTGTTCTTTGTAATGCAGTGCTGAGATAAGAGCAGCATCCACCGCGTCAGCCCCTCCTGGAGCCCCACGGGGTCAGACGACCCCTGTTGAACTGAAACCAGGATCACACAGTCGGCTTTATAGTCTGACAGGATAAGACGTGATTGATGGTGGGGTATTGTTTGCCTCTTGTTTGGACTGTGGATTTTTCTTTTAGCGCTGCTGTGAAGGTGGCAAATGGTTCTGCTTGACTTTCTTTTGGTGTGTGTGTTTTCTGAAATCTGCCTCCACTCTTGGACGCTGCAGCCTCTCCTCTTCATGTGTGAGCTTTTCATCTTTGTGTGCGAGTCTTCACATCGTCGGCTCAGTCTGCGGGTGTGTGGAGATAAGGATGAAGGGGAGTGAAGCACCATGAATAAAAGCATCTTGTCCTCCTCCTCCTGTTTCATCCCTCCACATCCAGTTTTATGTTCCTGACAGATTTCTCATTTTTCTGTCTCTGTGATTTGTAGCACAGACAATTAACTGCAGTTTGAAAAACGCCAACGTTAACCTGAGAGTGAGTGAAAGAGGACGTCACAGTGGTCCATCACCTGGCAGCATCTCCTACTCAGCACTCAAAGTTGGACAAGAACTGATGCAGAACTCCTGAGAGTTGTCCAAAAAGCGAGCACAAATCCAAATCTGTACATCTGTTGTTCAACTCGGAGCATAATTCCTTCTACAGTTAATAAATCTGTCTCCGAAGCATAAAATATCCTCAAGTAAATCAATGGTTTTAAATGTTGGGGTTTGTTTTTTTTTCCTCTCCATAACGTAATTCTTACATTATCAGCTGCTGCCGTGCTTTTTGTAGGAATAAATTTGAAATTGTCATTTAAATAAATTGTATTTGTAAAGTTGTTCTTCTTTGCTTATCTTTTTGAACTCTCCAGCAGCGTCTGTTGAAGACTTCAAGACTCGATGTGCCTCGCAAAATATTTCATTTAACTTGGATTTCTTCCCTTTTCAAACTTTTTCTTTGTCTCTGAATTGTAGAAAAACACCGGCTAACTTGTGTGTTTTTGTCATCTGCACGGCTCAGCGATGGATGGCCCTCGCTTTATCTTATCATCCCTTTTTGTCAAACTCACAGAGCATGCACACTTATCTCCAATGGTGCAAAACACAAACAAACTGAAGCCCCCCCACCCCCGTCTCCGTGTGCATGGGGGCCCATTTTATTTCCATCTTACCAGAGGAAACAGACGTGAGACAGAACCACATGTTGGAGCTAACGCTGAACAGATCTGAGGGTTTTGATATGTGGGTCCAGATGAATGAAGACACCTGCAGAAGAAGGTGCACAAATGGCCTTCATAAGATGAAAAACCCTTCATTTTCCACCCAACAGAACAAAGAGCAGAGCTACAGGATCAAGATAAAAGCACAATTAGCTTATTTTTTGGCTTCTTGTTTACTGAGCAGTGATTAAGCTTATCCGTTTGCTTCAGAAGGTTTTTTGTCGTTTTTTCTTTCCCAGGGAGTTACTAAAACAGGCTGTGTTGCTGTTTGCCATCAAGATTTAGATGCTGCAGATAGCTCCGACTTAACACAGATTAACTTCTAAACTTCTAACAGGCAGTAATTAGTTTCATCTTTTCATGAGCGGCATGTCGGCTCCTGGTGCGGGTTTTCGTCCACGATATTACACGAGCACAGAACACACTAAATCCTCATTAATAGTTTAGCATATTTGAGGATTAAGTCAGTTTATTTTCAGTGTGCCTTGGGGCGCTCACTGTGTTTGTCTTTTTAATTCCTTTTCTGGTGTCTCATAGCTCTTTCCCATATTTCTGTGATGAAACTGCTCTAGGCTGTTTTTGGTCATTTAAAATGTGTCAAATATTGTTGCATAAATGACTTCCAACGCTTATTTTCTGTTGTTTTACATGGATTGAAAAAGTGTTTATCTGGCAGAAAGTCCATTGCTGATTGGATGTTTTGGTTTTCAAAGTTGCTTCAGATCAGTTGTCATGTATGTTTTGTCTGTTCTTTCCCGGTCTGTCATGTTTACCACCTGTTACCAAAACAGAAAAGGCATGTGATAATGTTTTTGTCTCTGTGTGTGTATGTGTCCATTTGTTATGTTAGTTAAACGCTAGGCTTTTATTCATTTATGTCTTTTTTAAATTGTGCAAATTTTAGAAATTATTTGTGGTTTGTGTTACCTATGGGGTGCCAAGTGTGAAATAAAATATTAAACAATGTCATTAACAAATTTTCATTATTTAGTTCACTTTCATTTAGTGTAAAATCCTTGTTAAAAAAATTCTTCTAACATTCCATTGTTTATTGGCTCGCTGTTCTTTCATTATGCTAATTTCTACTAAAAGTTACATTGAAATGTTAAATTCTGTCCGTCCGTCCGTCCGTTTTCTTCCGCTTATCCGGGGTCGGGTCGCGGGGGCAGCAGCCTAAGCAGAGAGACC
>JARVJO010000394.1:11803944-11816645 GCA_031762555.1 Cynodonichthys magdalenae | reverse complement strand
GCTGATTGCTGTGGCAGAGAATGAGGAGGCGTGGTGTGAACTGGGACTGAGGTGAATGACAGGCAGGTGAAAACAGGGGGAGCAGCCAAAACATGACATCGCAACACTGTTTTATAACTGCACATGTAACAATGCTCGACCAGTTTGTCCAAAACCTCCCAGGATATCTGCTGATTTCAGACTGCAGCGTCCAGCTCAAGCTGTATGCACTCATCTCCTGCACTTCTCTCCAGGAAGAGTTTGAAAATTCTGCCTCGGCTCATCTAATTCATGCGCAGCAGTCCTTTGATGTCAAAACTGATTGCTTGCAATACCTGGTTGTACCCATTTGGAACCATTGCCGAGATGGTTCTGGAAGCACGATTGGAACCAGAAATGGAGACACGTATGGCTAAGGCCGAACAGAAGATGACCACATTACAGACAAGCCCGTGTAGACAGGGCTTTAGAGACCACCACCTTTTCATACAGATTGTGTGGGAACATGTCCCTACTCTCCCCAGTCGAGTCACACTCCCACCTGGTCAGCACAGCCATGGAGAGCCACTCATGTCTCTGCCCCTTCCCCTCCCACAAGTTCTTTGATTCTGTAAGTTATTAACTGAATTTAGCTTACACTCATATATTTTATACTTTTTGATTGATTGTAATCATTGACTTTAAACAGTAAGAGAATCAACAACTCTATGATTTTAGTGTTTGTTTCTATAACTTACATCCTTGTTCACTATGACATCATAATCTGGGTATGACCAGGTTTTCTATTAACATTGTAAAAACACGTGATTCGGGGCATTTTGTCCAGTTCTCTTAGGCAGAGGAGTTCGGTCAGGATGGACCATAGTGCTGTGATGTGATTAGCTTTATATATCTGTAAATAAACATTCAAACCTGATAATAGACCAGTTTCCTGCTCCTGATTCAGGTCCTCGTTGTACACGTTACTTTTCAGTTTGCTGGAACAGTTGTAAAGATGGCTGTAATTTTTGGCCAGCTGCTTCTCAGTGGAGCAGTTGAAATGAAAGCCGTGTAGTTCACAAACTTCTGACCAATCACATGACACTTGGTGAATAGCCCATGTGAGACAGGTAGTTCTGCTGGGAACTTGTGGACAGAACAGGTTCTTGGAGTCAGTGTAAGAACAGAAAAATGTAAATTTCATCATGCAACTACAAAAATGTATCTTAAACTCAGACTTAAAAAAGGGTAAAACTCATTTTACCGTGACCGTATGGTATTACATTACAAAGCTAAAAATAAATCAGAAACAATCAAAAAACACAGTGATATTTCACAGCTCAGTTAGAATTAGGCAAATCAGCATACAGTAAAAACAGATGTTTTTTGTTTAATGGATAACATAAAGCCAGATGTTTTGGGGTTTTAGAGCTATTTGTTGCTTAGAGAAATATAATTAAGAAAGAAAGCAAACAAAAGAAAGGAAGAACAACTGTAAAAAGGGAAGAAAAATGAAAGACAAGCCTGCTTGTGTTGCAAAGTCAATAGAAGGAAGAATGAAACATTAAAATAAGTCAGCAGACCTTTAACTCCCAGAGTGACAAAAGAAAATCAAAAATACAGCTGAGTTTTATACACAAGAAAAACACGTGTTATCTTTTGGCTGTTGTAGTTTAAATTACTCATAAAAGACAAACTGTTTTACTGCTCAGAACAACATTTGTGAAATTTCAAGCTTGTTGTGCCAGCAGTTGTAAAGCTTTTATGTGTGAGTTGTCTTGCTGCTGCGTGTCAGTTCATCAAAATAAGAGTATTTCTGCACAACGTCCTTTTATTGCACTATTTCAAAAGTTTATTTGAAGTTTAGGGTCTGATAAGGATTGAGGTTAAGTTAATGGGCTAAGGAATGCTTTGTAAAAATAAAAATCCTCTCAGACGTCCATTCAAAATGCGTGTGTGTTTGTGTGTGCGTGTTGAGGTCCCTGGTGCTTTTAAAGCTATTGTGTTTTGACCTCTTGTGTTTGTTGGCTGGTCTGAGTGAACTTTAGTTACCGCTGTGTTGTGTTTTATTGTAAGAGGTCACAGGCAAGATGGTCTCCTCCCTGTCACAACCTCCAGCACCGGTGTGTGTGTTAGTGTGTGTGTTGGTTTTGTCCAAGCTGATTTTAGCTGTTTTTGTTGCGTTTGCACTCGTTTTCTCTGAGCAGACTCATTGAGCTGCACATTTTTAGATAAGATGCCAAGGCAACGTTTACAAAGAACAGAGTTAAATTCAGAGAGAAGTGAGGAGTTTTAGCTTCTACTTTCAACCCAACTAAACGTTTTTTTAAACTCTTGATTTTGTTTTGTTGTGCAGCCTGCCCTGAACACATAGTTTCTTAAATCAGCATGCTGCACTCAGACAGCACCCTGTAGCACTGTTTGTTTTCCCTGCACTTTCTGCTCATTTGGATAATTTAAAATGAGGTTCTGTGGACAAGCTATGAAGATTCATTGTCTTACCTGTTGTAGATTTCTATTAGAACAACCACAGTTTGTAGAAATAAGTGGATTGACAAGCTGACAGGGGTTCATGCAAAGGGTTTACGTTTTATAAACTATTACACAACTATCACTTCTGCATTGCATGATTATTCCAGCGGAGATATTTTCATGTTCCTGCAGGAAGTGCCCCAGCCTGAACCAGAAGTGCTACAGTTAAATCTGTCACTATTATTTACAACCTAGTCAAGTTAAGCAGTATTTTTTCAAACTCAAAAGAACTACTTTCAGCAAGTAAGATATTAATTATTTATGACCTCTCAGCAGAACCTCTCTTTAAAAGATCTGAACCAGAGGAGGACCCCTGTGATCAGTAATTGGAGGTGAAGGGGGTGTGTGACTCTGAAACAAAGCTCAATTTTCCTGTAATTAGTATGTAGAAATGCCTCCTAGGTACTGTCTGCTCCTAATATCTGTGGTTCAGATCGCTGCAGGTTTTCCCACGATGAAACTGGAGAATTCCAAAGAGCAGGAAGTCTGAAGAGAGGATGGGGAGGCTGTGTCGCATCCTGTACAGAAAGGTCTCCCTCAGAGTGATCAGACGCACACCTCTGTCAACAGATCCCCATCACTCCACCAGTCAGACCATTTAACCCAACACTAATTACAGTCTGAGATGACTGTCGCTGACATCACCATCACTGCAGATATGTGCTGGGAAAAACGCAGGGAGAGTGAGAAACGTATGGAACATGAGTGAAGAGAGACGATGAGGTGAACGGAGCAGAAAAGACACAAGACCCTCCTCTTTCCTGTGGAAGATTAGAGGTTGTGTGTGTGAACACATCTGGATGGGCTGTAGGAGCTGGAAGGACTATTGTGAGAATCAGTACAAACACAGGAAAAACTGAAGGTCGTCACTGGAAAAGCCCAACTCAGCAGTGTGGATTAACACAACTGGAGGAAAATAAAGTAAAAACCAAACAAATAGAACCAAGTTTGTGCTCATTTACTTCATGCATCCAGATATAAAACAGCTTCACAGACTATGATTAGATAAATCAACTGTTATAGTAACCAAATATACTGTATTTTTTATCATGGTGATGATAGTTTGACTTTATGGATGGTGGTTGTTGGAGATTTTGTAGAGCTCTGGGCTGCTTCTGTCTGGACGCTGGCTGATGAGGTGAGATCTGTCGGACACGAGGCAGGACCCTGTCTGACCTATCCTCTCACCTCTGGGGCTCCAGTGTGGTTTTATTAGCAGCAGGCCTTTGCAACACCTCACCTATAAAAAAGACCAGATGTAGATGGCTCTGCTTTGGTGCACTTGTTTTTTTAGTGTAATTGTTTTGAATTCATTCAAACTCAGGCCAGCTTTTCTTGTAGCGAGACTGAACTTTGTTCTCACCTGTTAAGACAGCATTTTTTTTTGGTTTAAATCTGTGTGTTTATCTGAAGGCAGCAGCTTTTGGTCTAAGCGTTTTAGAGACAGAGATGAACACCTCCTCTGCCTGGATGTCAGCACCTGGTCACTAATGATGCAGCACCGCTGAGCTCAGCCAGTAGACCTGACACAGATGGATCAGGACTCTGCTGCGTCTGCTGGCTGCAGTGTGTATGTGTGTGTGTGTGTGTGTATGTGTGTGTGTGTGTGTGTGTGTGTGTGTGTGTGCTTGATGTTTTCTTTCACAGCTGCTGCCAGAATACAAACTGTTATCACCGAAAAAAAATTTAGAGTAAGAGACAAATCAATTAGATTTGAGAAAACCCTTCTGCTCATCCATCTTCCACACAGACTAAAACTCAGCTAGAAGTTTCACTGGAGAATTCAAAATGTCTGTTAATACAATATTAATAAAAATTGTGGATAATGAGCTTTGAAAGTCAGGTAGTCAGAGTGTCTGAATGTGTGCTAACAGAGTTAACATTCAGTTCATTTTTGATCCGTTAACCGTCAGATGTGCAGCTTTTCGCTCACAGAGCTGCAGCCTGGTTCATCTCCACTGTCCGTTCGGCTTGTGAGGCCCTCAGAGTTTCAGGTGTGGATTTTAGGCTCGGTGATGAAGCTGCTGCATCGAAGAGCTGTGCAGATTATTGATGCTTTTGGGAAATTCAAACTGAAATTGTTTGATTCTCCTGAGCTCATTTTAATGCTTTCTCCTCCTGGCCCCTGTTCACACTTCTCTTGTGTTGGCTCCTAAAATGCTTCACTTTACTAATGTCTGCTCTCCTGGGGCTCATTCTTTATTTCAGAGTCCTTTGAACTTTTTTAACTTGAAGGCTTGTACATGTTTGTTGTTGTTGTTGACACAGAGTGTTTGCATTCATGGCTGCACTTCAACATCACACATCATCAGTCTCTTTCATGACCTCTTGAGCACACACTAATTATGAGACAGGAAAAAGATAACTTTCTGTACTCGCATCTTGCGCCACTTGTTTTTTATTTATTTTTATTTTTTGGAGATTCAGCAGGAGCAAAGATCGTTCAGAGGAATGTTGGTAAACAAAACTTTACGCCGAGAGAGAGGGAAAAGCGCCGAGAGACGGCTGATGTCAGTTCTGCCTCTGAACTCTCAGTGGGGGTATCGCTAATGAGGAGCTCTGACTCTGATTAAACACCGATGCAACATGATCCCCCACCCACACACACCCACACACACATACACCCCACTGGGACAATTAGTCCTCTGAGATCAAAGCATGGATACAGTGTAATGATGTTGATGTTGGCCAATGCAGACATAGATCACACTTTAAGTATTTCTGTCATTTTCTGTCTGCATCATCCATCTGCACACACACGCACACACACATGCACACACACACACCACAGGACTCACACTTAGCTGATTGTGTCACATGAGGTGCAACAAAAGCAGGAGTCTTGCTGTTCCATGATGGAAAGTGTGTAAGAGGTGTGTGAGTGTACGTGTGGGGGGGTGGCTGTTTCTGCTCCAAATCCGGATTAATGCTTCACACAAAAGCTCAACACTCGGTGAGCGGATCTTGAAAGCTCTTTATTTCAAGAGGGAGAAGAGGAGCTGGTATCGGGAGGTATATTTTTTACCCGGAGCCTCCCTTTTTTTAAATAGCTGAAAGCAGTCGACCTGACTGCGACACGACCTGAACTCTGCAGGAAAACTCTGCAGGATGTGCTTGTGCACGTGCACACATACACACATCCCTTTTGTCTTTGTGTGGACTGAAGCGTGTGTTCTTCTCTGTCCAAAGTTTGGATTGGTATTGAAACATGCCAGAGAGGACATGCTGAGCTCATGCCATAACATTTCAGTCTCGGGTTGTACATGGTTTTAGAATTTCTGCACACGTAATCCTTGGAGAAATGCCCCCAAACCATGAGCACATGAAGTTTAGGGAGGAGAATAATTAGAGCAGTCTCAGTTTACTAGAAACCATGTGTTATGGGAAATTTATTTGTCCTTTGCTTTCTCTTCTTCCACTACTGGTAAACGCTCAACCATTATTCTATGACATCTAACGTTCCAAAATGTTTACATCTCTTCATGATGATTTGCCTTTTGGGTTCTGCAGCAGAGAATAACATCTGAATTAAAGCTGCTCCTGCCTTAACTCTGCATTACAGGTGCTATTTTATGTTCTTTT
Source organism: Cynodonichthys magdalenae (assembly GCA_031762555.1). Classification (NCBI taxonomy): domain Eukaryota; kingdom Metazoa; phylum Chordata; class Actinopteri; order Cyprinodontiformes; family Rivulidae; genus Cynodonichthys; species Cynodonichthys magdalenae. Next base: position 11,810,573 of record JARVJO010000394.1, on the reverse strand, counting down.
GTTTTAACTTGTGCACTTGGCATAGCTGTGGCTGCTGGCCACTGAAAGGAAAGACATGCGTCTTGGTGGCTAATGAGGTGCTGAACCCCCGGCCCCTTATTTGTTTTAGGAGCACCTGGGCCAACCACAGCCAGGCCAGGCCCAGACAATAGAGTCAGTCTAGCGTTTCCACTGAAGTCTGCCCATTCAAAACATCCAGAACCTCGAGACTCAAACTCCCACACTTCATAAAATGAAAGAAAGACAGAATGTGAGCCGAGACTGCCCATTCTCCTCACACAAAGAAACTATTGTTTTGTCTCTATGTGCCTCCCTGCCCAGAGAAACTTCATAAAGGAGAAAATGTTTTAGGAAAGCAAAGATGTTGCTCACACCAGATGGCAAAAATAGAAGCTAAACTACTTTCAACTTCTCTCATCTCCACACTCATTTTGTCAGTTGACTGGTTAATAATGAAAAACGTCTGATTTTGTAGATTCAAAACACCACAGCTGTGACTTGTGGTTTTAAGATAGATGTTTGCAAACCAGTGGGTGACATAAAGTGACATTTTCCCACCCTGTCTTTGATTTCTTATCATGTGCAACACAAGATTGCAAAACTGAAATAGTAATGTCAAATTCCAACAGTGAATTAAACACTTGGGTGGATTCCAGACAATTGCATTTGCAAAATTACTTTACATAAAAGAAGACGTTAGCATTGCAAAAATATTCCAAAACACGTCTAACTTTTAAGATGTTAAATGATTGCAGTTGTGTAAAAATCACAATATCCATCTAATGACATGGAAGCTACAGACTGTACTGTACAGTTAGCGGGGAATCGGACTGAGATCCAAAAATACTCTGAATGCGTCCTGTTAACTTTATTTAAATCCTTTTTCTTTAAATATAATTTGCTCTCAATTTATTTAGAACATGAGTGCTGTTTCCTGAGCATAAATTAGGACCATTAGTTTATTGGGAACTTTTGCAAACGTCAAAGCTTTAGAATTATTCGCCCCCTGCTGGTCAACAGGTTAGCTGCAGTTTGAAGTTCACATTGGCTGCATTTTCTATAAGATGATGCCTTTTTTCAGTTTATGAGGGAAATAAAAACTCATGAATGTATTAATTATGTTATATAGCTGAAGTTTTAAATCCAAGCCACTTATTTGTTTACATCTTTATCTTTGTCACAGATGGAGGGAACCAGCTTGTAGCTCAGGAGGCAGTGAGGAGTCCCTCTACTCTGCGGCGTCCCTCTGCACGCTCAGGAGAACCTATCTCAAGTAAGAACATGTTACATGGAATACTGAAATGTTCATAAGTATTCCATAGTTACAACCTTTATTTGACATAAAAAAAGACCAAAGTGTGCCTATATACCTGATTCCTGCATGTAACCAAAACTATTTTCTGTTTTTCAGATTGTCTCAACTGCAGTCGAATCACAGCTTTGAGCGAGAAGCTGAACTCACTGGAGGCAAAGGTGAAGAACTGCTGAGCGTTATGTTGGGTCTACTTTAATCCTCCATACCATTAAATGACCTGCACTTATTTTATGGTCTCAGGTGCAGCTACTGGCAGCACCAGCTGCCATTTCCCATCGCCACCTTCAGAGTAAAGGAGGAATCGCTCCACAGGCTTCGTTGCTGATGGGGACAGCTCCAGCTCAGGGCGCTCCTGGTGAGCAGGGACCTGCAGGTAACCCATGTTGTGCCTGAATTAAAATTCCAAGTTAATGAAAATAATTTGTTTAAGTTCAGGGATTTATTTTTGCCAAGCGAGCCAAAAAAACGCAGCTTTTGCTGCTCACTACTTGTTCAGCTTTGCTTCATTGGACACATTTGACTACCTGGAGGCATTTTGTTAAAACTCTCAGAAAATAATCAGCCCAATTCAAGATGGCCACAACAACTTATGACTGAGCTAAAAGTGGTAGTCATATCATGTCTAACACGTACTCTAAGCACTAACTGATGAAAACTGAAATTTTTTTGTTGTTGTTGTTGTTACGAGTGTTTAGCATTTTAGAAGGGAATTTCCAATATTCCCTAAATCTGACCTAAATGCAACAACAGCAGCACTTTGAGCTCTTTTACTTGAATAAAAACACTTTTTATCCTTGAATATATTTTACCCAGCTTCATCTCCAGGTGGTTTGAGTTCAGATTTTTTTCCCCACAGATGTAAACCTCCTAATTAAGACTATTCTCTCATTTCATTTCAGGTCCTCAGGGTGAAAAGGGGAGAGATGGGCTTCCTGGCAGAGACGGTAAGACGTGATTGTGATTCAGTTGATGTCAAACCATTTAAGTTGTAAACCAGTTAGAGCTTCATGATTACTTATCATGACTTTTTTTTTTACTTGTAGGAAAGCCAGGGTCTCGAGGGCTGCCAGGTCCCAATGGGGAAACTGGGGCAAGGGGTCCATCTGGAACTCCTGGCTCTAAGGGACCCTCAGGACCAGCAGGTAAGAGTGGACCATGATGATTATTGACAGTCAGAAGACTAGATCAACTGAACTCTGTCCTGCTGGCTGTTTACACAGTTTGCCAATAGGCCTGCAGGTGTTGTGCGTACTTACACTGTTGTCGAAGAAGAAGGCGTTTGAATGCCTTACTAAAGATCAGCAGAAACAACAGAGATGTGACCTGAGATGTCCTGACTGTTTTTTACTAAAAGCTCTCAGTCATTCACAGACCCTGCAGTGGTCAAAGCCTAAGCATTCCAGTGGCCTTTGAGGTTCACTGGTTACTCACATGGAATTTGCATTTTATTGGCCTGCATTTAAAATCATATGTTTCTAAAAGTATTCTTTTATAAATACTCGTTTCTTGTTGCCCCCCATCATCAGCCAAAACAGAAACCGAATCATGAACCCACTGGTTATGTACAAATAATGAATGACCTGTTGAAGAAGATAGTAAATCTGCCGTCAGCTTGAATGTCAGTGATGAACAAAGTAAATGGCGAGCAATGCAGTGCGTCACATCTGCTCCTGGGTTATTCCTCTGCTCTGAATCAGCCCAACGTGTGAACTTCGCTCAGTGTAAAGATGAGCTTTAGATCGAAACTTGAACTACAAACCCACTTTGTGAGAAGCTCTGTGTGACTTCAGTTTGGAAAAAAAAAAGAAGCTTGGGCCGTATACAAATCCCAGCTCTTTATGATTTCCATATGTCTGCAATGTTTCTGTTTTTTTCTCTCTCCATTACTTCATATGTATCCAAAAGCAGTGCTGCGATTTTCCTATTGTGCTGATTTTCTTTTCAATCTGAAGCAAAAGATAAACACAGGAAAGGAATATGACCAGTGTTCTATAAAAATGAGTCAAATATGGGAGAAAGGTTAACTTTGTGTTGCAAATATCTGCTTGCATTTTGTCATAGATTTACATAGATTTGGCTGTTTTCTCTTATATGTTGCAGAAACTTTAAAGGCCCAGTTGGGACATTTATGTGACCCACTGTGCTGCGGACGGCTTCAACATAGTGAACTGTGCTGCAATACTTTGGTTATTGGACCGTAGCTGTGAGGTTCATTAGAGAAAAAATAGAAAGGTGCTGAGTGTTGATGTGACAGGGTGGAGTGGTGATCTCAGACAGGTTAAATGACAAAATAAGATTTTTTTTTTCACTTTTAGATGAATTACAAATGGAGGTTAGAGGGACACGTTCACTGACCGTCTCAGGCTTTTTATGGATAAAAACACAGAAACAGGCGGCATGCATGCATGGAGTGCCAGCAACATTTTACAGAGTTTAACGCTGTTTATTTGAGTTACTCTGGGTCACAGAGTTTCCAGCAGCAGACCATTAATGACCCTCCTCTTAATTACAGAGAAACAAAGTCAGTCGCTTTACACACTCCCCCACTGCTTCATCCCTTTTACTCCACATGACGTCCACCTAATCAGACACTATTATGTTACGTCAGCACTTTCTCTAATATTTTCCCTCACTGCTGTTTGTCGTAGTTTCATTTCCATTCAGGGCACCGCCAAGTCATGTCTGCTGGTTTGAACATGGTGTGCAGTATATCTGTCACTACAGGACTTATTCATCTTTCTTCCAATCTTTCAGGCCCTCGTGGTCCACCAGGACTCCCTGGAGAGAGAGGTCTCCCAGGACTGCCTGGCCCACCCGGCCCACCAGGCCCACCAGCGCCAGCCAGCGCCCGCATCCCAGAACCAGACCCCAGTAAGACCCAGTGTAGCAGTTACACTTCTTATAAACTCAATGAGAACATTTCATAACAAATAAAAAATGCTTTTATTTTGTGTTTATTCTAAAGCTTAATTCTAAAACTTCCTAAAGTCTTTGGGAAGAAATTTTCACAACCTTTAGTGCTTTAAATTTCATTACTGTGCACAATTTTATACTATTCTAATATTTTGCTTCCTTTTATTGTTTTTCCTGGTTGCTTTAAGACCTTATTTCATTAGCTTTTAATTTTTAACAAATAGAAAGGACCAATTATTTTTTTTGTGTAAATGTCTCTCTTTAAATGCTGCACAATAAGTCTGTGTTAGAAATCTTTATAGTCTTGAAATGTATCCATAGTGTAAAAAGAAAATCCAATAATGAGTACACTTGTCTGACAACCACTTCCCCACCTCCTCCTTTAATGAAGGGTTTTTTATGGTGAAGTAATTCACACAGTGAGAACACGTCAAGCCAAAATCAGTTAAACTTGTTTACATCCTTATCTGGGCATTTCATTTCAAGCAGGGAGGTGGACCTTTGCAAACTTCAGCTTAACCCTTAAAACTCTTTAGCAAAGACAGAAAAGATCTAAAAAATAAAAAAATAAACAAGACATCTTTAATTTTTTTGGCTGCTCCTCGCTCCTTGTTGCCCACCAACGACGTGGAGCAGAATCCGAGTTAAACGGATGCAGAGGTCGTTACGTTGATGCAGACTTCATATCCTGGGATGAGAACCTGTCCACCGCTGATGTCACTCAACAGCTTCCAGATGTAGGCGTCTCAGACAGCTGAGGGGGAGTGGGAGACAGATGGGAGGCCTTCCCCGGCTCTTTCAAGGTCACCACATGGGCGGGTTTTATACACGGATTCAGTGGTAAAACAAAGTATGCGGCGCACAGATTTGTGAGCTCTGGGTTCCGCTGTGGAGAGCCGGAGGGAGCGCTGAGGTTGGCACGATGGTTTCCGAGTCTGTGGGCTATTTCTTTCACATCAAAGTAACAGTGGGGGGAACATAAGTGGGGGTGGGTCTGCAATGAGCTTCCTTTTGAAAACACTGGATTGTTTGGGCCCTACGTCTGTGTCAGGACAGAGGAGGAGGGCTGTGGGAATACTTCAGTTTTTTGCTTATTTTGATGTAAAGCTGAAGTTCAACTCTCAGCATGCTCAGCTTACAAAATTAAACACTTTCTGAAGCTGTGCTGCTTGGGCGCCACCTTTGCTATTGATCTGTTGGTGTCCATTCACTATAGGAAGCAGGAGAGTGCTCATGCCTGTCAATCCTCTTCCTCATCATTGTCATCTTCCTCTTCCACTTCCTCCTCATCTATATTGGGTCTGTGTTTCCTGTCACACTGACCCAGCAGCTGCACACTTCCTCATGTTCACCACCCTCTTACTCTTGTTATACTGTTAACATTAAGGTTGAGTAATATGTTTTGGGAATGACTCTCAGCTACTACCATGGCAAACTTTAGCTCAATGTCTGTAAAACTGGCAAAATTAAAGGCATTTTCATGTTAGGTAAGGCTGAGTAGCTGTGGTACCATCTTAAACTGAAGTAACTACAAAAAATGTCCAGGCAAAGATGACTTTCTACAAGTGTCACTCCAATCTGTCCAGTGGTTAGAGAGATATTTTGCTAACGGACAGATAAACAAACACACAAAGACACAAGTTAAAAACATTACTGCCCCTTTGCATTTAGTAGCGAGTGATAATAACTGTTCAACTCTGACTTTTTCTTATTGATGATTACTACAAATGAGAATGTTTGAGTTTTAGAAAACACTGCCCTCTAGTGGATTTTCCAAGTTTTCAAAAAACGTACCTAGCTGAGCATTTTTGTCCAAGGCAGCTTCAAGGGTGGGTTACTTATTTATGTTTAAAAATAAATTAAACTAAATTATTAGACATACTGAAACATCTGCAAAAACACAAGGACCATTTTACCTCAAAATATAACATTGCACGTTATTCAAACTGAGCTAAGTGGTACGTTTAGCTTTATTCTTAAACATCATCATGCATAACTTATATTAAAATATCATTATTGTTGGTAACACAGGTCATGGTTCATATAATCATCTGTCAAATTAATATAATCCCAGATTTTGCTTCCTTTGTTCCATTTCAGTCAGGAGGGTAGCTTAAACACATCTATTGTTTCAACTCCAGATCGTGGGAAAGACCCCTTCTTCACCAACACCTTCCATGACTCCAGAGGTTTGCCTGTTCCTGGACCCCAGGGTCCTCCGGGGCCCATCGGTGAGTGCTTATTGTGTACATGATGGTTGGTGCTGGAAAATATCTGTTAGTTGCAATCATCCTAAAATTGAAAATGCTTTTCATACACTTCTCTTATACACTCACCGGCCACTTTATTAGGTACACCTGTCCAACTGCTCGTTAACACTTAATTTCTAATCAGCCAATCA
>JARVJO010000394.1:11767635-11800728 GCA_031762555.1 Cynodonichthys magdalenae | reverse complement strand
AGTTCTGAAGGCAAAAGGGGGTCCAACCCGTTACTAGCATGGTGTACCTAATAAAGTGGCCGGTGAGTGTATATTTCACTAAATTTTCCCCAACAGATTTTTTTCTCTAATCGAATGTGTAGTTTATATATTTTTAATCAGGAGTTTGTGACCTCCTGATTTTGTTCTTTCAAATGCACAAAGGTTTATTTGTGACCAAACACAAAAGCTACACTGATGAGCACTTCCTGTACTGTTGTTGGACTGAGCTTAGAGTTTTTCACCATGTAGAACTAATGATTTTGTATTCATCTAACACACAGGACCCCCAGGTCCCCGAGGCCCAGTTGGACCTCCTGGCCCATCAGGACAGAATGTAAGCCTGCTCACAACTTAATAGTGACATTAACACAAAGAGATTTATCTGTATCTTTGTGATTTTGATTTTTCGTTTGGCTGAATGCAGGGGAAACCCGGAGCTCCAGGGGTACAGGGCCCTGTGGGGCCAAAGGGAGAACGTGGGGAGAGAGTGAGTACACTGAGTACACTCAGTTTGGATTAATTATCCCTCTTTCTGCTGAAGAACTGGACAGAGACGTGTGATTGTTGATGACAATATGATTTCATAAACCCTACCAGGCCAGATTTCCTCATATCCTTGACAATACAAGGAATAATTTTCTGTAATCAAAATTGTGAAAAATAATACTTCATAAACTAAAACCAAGTTGCTTCATTTGATCCAGTTTTCAGAGTATAAAAGTTACTTTTCACAATGTTTTGTGAGGTGTTTTTCTTTTTTTTTTTTTTTATTTGCAGTATCATTTAATTGTTATGTTGTAAGTTTGTCTGCAGGTTTTTAGACGTTTTGTCAAATGTTACTCAGAGTATCAACCACTCCACAGCCTGATGCTGGATTGTGTTTTCAGTAGATTTTCTTCATCATCAACTCTGAGACAAACCTTTTGGTTTTTCAGGGCCTTTTAGGTTACGTAGGCAACAGAGGTCCCCGAGGCGAGCCGGTAAGCTGCTTCTTCTCAAACTCTGTAGGGTTTATATATCAACTCATGTCAGAAGTGGGTATGTTGCAGTGGATTACACTCAGCAGCACAGTGAAGAACGCAATCACTGAGGGGGAGAAGAAGTTTTTTTTTTCTGTGGCTCTAAACTCTGATTCACAACGTTCAATAAAAGTTTGAAATTCACACGTTTAATGTGTCTTCATAGGGAGCACCAGGTCCCAAAGGAGAGCCGGGAGAAAAGGGCTTGCCGGTAAGACTGTAGCTGATGCTGGTTCACAAAATGACACAAAGTTTTGATGTCTTTATTCTGAGTCTAAATCAGCTTTTTGTTAACTTCTTAATTCCTTAGAAGTCATCTCATTTTGTTAATTGATTCTAACCTGACCAAACTGTAAAGATATGATATTTAACAATCCTTGTGTTCATCTGACTGTGCTGATCAGCTGATGTGTTCAGATGCACCTTTTTTTTCTCTCATCATATATTCCTACCTGTTGATTCATTAAACAGTGTCTGTTTTCTTTTTATATATTTGAGCATATATGATTGGTGTCTACATATGTTGTGTATGTGTTGTTAGTCCTTGGGGTGAGTTCTGGACTGCTGTCCTCTTGACCCTAAAGCTGCCTGACTCCCTCTGCAAGCTACTGTCTCCATGGCTACCTTTCACAGTCACCTTTTCAGCATCTGACTTTGGCATATACATGTAAACATACAAGCGAGACAAAAAAAGAGCAGGTTTAATTGGTGCTAAATTCTTAATATTGCTTTATTTCAACTGTGCTATGTTTTACTTTTAATCATTTTGTCTATTATACCATGGAGTTAGTTCAATAAAGCACAGAATAATAATCGGAGATGTATATGCCAAATGACTCCATTATGTGTCAGTGGTGGGTCCTGTTGGGTTTAGAGGTGTTGTGCTCTGATTTTGTGTGAAGTGGATACAGCTAAACTCTTCGTTCCCAAATTGTGACCTTGCACGATAAGCATGACACTGCATGTTTTTTTATTTAATTTTCTGGATGAATAAAATGGTTACTAAACCTATCTAATGTGTGAACTGGTAGAAGGCAAGAAAAAAGGCAAATTATTTAAGTTATTAAGATAAAGAGTTGATATTAGAACTGTTAACTGCTAGAGAACCCTGATGTTAGCTTTCTGATTTTTAGGATTGTGACTGAATTTCCTGTCTAAGTTAGTCTGCTAACATTTGGTAAACAGTGGATGCAAATTTGATGGGAGGGAGCTGATACCACTCTCCAGCGGTCATGCACAAATCGGTGTACACCTTGCATAGGTCACAAACCCATCACAGGGCCACATAGAAGCAAATGAGACAACCACTTCTGCTCTCACTCACACCTAGAGACAATTTGGCAATTAACCTAACATGCACAGGGAGAACAGGCAAACTCCACACAGAAAGGCTCCAGATGGCAAACATGTGACCTTCTTGCTATGAGGCGACGGCACTAATCACTGCTTCATCGTGGTACCTTAAAGTAATACTTGGCAGTCAAACTTTAGAGAATTCAGATAAAATCAAAGAAGAACCAACACTGCTAAGAGTATTTTGCCTTTTTTTCTTCCCATTTTTATTTTTTATTTTATGTCCTTGATTTGTCTTGTCCTTAGTGCACATTTAAAAAACAAACAAATCTTCACCTGGGCATCAAAAGCTTCAGCCAAGCTTCTCTGCATGCTTTTCTTTTCTTGTTTCTGTCTGTTTTACATCTCAAGTTACAGAATGTTTTTTAAAGGTATGATTCAGGAGGTCTTGTTGCTTAACAAAAAACAAATCAGATGTTATTGTGAGCCTTTACTGACTTAAAGCTGAAGAATGACAGCAGGTAACATGTCTGCAGTGTTAGGAATGAACACTGTGGACCTTGAACAAAACTGCCAAGGAGATGCAGTTGGCATGACTGTATCTACTGTATGTCCTGGGAAAAGTGTTGGTTATGTGACCCAGTATAATGCTGGGCTGTAATGTGCATGCTGATGTTTCCCAGCATGGCAGAGAATGATTTAATACAGCAGCATGTTAATGAGGGAGATGTACAGAGAGCTATATGATCATCATGATGCTGGGCAGACTGTTTTTAACCTTCTAACTCGCTGAACTGGATTTGGAAACATGACTTGCATCTTGGCGAGCAGTTCTTGTAGCTCGCGCTCTTTACTATGATGGCTGTATCTATCTTCACAGGGGGACGGAATACATCAGATCAGAGAGGCGCTGAAGATTTTAGCCGAGAGGGTTTTAATCCTCGAGACTATGATCGGTATTCATGGTGAGTAGGAGGCCTGAGGAGCGGTCAACTTTAGGCAGGGGTCAAAGCTGTGAGAGGGGGTGCTCGTACTCCCTCTGTACCATGGTGCGGAGGCAGATGGGTGGGAACAGTCACAGGTAGCCCCCAGGACTCAGATGGGTTTTTCCACAGCCTCACACGGTACCCCTGTCACTGCTCTCTGATAGGACATTAGCTTGCAGATGTTCCAAGACTTGCAGGCTGACCTTGAGCTTCTGGCTCGCAGGGTGACTCTTCTGGAGGCTATCATCTGGCCAGGTAACGCTGAGACACCCACAGTCCTGCCGGTCCTCACTTACATTCTCAACTAAATTTAGAACATGTTAGAAAATATATGACTTGTAACTGAATGTTTAAATGTTGTAAGATTTGCTGAAAAGATGTCTTTCAATGATGTATTTATTTTTTAAACAGTTGAAAATTAGTATTGACTTTAAAATAATCATTTTGAATTAAGATTTTAGTGGATATCTGCTGTATGTACTCTGTTTGACATTAGATTTTCAAGTGTTATTTAGGATAAAGCAACATTTAATGCCTGTCAATCAAATTTGACCTCATCTTTACCACAATCAAAATGAAGCAAAATAGTAAAATTTAGTGTTATACTTTTTATTAACATCGATTTTTCATACTGTCATGAGTCTTTTATAAAGTAAAATCCACTATTTTAAGTTGAATGAGATTTTATTGACACTAATCATGTACATTTTCTTTAAAATATTTGAATCATACCAAGTAATGATTAACAAAAAATCTATTTTAGTCAGGAGATTGAGTAAAATTATGCTTATGGCCTGTTGTTTTGCATTTTTGTTTCAATAAAAAAGAACATCTTGGTTTGGCAGCTGGAACAAACAGTTTTAAGATTTTATTTCTCATTGCTTAGTAAGTTGTGTTCAGCTGGTTTGAAATTTTAAAGAAAAAGGGGTTGAGAAGATATCTGTGATAACATTTTTCAGCTGAGAAATAAAATAAGGTGCAGTGGTCAGTGCTGTTGATGAGGATTTGAGCCTTGGCAAATCATTTGTGCAAATTTGTTCACTGCGGCCACTGCTGCAGGAGAGAACAGCTGAAGGAAGAAAGGCAATATAACAATAAAAGCTTCCATTTAATTATTTTTTTGGTAAGGAAAAGTATTCTGAATTTGTTAGTTTTAATATTTAAATAATTTATGATCTATATGTTTTCAAGCTGTCTTGAATTACATAAATTGACAAAGTGACATAATCTTCAAAATCTGCATACAGTCTAATAAATAACCCTCTATTGCTTCAATATTTAAAGTTTCTACATCATATGTAGTCAACATCTCACAAAAACAAACAAAAAGTTAAAAAATGATTGCGTGAACTCATATATGAACTCAATGTTTCTGTAAACTGTGGGTTGAGACGACGCATAATCATTTTTTTTGCCATAATTGTTACAAGAGATCAAAAACATTATTTATAAATTCATAAATAATACCATAATTTAAAGTGTTTTAATACTTCTAACTAGTTCGGATTACAAATCTCTGCTAGCAATCTCAGAAGCTAAAAAGTGTGGGAACCACTGGTTTAAATTATATAAAATATCACAACAATTACTGTCCCTATAGCTGATTATTAATCCTTAATCAAGATGAAAAATTTTAAGGCCTGCTGGTTGAGAACTGTACTGTATGTCCACACGTTCAAGGACAGGGAGGTCCCATTCCAACTGCTGTTTCTTCTTCAACAGAGCCTGATTTAGGGTCTGGGGATGAACCGTTTGGCACAACCTCTCCTAGTTTCTACAGAGATAAGCGAGCAGGGACGTTTCCACGTCGACTTGCTACCCCTCTGTTCTCCGATTCCAAGGTCTGAGGGAAGTAGCACACCTCACTCACCCTGAGGAACACAGGCTGGGTCCACTTCCTCTCATCTAGTCTCATCGTCTTTCATCTGGTCCCCAGTTGGGTCTTTATTGTAAGATTTTAGGATGGGAGACACCTCAGGGAAACTCCACTGATACTCCGAGAACTGCTTCGACCATCACCCACCATCATAACCAAATGCTCCCAATAGCTGCTAGTGTATTTCATGTCTTCAGTTATAAAACTAAAGACGATAAAATAACAAAAAAATCTTCTGTGGTGCTTGTTGAGCTATAATTGGCTCTAAACAAAAAGGGTCATAAAGAAAACTCAAGTGAAGGAGAAATCAGTTGTGAGGAAGCAGACTTCGTATTTAACTGCAATCTGAAGAGTGTTTAATATTACTGAAGTGTATTCATCATTTACAGTTCGCAGGACAAATTTACAAACCTCTTGTATTCATTGTTATTTTGTTGAACTCAGTGTTATGTAGTGCACTAAACAGATGAAGTTGATTCTTTTCTGTGTGAGCTTCGTGCTTTTAGTAGTGATTTGTAGTTTGTTTTCTGGTGTTAGTTTTCCCTAAAAGTGTGTCCTGATACATGGCCGATTAGCATTTTGATTTATAAATAGAAAAAGCGCTGCAATCTGGGGACAAACCTGATCAATCGTAAACTGTTCATGTTGAGATTTTAAACACACAGGAAAGTGTTACTGGAACTTGAACATATTTTTACCACAGCTGTGTTGGTAAACTGCTTAGAAACTGTTCTGATAAATAAAACACTTTGTTTTTTCATCTTATATCAAACTTATTGTGAAACTATTTAAATGATAAATTTTAGTTTATGTTGTAAACTGTTGTGTAACCATTTTGTATTTTGAACTTTTTTTTTTCTTGCAAATGTGTTACTGTGTTAAGATAATTATGTTTAGATAATCAGTGTAATAAAATATTGTTTAATTTTTTTATTATTATTATTTTAACACGTCACCTGTTTAAATTTGTGGTACAAAAGTATTCATTAAACATTTTTTATAACAAATTAACAACATCCTGTCTTTTGCTCTGGTGCAAAGTTATGCAAACAAATCGTTTGCATCTACATGTCTTAAGAAAACACCTCAGCTTTTTTTTTATCTTTTTCTTTTTTAAACTGTTCTTGCAATCAAAAGAAAGAATTAAAGCTCAGCAAAACCCAAGCATATTACTCCACGAGTGCAAAAGTAGATACAGACTGAGTTCATTGGTCTAAGTTTTTTGCAGGGATAGATGTGTTTTTCCCTTGGACACCACTACAGCTTGCTCTCCGATGCTGTCTTCAATAAGTAGGGAGATGGCACCATCCAACTGCTTCGATGCTGCTAACGCCACCACAGCTTTCTCTGTGGGGAAACCCATCTTCTCCAGCTGCTGAAGTCTGAGAGAAAACAAGCACAAGTCTGGATGAGCACTTAAAACACAAAACTAAATTATTGTTTCATATTAAAACACACAGAGTATTGTGCTAAAGTCTTGAGTCACTCATTTTATATAAAATAATTTTCTGCTTTTTCACTCATCTTCTGTGCAGTACTTGACCATTTTTAGAAGTTTTTTTTTCCTATTTTTTAGTTGTTAAGCTACTTGATTCTATACTACTGCATTTAAAGGCTCCTACACTTAATGAATTTGTGATTTTTTCACATTACTGACAACTTAGCAAATAATTAATTGCAGATAATGTTCATCTGCTGTAGATAGGTAACACTTCTGACAAATGGAAAATACATGCTGTCACAATCAGGTCTGGGCAGCATATGACTGAAAAAGCAGCTGAAGTAAATAAAAAACATTGAAAATTTTTCTGAAAGTGTAAAGAACTTTTACTGCTTGGAATAACAGGTTAAAGAGAAAATAATGGTGCTTTCAATTTTTTTTTGCATAATTCCTTATTTAAATTACAAAATACTCATAAAAAATACAAACCGTAGTGATGATACAGATGATTTGGGCACCTCAACTTTTGTATCAGACTCCATCTCAGGAGCATCCTGTAAAGATGCCAGTATTCCTGCTCTTAGCATCTCCTCCTCCAGCAGCTCTGCCTCAGGACGTTCAACAGACTCTTCCATGACCCAAGCAGGTGAAGGTTCCATCCATGAGGGGTGGCTGAAAGCTGTTGAATCTCTTACTAGGGGAGTAGTTGGCTGATTGACAGGCAAGAACTGAGGAAGTGAGCTATGCAAAGAAAAAAAAAAGAGAGGAATTGTAAAATCTGCCAGCCATGCTTGCTTGAAATAGTTGTAGTAATTTAAAAAGATATTAAATTTGAATTATTTACAAAACCTCTGTCGCGCTGAAAAGGTAGGCAGTCTGAATCTGGCTGAAGTAGGAACATACAGCCAGTCAGGAATGTAGTCAAAAAGCTTGGCTTCCTCCAGTTCCTGTAATGTCCCAATAAAAGGCTGATGATCTGTAAGTTATATTAAGTATTTATAAGAAAAATTTAGAAAGAAACACTCAGATGTAAATAAATTCATCATGGATTGATGGGGTAGGACACTTTAGGCTCAAACCAATTAGTATCACATGGAGAGATTATGAAAACATGACAGGAACAGGATGCTCCTTGTCTTATCCAAAATAAAAACAACATGCACACATAAACTACAAGAAAGGTATAATCAGACAAAACTGAAGATTTTTAACATGACTGCAGCTCGAGAAACTATGAGATGCTGTGTTCTGATAAGCATCAACCAACTGCATAAACAGAGAAGGATACAGTTGTGTCCAATGCATATTGCACAAAAGTGAAGTAGAGCAGGCGTCCCTGGCAGCAGCAGAAGGCCAACCAGCAGGAGAAGCCATGGGAGGAACCAGACTGGTACACACCTCATCAGCCTCCTTTGGGTTGTCTGTCGACACTGAGCTGTAAACAGAGCGAGGTGGACAGCCGAGTAACCACTGATCCGACTCGCCTTCCCTCCTCCCACAAAGAGGACAAGAGTGTAAACAAAAGGCAACAAAATCATTGTCAAGGTAGAAAGGGCCAACAAGGCGACTGTTCCCCAGCGGCGTTCCTGATATGGTCCCAACAGCAGCAGGAGTACAACACTGACCAGCAGAGAGGACAGGTCATCATGACTGAGAGCATACAGAAACACATCTGAGGAGAACAGAAACAGTGACAGGCATTATTTACTTAAAGCTGAGATATTTTGCTTTAGAATCCCTTAAATTATCAAACTGAGTTACCTCTGATCCTTGGGAAATCTCCTCCGGGACCTAACCTGAGACTTGCCTGAATGGCCCCAGCATACACCAACAACATCAGTGTTATCAACACAGATGTTGCCAAGCAGAATCCATGACGATCTGCTCTAAACCAAAGTCTCAATGACGAGAAATGACCCTGCATTGTATAACATCAGCTGCAAGTCGTCCTCTCTTTTATTCTAAGATTATTCTGGCTAACAAACATTTGTTTAGGATAATAATAAAATAGCTATCAAATGGTTTACAAATAAATTAACACAATTATTTCTATAACACGACAGTGAGCAAAAGTCCATTATATTAAATACTCAGCTGAGAGCTATTTTTAATCATTCCCGCTATCAGAGACATATTAAGAAACTAAAATCTTACGAGTAAAATGCATTTTAAATTATTATTATCCTTAGAAGGCAAATAATAATCAATGTACCTTAAAACATTAGCCTATAAACTTCCGCAAGCATATTCTTCTTCGATTTTAGAAAACAGGTCTACCAAACAACTCTACCGCCACCTACAGGCCATATTAATATATGCGCTTCTTCAGTACAGAACCTACAAACACAAACCGAGCCAGAAGATATTGTTTCAGGTTTCAGTGCTTCAAAAGCACGGACATGTTGTTTTATGATGACAAAAATATAATATATATTTTTCTTGGTTTGTTGATCAGAGAATGTAATCATTTATAAGGTAAAATAAAAAAGAAAACGTATATAAATTGTGTTAAACTTCGTATTGTGAATACCCGGATTTTTAATGAAAGCACAATAAAGCTTTTATGTTACACAAAAGGTATCACATGACTTTCTCTTCTTTATTCACATAAATGTTTTTAAATTATGTTTACCAGATTTTCAGAAGAATCCTCGCGATGTTAGTTTTATCTCGCGAGATCTCTTTTCTGAGAAGATCGTCGTCCTCATTTTTTTTTACTGCAGCGTCCGGTCATCTCGTGCAGATTTGCTAAAATGGCGTCAGCTCCCGGTGAGTAGATTTTTTTAGTTGTTTGGACCAATTTTCTACATTTCAGATAAACAATTATCCGTATTTAATAAGTTTACATTCTAAAGTAGCGATGTAGTTCATTATTTCACTTTATCTACGGTTGAACTTTGATTTGTAAGAAACGCTGCGTGGTAGGCCTTTTAGCTTAGCGGTTGCCGCATGGCTTTTCTTATGTAACTTATACGTATTTAGACTTGCATGAAATTACACATCATAGCAGATTGTATTTTATTTCGTCCACACGTAAACTTATTTCGTAATCATTTTGCATATTGGATTGCGTTTTAGCATGTTCCTAGGATTGAATGGCGACGCAGTGGCCTGTAACGACATGCTTCTCGCGCGCGAACGATGTTTTGTTCGAAAATTAAACCAGCTTTACTTTATGTTCACAGATTACAGCTCCTACACCCAGACTGGTGCTCAGCAGGGGTGAGTTTTGTTTTTATATTCTTTTATTTATTAACACACATTGTGCCTTCAAAACAAAGTCAATGTAGGGCTTCAGGCGCATTATCAAATCATCTTTTAAATTAAATTGTACGATTATGTAGTATATTAATAGTACTATGAATGCACAAAAAATAGTAAAAGTCACACGGCTAAATAAGAGTCATAAGCTCATATGAGACCCTATGAATCCAGTGGCTAAAACTGATTTGATTTTACAGGTATGCATCCTATGCTGCCCAGCCATCTCAAAGTTATGGGCAGTCGGCTCAGGTGAGATTGAACAAAACTGGTAGTATTTTCTCTGTTGAAGTTTGCTTTTGTTGTACCAATGTCTTTAACTGTAAATAAAATTTAAGCAACTTATTTTACATTGATTAATTCTAAGTAACTATAGTTTACATATATTTAATACTGTAGCTGTTTTTTGTTTTGATTTTTCCAGCAAGGCTATGGTCAGCAGAATTACGGATCATATGCTCAACCTGCTACACCTACTGCAGACAGCAGTTACACCCAGACTGCTCCTGCAGCTGGAGGTTACCCTCAGCAGCAGCAGCAGCAGCAACAATATGGATCCTCATATGGCCAGCAGGCATCAGGTCAGCTAGTAAAAGTAGTTTTTGTTTAATGTGGTGTAGGTCTGCTTCTGCCATGTATATAAAGCCTTGAACTGAAAGTAGGAATCAATGCCTGAACAAAATACAATTTCTAAATACTTGATGGGCTAAATTTGAAGTTCATATTTCACATTATTTAAAATGCTTATTTTTCATTTTACAGCTGGATATCCTGCCGCCCAGTCTACTACTCATGGCTACTCGCAGACAGCCCAGAGTTACGGAGCCAGTGGTTATGAGAGTACACCTGCAGCAGCTGCTACTGCTTCAGCTCCCTCTCAGTCCTATGGCTCTCAGCCAGGCTACACTGCCCAGTCTGCCTATCCTGGATATGGTCAACAGGCTGCTCCTTCTGCACCTCAAAGGTATGATTTCCTTCTTTGCAACCAACATAGTAGATGTTTGTTTTTTCTCAACATAATCCATATTGTTTTGCCTAATGCTCTGTATTTACTCTTGTAGTTATAATGCCAACAGCCAGCCTGCTAGTTACAACCAAAACAGCTACTCCCAGCCTGCATCATACGGACAACAACAACCTGGTTACCAGGGTCAGCAGGCAGGCTACAGCCAGCAGCAGGCTTACCAACAGCAGACACCGCAGCAGCAACCTCCCCCTTCCTACCCTCCCCAAGGTGCTGGTTCCTATGGACAGCCTGCAGCCAATCAATATAGTCAACAAGGAGGACCACCCAGTTACACCCAGTCGGGCCATTACAGTAAGCACTACTGTGGATTCTTTTTGAATTCAAAGTATTTACTTGAAATCAGGTAAAAATTCACTTAGAAACATTGTTGGACTTTTTGTACTGATGTCTCTGCATTGCTTTTTTTTTTTTTTTTTTTTTTTTAATTTTTATAAAGATAACTACAGACAGGATAGCCAGGGTGGGGGATCTGGTTACCCAGGTTCTGAGTCCGGAAGGTACCCGGGTGGGGAAAGCAGGGGTCCTGGCAGGGATGGCTTTGACCGAGGTGGAATGATGCATCGTGGGCGTGGAGGCATGGGTCGTGGAATGGGGTATGTATATTTCCTTAGCATGTAATCTAATTTTGATTTTTGACTACAGGTGCAGTTGCATTTGAGGTAGGGCTGGGATGATAATTCAAAAAACAATTTAATCACTCCAAACAAAGATACCAAGAGCTTGTAAAAATTTGTTTAACATATGAAAGTATTTCAG
Organism: Cynodonichthys magdalenae; assembly: GCA_031762555.1. Classification (NCBI taxonomy): domain Eukaryota; kingdom Metazoa; phylum Chordata; class Actinopteri; order Cyprinodontiformes; family Rivulidae; genus Cynodonichthys; species Cynodonichthys magdalenae. Next base: position 11,789,048 of record JARVJO010000394.1, on the reverse strand, counting down.
TATATTGGTTTGTTAGTTCTAATAAATATGGCCATTTTTTTACACACCAAAACCAGAGTGGCTAAAATAACGTGACATTAGTATAGCCATTCTCATTCAATTTTCTCAGCCCTGCCTCTTTTGATTAAAGGTAAGCATTTTTCCTTTTTCTTGCACATCAATATTTGAACAGAGACCTGTGCATAAACATTAGATTGAATAGCTAATATAAAAATTATTTATTCATGGGTAACAACCATTTTTTGAATAGTTGGGAAGTTGCTTATTTTATGGTTTGTCAGGCAGTGTCCTTTTTTAACAATTAACTAAATTTTACATATCAACTAAATTAGATTAAGAAATATACACACGAGTGATTTGCATTTGGACAAATTTGTGAAAAGTGTTTTTCAGGCTTACAGCACTGTGTGCTTAACAAGTCTTGCAAGCATTACTACAAACTTAAAGTAATATACTGGGCTGGTACAATATTTTCAGTTCCATCTCAAACACACAGTTGTGTTCACAGTCAGTTTGTTTCCTCCTGGCTTTTTTTATTTACCACCTCATTGGTATTTTAGGGTGTTACTATGGTTTGATGGAATGTCGGATGAATATTTGTTATTTGACTATCAACTGGTGTAAACAAAGTCTCAAACTAAAACCAAAAAAAAAATCACTATTTGTAGTAAAGTTTGGTAGAACCTCCAAAGATAAACTTCAAGCCCAAAGTGATTGGTGTACCTCTTTTATTTCCCCCCCTCGGTTTCCTCAGGTTTTTTATGCTCTTTTGGTTTTTAATGTCAACATTGGATCCAAAAGATAACAATTTATTAATTTTATCTAAAGAGGTTTTTGAATCATATCACTGGGTTTTGCCAATGATGAAATGTTAACAAAGCAAAGCAAACTATGGGGTCAAAATACATTTAAATAAAACATGCAATTTTCCAACATTTTTACTTAAAAAATTCACTAAATGTTCATGTTCAGTCAAAGTGAAACAAGACAAACACCCAAACACATTAAGAGGATAAAATCAAAAACTTGCGAAAACAAGACTGGCTGTGTGTATAATGACCTTTAAAAATTTGCTTAAACCAGTATTTAAAGAATTTAAACTTAGCCAAGGGGCTGTTTTTTGCAGTTTTGTCAATCCATGGATTTTGGTGGTATTTATTCCAGTCTAAACTCAAAATCCAGTGACCAGTTTTCACGTTTATTATTATACTTTTGTGTTTTGAACAGTTAATGGAAATGTTTTCCCATTTAAACAAATTAGTAGTTCAAGTTGAAACAATTTGTTGTCTATGAAAGTACAGTGTGAGCAACTACAGGGGCATTGCAGGTTTTACTGCAGGTTTGTGTTGGTTTAGATATATTACATGTCTTGAATTATGAGATGAATGCATTTTGAGTCATTCATTGGAGTCTGTTCTTAGAATAAATTGAGGCTTAATTTGTCATTTTTCACGTGGTTTTGGAAACCAAATTTAAAAAATATTTTAAATTTTTTTTACGGTTTAATTTCTGAAAATCTTACATTTTCTGGTCCTTATACTTATCAAAGCAGAAATTTCTGCAATTTTTTCTTGAGGTTTTTCTTTATTTTAAGCCAATAAATAATAATACATTTTTTTAGAAGGGAAGTACATAAAAGAATGGTGCACATTAATCTAAAAATTTATTGTATTTGGGCCTTTTAGCCAACTGCTAATTTGCAGAAGTTGCCTTGGTTGGTCATAGAAAAAGTCTCAACCTATCAGTTCAAATAAACTACATATCTAAAACTAAGGGAAACTGTCAATTTACTTACAAATAATACAAGAACGATAGACAAAACAATACAAGAAGGGGAAGAAAAATATTGTCCAGTTTCAGTTGTTGTAAGACGGTGTACACATTTGTTTTTTGAGTCAATTGTTTTACTCAAAAGTTGAACTCAACAGTTTTATTAGTGTTGGTAAACAATATAAAATAAACCCTCTAAAAATATAATTGTTCAAACATTTTGTACTTCGCTGGTTGAATCTGATAATTTCTCTACTTGTTACAGTATGTACTGTTGGTTTTTGCTCACCACCTCTGGAACAAGGCCATTTAAGAGTCAACTTTATAAATCTGTATAAACCTATCCAAACTTAAAATATTTCTGCTGTATTTAACAATGGTGTTATTTAATTGGCTTTTGACCTATAGTTGTCAAAACTCATTAATACAACATAACTAAATAAAAGCATAGGGGGTTGCTTGGCCACAAACACTTCAATAATAAAGGTGCAGCTAAATCATAACTTGCAAATATAAAGGGGCAGCCTTTATAAGTAGACATGATTTAAGATAGACAGATTTGTAAGTAATGTAAGAAAACGAGGTGGGTTCAAATTATTCATGGAAAGACATTTACAGTTTGCATTTAAGGTTAAATTTGTTAAACCAATATTTAAATATTTTTAGTCACAGTAGCCCTTTAGCATATTTGCCTTTGCACAGGTATTTGTGAGGGGGGGTGGGGACACTGTCTTTTTGAAATGTTTTAAATTGTTTTGTGACTTGGAATACCAATGTCTGATTTTATTTTGAGCACTTTTTAACATGCTTTGTCACATTTATACCGTACAGGTAACAGTGAGACCCATTTAAAACCATCTTTTCTCTAAAAGTATCTACTCAGTAGAGTCTCCAGCTTAAGCAACAGGAAGGAGCTTAAACAAAGATTCGAAGTCTGCCTTTTTTTCCAAGAACTGAGGATGGTGTTTGTTTTTATAAGCATGATGGGTATACTAATTTGTTTTGTTTTTAATTTAACATATTCTTGGTGAATGTTGTATACATTTTAGTGTTAACTTTTTTCATGAAAAAATGTGTACTTTTGTTTTTATTATAATTGGTTAATGTAATCACACTGCTCTTGTGAAATTTCAGATGCATTTTATATTTTTATACTTGTACAAAAGGCTGTATTCAAAAGTAATGTTAATCAGGCTTGTCTTAAATACCGGATGTGTGCCATCAATGCATCTGAAATAGTTCTCTGTACAGATGTTTTGGATTTAAAACATCTTGAACTGTAAAAAATGTGTCGGTTATTAATGTGTTTGAAAATGTGTCCACAACTGCAAACTGTCACTGAAATTGTTCTGAGCTAGCTAAATAATTTCACATAGTAATTATCCACCTCCTCTGAGATTGTGATTCATATTAATAAATCTAGGGAGATAGATTTACGTTGCTGTCCGCTTAGTTAGAATGTTTTGATTACTCCCTCAATCAAGCCACTTTGCTCGAGCCATGGAAGTGGCTGTAAAAGGGAAACGCCTTCATATCTCCATTTATTCCCCCATAGCAACGCCGGAGACAGAGGTGGCTTCAGTAAGCCTGGTGGTAAGTTAACGAGTATTACACTGGTTAGTCCTTTCAAAACCTTAAACTTTTTTCATAAATATACCTTGTGCGTAAATGTTAACCGTTGGGGTATACAAAATTTTACACAAACCTATAAAATAACTATTTGTTTTGTTTTTTTATGCCTAAGACCATTTGCTCCTGGGTACTTGTATAATTCAATCACTGGTTATGGTTTGACAAGATTTTAGGTGTGTTAATTACAAATTTAAGTGTTTATGCTCTGTCAGATTTGAGCTGAATCTAAAATATGTTTTGGAGGATTTCTCACTGGTCTTAAAGGCTTTTCAAATGACACATTTTCTTTTTGCCAATGGGTCCGAAAGTGTTCAATTCTCAATTCAGTATTACTTGTGGGAATTTTCTGCCACAAAGAACAATTTTTTTATTTTTTATTTTTCTTCAACTTCCCAATATGAGTCATTTTTCTAAAAAGGAGTATTTGAATTACAATGTGTAGTATTTCTCAGTTGTGTACTAGATTTCATTTCCAGACACTGACTTCTCTCATTCTGTTTCTCTCACTCTTGTGAACTAAAGGACCTATGGGCGATGAACGTGAAATGGGTAAGTAACATTTCTTACACTGCTGTTTCATATGGTTTGTTCGCAAGTAAGGTTCATTTTAATTAAATATTTTTACCTGTAGGACGTCCAGAAGAGCAGGATGACTCTGAGAACAGCACTATTTACATCACTGGATTGACCGAGAAGGCCAACATTGAAGAAATGTCTGAATTCTTTAAACACGTTGGCCCAATTAGGGTAGGAAAATTTTAATTTAGAACATTAGAACCATGTTCTGTGAGGCATTCATCCAGTTAAAAAACAATTCCCCTTTGTTGTGCATGAAGATGAATCGTCGACTGGGTCATGCTGCAATCAACATTTACACAGACAAGGACACAGGAAAGCCAAAGGGAGATGCCACTCTGTCTTATGAGGAGCCCATCTGTGCCAAAGCAGCTGTGGAGCATTTTGATGGTATGCTTCACAAATCATTGTACTCATTGTGAATATTTTATTATATATAAAATGTATACAGCTTTTAAGACAAGGTGATTCACTTTTTTTTTTTTAACTACAGGAAAGGAGTTTCAAGGTCGAAAACTGAAGGTGTCCATGGCTCGCCGAAAACCCATGATGGGGGGAATGAGAGGTGGTATGCCCATGCGTGATGGCATGATGGGCCGTGGAGGTAATTGGCTGTATATTTTTATTTACGGTTCCTCTATTCAATTTCTACATAATACAGTGATGTAAATAGCCAAATCTAAAGTAAACTTGGAAGAAAAACTTTGTAGATGTCTTAATTTTTTTTTGAAGACTTCAATTTCCTTTATAGGTATGATGGGACGTGGAGGAGAGCGTGGTGGTTTTGGTCCACGAGGAGGCCCACGTGGAATGAACAGAGGTGGACCTACGGGAGCCAACATGCAGCAGAGAGCTGGAGACTGGGAGTGTCCCAATCCGTATGTAGAACTTTTCTTGTGCTAGACTGGTATAAAGGTAATTGTTTGTTTCTTTGGCAATTTTGACATGTATGTAATATTTCAGGGGTTGTGGCAACCAGAACTTTGCCTGGAGGATGGAGTGTAACCAGTGCAAAGCTCCCAAACCTGAGGGCTTGGGTGGTGGCCCTCCTTTTCCTCCTGGTGGTGAAAGAGGCCGAGGTGGAATGGGAATGCACAGAGGCAGAGGTATGGACCGTGGTGGGCCGGCTGGAGTTGGAGGACCAGGTGGACCCGGAGGTTTCCGTGGAGGTTGGGGTGGCGACCGCGGTGGATTCAGAGGACGTGGTGGAATGGACAGGGGAGGGTTCCGTGGTGCCGGGCGTGGAGGACCACCTATGGAGCGAATGGGTGGCAGAGGTGGAAGAGGAATGGGACCATCAGGTGGCAAGATGGATATGAGGTAAGATTCAAAACATTTCGAAAACTACATTTTGATTCTGTGAAACACCACTGATGGCTAATCAGTGACTTGGCTATTACATTTAATTTCCTATTTTTGCTTTTTTTCAGGGACCATCGCCAGGAGCGTAGAGACCGACCCTACTGATGGAAAACTTCTTGACTAGTTCCTCCTGAAGGATCGAAGTTTTAAAAGAAGTTTTAATTTATGATTCCATATTTTGATGGTTATAGAACTGCTTTCATACAAGCTGTGCAGTTGGTCAACTGTTTTTTTTTTTCTTTTTTAGTTTATCCATGTTTATATTGCATCCTGTATTGTGCATGTTTTTTGTTTTTAATACGCAGATTAGGTTTGACATTGTATCGTAAAGTGTAATTTTTCATTGGTTGATGTATTTACCTCCCTTTTCTGTGACTTACAGTTAAATGATAGTTGGTAAATAAAATTTTACTCATTTGATGTTTTGAGTTGTGGGCATTTTTACTGTGTTATCAAATAAACAGAAAAAATAAATGTTCAAAGTTGACAAATCATGAAGTTACCTTTTGTTTATTTTTGAGAGAATTTTTCAAAAATGCTGTTCCAAAATTGTTCTTGAAGCTGCCTCCTAACAAACTGTCAAGTTGTATTTCAACATTTAACCAACTAGTAAGAAATTGAACATTTTAGTATAATTCATTTTTTAAAGGGTGTTGTCATTTTATGTTTAAATTTCAACGGGCAATTGTTTTCACTGTTTAAGAAAAGTTGAAAACAGTGTTTGTGCTGGTAAATAAAGCATATTTGCATTGATATGCATTTTTATGGATGTATAGAAGTATTAATTTAAATCTGAATATTCTGTAGTTTTCTGCCAGTAGATGGCGGAAGTTGGAAACTCTTTGAGTTGACTAAAATATATTTATTTTTCTTGAAGAAACCCAGTGTTGGCAGATAAAAATCTTATTTGTTTCCTTCAGTTGCACATATAAATTAGTGCTAAATGCTCCCTCATACATTTTACTTTTTACTGAGACAAGCTGCTTCATCCAAGCCCAGAAAATGATCTCATCAATCCCACACCCACCCAACGGTCTCCCACTTTTTTTCTGTCCATTTCTGTTCAAAGCTCCCCCTCATTTCTCGTCCCCATTTAAACATTTCTCTTTTTAAGTAAAAACAATTCCTCCTTGGCAAAGGCTGTGCTCTAGTTTTAATGACTCCTGAAAAGTAATGCTCAGTCCAATGAGTAAGAAGCCAAAATTTCAGAGATTTAACAGCATTTGTAGATTCAGTTAAAACGCGTAGATTTGCTAGTACAGTCACATTTACCTCTATAAATGATATCAAAGATGAATGAATTGCCTATCAAATTTCTAAGTAAATGTTGCAGAAAACAACCCATCTTAAAAAATAAACAGTTTCTTAATGTGGCAGAGCTGAAAATATTGAGGTTCTCTTTAGGAGTGAGATAGGAATGACATAATCAGAGGAGCAAAGCAGTTGGAATGACTGAAAAATAAAGTTAGAGAGATCAGACTGAGATAGTTTGAACTTGTCCAGAGAAGGGACAGTGGGTATATTGAAGGATGTTAGGGATGCAGCAGGCAAAGAGAAGACAGAATGTAGTAAGAGGACAGAGTGAGATGGAGAAGAATGATTCTAGACCCCTGAATAGGGAGCAGGTGGTTGTGGTGCTAAATTATACAGAACAATTAAACCAAATATTTTGAAAATGTTTTGTGCAGGTGCACGAAAAAAGCTTTGAACTACTAGTTAAGTTTATCAAAGATGGACAGTTTATAAATGATTTCTTAGACTTTTACAAGTAGAACTGACATTTTGTTTCACATAATTCAACACTTTGTGTTTTGTCAAACGAAAAGATGTAAGCAATTACAGATTACACAAAGCTAAAAAACAATGAGTGTTTTGGTTTGATAGTCATGGATGACTCAGATTTGAGCCCATATAGGCATTGGTCCCACACAAATATCAAAGAAACTGAACTGTAGTGGAAAATGTTTGGCTTTCCATCTGGGCAGATAGGATAGGATAGGTTCTTGTAATTGCTATAAAACTTGACAGGAAGACTCCATTTCTGATCTTTCTTTCTTTGGAGTTTGAAAGATTCAAACTACAAACCAGGCAGCACTTTTGCACCAAAATTTAACCCCGTTTCCAACTTTCACTGACTTAATTTCTTATTTCAGCAGTCCTCGGTCCTCCCTGCATAAGCAGCAGACCTGTTGTTAAATGAAGACCAAACTGCAACTATCATGTGCACAGATCATGTGCTCTTGAAGTGGCTGCTCTGTTAAGACCCTGGATGACCTACTACCCCACCTAAAGTCATTTGGTCTGGACTCAGTTATGAATATAAAACTAGCACTTCAAGCGTTTAAACTAACAAAACACAATTTTCAAGGACGAATTTCCTAATTCCAGCCATATTTTTTTTCTTTATGAACTCCTGTTTTCATATCAAATCCTGCCACTTGAGTTCTGTGCTGATTTGGTGAACATGGGGTTAAGTTTTCCTCTTCAGCCGAGCGTTTATCCCTCATAATGGGATGTGCCACCGAGTCGCTCTGCTGGTTTTAAGCCTCAGCAGGTCAACATATTCAGCTGAAGAGGCGGTGCGACACGGGCTGAGCCTGTCTGCAGGGGAATGAGCTGAGCCGCTCGGCCGCCGTGATTTCACCGCCGAGAAGCCTTGATGGTGACATGTGGAAATAGGTGGCTGATCGGAGCCACGTGTCGTCGTCGCGGAGTGATTTATATTAGGACCTGCTCGTGTCGGAGTCCAGGACTGATCCGATTTTCCCTCTCGCTCCGGGACCCGGCGGCGATGCGCTCTTTAGAGGAAGCGGGTTTCCGCAGACATCCGGAAAACGCATCCATGCGCCACGGCCGCCCCGCATCCCGATGTTCTCCCGACAGCACAAAGCTCGGATTCAATTAGCTCACCGAAAAAGAAACGCAAATGAACGCTATGGGTGCGTCAACGCGGCCGCTGACGGGGCTTCGGAGCGCAGTTGTGAGATGAGACGATCAAGGAATAATCAAGACTTTTATTGCTACATAATTTGACAATATGGCTGATCAGAGCAACATCCAGTCTGCCGCCTCCAAGAGTATCCGGCCCTTTAAATCCAGCGAAGAATACCTGTACGCCATGAAGGAGGATCTGGCCGAATGGCTCAACACCCTGTACGATCTGGAGATCACCGCGGACACCTTCATGGATGCGCTGGAAACGGGCTGCGCCTTGTGTCGGCACGCCAACAACGTGAACCGCACCGCGCAGGAATTCCAACTGGAGTACCCCGAGGCAGCTCGCTCCATGAAGGTCCCGTCCAAAGACGTCGTCTTCCAGTCGCGCAACGTGGTGTCCGGCTCGTTCTTGGCGCGGGACAACGTTTCCAACTTCATTGCGTGGTGCAGGCAGGAGCTCTGGATCAAGGACGTCCTCATGTTCGAGACCAACGACCTGGTGGAGAGATGCAACGAGAAGAACTTCGTCCTGTGCCTGCTGGAGGTGGCGCGGCGGGGCTCCAAGTTCGGCATGCTGGCCCCCATGCTGATCCAACTGGAGGAGGAGATCGAAGAGGAGATCCGGGATCAGGAGAGCCTGCGGATCGACGGGAATGAGCAGAAGTCACCCGGCAGGTGCAATGGTCGGAAGGACAGCTGTCAGAGTGTTGAAGATGAAGAGGAGGAACCTGAACCAGAGCCACACATCTGGCCGCAGAAGAGAGTCTTATTGGACATGAGGAATTTGGATGAGTTGGTAAGTTGCACCCAAATTGAGGTATAAGTGCCATATAGTGTATGTTAATTTTATAATGTGATGATAAAACTAGTTCAGAAGTTTCCCACAGATTTTCCCCTTTTAGCCTTGGCCAGGAGGAAATAACTGCCAGTGTGTTTTGTCTTGTGCCAAAGCAGCTGATAGAAGGCCCACTATTTCCCACAGTAAAACACAAATGTGTTAAAAATGAAACATTCTTTCTAAAACTATCATATCAATGTTATAAAGAGCACTATACAGCTCTGCAGTGAGTGCAGGCTAAGCATTCTGGTTTAGCTGCTAAATTCCTGCTCACTCCTGGAGTCAAAGTGTGGGTCACCCCAAATAATTGCATTATTGTTTTCCCTCAAAGGCACAAGCGCTGAGATGTTACAGCCACAGTAATCTACATCTGTCATCAGACATATTCTGTTCTTTTAGATGAAATAGATCGACCACAACCAAAACTCACATTTTGTTTTTATCATAGTTCCACTTTTACTATTATAGCACTGAATTTGTTGGTTTTTATCATGCTGGGCATACAGATGTGTCAGCAGAACACGTGCTTGTATGGTGAAGGTAATGTTTTCATGTAGAGAAGAACAATGCCCACCTGAGAGACAACAGGGAGGGAGGAGGGGAGGCAGAGTGGAGGCTGATTGTGTGACCTCTGCAGACAGTAATAGAAGGAGAGCATGAAAAAGAGGATGGTTTTGTTCTGTTCCAGAGTCTGCTTTCACACACACACACACACACACACACACACACACACACACACACACACACACACACACACACACACACACACACACACTCTCATATGACCGATGGACGAGGATTATACAAGCGTACAGCGTTTTAGGGCAGAATGATCACAGGAGAGCTTCTGATGCACACACTCGTCTTTTTCTTTTACTGATTCATCCCCCTGGCATGCAGACACACATACTGCACCCAGTGTCATGTCAGACTCAGATGCACAGATTAGACCGCTTATGACAGATATTGGAAGGGACTTTGTGCTGTCTGAAGAATGAATTCTTCATTCTCCTGAAATATTGTATTTTAGCTCCTCAACCCATTTTATATGATCCATATGTAACTCTGAAGAAAAGACTGAGACAGTGAGATTGATTTGACCAAGTTATAGATTGTTATAGCACATTTACCAAGCTAATAGTCGGGACAAAATTAACCTTTTTCCTTTATTTAAATCAAAAATCAGTTTTATGTTTGTCACAGTTAGTTAATTAGTTAATCACTTTTTATGTGTGATTTAATTGCCTCATTAAAGCAGATTTATGTAAAGTCAACTAATTTTTGAAGTGATATAACTGCTTTTCTCATAATATCCTGTCTTAATTACACGGTTTTACTCCAGGGATATGCATATCAGATATTTGTGCAAACTGAAATTCTGCAAACCTTCACTTTGTTTTCATCTTTTCACTGAAACATTACAGTTGATCATTGTTTACAGGCCTGCGTGAGCCACCAAATATGTTTACATACAGGAGTCTAAGCCAAGTTTCCAGCAAAAACATGTCAGCTGGTCAAAGTATGAGCAGCATTTTATAATGGGTATATTTTTTATAGCCGTTAAAGAGTGGACTGCTGACATGCAGAAACCATTTTAATTGTTGAATATGCCTAATCTTGTTTCTAAATGGTTTTGTGGTTTAACAAACGAACTAGTTTAAGACAATAGATGTGATGAAACATTATTCAAGATGAGTTGGAACATGTACACTCAGACCTGTTTAAAACGTCTATTTAATAATACCAGTAACTGTACCACAAAACAGTCTAATTAATCTTTAAGCACTTATGTAAGAGTGAAGTGACTCAGTAACTTCCAGATGTGTCACATCCTCCACCTGCTGGATACAATAAGCTGTTGACCCTTCAGGCTACACGCCCTCCTGTCAACATGTCCCACCTTTGATCTGCCATTGCTTACTCATCTTAAACCAGGACTCATTTCCACGTTAAAGTTGAGAAAGTGGCTCATGTCTGTTTTCAGTTCAAATGTTTTTTTTGTTTGTTTCCTGTTTTTTAGGTGTGCAGACATTAGCTTTATGCTGCATTCAGAGATTTACTTTCATACCATCATTAATGAGGGATTAAGGTTATGACTTCTGTGCATGTAAATGATGCATTGAGTCAGATGCAAATATACATATGATCATCTACTTAACATATGTTTTCAGGGTTTACCAATGCATATCTTGACGCATGCAAGTCTATTTAAAATCACATTTACGTGGTCTATTGTTCACTGCATGTAAAGGAATCTCTACAGTGAAATAACTGGGCTCACACATCATAATAGCTCTGTAGTTGCATGTTTAATTCCTTAAGTCAGCATATTTTCTCTCTTTGTTCTCAGTCATTTAAATAGGTTCATTTTTTTCTCACTCCAGGCTTCACATACAGCTCTTGTTTAGTTCATACATGTGAGCATCACTCCCATCCCCCACCCCTACTATCCACAGCAAAGAGTAGAACCGTATGTCTTGTTGGTGTCAAGAGGAAGCGAATAGAGCGCTACTGTTGGCCGACATCTTGATCTTTGGACGGAGACACCTCCAGAGCACAGCAGTGATGATAGGATAGAGGACATACTGTATGTGTGTTAGGATCTTCTGCTCCATTAAACCTCTAGTTTAATTCAGGCTTTCATGGAACCCAAACAAACAAAAAAAGAGTGGCGAAGACAACAGACAGCACGCCTAGAGTGTCTTCACTGCACACTCCGTTAAACCTGACTGGAATAGATGTGACTTTGGGAGGCAGGGCTACAGTAGGGAGAGTGAAGGGGAAAAGTAGGTCATCCTGCTCTGCACTGGTCCACACTCAAACGCTTTGCTGAGTGAGCATGGCAGCCTTCAGAGTCAACACATGCTCCAGCTTTTTGCTGTTTTGTCTTTTGACAATAATTTTGCACTGCAGCAGCCACTCCTTACACCCCTGATTGAAAACAGCAGCTTGTGTGTAGAGGCCTGCTGTATTCCCCACTTGATGCCATTTACTGGAGCGTTTGTTGCTATCAGTTGATCATTTGCATGATTGCCATTCAATTGGGTGCCTGTCTGAGCAGCGAGATAAGCCGGAGGCTCGTCTGACTGACCTGACTGACCTGACTGACCTGACTGATCTCAGGTGAACACTGATCATAAATTCCTATGACCTTGCCTTCTATGAGCAAGGCCCTGAAAGCTGTTCAGGTTCATCAAAGCAAATAGGTAAAAGGAGCCAGACTCTGGCCTGATATTTAACTTCCTGCACTGAGTGATTACGCTGCTGTTTGACTGAAGCAGATGAATAATAGAGTTATTCCCTCAGAGCACTTGATCTCCATCGGTTTCTTGTATCGCTTGTCCTGACGGGCTGTTTGTCATGTTGACAGAGACAGAGTTCAATTTACAGAGAATAGTTTCCTTGTTGCAGCATGTGATCTCATCTTAGAAGGTTATCAGACATGCAACGCAAAGTATGAAACCACATAATAGCGGCTTATTCTGTAGATAACAGGTACAAGAATAGTTTGACATTTAGATTATGTTATTTCTTTGTCTGTACAAACTAAATCTGCCAGCAGTATCACTTAAGATAGCACCAAAAATCGTAGCCTCCAAGCTGATCATAAACATATATTTCCTCCCCATGTGAGGGTGTTTACCCATGGACTTGACCCCGAGGCGTTCATCCATCTCATCTCTGCTGGTTAGACCTGTTACCTGCCTCACCATGCTAACCTTGTTTCAGTTCATTGCCTCTGGCTACAGCTTCAACATAATTAGAAAACGTTACTATCATTTATTCACCTCCCTACACCCTGGCTGTGTCGGTTAATTGTGTAGAGGTTGGTTTTTTTTTGTTTATTGAGCTGTGGCGTGCTCGTTTAAATAGCCGTTTCTTTTGGCCATGACAAAGGTTTGGAGTTAGATATGTAGCCAGAAATCCTTATGACTGGTGGTTCAATAACTCCTCTAGTTCCAAAAAGCTTTTTTGTTCTGCAGAGCATGTGTCCCATTGACTTGTTTCTCTTGTCTGTGTCTGCTTATCTGATGTTTCCCCTTGCCCTAAAAGTTTCCAAGCTTCAGGACGTTCCGATAAGCTCACAGAAAGAGGCTTGTTCTGACGTTTAAAAAAAAAAGCTTTAAAATTTACAGCATTTTGTTGTGTTTTATTAGATTTTACAACATCTAAACTGTTTAATTGAGGGAATGCACTCAAGTCAGAGCCTGGAAATGCCTAGTATAAATTCCTGTGACGTGAGTTGCTGTGTTTGCTTTATATTGTTGAAGTTTAGCAACAGGTATGCTGCAGTCTATAAAATTTGTTAAAGCAGGCTGTTGCACCCATGTTTGATGAAAACATTTGAGCTAACTGGGTGGTCCTGTTGTAGTTAATGACTTGGAGCTGTGAGGATTCTTAGAAAACATACTTGACTATTGTCTGATTGCCTGAATCACACAAAAACAAAACAAAGTTTAGTTTACATGCAACATAATAACAGGATAAGTCTCATCCTGTGATGGCAGATAATGCTTTGTGAAACAGCTCACAGCTTTTTTTTATTATATCAGATTTTTATGTAATATGATAGTCAACATGTGAATCAATAGAGAATATTGAGTGTAAAACCTAAACATATTTATCGCTCCCTCCCTCCCATTTCCTGTGTTCTTCCCCAGGGTTCGCTCAGCCCTCAGTCTGCCAATCTCCTTTATGAAAGGGCCCTCAGATGTTTGCAGGTCAGGAAGGAAAAGAATGAGAAGATAGTTGAGTCACGCAGAGCAGATATGACGTGATCTGAACTCAGGCATCTTTAAAGGAGTTTTGATTGTACGCGAAGCACACTGGAGACAAATGCCGACGTTTAGATTCAAAGGAATGACCAAGTTTCTCTTTTTTTGGCCCACAAGAACATATCCACATTCTTTTCTTAAGAAAGACAACAGATTCTCAGTATTGGGGTGTGATGTAAAAGGTTCAGTCACTTTAGAATTTGTTCTTTTACAAACACTGACAGCTCCTGGAGAAAGCGTCTCTGCTCTGGAAATCGTCCTTCAGTTTTTCATAACATTCCTGCTTCACTTCCGCGTGTTTCCTGCATGACCTTTCCTCACTCCTCCCCTTCGACCTCATTCTTTGCGAGATCTTGTGTTTTGGTTCCAATGCATCTGGTGTTGTTGACACAGTGAAGGCATGAGAAGTGCACACATTTCACTCTGACAGGTTCCTAGTGTAAGTTCTCTGACTGTCAGGGCTGCTAATGATTGGGTTTTAATTCAAACACTCCATTGTTTGTTTTGTGTGTGTGTGTGTGTCTTACACCTTCAGTTTGGAGGAAACGAATGATGATCTCAGCTGGGATGAAAAGCTTTGCTTTAGCATTACGACCAACTGCACGCTCCAAAAGGGAAGAGTGGGTTTATGTTTGTGTCTGTTGCTATAGCAAAATTTCCATTAACTCACCAGTCAGGGTTTTTCCAAACTGGGCTGGTCAACCTATACTGACTGAAAGAAACAAATGGTAAAAAAGAAGCTTGATGCAAAACAAACCACAAAAAGATAAATATAATATTGACCGAGTCAGGTGGCATTCAGGCTAAAATTAAAGGCTGATTTGCTACAAAGCAGATGAAAGAAAAACAGAGGGAGCAGAAGCTCTAGAGAAGCAGGTGAGGCTTATCCCTGATTCTCCTTCTCTCTTTAATTAGCATGGGATAGACTAAGGGTGCTATTTTAGGAAAATAACCAGATGCTACATTCCAAAAACAAAGTATATCCCTCTGTGCAACTTGAAAGGAGGTGTAAACAGCTAAAGTTTAAAGCCTCATCACCTCAAATTGCCTTCAGCATACAATTTCATTCATTCAGCACCAATAAAACAGCCCTGTTTCCCTTTAGTCCTCGTGTGATCCTTCACTTTCTCTACTTTTCTCATGGAACAAGTGTGCACACGCCTTTGTCTGAGAGAGACGCCAAGACAAACATCCCAGTTGTCCAACCTAGTTGTGTGCAATAGAGGCTGATCTAACTCCACCCTGCAGTTGTGTCTGACTCCTCGTTGCCTAATAAGCACCCCCTTAACCACAGCCAGGGCGCCGGCTCTGACTCTCAATTCAAAACCCAGCTGGCATCGTGGGGAACTGCTGACATCATCACTATCACCACCAGCAGTCTGGTCTCTAGGATCTTTAACTCCTTAGGTTCATGGTGTCACATCAGAAAAACATGTGTAAATACTAAGAAAGTTTGAGGGTAATCATTAATATGTCCGGATATGTACTTTTGCGGGATTTTGTGGTGAACTAAACAACCAACTTACCGAGGGAGGCTTTTATTGTGGTGAAACAGGTGCTTGGAAAGAAGATTTGGCAGGAAGATGAAATAGAGGCTCTTCTATTCTCTGCTGGTCAGTAATGTTCATTTCTCACGCTGTAAAACAGTCATTGTGTTGTTGTCCAGCAATGCTTGAGTCACACTTACAGATTTCTGTGACAAACCATGAGGTCCCCTCAGAACAGGAAGAGATCAATGTTGAGTCATGTTTGGATTGTGTTTCTGATCCCTGAATGTTGAAATAATAATTAATTTTTTTTTCTCCCTCAGGTACGTGAGATCCTGGGCCAGTGTTCCTGTCCTGCTCAGTTTCCTATGATTAAAGTGTCCGAGGGGAAGTACAAAGTTGGAGACTCCAGCGCTCTGATCTTCATCAGGGTAGGCCTCCTTCACCAGAAACATACATTTACATTCTATTGTAAAAGATCACTGCTGTACTTGCTTTTAGTTTTTTTTAATCTTATTTTATTTATTTATTTTCCTGATTAATATTGTTACTGTATGTTTAACTGTACTCCACTCTGTGTTGTGTCCTTATTTTAACATGTTCTGACATTTTATGTTGTACTGTTGCCACTTGCCCAGGTCGTCGTTGTAAATGAGAATTGGTTCTCAATTGACTTACCTGTAAAGCTTTAAAAAAGAAACATTGACATCATTTACAGTTTAGTTATTTAGTTTAGTCTGTAAATGTAAATGTGTCGATGTAAGCATTTTGATTATGACACATCTTAGACAATGAAACTGCAGATGTGGATTAGAAATATGGTATCTGTTTAAAAAACAAAACACAAAAATAACTTTTGTGTAATCAAATATATTGTTGGTTAATTTTAAGGTTGGATTTGAATTTGTTCTGTACAGCATTATTATCACAAAAGGGAAACTAAAACAGCCAAGTATGTATTGTCCAAAGTTTGACCGCCTGTTAATCTTTAATGCATCGTCTGTGTGTGCACTGAGCCAAGACAGTGTGTTACCAACCTTTATTACAAACTTTCAGTGACTGTTTTTTTAAACTTTTGTTTTGAATTGCTTAAACACGTTTGGTTGTTTTGTTAGTATTTTTCAGAATACATGTGAACAAGGATTTAATTTTGATCATCCATTTATTCATTCTCTTTACCCGCTTCTCCTTTCTGGCTTGCGGGAATCATCCATCCACTCTGGATTCTCTGTGATTTTTTTTTTCCTAGAGTAATTTTGGCATCATGTAATAACTGCTCCTTTAATTTGGAGCCATGACATAAAAAAAACTTAAAGATGTATCCAGGTATTATAGAAAAACACTCTCAGCAAGAAGGTCGCCGGATCAAATCCCGGCCCGGGGACCTTTCTGGGTAGAGTTTGCATGTTCTCTCCGTGCATGCGTGGGTTCTCTCCGGGTACTCCGGCTTCCTCCCACGCACCAAAAACATGACTGTCAGGTTAATTGATAACTCTAAATTGTCCCTAGCTGTGAGTGAGAGAGTGAATAGTTGTTTGTCTCTATATGTGGCCCTGGGATGGACTTGCGACCTGTCCAGGGTGTACCCCGCCCCTCGCACTGTGATGGCTGGATATGGGCACCATAGGTTTGTAATAATTTGAAAAATGCTCTAATGATGCTCTTGATGGTCATGCTGCCAAATTTCAGAAGTTCACTAACTGTAAGAAATAAATTAAAACCCAGATGGAAACAATTCTAAATTATATTGAATATCTTACGTCACAAATGTGCAGCCAGTATATATTTGGAACATAGCACAGCGGGTGTTCAGTAATTGAGTGGAACCATATGGTGCTTGCATATGGCATCATATGTTGTTTTTAAGGGTTATGTAGCAACAGTTATAACACTCAGCTGGTGGACTGAATCAAACCCCTTTAAGCTGAATGATAAACTGCTGTAACAGCATTGTGATTTCTCTGTTCTAGAAGTGTTTACACCCTGCTTTTTTCTGGCCTACTCCCAGGAAGCTACTTTTTCCATTCAGACACAAATAGAGCCTTAAGTAATTTCCTGTGCTTTCCTTATCTTGGTCTTAGCTGGATTCCTGTGAGTTTCTTGGATTTTTTCACATTTTGGATTCTGACTCTGTACTGATACTAGCCTCGGAGGATGATGCAGGAAGGTTGGTTGATACAAAGGATCGATTTGGTCTCACCGGCCTAAAACAGAGCGGTTTAATGGACTGTTTGGATGGTGTTCCTAGTTTCCTGTATTTAAATTACACTTTCTGACTCTGGCTGTCAGGAATATCAATATATTTCACTTCTGTTGGCCCCACTCCGTCTGTGCCAGGAGATGTGATATTTACTGTGGGATACAGCCTTACAAGTTAAAATGTAACAGGTTTTAGAAAGTACATTCTGCATTTACACTCCTTATATGTCAACTGAATTTTAGTACTGTAAACCAACTGTGTGAAAATTACTGACACAAGCAGGAATGATCATTCTTGCAGTTTCTGCAGAGTACATTTCCTGCAAATCCGTAAATTTTATTAAACTCCTGTAAATTAAAACAATACATTTAAACATGCAGTAAAATACAGTATATATCAATTATGTAAAACACATAAAACACTTGCATTTTTGATAAGATACAAGCTAAAGTAAAGCAGACAGCTTTTGTTTGCCAAAGGATTTTATTAGAGCATCTCAACGATAGGTTTTAACTTTTGCCTCTACAAAATAATTCATTATTTTACTTACCACTGCATTCCTTGAAACACAAAGAGGTTAAAAACTTTCCTTCAATCAAAAACTTTATATAAGAATAGAAGATCCTTGCTTGGAAAACAATGCATTATACAACAATGAAAAAATAAACAACTAGAACATGTCTTGCAAATATATCTGGCTGGAGACAGCATAATTTCCACTAAAATTAACCTTTTGAAATGAACCTTTTCAATATTTTCCTTTATTTTAGTCACAGCTTTTATTTTGTGAGTCAGCTGGCTTCTGCAGCTCACTAATGTTTTGCAGTTTTATAAGTGCTGATTAATTTATTCTCTATTAAACCTGAAAAATGTCTGTCATTTGTTAAAATAATTTCTTAACAAAGCCAGAATTATTAGCTGCTGAATTAAGATGAGCTTTAAAACATCCATTTATTCTTTATTTTTTAATTATTATTTTACCAAGAAAGGAAAAAAAACTACTGAAGGAATATCTGAAATAAACATGCAACAAAGAAGGCTTGTATACATTTAACTCATTGACTGCACCAAGAGATGTTTTGCTCTCTTTTCTATGTGACCTGAAGAAGAGCCGAGTGCACAAAATAAGTCCTGCAGTCCTTTTATTTTCATTTGTATTTTTGTCACATGACTACCACGACTGAAATGGAGGCTGCAAAGTTGTCTTATGCTTGTTTTTATTGCAATGAGCACAGTAAAACAACTGTTTAGGAGTTTATTGCTTCTCCAAGAAAACAAGGCAGTTTTACTTTGAGAAAAATAAAAGAAGACTCAAAGCCCTCTTCCTCTTTTTTTAAGTTGCAGTGAGAAGTCTGTGCTCAATGTAAACATGTTTCCCTCTTGGAGCACCCGTCTAAACTCAGCATACAGTGTATATTTAAAGTTGGGGTGGACTCTGGGTGTGTGTTTGCATGTCTCAGAGCCTCTGACTTGTCAGACTGGCTCCCTTCGTGCCATTTCCACCCCTTGCTGATTCATCTCTAGGGGATGACAGTGAGTATACACTTGCTCAAGCAGCTACAAGGACATCCAACACACTTCCCTTATTCTCCTGATGGGAGGATACTCACTGTAATACCCACAAAGCCATATTCAACAACCAAAGCTGTTACAAGGACCTCAAGATGAAGTCGTGAAAACAAACGGTTGAACCGGCTCTACGAGCAGAGGAGGTGGTTGTTAGGGGCGGATTTTTTTTGTTGTTTTTTTGAAGCCTCCTCTCCTCAGTGGGGAAGGGGGGAGGCTTTTAGCTGTGGGGAACAACAGCTGAAATGAACCGTGAGTTTAATATCTGAATTTAACAGCATTTAAGAAAAAATTGCTTTGACGCACCCCCCAACAACGGCAATACGTCTCTCTCTCTCTCTCTCTCTCTGTTCACTGTTGCCATAGAAACAAGGATTGGGTCTCTGTAGTGGAGTCTGTGAAACCCCATCAGTGGTTGAAAGATCTGGCAGCGGAGCCACAGATCTAAAGGGGAACATGGTTCCTAAACATCTATTCAGCCTCAGGGAACTTCCAACTGGTGCTGTATTGTTGTGTATAAATAATGAAATGAATTATAAACCTGTTGGGTGAGGAAAAAGTGATGCAGAATAGTTACGGTGATGGGTTTGGTTTGATTACCTAATATCTGAAACTGCAGCATGTTGTAACACAAAAATGTTTTTTTTTTTGCCTTTTGTGCTTTTTTTGCTTTAATATCTTATATGTCATATCACAAAACATGCACGTAGTTCTCTGTGTGCACTTTGCAGAAAGGTGAAAGAAAAGTGGAAGTAAAGAAAATCAAAATAAATGTAACCTTTATGCAGATCTTTCTTATCGTACTTTGGTTTTGTATTGTCAGAATCTGACTCGCAGTGATGCTTAAAATAGGATGATATGTTTTTTTTGTTGTTTTTTTTTTCATGCAGCCTGCTTTTCACCGCTGTCTCATGCTGGTCACACAACATCACACAGACAGTAAACCTGTTACTGGCAGGAGGTCAAAGCCGTGGCGTGTATAAGCAGTTTATGCCCCCTGGTCTGATAGAGATAAGCAGATGAGCTGTTTTGACGGATTTGATGTGGAAGGGCAAGCAAAGCAGATGAAAAAACTTGTAGCGAACTGGCAGGAATTGTGTTGGAGAAAAGGTGGGGTCAAACTGTGGCGCACACAGGTTTTCTGTATTGGGACTGTGGTCGAAGATAAGATGCTGTGCCACGTGTGTGTGGTGAAGTGGAAACGAGCTCTGTGCCAGCCCACGCAGGTCTATCAGCACGGACTGCCTTGCGTGACCTCAGAATCATAGGTGCAGTCTTTAAAACATGTGGTTGACAGACTGAGCGTTACACAACACAACACAAAGAGGAGCGGTGGCTCGTCTCCCCCGTGCTGTCACATTAGGCAGATTGTGCTGCTTCAGTGACAGCGGCATCTCCCTGGGAAGAGAGAACTCTGTAGTGCGATCTTGTGGGGGCCCCCTCTGTTCTGGCTATCCTGACCCCCCACCTCTCGCTCCTCTTCTCCTAAAAAATGAAATCTCTGCCGAGGAGCTAATGACTTATTACTCTGCCAATTCATCTTGCTGCTCTGTGGAAACATGGAGAAGCCAGCTGAGCTTTAGAGCCAACAAAAAGAGTGTCTTTCCCAGAACTGTGGCTCTTTATTATGCTGCTGTTTAATGAGGAGTTGGCACAGTAATGAACAGACCTCATAATGGAAGCAACTGGGAGTGATGTGGGAGAAAGAAACTGTGGGGTGGGGGGTAAGAGAAAGTTGTGTATCAATATCACACTGAGGGTCAGCCCTCAGGTTCTAAAATTTCTGTATTTTTTGGGTTTATTTTTGTTATTTTGTTCTTTTGTTGCATTGCCTTTATCTGTTAAAGCCTTGCTTTCTCTCCCCCCCTCAGGTCCTTCGGACTCATGTGATGGTGCGGGTTGGAGGGGGCTGGGACACACTCGAGCACTATTTGGACAAGCATGATCCTTGTCGTTGTGCTGGTTTTGGTGAGATCACTTCCTGTTCTCTTCTCTATTAGGCCCAGAAAAGAACAGTTTTGTTCCTTTTAACTTGCAAAATTTATGACACATTTAAGGCTGCAAAAGAATGATTCATATGTGATGTAACATGTTAGACTTTAGGGCAGACCCTGCTAAAATCTGTTGTGTTGAATTATAGTAATTGTTACAATAACATATGAAGAGTTAAACTTTTGACAGCATGTGTAAAGTAGGGGTGTCCCGATACAACTTTTTCACTTCCGATACAATACCGATATTGCAGCTTTGAGATTTGGCCGATACCGATA
>JARVJO010000394.1:11742520-11754875 GCA_031762555.1 Cynodonichthys magdalenae | reverse complement strand
GTATGTATAATATAATTTGTGTGTTTGTGTAATATCGGTAAATATCGGTTATCGGCCATAACAGCAATAATTATATCTGATATCGATATCGGCTGAAATTTTCATATCGGTGCATCCCTAGAAAAAACAAACTTGAAATCTATGCTTTTTTTAAAATTATTAAAGAACTTATAATCTTAAAGCTGCTTATTGAGTGCAGACCAAGAAAACTGTTCTTGCCCTTGGCATTTTAAAAGATAAGTATGTTGACATTTACTAGTGAAATTGCTGAGTGCATCAGTCTGCATAATCTTAACAACAGTGTCATATTCCAAACCTGCAGATATCTGTACTTGTTCAAATCCTATAGTAGAAGTTGTTTCAAGTTAATTTAAGGTTTATGGGTATTTGGATTTGATTTTCTTTTGAGTTGCTAGTTTTTTTTTTGTTTTTTTTTAGGAATTCCCCTGTGCCATTTACTAACATCTTAAGGGATTTGCAATCTATTTGGTTAGGATTAAACTAAAGTTGAAAATTGCCATGAACTGACAAACATTAGCTTGGGTTTTAAATAAGCAACACAATAATAAACACTTGGTTGAAATCTGATTAAAAACATTTCCCATGATGATATTATGCTTTATTCACAACTGACACTCCAAGCTCACATAGAGGAAAACTTGACATTGAGTTTTTCATGACAAAAGATAACTGTGTGCCTATTCGTCTTTTAGCTGTAAAACTGCAGAGGAAAATGTATCCCCTGCTACCATACATCAGTGTTTTATTTTTAACGAACTTGTTTTTCCTTCTTGTTGAATAATTTGCACTGAATTGCAGGGGCCATCTGCTTTATGAGTTTATTACCATTCTTTAAATGACTGAATGCTCATCACAATATAATTCAAGATGATCTTGCAACCAAAACGCTTTTAAATGTACTGAGAAATAAAAGCCTTTTTGACAGAAACCAAGAACACATCTTACTAAATATTTTAAAAGGTGCTTAAAATTAATGTTGAATCTCCATCTAGCCCTGCTCTCTGACAACCAAGAAGAATTAAGCAT
Source organism: Cynodonichthys magdalenae (assembly GCA_031762555.1). NCBI lineage: Eukaryota > Metazoa > Chordata > Actinopteri > Cyprinodontiformes > Rivulidae > Cynodonichthys > Cynodonichthys magdalenae. The sequence continues at coordinate 11,753,828 of JARVJO010000394.1, read as the reverse complement.
GTTTTTTTATTCTATTGGCAATAAATGCCCATGTCAGACATTATTAAGGTGCAGTGAACATGTCCTTTTGTAGTTTAATACTTTATGTATATTTTTAAGATTCACTTGACTAAAACTAATCTAACCTAATACAAAAGTCCTATTGTTTCATTTAATCTGACTTTCATAAGGGTTTTGTGGTTTGTTGTGTTCTAACCCTAACAGACATGTGATCATTGGATAGAAGTATCTAACCTTTAACAGAACATAATGTTCATTAACAAATATCTACATGTCTCTAAACACATTTTGATGAATGTAACATTTGCAAAAATCTTGTCAGTTTAAATGTTCTCAATAAAATGGTAAAAGTTCAATGACTGAACTAATGTAAAATTTACAAGCTCAGTCAGGTACATAATTTCCTCCTTTCCAGCACCTTCATCTGACATCCAGAACCACAGCTCCATAATGAAATCTTTTAACTAACACACTCACTGTGTATTTATTGTAAAGTATTTTTGACAGATTCTGGTTATGTCTACATGGTACACATTTCTTTAGAGATTATATGATTGATTTCTTTTTTCTTTGATGTATGTTTCTAGGGGAAATTTTTGAGCTCAAAGCAGAGCTAAACAGTGACAAGAAAGAGAAGAAGAAGGAGGCTGTGAAGAAGGTCATAGCATCAATGACAGTGGGCAAAGATGTCAGGTGAGAAGCTGGAAATATTGCCAGAACATCACTCTTTGAGTCTGAAGTTTCATAACAGTTTGTTCCTCCTGCAGCGCTCTGTTTCCAGATGTGGTGAACTGCATGCAAACAGACAACCTGGAACTGAAAAAGTTGGTCTACCTCTACTTGATGAACTATGCCAAAAGTCAGCCAGACATGGCTATCATGGCTGTTAACACCTTTGTGAAGGTAAATTTGAGATTGTTGTTTTCATGCAAATAATACGGGACTATACGTTTATTTCCTGTCTTTTTTAAAGGTGGGGTATTATGCGAAAGCAACTTTTCTGAGCTTTATATCATGTTATGTAATTCCCTCATCAAAAACATACCCAGAGTGTTGTTTTGATTCATTCATGCATGTTTGAGAAATCCTTGAATCTCCTGTGGTAGCCATTTGGAGCTGCCCAAACACTTGTTGGTACAAAGCACCGCCTATTTACTCAAAGCTCCTCAAAGCGGGAGCTCAGTCTGCAGCTGAGCTCCCACCCCACAGAGCACCCCTTCCCTGGAAGCATTGTTGCAAAGACGTGCTGAAGTGGGACTGTCTGAAATGGTAGGAGCTTCTTAAAGAGTCAGAGGCCAATTTCAAGATGTTTAGATAGGCTATGATGTAAAATAAAATTTCTGTTGGATATATACAGCATTTTCATAACAACTGAAGGCAACATAGGTATCTGATTGTGGTGTAGAATTAAACTATGTGCCTAGAAAATACATACTTCCCCCTTTTTAGTTGAGTGTCTGCAGTTTTTAGAAAATGCTATAAAGGTGTGCAGTTAGTCTGGGGGAAAAGGGAAGTTTTGAATTTTCCATATATCTGGGTAACAGGAAGTTTCAAATCGTCCAGGTGTTGAAATCTAACAAATAAGAGAATAGTATGTAATTTGAACCTGTTTATTCATGCTGTTGTCACTGCAGTGTGAAGTTCTTTGTCATTTTCTTTGTGGGTGTCTCTGATTTCAGTGTGATTGCCAAACTAGTGTTCAACAAGCATGTTACCTTTTTGTTTTATTTTAAAAGCAGTAACTCCTGAGTGAAAAGGCTTTTATACTCTGCAAGATGGCGACAAATGCAAATATAAAATTGAATTCAAATGGGAGTTTGAGATCAAATTTATGACTTCTATGATCATCCACTTAGGACTGTGAAGACCCCAACCCTCTCATCCGAGCTCTTGCTGTTCGTACAATGGGCTGTATCCGTGTGGACAAGATCACAGAGTACCTCTGTGAGCCTCTAAGAAAATGTCTGAAGGATGAAGACCCCTATGTGAGGAAGACGGCAGCTGTGTGCGTAGCAAAGCTGCATGACATCAATGCCCAGCTGGTGGAGGACCAGGGCTTCCTGGACACCCTTAAAGATCTCATTTCAGACTCCAACCCCATGGTATGACTCCCTCAGGAAGCCAGAAGCATCTGGATCTTGAGCCAAGCCAGATGTTATACTTTGTTAAACAGCTGGTTACAAATTTTTAATTTCACAGTTCTTTTCTAACACAGTTGTTGGTGCATTTTTAGATCAGTTTTAATCTAAATCCTTGTCTTTCTCATTAGGTTGTTGCAAATGCAGTAGCAGCCCTGTCTGAAATTGCAGAGTCTCATCCCAACAGTAATCTGATGGACCTAAACCCTCAGACCATTAACAAGTTGCTGACAGCTCTTAATGAATGTACAGAGTGGGGACAGATATTTATTCTTGACTGTCTGGCTAATTACACCCCCCGTGATGACCGTGAGTCCCAGAGGTGAGTCTTTTTTTACCACTTCTAATAATATTTTCCTACTGCTTGTCTGTGGGTTTATGTTCCCCTAAGGTTCGATTAAATTTTTTATCTTTTACCTTTTTAACATCATTAACACCTGCCAGCATCTGTGAGCGTGTCACCCCGAGGCTCTCCCATGCCAACTCTGCAGTGGTGTTGTCAGCAGTCAAAGTTTTAATGAAGTTCATGGAAATGCTCCCCAAAGATTTGGACTATTATGGCACTCTGCTCAAAAAGCTCGCCCCCCCGCTGGTCACGCTCCTTTCTGCTGAGCCTGAGTTGCAGTATGTGGCGCTTAGAAACATCAACCTCATTGTCCAGAGACGGTGAGTCTGGACTAAAGTTTGCTGGGCAGCTTTTATATGTGTGATGAAGCAAAGGTGCTTTCCTTTATTCATATTATACCACTTACTTATATGTTTGTGACTTTTAGCCCAGAGATCCTGAAACATGAAATGAAGGTTTTCTTTGTCAAGTACAATGACCCAATTTATGTCAAACTGGAGAAGCTGGACATCATGATTCGTCTTGCATCACAAGCCAACATTGCCCAGGTTACACATTGACATGTATAATCTTAAGGTGCTTCTAAAATAGAAGAAAATAGTTTTGGTAGTAAAGCTATCTGTGTTCACTGTAGGTGCTGGCTGAGTTAAAGGAATATGCCACTGAGGTGGATGTGGACTTTGTGCGTAAAGCTGTGAGGGCCATTGGCCGCTGTGCCATTAAAGTGGAGGTGGGTGTGTTGTTGATTTTCACTTCATACTTAAACAAAGGATTTGAAAAATAACAGCTGGAGATTTTTTTTTTACAGTATCACATAGCTCAGACAGTTTAGCTCTCTGTATTTATAAAATAGCATCAAAATCTGTATATTTCTGTAGTTATCTCTAATGCAAAAGCAGGACACAGAGTTTCATAACAAGCAGACATTATTGTCACAAATGGAAATATTACCACAATAATAGTAGATGTTCTGGCTCCAAGTAGTTTCCCTCAGGTCATTGTGACAAAAAATATGGATAATCATAACACACCATGACTCCGTTTCTATATTGAGTATTAGTTCATCAGTATTTTCATTTCAAGCATGATTTGCTGCATATTTTTCCTCACTGATCTACCTGAACTTACTTAAAAAAATCTTATGACATTTGATGTTGAGACCTGAGATCCTGTTAGTTTTATTTCACAGTGAATCTAATTGTAAATAAATGTTTTGACTTTTTTTTGCTTTAAAATTAGTTTTTCATTGTGGCTGATTCGTACTTTAGTGTGAAGTATAGAATCTACCCACACTTGTGTATCTGTTTTTATTCCAAACACCTGCCTGTGATATTTCTCCCCCCTCCTGCCCTTTAGCAATCAGCAGAGCGCTGTGTCAGCACACTGCTAGATCTCATCCAAACCAAGGTCAATTATGTGGTGCAGGAGGCCATTGTAGTCATCAAGGACATTTTTCGCAAGTACCCTAACAAGTAAGTTTCCTCTTACGTATGAGCAGAGTCATGAACACATTTTCTAAAGATGTAATTATCTAGATTCAGTGGTAAATTTCAAATAGATGAGTACTGGTGGAGGCTGATTTTACTCTTTTATATGAACAGTTTATAAGCTCTATATACATGTCCTGTACCTTGAACCATAGTTTGACAAGAAATTTTAAGAGGGATTTTAAGAGACACTGAAACATGTTTGAGTTTATGAAATTCTATAACTTGTTAGTTATTTCATTATTGACCATAAAGAGACTTACGCAGACATTGTGTAATCTGGAGACGGCCTTTACTTATTTTTCTTTGTAAATTGGCTTGGTTGCTGACTTCTAAAACATTCATACAAAAGCAAGAAGATTTATTTGTATTAGACATTATTTGTCTAACAATGACTGCGTATGGTCAAAGGTCAGGCTGATTTGGCTGCAACATGACTTCCACTATGAGATGGATTCATGTGCCAGACAGAAAGCTCACCCACACAGCAGTACACGGTCACCCTGGAGTCGTGAGCCTTTTAACAGGGTTGCTTTGCAGCGCTTCTAGTTCGGCATTGTTCACGCCTTGGGCTAAATGAGTCACCGTCTAGTCAAACTTCGCTATTTTCTACCAATTAAAGATTTGTGCCTCAGCATATCATGTGGTAAACCATTATGTAAATGGAATTTGTAATGGCATTGGATTTTCATGCAGATGAGAAGTATTTTCACCACTCTTGAGAGCATCATGCTTTAGCATCTAACATAAAAGGGTCATTGCTTAAGGAGGAGTACATACATTTTGCATTTGCCAGGTTTCCAGAAAACACAACTCTACTGTAATGCTAATGGTGATCTGTGTTTGCTGTGAAATGCAATCTGTGTTGGAAAGTAGACAGTCGTTTGATACCTGGTTTTAAAAGCCTCTCGTGTGCTGGTTGTTAGTCCATCAGTCTGTATTCCTTTTAGATCTTTCCTATTGACTTGTTAATTTTAGCAATAATAAATTAATTAATTTTAGGACAACTGTAATGAATGTATTTCTATTTTTTTTACTTCATATGTTTTCCCCATAATGTCTCAACATTTTAAATCATGTAATTCTGTTTCTATGTGACTGTTTCCAGGTATGAGAGTGTGATTGCCACTCTTTGTGAGAATCTTGATTCACTGGATGAGCCAGAGGCACGTGCTGCCATGATCTGGATTGTGGGAGAGTATGCTGAGCGCATTGACAATGCTGATGAGTTGCTGGAAAGCTTTTTGGAGGGTTTCCACGATGAAAGCACCCAGGTGTGTTTAGGATTGTTTAGGGTTTGTTGTTATTGATTAAAATAATATTTTACTCCTTGTCGCAACTCTAATTTGTAATTAGTGCTGGTAGTAGAAAGCAATTCTTTGGGTTTGTAAATACAGTAACTTGTTACATTTGCTTTGATTAAGTAGCAGATGACATTTCAGAAACACTACCAAAACCTGGTATCTTTAACTGTCAAAGTAAGTTACTAAAGAGAGAAGTTAAAAGAAATCTGAGAAATAATATGTTTAGTTTTACCTTAACAAGAATGTTCATGGCAAAGACTCTATAAAAACAGAATCTCTCTTTATAACTGTCATTAGATACATTAGGTAAAAAATACTATTTTACCTGCTGTCATTGCTCACAGTAAGGTGCTTCAGAAAATATGTCCGTCCTCAGTTCAGTTCAACCTTTATTAACAACTCCGCTCACAGGGAGAGGCATAGAACTGTTAAAGACTGCCTCCTCAGTTTATTATGCTGCAGAATAATAGACTGGACTCACTGTCCTTCATGCCCACACCTGGTTGTGATGATAGTGATGACACAAGATAGAGTTAGAGAAAATGTGAATTTATAGCATTTGATATAGTCCTCTCAAAATCAAATAAATTTACACAGAAAATTGGTCTTCTTCCATAGAGGCCAATATGATTCAGAATGAGTTGGTGCAATCAGAAGGTGACAAACCTTGATCTTCATTTTGAATGATTTTAAATAATTTCCTGGGCTCTTTTTCTACCATCTGCACCAACCATCTGATCAACTCAGGGTTGCATTTCCTATTGCGTCCATGTCCTGAGAGGTTAATTAAAACTCAGTGAACCTTACACTTTTTAATATTATTTGCAACTCTGGTCACAGGAACAAGAAGCTGCTTGGAGCTTGTCTCTTGTATCTTTTACCTTTGGAACTGATGTCTTTATCTAGCTTTAGAAATCACCTGATTTTCTTTCTTAGTAATCTGCGTATTCACAGGCCTGGGTGATTGTTTTTGTTTGTTTTTTTAAAGTTGCCAATATTAGCCTTTTAAACCTCAACAAAGTCACTGGGGGGGCTTATGGTAGTGTCTTATGTTTAATAATTTTTCTGAGCACCTCAAACAGCTCTTCCGTTTGCTATCTCTGTTCCCCGTTCAGTGTGGTGCACACAATAGCAAACTACCCAGTGGTGCGTTTGTTTCCTTTTAATAGGCTGAACTGCTGATGAAATGCTGGAAGGCACCTGTGATACTAATTAAGGTCAAATGGTTGAAACATGACTATAATACAAAGATTAATAGTCTCTAAAAAGGTAACCAGTGAGTTTGTCCACATTCTGCCTGTTTATTCTATCACACATTGAAGCCATGCAAATATACTTTTATCTGAATAACATTTTTATGAGAAATAAAGCATTGTTCCAATGAGGTTACATGGTGAGGCAGTTCATTCTGTGTGTTTTTATATGAGCTGTTGTAACTAGATGTGTTTTCACTCTGACATTTAGGTGCAGTTGCAGTTATTGACTGCGATTGTCAAGTTGTTCCTGAAAAAGCCCACCGAGACACAGGAGCTGGTGCAGCAGGTTCTAAGCTTAGCCACACAGGTGAGGTGGAGAAAAAAAAAACGAGTTCAGCTCATACATTTTAATTTTTGTGCCATTATCTCTGTCTACACACGGCTGCTTGCGGTCTTACTGCTCTCCATCCTTTTTTGTTTTTTTTAATAAGCGTAAATTGGCCTCATTAGATGCAGATTTTCATAGGGTTTTTTTATTTACTTTTTTATTTTTAAATGCTCTTTGTTTTTTGGATACTCTACTTTTTGTTAATTTTGTTAGCGAAAATTTTTGTCTAAATTTAAGAGCTGTTTTTTTTAAATGTACATTGTCAGGTTGTCTCATGCATTTTTCACATCATTGCACTTCCCTGAGGAAGACTGTTTTGTGTCGCACGTTTGTGTTTAATTTCAGGAACCAAGAAAGGAAAGCATGGTAACGTTAGGTATTTTATAAATATACTAATGAAATAATCTTTGTCATTCCTTTATGTCTTTCTGCAGGATTCTGATAACCCAGACCTCAGGGACAGAGGCTACATCTATTGGCGTCTGCTCTCCACGGATCCTGTAGCTGCCAAAGAGGTGGTTTTGGCTGAGAAGCCTTTGATTTCTGAGGAGACGGATTTGATTGAGCCGACCCTGCTGGAGGAGCTTATCTGCCACATTGGTACTCTGGCCTCTGTCTACCACAAGCCCCCCAGTGCCTTTGTTGAGGGCAGCCGGGGTGTTCAGCACAAGAGGCTTCCAGGCAGTACTGGATCGTGAGTCATGCACTGTGTTTTTTTATTTATCTTTTTATTTTTTGCCATTTACGAATAGGAGTTTGACATCACTTTTTGACTTGGTGACTTTAAAACGTGCAGAGTAGCACTAGTGCTACTCTGTACTCTGCTAAACACATTAGCAACTTGCTAATGTGTTTAAATATTAGTGATAAGATAATCACTACAATTGTATGTTTTTTTTTTTAAATAGTAAATATTAAAAATGTACCTCTTTATTGTTATTAACTATTTTTTCATGTTTTTGTCTTTATTAGTGGAGAGAGTGTTGAGAGCCCAGACACAGGCTCTGCAGCTGGAGTTTCTGATGCTCCACCTGCTGTCATCCCATCCCAAGGAGACCTCCTTGGTGATCTTCTCAATCTTGATTTGACACCCCCTGCCACCACTGGACCACCACCACCGGCCACCTCTGGTTTGCAGATGGGTGCTATGGATCTTCTCGGAGGAGGACTGGACAGCTTGGTATTTTTTAAATATACTTTTCTATACATTTTCTATTTGAAAGAAGGTGCCAGGTTCTAAAACACTGTTCTTTTCCATTATTTGCTTTATATAACAGGGGAGTAAATTATAGCAATCTATCTTTATAATTTGCTTTTCTTTTATCTGCTTTTAAGCTTTTTCTTTCATGAACTTGTATGTTCTTTCTTTGTTCAACGCTGCACCTGCAGATGGGAGATGAGTCTGAGCCGGTAACTACAAGGAGAGAGTACAATAATTTATAAATCATTTAGGGCCACTATCAAAAATTTAATTTGAAGAGCCCATACAGTGCTTGTGTACAAGTTGAGTGTTATTTTGGAGGTTTAGAATAGCATCAAGCAAAAACTGCACGCTTGCTCGAGCTGGTCTTGTCATCATGTCTCCTAAAAGGTCCCCTTAACAGCCCAGCTGCTGTAACTGGTCAGCTAGCTCAGCCAACGAATGTTGTTGATATAATGATTTGTTAAGTGGAAGCATTGCTATTGCTGTCTACAAGCTGTGTACACTCAGGGAATGTTAAAAGTAGCAACCCACTCAGGCTGCTCTATGCCACAAAAATCAATATAAAACACAAAAACTAATAATTGGTTGTATTAGTGTTTTACATTCATATTGTCCTGTTTTCATCTCCTGTCCTGGATACCAATATAAAAACTAATAGCAGTTCATGGAAATACAAGGTGTCTGCAATCGTTTGCTTTTGCTCTACCACTTAACTTTACATTATGACTAAAAATTAGTAGATTATTCATTTAGTCAAATACAATCACTTAAATTTGACAATTTTTTAGACTTGTACAGATCTGTGCTGAGATATAGGTGTTTATTTTAGTACTTTTAAATGCAAACATTTTAAAAGAAAATATAAATATTGTAATTTTGTCTCAAGTTGGCTCAACCACCACAGCTTGTACTGCAGTTTTTGAAAGAATGCATGTCACCTGCTGCCTTTAGCGTCAGAGTTTTAAACTAAAATCCTCTGATGTTGAGAAGTGGAGTTATAGCTATTTTAGCCTAATCTTGAAAGTAATGTTACAGAAGATCTCAAGCAATATTGAGATCACTAGTAGAGTTATAGCAATTGTAATTGTTTTTTACTAAGGTTGACTAGCTTTGGCGGCCATCTTGAATTGAGTTGACTCCAGATTTAATTCTGTTGTAGAAATGGATTTAAAAATATACTGCTGTCCATCTACAAACATGATATAAGCTCAATATGAGTTGGGAAGCACAATATGGGCTCTTTATTCTCTTCTGTTTAGCCAGTAGTTTTCATTCATCATTCTTCCTGTTTTCATTTATCATTTTGACATGTACCCTGCGCATGATGTCATATCCTCGAGTCTGTTGCTGATCTTGTCCTTTGGCTCTTTGATGTTTCTCATTTTTCAATCAGCCGCCCATTCCTTTGCGGATGGACACTCCTCAGTCACCTCAAACCCTACAACAGTCCCCATCGCCCCCAGATTACAGCCCCACTGAGGTTGGTCTAGAGGACCATGCTGGACCAGTAAAGGCCACTGCTAGCCTAGAACCCAACTCCTCTTGTTCCCTGTTGTAGCAATGTTTCCTCTCTGTAGTCGTACCCAGTATAAGTTGCTGCTTGTTTGCACTTTGTGTTGCACTGTTTGTTTTCTAAATCTGTGTTGGAGGGGGGATTTTAGGAAATCTCATCTATGTTCTGTATCGGTATTAGTTCAGCTTTGCTCCTTAGTGTCACTCAAATCACTTTGTCCTCAGTTTTTTCACCAAAACTATAGACATATTTATTTATCAGCATTGTAATAAAACCTGTTGGAGTTTATTGAATCTTGACTTATCGAAGAGCATAGGAACAGTTCGTCTCTGCAGATGTTTCCTTTTTCTTTTTACTCATTCATGATGTGAACCCTCTAGCTGATATTAGTCACAAAAATACACTTCCATGACCCTCGCATCCCTCCATCATCCTCTTCAAACGTTTCAGAGGAATATTTAATGTTGCAGCTACATCAACTAAGTTGTACTGTCTTTGTTCATTTTTCTTTTTGTGTTTCTGTCTCATGTTCAGCTTGGTGGAGACCTTGGAGGAAGTTCTGCTGTAAGCCATTTTCTCTTAACGTTCCTTAGATTTTGATTGCTTGATTACAACATCACTTTGAACGTGTCATTTGTTGCATTTTAATCCACAGATAGGGGCTGGTTTTGGTGCTGCTCCTGCTGCAATGCCGGCCCCTGTTAGTGGTGGCCTGGATGACCTGTTTGATCTCGGAGGTGGAGTTGGTATGCCAATGGGAGCCTTTAGCCCCCCAAAAATTGTGAGTTAATACACTGAAATAAGCCTTAGAGCTTTGTGTCATCATGGATCATTTTTAAATGAGTGATCTTCTGTCTGCTCAGGTTTGGCTGCCAGCCATGAAGGGCAAGGGACTTGAAATTTCAGGCACTTTTGCTCGCCGTGCTGGGGTCTTTCAAATTGAGTTGACCCTCACTAATAAAGCAATGAGTGTCATGACTGATTTTGCCATTCAGTTCAACAGAAACAGGTGCAAACCACTTCTATATAATTGCAGTTCATACAGTTTATCGTTTAAGAAACAAAACTTGTGACCATTTTCTTTCTCGTCTCTTTTTAGCTTTGGTGTCGCTCCTGCTGGTCCTCTCCAGGTTCTGACCCCTCTGAACCCAAACCAGAGTATTGAAGTGACTCTTCCTCTCAACACTGTTGGACCTGTTATGAAGATGGAGCCCCTCAACAACCTGCAGGTAACACCTTCACTATATATTTCTTTAAAATTTTATTTGACCAAACTTGGTTTTTGCTGTAAAAGAAGTTTATTTATTTATTTATTTATTTATAAATAAATAAACCTTTATGGAACTTTTGTGCACTTACTGACTGTGATACTTGCAATTCAATAAAATAATTATCACATGTCAGTCAGAGGCACATCGGTGTAATCTGTACATCAGGCGATTTAGAATTTTTACAACATACATCAATATGTATACCTTTTTCTGCTGAGACACTGTCTCTGATAATATGGCCAATTAATTAAGTCATCCTCACTGTTACTCAACCATGCTGTTAAATTCCCATGCTGAAAATATACCAAGATTAAAACATGAAACAGACATCAGAGCGGTTTCACTAAGGTTGAAAGAAGAAAAAATTAGACGCCTGTTAGGTTTTCATCAGGGTGGCTCATTTTAACTGAATAGTGAACGTTTTCTCTATGCAGCTGGGGAGAGAAGATAAGAGTGCGTGT
>JARVJO010000394.1:11723277-11742328 GCA_031762555.1 Cynodonichthys magdalenae | reverse complement strand
CCCCCCCCCCCCCCCCCCCCCCCCCCCCCCCCCCCGGGCAGGATGGAGATAGGAATGGTCATTAGTGGTCTCACAACACCCGGTGCTTTTGTTTCTTCTGGCCTCAACAGCCCTGCTAACCTTTCTACTCTGTAACCTCAGAGTCCTGCTTTGATGGGACCAGCTGTCAGTTTTGACAGGTTTTCAAATACAACTTATTCTGCAAAGGTTTTATTTATGAAAAATTGTATCTTTGTGAATTTTCTTTAGTTACGAATGTATAAGTTCAGACGTATTTATCAGTTCCCAACAACGACTTCTTAATTTCTCACAAATCAGCAGATTTCAGGGACATTCTTCAGTAAAGTTGTGCTAGAAATGGAATTTGATATAAAAAACGATCTAGCACAGAGATTGTCAAAAATTAAATTTCTATTTTATCCACAAACCAAGACATGTCACTTTTGCTGTGTAAATGATCATTTATAATCATTCTATTCCATCTTTTTTGTTTAATAAAAATACAATTATTTCCTAGTTATGTGGTAGTTTTTTGTCAGGATTCCAACAAGAACTGTTTGCATTATTCAGTTATTTTATTGGACGTTGTCTTCATTTGGTCATAGTTCTCTGAATTTTAGGAAATTGTTAAAAGGGGCCACTGCAGCTGGGCCTTATAAAATTAGGAAAGCAAAACTCTTTGTTTGTGTTACCATTGAGAACTTGACAGCATTTACTGTTGCAAAAAAGAAATCAACATTAGATGTCTTATTTTTTTTTTTTTGTTTCAAGCATGAGCAGGTTTTTTCCACTCTTAAATCTTCATTATATTCTTTCAAGGTAAAAACAGGAAGTTAAAGTTTTAGTCCCTGCCTTCATTCATTATACTATTTTTTACATTTATAACAGATATAGTGATTTGGTCACATAGAATTGAAATGTTCAATACAGCTACATTTATGTTTTCAGATTGTGTTCCTTGAGACTTGTCCAACTTATTTCATATTCTTGGAAAGCAAAATGATATTATCAATACCTTTTTATTAGTGCTCCTTTCCAAAAGCGTTTAAAGTGAAGCTTTGTATGATTTATGTGGTTCTGCATTGCACCTCAGAATACAGTGCATTAATGAATTATTCATGAATCATTCTTTTCCCTTCGTCTGGCTGAACTGCACTTCCTTATAAAGCGAACTGATCAGTATCATTGCCTGCTGCTTGTTACTACAGATGCTCCTTCTATACAACATTCGTTGGTGTGTGCCTTGTACTGAAACCTCCAGGGCTGCAACACATCCAGCCTGAAAAGCTTAGACTAACAAAGTCATTCTTTATTAGATTCACACTGTTGGATTCTTCTCAGTTTTCTTTATTTTATTCCCTTTTTTTTAACCAGGCCTGCTATTCTTGTCTCCCTGCATTCGTGTATTTATTTTTATCTCCCTTTGATGCATCCTCAAAAGCTGTTTATAGATGAATGATTTTATATATTTAGTTTGGAAGATTCATGTTTTTGTTTTTTGCAGAAAGCTATGTTTACTGTGAAACAAAGTGATGAGAGGTCACTTCTCAAATGATCAGTAAACATGTATGGAATAGATTTATGTGTAGACCTAAAAAATAAAGTGAGAATTTAGAGGCATTTTAGGAAGTCAAAGAAAGTGGAACTAATTAACATTCAGTACTGTTTCTTTCCCAGCAGTCTGTTCAAACTTAATATGTAGAATCGACTGTGCTAACTCCTTCGCACAAAAAGGTCAGAAATCCTCGAGTCGATTTCTTCCACCAAAGCAGCATTCAGAAAAGTCTCGGTTGGATTTAATTTACTCATTGGAGCTTTGTTCAAGTAAATCAATCTGCAGCCATTTATAAATTACAGCTTTGCCTCATGTTTTCAGGTGAGCATGACTGACGGCTAGTTCAGGAGTGTCCTGAGCACAATTAGACACGGCTAAATTGAGTTCCCATACAACAAATTATGATATATATTGATTTTATTTAGTAAGAGGAGGTGAAGTAACTTCATCACGAATTCAGATCTTAAATGGAGAACAAAAAAAACCTAATTTTCCCAAGGGTCACGTCATAGTGATGCTATTTTTAGTTTATCAAAAATGTGTATAATATTTGACAATGGGTAAAAATGAGTCAATACTTTGAATGACATCTAACACTCCTGCATTTCATAGAAAAATGAATAGATGATATCCTGTCAAAGAAGTTGAAAATTGAAAATGTTTGTCAGAAACCTTTAGACACAGTTCAGTTCAGAATAAAGGAGAAGTTATCTGTATTAAAAACAACTAAAGGGTACAGCCACTCTGAACAACAAAGTGTGTTCAACACAGTCAGACTTTTTTGAGCTCTGTCTATCTCAAATTGTAAAGCCAACACTGAGTTCTGGTCAAAAATAAAATAGTAAAATTTATTGGAATTGGCATTATAACACAGGTAAAATAGCTGATTAAAATGCCATCATCTGCTTTAAGTCTAAAGCAGTTAGATATGTTTTTATGCTAAATGATTCTGACCCTTTTTCCAGTTTAGTCACGTCAGGCATGATTTCAGATTCATCAGCTCTTCATTTAAATATTTACGTCTGATTTAGCTGTCATAGATATCTCTGTGTAAACTAGTCTCTATAGAGACAAGTTAATAAGAGCCTCCTGAAATTTTGACCTTATCCAGGACATGCATGGGAAAGTCATTAATCTTCTTTGTACCGCTTGGGAAGAAGTAGTCTTGGTACAACAGGATTGACTTTGCTCTGTCCTCTGATTAGTTAGAGAGCAGGGTACAGAATGGGCTATTTTACAGTGTCAGTTTTCATGTTTTTGGTGTCTTTAGTTTTGCTTACCCTTGTGAGATGAACAGTTTCTGACTGTAAAATAATCATCCAGTTCTGGTTCATTTTTAAATGGGAAGCAGTTGTTCTCAGATGACTTCAGTCTGCTGACATCTTTTTCAGTGAAAGTTTGTGGCACCAGAAAATAATGGAGCCAAACTGTCTTGACATTGCAAGATACAATTTGGAATTTTTTTTACTTTGTGGAGTTTTAAATAAAGAAAAGTAGATACCAAAACAGTCTGAAATTTTTGCAAAGGATGTTTGAATCATTCATAGATGACTTATTTTTTCTCCTTCTGTTGTTTTTCCTCTCGCCCTCCCTTTCTTGGATTTAATCTCTCCCACAGGTGGCTGTTAAGAACAACATTGACGTATTTTACTTCAGCTGCCAGTACCCCATCAGCATGCTGTTTGTAGAAGACGGGAAGATGGGTGAGTGTGTCTTTGCTAAATCGCTTCATTCCAAAGCCTGGAAGCTCCACTGACATCAGCGACATAGAATAATGAGCCCTGACTGAAAGATTGATGCATGTGTGACTGTTCCTGAGCGTGTGACGTATGTGGTTGTGACTGGCTACCTGCTCCAGAACTCAGTCACATCTCATGGCAGAGCAGCTTGTACTGCAGCACCACTTTAAGCCTTTTTATCTTTTGTTTTAGTGCTGCCTGTCTGATTTGTTTGATGAAAGTGTGTCAGTATTTCTCCCTGTGGAGCTTCTTATGGGGCTAGCAGCAGGACTGCTGCCAGCGCTGTGAGCTAATGCTTCAGAGCCTAAACCACACCAAGGCACCTTGTCTACAGTGAAAGCAAACTACTCGCTCACTGCTTGGACATTTTTTTTTTCACTGCACTGTGAGAAAAATCACAGTAACACAAAGTGTGCTGTTATTGAGCAGTGGGTTTAAGAGTGTGTATTTTTTTATATCAACAGAGAGGCAAGTTTTCCTGGCCACATGGAAAGACATTCCTAATGACAATGAGTCCCAGTTTCAGATCAAAGACTGCCATCTCAGCTCAGGTAAGGATGATCAGAGAACAGAGTGCATTAGCTGAAAAACTCCTCATCACTGTGCAGGCGTATACTACAACATCTGAAAATGGGCAGACAGATCTGTTGATCTCAAATCTAATCCCTACTAATGAAGCAAATTGTGTTTGATGAGAGTTCATCAGCTGCAGTCCCTATTTATGTGTCATAATTTAGTTTTACACCAGTGTGAGAGCAATTCCTAAAGACAACTTAATGAAGAAATAGCACTGCAGATTGAAATCTTTTTTATTAACAAAGAATGAAGATTTCACATCCTGCTGGGGTGCAACAGCAAGACCGAGGCTGAGGAGAGAAGTTAATTTTGAATTAGTGGCTATATATTTGTTCCACAGACAGCCTGGAGTGAAAATTTTAGGGTGAGATGACGAGAAAATAAATTCTTTAGGGTCTGGTGCATTTAATGATTGTTTCTGCAAGCAGACATGGAGCATGACAGGAAATCGTCAGGAACTTGATGCTAAATATGTGGACTAAAATACAACTGAGCCATCAGTTTAAACAGAAAACATGTTAATTGTTCTGTGTTAAGGTTGGATTATGTTCTTTGTACAGATGCAGCCTCTAACAAACTTCAAGGTAGCAACATCTTCACCATAGCCAAGCGCACAGTGGATGGGCAGGACATGCTGTATCAGTCCATGAAACTCACCAATGGCATCTGGGTGCTGGCTGAGCTCAGGCTGCAGGCAGGAAACCCAAATTACACAGTGAGTATTGAACAGTCTGTTGTTCCGTCTCATTAATGACGTACTTGTACGTGTTGCATAATAAATAACACAATCCTTCTGTATGACTTTTAGCCAAAGAATTTCCTTACCAACACCCTGGCTTGACTTAATAAAAAAATAAACTTATAAAACTGTGAATACAAAAACGTGAAAAAATATATAGTTAGGCTAAAAAGAAACATTCACAAGTAATATTACTGGTCAAGAAAATAGCTGGTTAGAATTTATTCACCTTCAAGGTGAATTATGTCACAGCACCTTACTACTGTTTGGCATATCAGCATATTCTATGTGTGCTTTGGATGACTTTGCACTTTTTCTACTCATAAAAAATTTATCTTGGCAGGAAAATTAAAATAAAAAATGTTCTGAAAAGGTCATTTTCAAGCCAATAAATTGATAATGGATAACAGCAATTCCTTTAAGTTTCTGGTCTTGTGTGGGTGGAGGGATGTTGACGTATCAGCTTTGGCATTTTCCTTGAGTGCGGTGAATTAATAATGTCCAAACACCTACATAAGTTTATTAATTTATTACATGCCATGCCCTTCATGTGGGCTGGGTGCCCCTTTGAACAATGCTAAGGAAAACGCTGGATAACCAGACCAAGGATTTTTAGTTTTTAGGTCTTAGCCAGTAGTTTTTGTTAGCCTTCAAATGTTTTTTGCTCTCAAACTGTTTACATGTTTATTACTAAAGCCCTCACTCAAGCAACTCCAATCACTCTGGAACACCTAAATCTCCAAGAAATCTCCCTGCTTTCCTACAGGCTGTGCATATTCATTTGCAGATATCTTTTTGTAGAGATTAAAGGTGGATGTAACTAAAGGAGTCATGGTAGTATTGCTTATACTCAATATTGCATAAGTAAAACCTTGGGTAATTTATACTGAATGTAGTTAAACATCTCTGAAAGCAGTGGAAAGCACATTTTCATACATTCAGTGTTGGAGATTTGTTTAAGGTAATAAGTATCAAAAACTGGACTGGACTGCAAACTATTTTCCTCAATGTATTTAATCTTTAAGGTGGTATCTCACTAGAATGTGACTTGCTGACAAACTATTCATAAGGGAGTTTCCAGCATGTCTGATAACTTTCTCTGGTTCTCAATTTCTTTTTGTGAGTCACAGAAGCGTGAAATCCTGTCGTTTCACTTATAAACTTGTTTAAAACTCAACATATCTGAACTGTTGTGGTTATCTCCAGCCTGTCTCGAGCACTAAAGCTCGAGACAGAAACTGGCAGCTCTAAGCCCAACAGTTATAAATGGCCCATTTTCTCACAGTTCTGCGTTACCAACAGACGCAGCCCAGTAAGATACCACCGTTAATGGTCTCGGTTATAAACTGTGAAAGAAAAGTAACCTCAGTGTTCCGCTCACTGCACATTAGTTTTACAGTTCTGCTCACTGGATGCAGTCAGTTTGATTCAGTGAACATGTTCCGCGGTCACTGCACATTACGGATCAAGTCGCCTGACACTCCTGTATCTGACCGAACAAGCAGGCGGGCCGAAGCTTGATGTGCAGTGACTGGTGGTGAACTTCCAGGATGGGAGGGGGGCTCTTTGAGCAGCGATTGGGAGTGTGGGTCTTGGATTGTGTATCCCGCTCGTATTTGTCTGTTCATTGTTGCGTGTCTCTGCATCGTCAGTGCGTCACAGTCGCTGTCGCTGATGAATTGATTTTGAAGTAGAGATCCAGCTTGAGTCATCTCGAGCAGCGACCTTGATGCGACTCTCCTCCCTTCTCATTTCTCCGTCTGCTTTCACATCATGTTTTATTCATAAGGTGGCATTAACTGTCTTTTTGTTTACTCCTGTCAGGCCCAGTCAATTTATCAGTCACCCACAGCGTGTTCATAAAAAATCCTAAAATCTTTCATCTGGTTCACACCTTCCTCATTTTATCATCACATTGCCTAACTTGATTAAAGAGAAATATGACTTGTGTTGCAAGTGTCTTGAGTGATTGGGGATTCTTTGTTGAGCTGGAAGAAATTTCAATTTTTCATCTTTTGATTTCCCAGTGCATCCAATTGTGCCCATCTTTAATGATTCAGGAGGTTGTTCTTGTCCTTCAGCTGTTTCTGTAATGTTCTCCGTCTGTCTTTTTTTATTTCATTTTTTTAGTCTAATTTGCTCCTCAGTGTGGCAGAAAGGGCATGCTTACATTTTTCAGATGGATCGCAAATTGAACAGCTAATAGAGAAGGAGACTTTCAGGTTGACTGCTACGGCGTTGTACTCTGATGCTGGTTCCTCTGAGCTGCTGCCTGCTGCACGGTCCCAGTGCTCTCTTGGCACAGAACATTAAAGCCAAGCTGCCAGAGCCTTTTGTCGACTTCTATTTTTAGTCCTGAAGAAGTAAAGCGCTGCTGTTGCGTTTTTTTTTCTTTTCAGGGTTTCATGACACTTGAGAAAAACAAGGCATCAAAGAAGGGTTGTTAATCATTTTCTTGAAAGGAAATGCTGGCAGGTCGTAATTTATTTCCGCAGCTGTCCTCCCATGCAGTTTTAAGACATGAACGTATCTTGGCCTATTTTTACGTTCGTCTCAAAACTTGATTGACTTCAAGTTTCCCATGATGCCTCACTACTCATGTTAAGCATTATGTCTGTGTCCCAGTTCCACACTCCACACTGCTTTAGGTTAACTCTACATTCTATCAACAATAGATAAGTCATTTTGAAGTTTCCAGTATTTTTATGCTGAGTCAGCAATCTCACTATTGTTTTCATGTTCATAGTTTTTTCCATAGATTTTTTTGGGACTGTATCTACTTCAGTATTCATTCAGCTATTTTAACCATTTATATATAAAAATGTTCAGCATCCTCTGGACAGTTTGTCTGACTTTTGTATTTGGTAACATTTGTACTTTTTTTCAAATGTTTAATCTTACTTAAATGTTTATTTTTCTCAGAAAAAAATAACTTTTCAGATTCTTAAAAAACGTTGAGTTAATTGAACTTTACCTCGGCTTACAAGCAACATTTTTAGCTTTTACCTACTTTTTTTTTTAAGTGATAGCTTTTAGCTACTGTTCTGCTCATTTTAGCTTTTATCTTGTTAATTTTGTCTTAATTACTGTTCTGTAATTTATGTATTTTAGCTACATGTATGTAGCTTGTAGCTACTGTTTTAGTAGTTTTAGCTATTGCTTCAGTAGTTGTAGCCACTACTTTGCTAATTTTCACTTTTTGTTACAGTTTCTACATTCCTCCATTTAGGTCTTTTTAGCTAGTTTTAGTTATGTCATGATAATTTAAATGGTAAATGGACTTATTTAGTGCCTTTTTATCCAAACATGATACGCTTTACAATCTGTGTCCACATTTACCCATTCATACAGCACTCTACTAGGTCTCTACAAAGCTAACATGTACAAATCAATCTATAGAGGCTAATCAGTGCTTCAAATCCCATTCACACACTGATGGGACACACATCAGAGGCAGTGGGGGTTCAGTGTCTTGCAGGGACACTTCGACATATGACTGACTAGCAGGGAATCGAACCGCCAACTCTCTTGTAAGATGACTCCCTTAACCACTCAGCCACAGCTGCTCATAATTTAACCTATTAGCTCTTGAATTGCTATTTATGTTTTGTTACATTTTGCTAATTTTAGTTGTTGCATCATTTGGATTTTCAACAACTGACTTTCAGCTTCTTCAACAAATTTCAGCCACTTCATTCAGGACTCAGTTGTTTAGTTGGATCTGTGAATGAAGCACAATTTGAAAATGAAATGACTTTAACACCTAAACTAAAAGGAACTTTTGCATATTTTTAATATCTAAACATGCATTAACTGAGGAAAATGTTTTTTAAAAAGATGTTTTCAGAGGATATTGCACGTTATACATTCGAGTCATGTCTCTAACATTCCTACCTTTTCACACATTCACACCTTCCTTTAGCTGAAAACAGCTTTCCGCTCCAGACAAAAACATCTCCACGAAGGTGATGAGAGCAAACCAAAAGTGTAAAGTCACAGCTCAGGCTGAGGAAAAAAAAAGTCTGTGCCAGCTTTTTTATTGCAGTCCACCTCTTGTTACTTTGTCACTTTGATCTCATCTTGTTTTTAAATGGCTTGCTGTTACATAAAAATCAGTTTTAGCCACTGTCTATGTTTTTAATCTTAGAGCTTCTATAAACTGCCTTTAGTGGAACATTTGGATGCTGCTCATCTTCTTGATATGAAGCTGGGGTGTTCTCATCTGCCATCTCTTGTCCCCATGGCAACAATGTGACCAGTAATGATGCTTGGTGGTGGTTTTATTTTTCAACCCACCTCTTTAACTGGTTTTTACTGTTTTCATTAAACTCCGAAATAGACACTACAAAGCTTATTTCCACACAAAACGTATGTGCCATTTCTTCAGACCATTTGTGTTTTTCTACAAATCTTTTGTCTCCCACTCAAATGTTTTTTAGCATTTCTTTCTCTTGGTTAGTTTTTTTTTTTTGGTGAGTTTTAACAATTAGCTGTTAGATTTTCAAAACACTTAGAAACAACTTTTTTTCTATATTTCTATTTAACATTGGACTGCATATTAGAGAAAAAGTTACGTCTACCACACTTCATCACTGAAGATTTGATAAACATTGAACAGTCAGAATGTAAAATTAGATATTTTAAAATCAGAAACTCTTGATTTAGATTTTTTTGGAGGGCTAATGATCCCATTTAAAATTAGATTCTGCTTTGGACAGCATTAGGTAAATCTCCAGATGCAATTTCATTTTCTGGAAAATGCTTGTAAATGCTTTAAACAGCAGTGTATTGAACATGTTTCATAACAGTCCAAATACTGCATCATTTAATCAAACTAAGCATTTGCTCTTAAGTCTTTGGTTCAACTTAACATAGTGATGCAGTCGACTTGATTTAAGTATTTATAGAGGTTTAACAAAGACTGTAGTGATATTTTTGTCATTATTTCCTGCAAAAAACAAAAATCAGTCAAATCTTGTAAGTTTAGTAACAACACATTGAGAACAAAAGTGCATCGTAAAAACTCTTTGATGCATGGCCTTTAATTTCTGAAAATGTTCCAGCAAATTTGGAGGAACTCCATTAATATTAAACACAAACGCCTTCTTTCCTCGCCTGCGTACTCTGATGTGATATTATCAACAAGCCTGAAGCCAAGCTCACGAGTGCTGCCGTTAGCGGCTCTCTCAGGTGTTTCTGCTCAGTGGCTGAAGCGTCTGCGGTTCTGCACGTCTTGCTGGTGGGAGCACAACTGTCTAAACGCTGCCAGCAGCAGCAGCATGCATCAGTAAAGAGGGCAGAATGTACCAGCACCGAGCTGGTGGCGTACAACCCCTTTATGCAACAACAACTCTATGGTAACCAGCGCACCACGCTCCATCACATCATTAACTTTCAGGTGAATAACTGATCACTGTAATTAAGATAATGGAGCAAACATTATAGTGTATTAGTGTCGCTGATACAGAAACAAACAGCAGACATTTGAGAGCTTAAAACAAAATGATTGTGCACACTGCCTTGTAATTAGGATGATGGAGGATTACTGAATGTTATACAAAGACAAATCCCGTCAGCACAATACCACTTACAGAGGAAAAAATTTGTCTGATAAATGAAATGAAAAAGATAAAAATTATAAGACTCTACTTCACCTAAATGAGCTGCTCTGAGATTTGGTCACTCTTTCTTTTGTCTTGTTTGTAAACCCCACATCATGACACCTTCTGCCTGGTGTTTTCTGTAAACACGGTGCTTCTGGGATGGGAGGAAAATAATATCTGCAGTGTGACTGAGGAGGGGGGGGGGGGGGGGAGGAATCTCACTTTGCAGGGCTCCATTAAATCCAAAACCTTTTCCCAGCTGAGACTAACATGAAAGAGTGGGCAGGCTGCCTCCATTTCCTCCAGTGTGTTTATGTATCTATATTTCTGTCGGAAGGTCTGTCAGTGCCCGATAAGACTGAATTGAGGAGGTTTTAATACAAAGCTCCCCCATGGAGAAACAATAAACGTCGTCTTCTGGTGAAGATGTGTTTGAAGGAGGGATGAGGTTATTAATGAATATTTAAGGTACCCCAATAAGCTCACAAACTATTACCAGTGCTCTTGTCTGAAGTTGTTTCATAAGACATTTTGGATTAAGTTCTTTATGTTTTAAAAAAACAACTCGGCAATTAAATGAGTAATAATAAACGATTTTTTTTTATACATGTCTAAAATGTTGCATTTGAACAGACGAGCACAAATCAAATGTTTTAATCTTTCTTCCCCCTTCAGGTCTCGCTGAAGTGCAGAGCTCCAGAGGTTTCCCAGTACGTGTTCCAGAGCTACGAGGCGGTGCTGAAGAACTGAACAAACTCTCGGAGCATCCATCCTCCTCCCAGAGCTGCTGGATTCTTCTCCTGCTCTCTCTCACCTGACCCACGGATCGCGTTACAGCCTCACGCAGCACTGGAATGCCTTCCTGCAGTGTCTGACTGCGGCCTTTGTCATCCAGCCCTTCCATTCAAATATTTAATGGTCTGTTGTAACCTTTTTAGATATTCACCTTTTTTTGTCTCCTGCTAAGACTGAAAACCTGGGTTCACTTTTTTTTTTTTTTTGTCCAGACTGTCTCCTCTTTTGTTCGTCTTCACTACATCCTTTAGTTTCCTCGTCTTAAGCGAAAATATCAGAGCAGCTCTCTGTCCCTCCCTCAGCCATCCAGTAATGACCTTTATTCATTCAGGGACAGACCGGCTGCCAGACTTCTGTCCCTCCATGAGGCTCTTTAATCATTTTCTAGCCCCACTTCTGGGTACATTTCAGTCTATTTTTAGCATCTGCAATCAGCAGGTGAATCGTCACTTTCAGCATATTTGTGGGTTATTTAGATTGAGGTGCAGGAGAAAGAGGCAGCCTGTCTGGTAGATGTTGGCTGTTGGAACCCAACAAGAGACACATAGAAACCTTAAACTACACTATAGTTTTTTTTTGTCATTTTATAGTGTTTTGTTTGTCTGTCTGAAGCAGTAGACTTGAATCTTCTACTGTACCTATGAGCAGAATTCCTGATGCGTGTGTGTGTGTGTGTGTGTTTCTTTACATTTTTACATCAATATATCTGCCCATTTTATAGACTAGCAGGTGTTTGCAGACTGCTCTTTTGCTTAGTCATTCCATGGTTTAATTTGTGTCTCTGTCTTGTTAGTGTACATGAGACAAACTGGGAGAGAGCCTCAGGGTGTGAGGACTTTTTTTTTTTCTCTTTCTTGTCCGTGCGTCAGCAACAGCCTCTCGGGCTCTTTGCCACTTTGCTCTTTCTGTGTCCTCAGAGCAGCTCTCCGTGTTCCACGGCCACCGGAGATGAAGGCCCAGGTGACATCACTCATACCATGATTTTACATTTTCATGTAGAGGGAAAATATAAAATCCCAAGTGTAGGCAGCACTGTTTTACCTGGAGCAGGGCGAGAACATCGGATTTATTTGTTCTGAGCCCTTGTTTTTTCCATCAGCAGTCATGGATAAGTGCTCCTACACTCACTCACCTTGAAGAAAATCTACCACAGAGGCTGTGTATTCTGAGTGTGTGGTGATGGCTGATTCAGATTAAATGCTGTATTAATTAATCAGATGTGATTTTGATTTACTTGGTTTTGTTTGTTGTATGTACAACATTTGAGAAGAATTATTAAAAGTCTTGATGAATCAACAGTGTTGTTTTTCTTCTGTAGCTGCGTCTCTGTGAGAAGATGTAAATTATTAGCTCAGTTTTATTTACGTAAGATTTTTCACGGACCCATGTGTCCACATGTTATTTTCTCACCACATTTACAATTGTTCCGTGACCTCCTTGGTCACCAGCTGCCAGTTTATCAGACCTAATGTTTAAAGTTTCACATGCAAACACTGCGTGCTCCTGAAGCCTGAAAGCCCAAAGTGCCGTTAAAAGCTTAACCAGGTCTTTTGCTGGTTAAGCTAATGTGGAACACAAACACAAATAGAAATGTCATTTTGTTCAGTAATGAACTGTTGATCTGGAAAAGTCAAACCTGGGATCATGTTCTGTAAATGAAACTATGATCCTCAGCAATAAAAGCATCCCTTACAGGGAGTGCCACCTTCTTGTTTGAAATTAAAAAAATATTTCAAATTAAAAAACTGGTACCTAGAGAATACTATTCAGGATGAGTTTAGTGTTGCTCAGATAATTATCAGGTCTGTTCGTGAGCTTATTTGCTTATATAGTAATGTGATTTGTTTGGGAACAAAAGTATGTAGATTTGTCATTTATCCGTTTGCAATTTTTAATAAGACTGGATGTTTCTCAATTAGACAGGCTTCATAAATTGAAAGTTTCATGAAAGTCACAGAAAATGGTATGGTAAAAATGGTAAACTGTTTAGACTGGTACAGCATTGCAACATAAACACTCAAAGGTGCTGCATGGCTCTTACTGAGCTGTTGCAAAAGACTCAAAAATTAAATGAGGTTTATGTTTTTAATAAAATGACCAACCTGTAACTAAAGTCCCAAACAGAAATTATAAGCACAAGCTTTGGTTTAATCCTCTCATTTGTCACAATCCATAATTCTGTTAATAAAATACATGTTGACATTTTCTCTCTGGGGAAACAGGCATTTATTTTGATCAAATTTACTTGAAATTTGACAACTTTGTTCACACAGATCATCTGAACAGATGAAATACATTTTCTAATCTTTAATGTTCAGTGTTTTATTGAACATTACATAGCATCTTTGAACAGTTTTGCATCAAATAAATGCCTACAAAAAAAAAATGGAAAATCTGAATTTGAGGCATTGAGAAGAAAGACGAATCTATGATGGATCATACGTGTATTATACACATCAGCTTTGGAGTACATAAGCTTTAATGGGAAGTTTACCCTGACTTGAAGGACACAAGTGATTTCTGTTTCCCTCAGGCCTGTTCATATAGTGACTGATGGCACACACGGACCCTGGCCTGTCCCAGAGACCCTGCCACGAGCTATTAAGTCACCAGATATGATGTCCAGTCATGTAGACAACACACACCATGTAATGATATATAGTGTGTGGCCTGCTCCTTTGCCCTGAATGTTGCGGCGTATGGGAGCTCCAAGCTTTCACACGCTTTTGCGCACGACATGATCCTATTGGATGAGCTGTGCAGGGGATATTAGTGATGATAGAGAGAGGAGGAGGGGGTCGTGTGTGTGCAGAGCTCCTGTCTCCAACACCACAATCAGCTCCTCATCAGACTCCAGATGCCTTCACAGAGGACGCGCCTCCGTCGATCGCTCCTTCTTCCCTCTTGAATCCTCTTTTTTTGTGCGCGTCTGGGAACGAGAAAACACCGCGAGGTGTTTCTTTTTCTTTTTCGTGCCATTTCAGAGCACGTGGGTGAGCTGTATTTACGAGCCCCGCTGCTGTGCGCCTTCGTCCCCCACCCCCCACCCACCCTTAGTGATGGTGATGATGGAGGAGCGCGGCGGCGGTCGGTGGCGCATCGCTGGAAAGGAATGAGAGGAGGCGCAGAGAGGAGATCCCTTTACGAAGACATCGCCAGAGATACCCGGATACACGGGTAGGATTATGTTCGGGATTAGGCGGGAAAGGCGGACTTTAATGCTTCCTCTCTGGGGGAAGAGCTTTTGGCAGGGGGTGCCCCCTTAAGAAAATTAATAAAATAAAACGCAAGAGTTTCCCTTCGTTTGCACCATGATGATGATGATGATGCTTGATTTCTGACTCTCTGCGGCAATCTCACCCTGGGAGATAAAAGTTTCCTCATTTTCAATTTTTCTTCTTATAATATTCTGAGACTGCGGGGTTGAATTCCGGAGCAGCATCTCTTTCTCTCTCTCGCTCTGTGTGTGTGTGTGTGAGTGAGTGTGCGCGCGCGCGCGTGTTTCCGGAAATCTGTCTCCGCTGCCTGTCGCTGTCCATGGTGCTGAAGCTGCGCTCCAGGGATGGTGGAGACGCTGAGTATCGCGGTGATCGGTGCTCCCGGGGTGGGCAAAACTTCTATCATCCGCCAGTTCATCTATAACGACTTCTCGGAGGCGTACACGCCGACCCGGAGCCGATACGTGCACCGACCCTCCGTCATCCTGAACGGGAACATGTACGAGCTGAAGGTTTTGGACGTCCCGCCAATCTCCTCTTTCCCCGCGAGCCCCAGTCAGGTGAGGTGCTTCAAATCAGCCAACTTTTATCAGCAGGGTTTAAAAATAGGGTGAAGATCCTGCAGCTCAGTTTAGGAAAAGAAAAAATAACAATTTGATTTCTTTTTCTTTCACTATCAGATGTCTTGACTAGTTGCCATGGAGACCGACTTAAAGCCTTGGAGCTTTAGTTGTTGTGAGTGCTGATTTAACACATTTATTTGTTTGCAATCTGCAGCAACTATTTCTACAGACTTGGTGCTATTTAATCATTTATCAAACCGACCACTTCATTCAGATGAGTTCTGCAACTTTTACTTTTACACTTTTTAAAAGATATTTAATCTTTACATTTCAAAAAATATTTAATCATTTAAACTATGGAATCAAACATAACAGAGGTTGTTTAAACTGCAGTTTGAAGAAGTTTACTGCAGTGTTTTTTCCAGTTATATTCCTTTACAGCTCTGAAATGGTACTCAATGCGAACAAACACTTTTATGCATCTAAACTGTCACACTCCTCCATCTCAACTGATTCTTCCAGTGGCTGTTTTCAGTGACTTCAGCTGCTTCTGTAGGTAAACAAACAAACTTCAGCTGTTTCTGTAAACAAACATACTTCGAATGTTTCTGTAAACAAAGACACGGCAGTCACACTATTTTAGCAGGAGATGTACTTTCTCCAGTCTAACCATAAACTTTCTCCACATGCTCACAAGAGAAGATTCAAACATTACAGTCATAAACTGTCCTCAGCAGCCCTGAAAAGACGTGTTCAGGTGTATTCAAATGAGCTAATTATTTATGCTGCTGCTGAGGCACCACTTTAAACTCTTCAAAAATAGAACAGACTGGCCTTTATTTCATGGCCACAGGTCATCTGCTGCACCTAATTAGTCGAGGAGGCAACTGAATGCAGAATTGTGGTGGAACAAAAAGAATAGATTTGTCTTTTTCCTCTGTAAAAATAGGAGACTGAACCTGTTTTTTTATTTTTTATTTTTTTTGACGTTCCTGTTTTCTCAGCTGCTGTAACTCTTTTTCCGCCTGCACTTGATCTCTGTCAGTGTTGTAAATTCAGCGCTACAGTTCTGTGGGAAAACATCTTTTAAAAAGTGTTATATATGAGGCTTCGCCAGATTGATTTAGTTTAGGGTAAATCCTAAATCCTGCCTTTGTGTTGCTGTTCCTCCACTGTGGAAACACAAAGAGGGATTTTAAAAAGCTTGTAACTCGGGAAGAAACTTCCTAAATTTGTCAAACCCAGAATCAGACATGTTTACAGAACATTTTATTATCGGGTGATTTCAGCCACAGTACATCCTTGTTCCTAATGTGTGGTCCTTGGACAAAAAAAACACACACCTGTGTTGACTTGCAGTGCATGTTTGCCCCCCTCTCTGCAGCCTCGTTTTAAATGCTGTGATGCTTTCCCGATAAAAAACCTCCAGGGTCGACACACCAACCTGTCAATTACTGCGGCTGAAAAATCTCTCCTTTTTCTCTCACCTTCACAGTAAAGCTGTAGTTATCTGACCAAGAGGGGGGTGCTGCGAATGAGCAGCTTAAGGGGAGGGTGTGTGTGTTTGGAAAGTGTTGGTCACCGATACAGCAAACATCTGACAGGCTTCGCTCAGCTAAGAGTCCTGTCCGAATTACTTTTTCTAAATTTTATAGATCTAATGTTGGGAGGTGATGAGTGTTCTGCAGAGAGCTGCGTTGTTTGCCCACCCACGGAGACCCTCTGTAAAGTTCTTTTGTCTATACCCCGCCCCAACCCACTTACATCTACCACCCTTCCATCAGGGAACACACTGGTGGGTGTGATCAGGAAAGCAGGAAGAAGAAAATATGTGTCTCATGAGCTTAAGTGGAGGAGTGTGTGTGTCCCACAAGGTTGAGTCACGTTGACGAGCGTGGTATCATATTCTGAAATTGTTTCATGCTGGACCCCCCAACACACACACACACACACACACACATTCCTCTCCAACCCTCAACATCCATTTGGCAGAGGGGAGAAACAATTAGCTGATTGCCTCGGAGGCCTTTCAGTCAGTCAGGGTCCATGTGTGTCGTCTTCTCGGTCTCCACTCTGTTTATGTCCTGGGTTCACACTGACGGGGCTTCTCAGACTCACTGCATTGACCCCCCATTGCTGCAAATATGCAACCCCAGTCAGGGGGGTGGGAAGACTGAGCAGCACAAAGAGCCATGATGCACATTCTCTGAGGGCAGCGAATTGAATTAAAGCATCGCTTCCCTGTTCGAATACTGCTGGAGAATAAAGCACCGATGGAGGACTGAGTGGCTCCACTCAATTAGGAACTTTGCAAAGACTTGAATGGTTGCTGGTCGTAGTAAAGGCTCATAATACATCTTCTAAAATGTGCAATGAATAGGCTGGAGAATAGAGTGAATCAGCAACGCCTCCATGCTGATGCA
Source organism: Cynodonichthys magdalenae (assembly GCA_031762555.1). Taxonomy (NCBI): domain Eukaryota; kingdom Metazoa; phylum Chordata; class Actinopteri; order Cyprinodontiformes; family Rivulidae; genus Cynodonichthys; species Cynodonichthys magdalenae. The sequence goes on along the minus strand of JARVJO010000394.1, from coordinate 11,725,117 downwards.
GCTCCTCTCATCATCTTAGATTATATTTGAAAAGTGCCAACTGTCCTACTGGGACCCAATTTCAACCACCAGATTCTGACAGCTGCATGGACCAGATGCAGGGTTTATTTATTTTGTGACTCTGAGACGATTTAATGATTTGTTTGCTTTGCTGTATTTCTTCTAGTATAGCTTTTAGCAGACATGTGTCACAGTGTAGAAATAAGATGAGATGACAGATGGATTTGAGGCTGACGGAGCGTTTGGCGTGATTGTTCTTGTTCTTTCTTTCTTTGTGCCATAATGTATTTCCACGGCTTCCTCCCATTTGACATACTCCCTCTTTTCTTTCTTTTTTTCTCTTCTCTTCTCTTCTCTGGACATTTTCTCAGTTATCTCTGTAAATACTCTGTGTGATAACAGCACGGGGACGGTAACGTTTTATGTAACACATTTTCTTTTTTGACTCTCGAGATATTTGTGCATCTGTTCAACGCACTAGAGATAAAATTTCATCATTTTTTGGGGGATTCTTTTTTTTGCATCAGAGAAAACGTTACATACTCAACACTTGCTCACATGCAGCAACAACTTACTGCTATTTTGTAGAGAAACAGCAGTAAAACTATGATTTTTGGTCGCAAACGTTTTCATCCATCTGTGTTGAGGCAGATGGTCTGACTGCAACTGCATGTCAGTGCATGAATCCTTGCCACATGCAATGTGAAATGAGCAATTTCCGCTAAATAAACATCAACCAAAAAAAGCTCCAGTCAAAAGAAGATAAAACCCAGAGGCCAAATTGTTTTGATTTTCTTAAGATGATCAGATTAAGAAGCAACTTGAACAACTTAAAGTGAAAAGTTTAATATATTTTATACATAAAACTCTGCACTTAAATTATGTAGATGTTGCTTTGTAGGACTTCTAGCCACTATGTAGAATCAGAAAACTAAAACTAAACAGATATGTTACACATTGTCATAGAAACGATGAAAACTGAGCACCACATCCCATCACTCTAACTGTGACCTCTAATTATAGTCAATAACTCTGCTCATGGAGCAGAACAATATTAAAACAATCATTGTTGACCTTTTTCTCATTGTTTCTTTTTACAAGCATCATTAAATTAAGAAGTCAGGAGCTTAATAATAAAATGTGCCGCATTTCAGAATCAACTGATGAGACTCTCCTAAAGAAGAGGAAATCTGAAGATGAAAAATTTGCCACAGTCTGTTTAGCCAATAATCCTGAGTGTAACTGTCTGTAAAATCTTTTTTTCCTAAAGTTTGAATGTCACTCTTTAAAGAAAGAGCTATAATTTCAAAAGTACTGACCCTTTAGATGATAAGTGGATTACATAAGCTTTGGACAAAGCCAGGTTTCTTAAGCTTCTAGGTTTTAATGCAGTGGGAATCAAACTGTCCGTCAGAGAGCTGACAGGTGCACTTTCCCTGTTAGCTTTGGTTTCAGCTTTGCAATTTACTTAAACTTTCTGAGTACCAACATAATAACAACAGCAAAACCCTGAGCAAACTACACCAAAGAGCAACATAACCTCCAATTTTGAAACAGATTTTCCTGCCGCAGGTCATCATTGATTAATGGAAATTTTCCCATCAGGCCTTGTAATAGATTTAAAGTGTTAGCCGAGCAGCGTGGCCTTTGCATGAGACTTCTTTAATTGCTCATCACCTTTTCCACCGCCGCGTTAGTCTCAGTGCCCCTACTGTGCTGAAGCATTATCCATCACAATCACACATACCATTAAGACACCATCCCACGCACACACACACACACACACACGCACGGTCTAGTACAGCTATCTTTATGGGGACCTTGCATTGACTTCCATTAT
>JARVJO010000394.1:11702024-11719674 GCA_031762555.1 Cynodonichthys magdalenae | reverse complement strand
TGGGTGAGTGACTGTAGTGTAAAGCGCTTTGGGGGTCCGGAAGGACTTATAAAGCGCTATATAAGTTCAGGCCATTTCAGGCCATTTGTTAGAAGCATTTCTGAAATTGATTTATTTATTATTTAAATTTGTCAATTGTCTGAAATAAAAAAAAGTCATTCATTCATTCATTCATTCATTCATAGATTGTTTTCTTTGTAACAATGCTTCTTGACAATAAATCTTATACCAGACACCTGACTGGAAGAACCTGAGGGTACCAGAAGCTCAAAACATGTGTCAATAGCAACAGCAAAATTAAGCTGTTGGCATAGAAGATTTGGCAACTTTGACAGAGTTTGGAAGTGAGAGATGTGCACTCAGAGTATTTATCAGTGACTCTAACTTTATGAGAATATCTGTAAAACAGAGTTAGAGCCAGATTTAGGTTTGTTATGGTTGTGGCAGCCATATTGAATCAGGTTGACTCCAGAAGTTAATGAGTTGTAGATGTTTGTGCAGTGATTGTTCTGAGAGCTTCATTAAAATCTAATCACTAGTTAATAAGATATTTTGCTAACATTATATTATCATCCCCTTGTTTCCTCACCTATATATACTGTGTTTTGTATGTTTCCATTTTAACGTGTCCTTTTTGTGTTTTTTTATTTTGTTAGTACTTCTTGCTACCTTGTTAGCCCCTTTCTTTTTGTAAATAAATCATTTTTTTGTTAGATCCCTGAGTTGCCTCCTCCCTGGGTTTTCACACACCAGGACTTTTACAGTGTACACTGAAGTAACAGAACTTGTGAAAAGTGTTGCTTGTTTTTGAGAACTGGGGATGACAGATGGGCCTGGGTGTGATGAGCTGGGTTTGCTTTCTGTCACACCGCCACTTCACCTCACATCTGCCTCACCTCAACGCCTTTCTTTAAAAAAAAAAAAAAAAACACAGATTGGGGACATTTTTTTATTTAAATAAACATGAATTGGATCAAAATGTGAGATGAACCAACCAAACAAAAAAGATCAGAGATGTTCTCAACATTTCTAACAGTTGACCGTTGTATGGAAGCACCTTGTATACACTGGTCCCTAGTTTTTAACTAAAAATCTCTATATAAAAAAGTGAACAGTTAATATCTTACCTGCTGCAGATAGCTCTTTGAATGCTGAAGTCAGAGGCAGGGTGAGTGTCTGTGTGTGAGGGTTAGATGATATAGACAGAGATGGTATAGATAATGATTAGATGTAAGAACCAGGCATAGAGTCAAAAACTAGATGTAATGATGGAAATTAATAAACTGGAAGTAAATCAACTGAAATGTTCAATAGAAACACTACTGTAATGAAAAAAGTGGTAGCAGCAGCTATCTGTAGCACTCCTGTTGCAGTTTGTGGTTTGATGTTTGATTGATGTTTGATGTCTGGCTGTTAGCTCAGTCTGGTCAGAATTAAACTTTTTTTTCTGAGCTGAGGTTGTTAAAAGAGCTATCTACAACTGGTAAGATATATATTGTTCATAACATCAGGAACCCCACTTCAAAAGCTCTGAACTACATCATCAAAGAGAGATTCAGAAAGAAGCATCTGTCACAATGTACAGTATGAAGAGCCTTTATAAAAAGTATGGAATTCTGTTCTAACCAAAAATAAAATCGTGAATCTTTAAAGGAGCATGAATAATGCATTATTTAGCTTAAAAGATGCTGGAAGGCAAACTTTGTTCCCTTTTAGATGGAGCCGAGCAGCAGTTTTCATCTGGTCCTGGGCTTTTTCTGAAGTCGTGCTATAACTGACAGATGGTTCCTGTGAAAATATTGTGAGAAGAGAGAATTTATTCACGGCTAAGAACATGTGTGCTTTCACAAAGGTTAAGATACTCCTTCTGCGATCAACCCCTTACACAATTCTCTGCCTAAAAAAAGAAGATGTTCCTGTATTGCAGCGGTTGAATCAGATCTAGTGGAAGTATATTTGATTAAAACGAGCTGAACTGGGGTTCTTCGCGGTCTCAGACACACAGGTCCCTCATTAGCGGCGTGCAGGAACACCAGAGGTTATGTTGACACGCTGTCGGTTCCTCTCTTGATCCGTCGCTGCCGCTTTCATCTTTTCAACATTCTCTCAGGCTCATTTTTTATTTATTTATTTTTTCAGCAGAGCCTCTTCCCCCTTTTATTTCCCTCTTTTATCAGATCAAATGTTTACAAATTCATCTTGTGCTGTTTGAGGATGGAAGGTTGCGTGGTGTGCTTAAAACAGAGGAGAAAAAAAAATGGGCCACCATATTTTTATTGAAACAAATGTCCCCCAGGAAGACACTAATAATGCACCCACTTGTGCCGCGTGCCTTAATTACACTTTGAAACTCATTAGCATCGAACAAAGTGGTGTTTACAAGTACGCTGAATAATAAGGGCCAGCCAAGCAGCAACAAGAGTAAAACTGGTTCACTTTTCTTCTGATGACAGAGAATTGTGTGTTAACCTCTGTCATTGTCCTTGAACATGTGTAGCTAGGAGACTGAGCAGTTTTGTTTGGTTGCGGGGGGGCAGTGGGGTGGTGAGCACCCAATGATTTTATTTCAGAGTGTGAAGCTCCGACAGTCGTGCTAGTTCTGAGAAATTATTCACTTTCTCCACAGCAGAAGCGAGCAAACTGTGACACAATGAAACATTGCAGGAACACAGAGACACTGTTCAGTTAGCTGCCCTCTGCTAATGGGAGCTAAGCTGGTTGCTTTCGTAGGTCAATGTTCAATATTTCTGAAAGACATAATCCATTCATTTTCTAGGGGAGGTTTAAAGTTAGAAGACTTTTACATTTGAAGTTGTCCTGTGAGGATGTCATAGAACTTTACACTTCACCTCATGGTCAGACAGCAGCAGACTCACAAGCGCTGCTCGTTCATTTAGGCCCAGTCAGGTGAAAATCTCCTGCTCTGACTGTAGCTGAGAGGGAGGCTGAATGAAGGCTGAGTGCTTTGTGGCAGGACGAGCTCATTGGAAAGAACAATACTTCCTTTTACAGCAGTCTCTAAACGTCTCCAGTACCAACAGAAGAGTTGTTTCTAAACATAATCACAATGTTGGCAACACTAAATATGATACACAGCTTATCTGTGCTCAGCACACATACAGTATGTTTGTGTTGTAACATGATTGTTGCCTTAACAAGTGGTGACAATCGAAACATTACTTTAAAAAAATGTGGAGACAATCTTGTTGTATTTAGTTATTTTAGCGAAACTTGGAAAAAATAAAAAAAATCGGATTGATTTTGGAATTAACTCTGTTAAGTTCTTTTATATTTAAGTGCCTGTTGTATTTATGCCTTTAAATAAATACGTTTACTAAAATTTTTTTTTTTGCCACTTACAGAATTATGATTATTACAAACAGATCTAAAGTTTGAAACAAAAGTTTGTTTTTGTGTATACATATTTCTAAGCATGCTTAATCTAACAATTTAATTTATATAGAAAACATAATTTCTTGATCATACATGTTTTTCATTAAATTAGATTTTTTACTTGTGTCTTTTAGGAGTGGCTTGATTTGCGCTGCAGAGGTGTCCGCAACGCCAATGCGTACATCCTGGTGTACGACATCTGCTGCGTGGAGAGTTTTGAATACGTCAAGATGATCCGGCAGCAGATCGTGGAGAACAGGTAAACCAGTGCTCTCAGCCCTGCCTGTAACCACAACCTGAGACGAGTTTCCTGCTCTGCCCTGACTGCTGATAATCTAACATTAAACTGACCTGCCACCCTTTTTTTTAGAATAGAGCTATTTTAGAGTCTCCAACAAAGGCTGTGACAGTTCTATTCTCTCTTTTTTGTTGGGGATATCTTTTCATTTAGTGCATTCCTCCTTGCAATCCTGACAGCTTTTATTATGACATTTGATATACCACTGCGGTTCGAGTGCTGTCTGAGATGTCACTAGCGATTTAGGGAATCTTTGGGGGGCTATTTCTGCTTTTATTGGACAGAAGCAAAAAAAGAAAGAAAATCACAAGGGTTGAGAATCAGAGTGAAGGGCTAAAACCAGAAAAAGACCACAAAAAAATCTTCTCCATCCACCTCAGCCCTGGCCAACCTGAATATATTTACATATAGAAAGGTAGATTTGGGAGCTTCATTTGTTTGCTGTGTTGTACATGAACACACGGCCTTTTCCACAGTTCATCACCACTTTCTTAGAGCTCGCTGTTTACGGCCCAAGACAGAAACCTCATTATTGCCGGCAGGTGGGTTGAATGCAAGATGAATCCAAAACAGGACTAATAAACAATCACCGGATCTGATGTCAGAATAAAAAGACATAAAATCACAACTAGAGGTTTTTGACTATCGTCAGGATGGGATGAAAATGTTGGGCTGAAATGATCTGCTTCTGCAAACTGTATTTTTTCTCAGTCTATTTTTAAAGTTTTTACATCACGAAGCCGTTTCTTTTGAGCTTTTGACAGTGTTCTGTACCAACTCCACCAAGTTTTCATACATGCATGCACAGATTCTCTCTCCTGCTAAAAATATTCAAGATTTTTTAAGGACAATATGTGAAGGTGAAGAGAAGTAGGCATGTCGATTTTAACTTCCCCTTAGAGCTTGAAACAGTCCTCCCCCCCCCCCCAACTCTGTGAAATATGCAAATCCTTATCAGACGATGACACTAACCTTTAATTTTTAACAAAAGGAGAAAAGTTAAATTGATTAAGCTGCAGCTTTAATGGTTTTAAATGTCTGTCCTGCCTTCGCTGTCACTTGGACTGAGATTCATAATCCGGTTTAACACGTCTCTGTGAATTCTGCTTCACTTTAAGGATTACTTCATTAATCCGTATACTTCAGTTGGTTTTCATTAGGACAACGCCTCAGACTGAGATCACAGGTTACCATACCCCACTGTAAATCAGACGCTACTGGAAATTGTTGCACTTGATTGTACAGAGGATGCTTTAGTCTGACTCAGATGTGCAAAAAAACATGTCTTGAGAGCCAAACTCACACCTGCTTCTTGCTCGATGTACATTTTCATGTCTAATATTGCTGCAAGCCAGCTTCTGCAGAGTGTGGTGGGAGGCCTCATTGAGCCTGTGAGCTCTAATCCTCCAGCCTACCCCCACACCCCTCTTAAGACATACACATAATACACAATAAGTGACAAACACCAAGATGATAGACTGTTTTTTTAACATTTTTTTTCCCCTCACATTTTCCGTGCAGGGAAGGCAGCAGCAGCGAGGTGCCAATCCTTGTGGTGGGCAACAAGCGAGACCTACAGCGGCAGCGCTTCATGCCCCGCAGGGCGGTGTCGGTCCTGGTGAAGAAGACCTGGAAGTGCGGTTACGTGGAGTGCTCTGCCAAGTTTAACTGGCATGTGGTCTTACTCTTTAAAGAGCTGCTGGGCATCGCTGTGGCACGGGGCATGCGCCAGAACCACACCTCCATCCGTCTGCAGGGGGCTTTACAGAGGAACCGCTGCACTGTCATGTGACACCCCCACTCCCAGAACTCCCTCCACCCAACACTCTCTGCTGGGTGGAGCAGCACTGGAGAAAAGGACTTTTATCATAATGGCTGGAAAAAAAATACCCTGTGGCCTCCTGCTTAACTGAGCTGATTTTTCATGAGGTTTATTTGACTCTTGCGCTGTAAAAGACACACACACATACACACACACCAACATTCACACATGATCATCCATCCACTTCCTGTTCAAATTCTGCCCACTGTGTGGAAACAAAGGAAGGAGGTAGAAGCGAAGGCAGGATTAAACAAAATATCAAACACAGCACAGTTTTTTTTTGTTATTCACACATAATCTTGACAGCGAAACATTTCACACTCAAAAAACAGATTGTTGGATTTACTTAAACAAGTTTTGTTAACACTTTCCACTCAACTGAGTTAGTGCAAAAAAAACTTTCACATTTATTTTTAAAGAAAATGTGAAAGTTGCTTTATGCTTACTTAACTCAGGTGAGTGGAAAATGTTGACGTAACTTGGTTAAGTAAATCCAACACATCTGTTTTTTGAGTGCTGGCTGTGCTTCCCAATGTAACACAGCATATATGTTATATATTTATCAGGTCTGCAACCGGGCCTGAAAGCATGGAAGCTGTTAAGACTCAAAACAGAAAGGCAGCAATATTAATTGAGTCTTCCTTTTTGAATTTGTCTTATTCTGTAAGGTCAAAAACACAAGTTCACAACTGACACTTGGATTTAATGAGGACTTGAGGCCAGTGATCCACAGAAAAAAATGATAATGAAAAAAAAACGACGACAAAGGTTGTCTCTAAATGTACATAAATTAGTAATAATTAGGTTGTGTAGCCTACATTTACCCCCCTCTTACATGTTCCTGTTACAAATCTGGCCTACAGTAAAAGTTGTTTGTTCAGACCAAGGGTGTTTTAAGGTTGTCTTGCAGCCTGAAAAAAGAATACTGCAGTCTCTTATTATGATGTACTGAGAGGCTTTAATCTGCTTCCTCTCCTCACTCAGACTCCGTTTTGGATGAGTGCATCAGATCTGTGGGACATGCAGGAGGCTGTGAGCGGACCCTAAAACCTGGAACCTGGTTGTTTGTGTCCTTTTATTTACTTAATTTGTGCAAAATGTTGGACGTTACGCCCTTAATGTGTAGTTTTATGGTTGATATTATAGGAAAAGGTTAGAGAAGGATGTAGGGTTTTTTCACAAACAGGTGTGTTTGTGAGTCAAAGAGGAGACGAATCAGAAAGAAACAGGTTTAATGGCTGACATTCAGGTGAGCAGAGGACAGACATGGCAAGATAGGAAGCAGATGTTGAAGCTTTGGATTAAAATGGAGCAATAAAATCCCACAGCGATGTCCCAATTGACTATGTTATATTAAAAATGCCTCATGCAGTCGCTGTAATCCACCTGCACACAAACATCCTACAAAAATAAGTCAGCAGAGCTCAGCAATTCCCACAAAATGCCCTTTTCACAGATGCATCGATAAAGCTTTAATATCTGAATATTAAATGGTGACGTGAACTATTCTTTTCCTTCGATTAGGCCAAGGTAGGTTTGTGAATATGTCCAACCTCTTGTATATAAGAAGTGTTTATAGAGTTGGTTAGCTTGCATGCTTTTGTTGGTGGAGCCAACAGGTCAGGGTTTAATTGCACTGATGTGAAAATGTGACTGTGTTTCATTTTTTTTGTATCACATGGATTCCTGAGCAGCTGAGTGTGGATGAATGTGATCATCTATTCACCGGCATGTGAGAGCACAAGCTCATGGTTTTCTCCAAAATGTAGTGCTAACCACTTCAGTTAGGCCAGATGGTTGTGTTGATGATTTTTTTTCTCCGCCCCCTGTGGTACAAAAAGTAAAAGACAAATATGTAGCAGAGATATGAGAAAGCGTGTAGCATGAGTCCCCATCAGTTTGTCTGTCTGTGTGTGTGCATTTTTCAATAAAAAGGGCTACTGTCATTTTTTTTAAATTTTAAAACATTGTCTTTATTTTTATGGTATTAGTAAGAGTAACTCTTTTTTGACAAACGAGGAATTAATAAATGCAATTGAGAAGCTTGTTTGGATTACTTCTCAGTTCTGTGCTTCAGTCGCACCATTTCATTTTCATTTTTTGACAACACTGTCATCTAGTGGCAAAACCCTGTTATTAGGAGCAAAGCAGACAAAAAAAAAAAAAGAATTTCTCGCTGATTTTCTGATTTAATTTCTTCTGTTGGTTTCCACCCAATGCTAGATGATCATCCCGGAGTTATAATAAATGTACTTTTATTTAATACTGTTGTGTCATAAAGCAATAATTAATCATATGCATTATTCATAATGCTGCACTGCATGTGCAGCTGGAAAGATAAAAAGAACAAGATTGGAAATCTTCTGTTTAAGATGAAAATAAAATTATATAATACAGAGCAAAGATGATACAGTTTGTAAAAGGTTTGAGATTGTTAGTTTGGGCTCAAATGTGATAGTATTTTTTTATAAACTGAAATTGTATTTATTTTAAATTGAATTATTTATGAGAATTGGTCATTTGCATTTATAAACATACAGTGGGAGGCGAAAACATTCATCCCTCTTGGTAATTATTCATTTTTGTTTTTTTAAATTCATAAAATGTTTGATGAAGGTAAATGAGGAACAATGTTTTATTAAAGGAAAAAAATATAATGATTGACTTAGCTTCATGAAAGAGAGAGGAAAAAGCCATTACCTAAAAAATGCTTGACTGATTGGAAGAAGGTGCTGATTGAAAAATACTAAAATAAAACTTTTTGGCTAAGGACAGCAACATGCCTGAGACAAACCACCTCTCATCATGAACACCATCTCTACAGTAAAGCATGGTGGTGGCAGAATCATGCTGTGGGAATGTATTTAAACAGCAGCAACTGGAAAACTGATCAGAATTAAAGGAGAGATAGATGGCTACTGCTGTCAAACAGCCACCATGTATCTTTCAACATACACAAAAGCACAGGAGGAATTATTAGAATTAATAATTAACTAATGACAGTGAGCCAGCAGGTGCAATGAAGTCTCCGCACCTGACTGATAAAAGGTCTGCAGCGAGGAGTCAACATGTTTCATGTTTAGGAATGTGTTGATAACAGAGTCACGTGATTCCGGGATGAATCATAGACTTGAACTCATAGAGCGCGCGGGCTTTCCCATCCAATCACCTGCACCTGTCTGCCCAGCCAACCTGCCGCTCCCTCCCATCATAAACCGCTCGGCTAATGGTGGATGTGATGATAACAGCTGGTGTCAACCTGTGTCGACTATACGGAGTTCTCGTGAGACGTTTCTTTTCTATTCAGAATAGCTCTGTGTCCTGGACCCGCCGCATCCAGCATCAGCAACGTGTCCTCCTGGCATCACTTCTTCCTCCGGCGTCATGTGAAAAGGGCTTCACCGTGGTTGCTCTCGCAGCGGACTGGACCCCCACTCTTCCTCCTCTCAGTCGAGCTCCAACCGTCAGTGTCCACGTCCTCGCCCCCCCACGATAGTCGTTCGCACTGGGGTATAGGGTCCCTGTCTCGGCTGGCCCCACAGTTGATCCAGCGCCTCTTGGCGTGCGGCGGAGCCGAGGATGAGCGAGCAGGGGAAAGGCTCGGCATCCGCCTCTACCGCGGCCCCGGCTCCAGGGTCGGACACTTACAAAGGATGGCTCTTTAAATGGACCAACTATTTAAAAGGGTACCAGCGGCGGTGGTTTGTCCTCAGCAACGGCCTCCTCTCATACTACAGGTAAATAATAATAAAAATTATTGACTGAGTGTCTGTGTTTGAATACTTGAAATAAATGCGCACCGAGCGACTCGTATTTCTGTCAGCGCATCATGACAGCTGGCTCCCTCAGCTGGCTAAAGCTAGCTGTCAAGCACAGACAGAGGCGGCTGTTTACTTCCAACTGACTGAGGCACAACCTTTAGCTGACTGTAGGTGGTGAAAAGGCTCAGACACTGGTAGTAAATGACACAGCAACACATCTTAAAACTTCATTTAATAAAGTGCAGAAAACCGGTAGATACGGGCGTCAGCTAGCAAACTAAGCTAGCTCGTTAGCCTCCTCTTGTCTGAGCTGTCAGGAGATTGAAGATCATCCAGCTTTTTGCTTCGCTGTCACATTAAAACGAATTATTTTGTCATCCAGAAGGGCTTAGTTTCAGTCATTGCTTTTTTGCATTATGCAATTTCAAACTTTCCCTTTTTTTGTTAAACTGTCGTTTTAGTTTGAGAAGTTTATTCATGCATGTTTGCTTTTCTGACATTAGCCTCTCCAGTATGTGTTGGCTTTCATTGTCATTCTGTCCTCACAGCTGCCAGCCGTGAGATAACATTAGATCTATCAGACCGATAGGCACACCTGTGGCTCAGGTGCTTCTTCTTGTGTGAGGGGGGAGTCAGGTTTCCACAGGTGTGTGTGTGATGAGGAAACAATGAATGGATCATAATGCACCCTCTTCCACAGGTGACAGGTGTTTTATTCACTACATAAATAGTCCTGTTTTTTTGTTTTTGTTTTTCTTAATAAAACGATTTTTAATTGCTCCTAAAGCTACCCATCCAATCTATTACCATTTTATATAATAAAAAATATACGGTCAAACACTGAAACTTTTTTTAAGTTCAGTTTTTATATGGTTGCATCGCATATATTGGACTCAAACAGCATGTATGACAATCATGTATGACATGATCTTACTTTGTACAAATTTGGCTTCATGTGTTTTTGATAAAGATTTGTCTGAAAGTATTGAAAATCTGCCATTGCATCATTTCACAATACTTACACATCTGTTCATAGCTTGGGTCTTGCATGTTTTACATGCAACACTAAAAGAATTTGGGTCAATCTGTTTTGGTGCTTTCTGAGTGTTTTGGCATTTTATTTTCAGCACAGAACTGATAGTCCAGAAGAGGTTTTTATTCATTCTAAAATGTCAAACCATAGAGGTTTTGGACACTTTCATCCACAAAGAGTAACAGTTGTTTTTCTTCTTTTGTTTTTTTTTTTTTTTTTTTTCCTCAGTCGTTGACCTAGTTTTTTTTTTTAATTAATGGTGAACCCTTATTTGCTAACAGAGCTGTTAGTCAAAGCTGTGAATTTTTAATGTTTTCAAAGATCAATTAAAAACCGTAATAAAAATCTTTCTAATGTCTATCCTGAAGTGTTCATATAAACTGTCCCTTTCAAATGTAATTTGTCATGCCTGCTTGGTGGTTGGATCTTCTGATTTTGACGTGTTCTGTTCCTCTGCACATTTAACACTTTAAAGATGTAGTTTTTAAAGTATCATTTATTCATTTTATTCCCAACTCTCAATCAAACCCCATGCCATTTCATACAAGTCTTGCCACAAGAACAGACCAAGCTTTTCTTCCTACCATCAAAGCATTACATCTCTGAGAGGGAAAGTGGCCAAAGTTCTGCCCCTGTTTGGCTTCTGGTTGAAAGGAAAGACGCCTGTTGCTTCTGCCAACATTAATAGTCCATTATGCTTTAAGGTCGCTGCTGTCTCTGAAGTAAAGCTATCCTGTTGACATCTGAGCACAAATGCATTGAAGCAAACAACTTGTGCCCTCCACTGATGACTTCCTGGCAGAGCCCATTGTGACTCGTCTGACTTCATGCTCCATGTGTGACTTCTCTTCCCCCAACTGTCTGCACCTCTATTGTCAGCGAAGTAAAAAGGAATGATGAATTGACTGACTTGCATACCATTTAGATGTTTGATCAGTTACCCAATATATCACTTGAATTCTGCTTTTGTTGAATAAATGACTTGAACTTGAAGCTAAAATCAATGCTTTGGCTCTGCACATGGACTGACACACTCAGCAGTTGAGCAAGCTAAAGTGTACTCAGTTTATTGGTGATTTAAAATTGCATTTGGCATTGATTGCTCTGAAACCGCAAGTCTTGCTGTTCTTTATTTCACATCCGCTTTGTGTCGAGCCTTGCTTTAGTCCAGATCTCACACAGTCTTGTTGTGCTACACAGGACACATGACCAGACTTTTATCCTTCCTCCCTCTTCTGAAGTTCATTAATTTTTCATTTCCTAATTGACTTTTCCTCCTCATTTTAATACTCTCAACACAACTTACTGACCTCTTAATGTAAATCCAGCTTGGTGTAGGGGAGATTACAGGGCATTAAAACTTTGAGTGCTATAGGAGATGCCATATCGGTGAACTTCTGTCTAGGCTGCCCATGTTTTCTTCAGTGCTGCAGGAGGGTAACCAGATAGTATCAGTTTAAGTGCTCGGCAGGTGTTCACCACTGCCTGGGTCTCAGGTTATGGTGTTGGTGAGTTGTACGCTCAGTTCCTGGGTACAGGAACTGAGCCAGAGGACAAGTGGCAAGCATGCCAACTTGTGGGTTCAAATAAAGGAGGGGGAGTCGATCTTGGCTTGAATTTTCTCTATTACAGGCTGATTATATTAGAGTGACTGGAGCAAGCGATGTGGCTACTGTGATCTAATCTTGTTAATGTTCTCTTGGTTGCTCCTAGCACCAGGATACAGAGTTTGCATGTCAATTTGTTTAACTTTGGGTGGTCTTGGGGCTTTGTTTGAGTAGGTAAGAGTGGCAGAAAAATGAGCAAAAAATATCAGATCATGTTTTTAACTTGCACATTTTTTGGTTTGTTTTATTTATATTTTTATTTCCCCAGCAGGTCATGCCATGCTGTGGATGTTGCAGTAATATAGCCTTGGTATTTATGGGTCATGTTTCTGATCCATTTTCAGCTTCATCTCTGGCATTTCTCTGGCTTTCCCCTTACATGTCTTGTGACTAAACAGCCTACAGCCAAAACAAAACCTATTTACACTCTTGCTCTGAGTACTTAGTCAAATTTCCTCTTCCTATCTGTGTTTTCATGCTCATGGCTGTGTAATCTGTGTTGTTCACTGGTTGTTCTGTCATTACATGCTCCAGATCGGTGGATTTATGTTTTTTGAGGATGTGTGCTCAGGGGACAGACAGGTAAAGCTCTGCAATTCTCTCTTGTTGCAGTACAGCAAGTGGGACCCCTCTCCTGCCTCTGCACTTTTCCCCTCCTCTTCTACCACCGCCTCTGCCCCCCTGTAGCTCGTATCTTCATTTCCCCATCTTTTTCTTAACCGTGTCGTTTCATGGCCTCTGCATGGCCTCGCCTCCCCACAGGGCAGCAGTGATCAGCATGCATCTCATCTTACTCATCAGCAGCACATTCTGTCAGTTTGCTGACCTACTTTACATCTAGGACTTTACAGCAGAGCTCAGCTTTGTGAAGCTAGAAACTGGACTGTTCAGGATCCCCGCCTGCTCTCCACGCTGCTTCGCATGGCCCCAGCGCAGTGCTGACTGCAGAACTGATGTGCACCAAGTGCCAGCAGAAGAGTGGTACACTGAAGCACTTGTTCTTATTTGGCATGATAACAAGACTTGAGTCTGTAGAAGTCGTGTAAGGGAAGTCGCTGCCTGGCGGAATTTATAAATCCACTTCAACCTTTGACTCCATAAGGCAAGAGCCACCATGTTGTTATCAGCTGAGACTGAAGTTTGTGGATAGAGTAGTAGCAAGTTCCTGCATCATTGACAGCTCACTTAAAGACTGAATATGAACTTTCACACAGAAACAACTTAATGGCATGACTGCATGTGTGTTTTTTTTTTATAAAGACTGTTTGCAAGAAAATAAATGAACAAATGCGTGACAAAGAAGTTTCTGCATCTGTTTTTTTTTTATTTATGTATAAAAAATAATAAAGCAACAATGCAATGATTTTGAGAATATTGAAGATATAGCTTTGTATAAGTTTTTTTAATTTTTTATTTTTTTTAGTAGCAGTTATTTAAAATAAATTCAGATACTTGGATGTTCACCGCAGCACAATACACAATTACAATTTCGGAACAATGGATCAATTACAAAAGTTTTGTAGGAAAAAGTAAATCTGTTCTTGCTTAATAGGACACCATAATTCCCAAATATTTACGCTTCTGACCCACAAAATGATGGTGAGCAAGGCTTGTGACCTCACACATTGCTGGTTTAAATACACAAACTCTTCTTAAAACCTTGTTAAACGAGAGCTCATGACCACACAATCGCGTACTGTTTATCTTTTGTAACAATTTGAGAATTTGTAATAAATGACTATAAGTAACAGATCACCTTTTAAATTTAAGTTTACCTGGAGTTCATCAAAGTACCCCCACTTAGACTTATGCTAAGCTGTTGTAATTCAGCAGTCATTTGGTATTTTCATTGTAAAATAAGCAAGACATCATCTGTAAGGCAGCATTATATTGCTCTACGTCTTATTCAGCATTAATAACTTGCACAACTTCATTGATGTACAAGTTCTGCTCCTTGTACCTCTGCTCCTCTCACAGATGCTGTTGTGCCCCCCCCCAAACTGCTGATCAGAAGCCAGATGGCCTTTTACCCCCTTTTCAGCCTGAAAGACGACAGGGTCCATAATTACCAAATACTGTTGCAAATTTAGATTTTTCAGACCCAAGGGGCAGATTTCCACTTTGCCTCAGAACAGATTTGGATTAAGAGAAGGCTGCAGCATTTAGATATTTTTAGTTGCATAAAAGAGTTCCTACTGTGTTCACAGCAAGTTTTTAATGTTCCTGAGCTGCCTCCTACAGAGTCATGTCTGTTTTTGATGCACTGTGTAGGGATTCAAATATCACAATCGTTTATTTTTGGCTTTTAACATTGTCTCTAAACTTTCATCTTTTTGGTGCCGTTGATATTGACTTGTTTCCTGTCCCTCTTCTTTTTTTTTTTTTATATCAGTTTGTTGTTACACCCCTCCAACTTCTTGCATAAAATCAAAGTTGGCAAATTTTCTCTAACCAGAAAATTAAGTTTTGGCATCCAGTGTTTTTATTTCACACGTATAGCTTAAATTATGTGCCAATAATTGTATCATTTTGGTTTCTTGATTAGTTGCTGGTTAATTCTTTTAATCTTTTTAGATATTCTGGTTCATTCTCACACTGCAGTTTTGCTTGGCGTCACTGTCAGAACCGCTAGAAGCAGGGTTTCTCTTGAGGCTTTTTAAAATTTCACGTCTCAAACTAATTACACAAACACAAATCTTGCTTAAAATCTTAAATTCATGAAATTAACTCTTATCAGTCTGCTTTTAAAATACCATTTACAATTTTATGAAGCAGTCTGATTCCTTGGAAATCTAATTTGCAAGAGATCACACACTACCTTTTTTTGTAAGGCCTTTGCCAAATAACTTAACTTATTTTGTCATAAATTTGTAGCTGTGTTGCTATGGCTCTCTCTGTTATCGCTCTTTTGTTTTTAACATCCTCTCACGCTCTGTTCTCTCTTTGTCTGCGCTGCTATTCATTGTTTAGTTTTGTTCACCAAAGAGGCCTGGAGTTGCACAATGGTCTTGTTATCTAGACAACCAAGGCCCACTGACAGTGCACAGAACGGCCCTCGTTCAACACTAAACAGCAGGGCATTAAGATTGTGTTGTGTGAAATAAGCTAACATCAGCAAATGCTGGTTTAGAGTTCATAATGTGTGCTTTAAATATGATGCACACTCGGTAAAATGACTTATTCTGCTGCTTTACTTTCAGAGCTGAAAGGATTTCTGTGGCAGTCCTCCCAGCTTGTTCTCAGACAGTGGGATGTCCTTTGAATTGATTGAAGGACTGTTGATTATGAGACCAATGTAATCAACTAATCTATGATATTTTATCCTTTTGATTTTCCTGTAGAACACAGGCAGAGATGGCTCATACGTGCCGTGGAACAATAAACTTGGCCACAGCGCACATCGACACGGAGGACGCCTGCAATATTGTGCTGAGCAGTGGCGGTCGCACCTACCATCTGAAGGCAAGCACTGAAGTGGAGCGGCAGAGATGGGTCACAGCGCTGGAGCTGGCCAAAGCTAAAGCCATCCGCATGATGAATGATCAGTCTGGTAAGGGCACTTGTCACAAGCAACCACTTTATATTTTGAAGCACCACTATATGACTTTTTGTAGTGAGAGTGCAAAAAGTGAATATGTTCTTGATTCAATTTGATTTTCCTTCAGTCTGTGCCCTCCAGTAGTCTTTGCTGTTTGGTTTTCATAGTTTTTTACAATTCTTGCCGCTCTCCTCCTTTATTGTAATTCACATTCTGTTGTGAGCCAGGAGAGGGCAGCGGTGTCTCCCCTGTCAATCTGGGAAAAACAAGAAGACAAACAACTGGACTATGCTAATTTCACTGTGAGAACTGAGCTGCCATTCAGCCTTTTCCTGACAACAGGCTGCTCTCCTTTCCAAGGGAACTTGCTCTTGTTTTCGATGCTGTGGGAAAAGTCTGGGTTGTTGTTTTCATGTTTCATCCTGGCACCAATCCAGAGTGTCTGTGCTTCAGTCAAAAGCAAACAGGGTCTACAGATACTGAGACAGGCTACGTATTCCTCTGACCTCCATTTGAACGTAGCAACACTATATATAGACTGGAGGAGAACAGGAATGCTTTTTAAAGCTCACCTACATATGTTGGAAAGGAATTCTGTTATATTTATACTTTGAAAAGGTTAGAATATTAAGCAGCCTGATCCATATATTTGTTTCACAATTTATGGATTTTGTGCACACATTTTTTAATTATATCAACTGCTTTTTGAAATTTTTATTACAAAATGATTTATTGGGGTGTTACAAAATACATTTCTCAAAGTCCGTGTGATCAGTAGGAGGAAACTGGTCAGTTTATTGCGGATTAAAGCAATATGCTGCCACATTGATTTAAGAAACAATATATCCGTTTAAGAATCAATCGTGAGATGAACATCAAGAATACTACAATTTTCTTCAAATATTTCTTACAAAGCTATTTAAAATAATATTGGGGTTTCTACACAAATGGGATTCAGTGTTTTTCTTTGTCACATTATTTACAGTAAAGCACTAAAATTTAAAGATTCACTGAGTCAGTTCTTTAAAGAATAGTGCACACGTACACAAAATAAACCAGGAGGTACTGTGGCCTTCAGTCCTCACTATTGATCAAATCCAAAAAAGGCTGGCCCATGCAAATTTATAAATTCAATGCAGCAATAAAACGGCTGTAAGATCACTTTTTTCCAACCACATATATCAGGTTTGTATAACGGCCTGTTCATCTTAGAGAAAAATTGATTTTCAATCGCTTTTTCATCCTGAAACAATTGGACTTTTAAATCGGTAGAATTTGCATCGTGAGAGCTATAATTTCTTTTTGTTCATTAAACTAAAACTTCATGATGTAACGCCTCTTGTATACTTTGAGATTTGAGCCAGTAGAAAGAACAAACTGTCCACTAGTTTTTTGTATTTTCCTTACACCTCATGCCACTGTTTGTGTGTCTGGTGAGATGAAATGAGGAAACACTTTGAGAGAAAATGAAGTCTTTTGCTTCAGGAAATATCTCTGAAATAATACTCTAACACAACACTGGATTACTGTGAAGTCTGTCAGGCTGTCGGAGCCTGACAGACACCACATAATTTTTCTCTGTGGTGTTCGAGGGTTGGTTAGATAGGATCAGCAGCAGCATGTCCACATTCATTAACTTACCCTTACTTTTCTGTTAGTAGAACAACGAGCTTTTATTGATCTCCTCAGGTGAGCAGAGAATGTAAACCCAAAGCAGATTGGTTGTTTCAAAGTTTTTATAATAGTTTTGGATTTTTCATTATAGGTAGTTTTATTTCGTTCTGACTTTTCCTTTTAATATAGTTTGTTGGTTAGTTTTCAGAGTGAATTTGCTAGTTTTTGTTTTTTTAATGCTTAGTTTTAGTTTAGTTCTCATTAGTTGTTGATTTTTTTTTTATAGATTTTGCAAATTAATATAAGATAATATAAGATTTTTTCTTTTTTCTGCTGCCTTTCATTTTATTTGACTTGTATATAGAATTTAAGCCTGGCCCTTGCCTTCCTACACAGCTCCGCTCAATTCTACAGTAGTTTGCCTTCACTGCTCCGTGTGGGATTTCTCCAGTAGAATTTCAACCGGGCCAATCGGCGAAGAGGAGGAGTGTCGAACGACGACAATGATTTTCAGACAACTTACATTAATCAATAATCATTGTCAGATTAATCAAAAATCATTGTCAGATCACAAGATAAAAAGT
>JARVJO010000394.1:11666881-11689706 GCA_031762555.1 Cynodonichthys magdalenae | reverse complement strand
ATTGCTAGCTGCCGAGCCTTATCTCTTCTTAATTTCCCTCCCTCCCCTCCTCTTCAGCCTGTACTACACTGAGTGAAGCATGTGGAGGAGAATTGTAATTGTACAGAGCTCTGTGTGTGTGTGTGTGTCTGTTTCTGAAGGACAGAACAATGCAGTATTGGACATAGGAATTACAGGGAGGGTGCTGGCATCCTGCCCCACATTGTTTGTATGTATGTGCTTTTAGTTTTTGTGCATGCATGCTGCAACACTGGAAAAGGGAAAGTCGCTGCCTCAGCCCTACCCCTGCTGTGATTATGTAGCAGCCCAGGAGCTGGGTTGCATCTCAGAGAGCGTGGAGTTGGATCAGGCCTGCAGTGAAAGGTGATGAAGGGCCGGAGCTGCTGGGAGTCCGGGACCGTCCGCTCCTTCTGCAACTCAGCTTGTCTGAGTAAACTCAACTGGGGTCAGTATAGCTGCTGCTAAAGCTACAGCACAGGAGCTTGAAGCTGTCAAATGACTCATTTGTCCAATTTTGGGTTTCTACCTGGCAACTTATTCTTTCTTCAGCTCCAGGAGCTGTCAGTTCATCCAGCTCCTTTACTGAGTCCATGGATCTGTCAACCATGGATGCTCACGTCTCTGCAGTCTCCTTCAACAATGCAGTCCCTCAAGCTGCAAAAAGAGCAGCCTGCTCCCTCTCCTCCATTCTGCACTGCATGCGGTTTCCCCTTCTTTCTCCAACCTGCTTTCACTCATTTCCTCTCTCATATGTGCCTGCTCCATCTTACATTTGCGTATGGATGAGCTGGAGTCTGCCAGCCCTACAGTGTGTGTGTGTGTGTGTGTGTGTGTGTGTGTGTGTGGGTGTGTGTGTGTGTGTGTGTGTGTGTGAATGTGGAGATCACTGTTCCTTTAAAAACTGTAAAAGTTGTATTTCTGTGCAACCCTGGGTCTTAAAACCAGTTCTTCTTTTTCAGGGTGTTTAGAACATCAGTAATTGGTGTGCGTGTGTGTGTGTGTGTGTGTGTGTGTGTGTGTGTTATTTATTTATTTATTTTTTTCTTTCATTAATTTGGACGAGCAATGAAAAATGTGATAACATTCCATCTTTGCGTCTCAATATCCTGAACTTCCACTTTTCTCATTTAAACTGTTTTTCACTCTGAAATATCATGATTTTGACGTAAGCATCTCAGGCTTCTGTGAGATCTTGATTGTAATCCTAGTTCTTGTAGTTATGTTCAGCAATTAAACTTTTACAGTGTAAATACATTTATTGGCAACATTTTCAGAAGTTTATTTAAAACCTTTTCTGGAGCCGTTCCTCTAAAATGTCCCATCAGTTTGATAAACTATATCAAAATATGAATTTGTCTTTACTTAGTGCTAATGCTGAGGATGATAAAATTAAAACTTGCAAATCAGCTCAGGTATGATGCAAACCTGCCTGCTCTGTATGCATTTTAATAGGAAGTCTCACAGGGTCAGGTTTATTGCTGAGCCCACAGTGCTCCGCTCTACAGATGCTATTTAAACTATTTGAAATTCTCAACATAACTGCAGCGTAACATAGAGTGCATAAAGATATCTCTGCTGCTGCTGTGAAAACTGTCACTACTTTTCAGATTGGGGGTTACCTTCATGGCTTGTCCTCTTGCAGCGCTTCCACTTATCATGATGGATAACAACTTTAACAGCTTTTAGGGTTTACTAACCTTGGTCTTGACAAAGCAAGAATGACAGTAATTCATTTTTTTAGGTCTTGTCAACAGAGTTAAGTGGTAGACACTTGCCCTTTTTAAAAAAAAATTGAGTTCTTGTCAATATGCTTAATAAAAATAACTTCAAACATTGCAGTGCTTGTAGGAGCCACAACTGTTACACTGAGGAAAGATGGAGGTAAAATGAGAAATGCTAAATTACACAAACATAATCTAGACCCAAAATGAACATAGTTTAGTATAAATAATTTCTATTATGTTCTGCTATGATGTGAAGCTCTGTAGTTTAGGGTGGAACCAATTAAATCAACATTTCAAAGAAAAAAAAATCTGACCCTTAAATCAACTGAGCTTCAGTAAGAATTTGTCACAACTTGTCTTAATATTTCATTCATACTAAAGTAAAAATAAACTTTTTGGAAAAGTGTTTGTTCAAAAGCATGCTGAATGCAAATGTTTTATACAAATCTCAGAAATGTTTGAACTAATTAGAAGCTATTTAAATACCTGTGACACTGCCTATGTGAGCATGTATAGTTTCATGACTACTATATGTAAGGGTTGTAAGTTAGTATGTATTATTTTGGAGTTAAATGAGAAACTCAGCCTACATTGTGACTGTCATTTTCTGGGGTTTAAATTTAAATGTGCTATGTATTGTCATCCATGCATGTTTCCATGCAATGACAAAGTTTGTGCTCTGCATTTGACCCATCACACATGAGAAACCGTCAAATGGAGCAGCATATAACTATGTAAGCCTGGGGAGCAGTTTGGGATTATGTCATGATGAGTTGGTGTTCTTAGATGTTAGAACAGCTAACAACCTCAAGTTTTAATGAGAAATACGGTATGAATTGGAGAATAAACCAGTTTCATATTCCACATTTTTAAATGTTTGTTTTTGTCAATCCTAACACATTATAGAAAGAATTAAAACACATTGTATAGTTGCTGCTGTTTCTGTTTTAATCTTCTCTTTTGTTTGCTGCTTTCTGGGAGCATTTGATTAGACTGCCAGAGCTGCTCTGCAGAGCTTCGGGGACAGTGATGAGTTGTGCTGCACATTTTCTCATTTGCTTGTGAAGCACCGAACTCCGTCTTACTGGGTTTAAACCTGGTGTCTCCACAGTCTCTCTCCTTGAGATGTATTTCAGGAGAGGTATGAGCCATTTAGCTATTACAGGACCAGGATTACAGTCTCATCCCCTGGGATCCATCCTTACGCTTCATCTGGCATGTCCTCTACGGTTTCTGACATACTTCTGATTTTTCTCATTGCTCTTTTGCAGTCCATCATACGCAGCTGCTAAGCAGTCATTCCTTCACTCTTTGCTGTGTGGGCTGATAGAAATACTGTAATCAGAAAGTCCAATGGTGTTGTGGTTGTGTTTTTATTAAGGGCAATAATGTTTTTGTGCAAACTTTTAGATCTTGTAATTAAAAAACAGGCTTGTTAGGTGCTTGGGGAATTCTAAATTGTGAATCGTGCTTCTGTTTATTTGATTATTTGTTGCTGATTATGCCAAACTGAGATCAACCAGTGCCCTTTGTGTTCACTGTGTCAGAGGTATTGAATTTTACTTGCTTTATGTTGAGATTGTGGCAGAAGAAGAGTTTGTAACTGTACTGGAGACAGTATTGTCCCTCTACTGGTCACATGCCTGTTCATTATGCAGATACACAGTCTGATGACATGTAAGTTGAGTCTTGATGGCACCATCCAGTAGTTTGCATAATAAATTCTCAGGTACATTTGACTGACTAACCTAAAAAATGTATATGAATATTTTTGTATTTAGCACTGCTCAGAAAGAATTCGTTTAGCTGATGGTATGATTGTGAGTTGTCAAACTTGTACTGGCCTAGTATCTGATCAAATTTGGCTTTAAAACAACTTTTTAATTGCACTTTAGGTGTTTGCTCCTGCGACATATTTGATGTAACCTAACAAACTCTAAGAAAACATTCTGAAAAGAACTAGAGGACATTTATCTGTCCTCTCATTATAGGACCCCCAATAAGTTTGAATACCATTTTTAAACCAGAGGGGCAGTGCATCTCTCCCCCTGTGCCGGTCCTGTCTTTGTGCTCGTCTTTCTGCCACAGGGTGACGTGCTGTCAGCCGGAGGCCTGG
Organism: Cynodonichthys magdalenae; assembly: GCA_031762555.1. Classification (NCBI taxonomy): domain Eukaryota; kingdom Metazoa; phylum Chordata; class Actinopteri; order Cyprinodontiformes; family Rivulidae; genus Cynodonichthys; species Cynodonichthys magdalenae. Next base: position 11,685,866 of record JARVJO010000394.1, on the reverse strand, counting down.
CTCCACTGATCTGACAGCCTGTCCTCTGGGACCTGCAGAGAAGCAAGTCCTGACGAGGAGATAGCAGACGGCTACTCGCCCAATTAGAACCTGCCTACCACTGCCTGTTCTCATGATTTCTCTTTTTTTTTTCTTTTTTTTTTTTTTTTTTTTTTTTACTCACGCTCAGAAATTTTGTGCTGATCACAGGTCAATAATGAGGGTCTGAGAGGACAACCAATTATCTTAAACTTAAAGCATCTACTGATGCAAAAGAGATGAGTGGTTTATGTTTTATATCAGTTTTTCTCTGAAATGCATTGTATAGGTTTATTTGACATCCTCTTACTTTAGTCTGATCTAAGTGGAAAAATAGCTTGATAAACAAGCTAACTGCCTCTTTTAATACCCCAGCATTAAAACCTTCCTACTAATGAATAAAAATCAGATCTCTTATTTGTTACTATAATTAGCTTTATGTATTAAAATGCACTAAATTAATAAAAAAATTGCCAATCAGAGAACATAAGGTGCAGCAGTTGATAAATGAGAAACTGACTTGCATTTGTGTTGATTCAGGTGTTCTTTGAGGTGTTAAGCTGTAGGGGCATGGGGGAGGAAGTGTGCCCTTGAGACATGACTGGCGTGGTAATGGGCTTTTGTCCTTGCCTCTCGATGTCGATTTTTGCTACGAGAACCCATCCATCTGTATTCGCTGTAGTGAGGAAAAGGAAAGGAGAAAATGAGACGACTTTGCACAGAAGAGCCTTTTTATTTACATGGGTTTAGTGTAAAACGTATTTAGTTTTTTGTTCCAGATATGAGAAACCATGTTTATCTTGCTCTCAAATGCTTAGACTTGTCTGGTGGTGCTTGGTCAATATTCTATAGATCTGACTCTGGGGAAACTGCGAGCACATTACAGAAAGGATATTTCGGATATAATTTTTTTCAGTTTATTGAGCAGGGCTTGTTTATTTCCTTGGGAAGTGAAGTGGTCTTGGGGGTGAATTGAAGGATCTACTCTGAAAACCTGATATAGTGTATCTGACACTTCAGTTTTTTTGTGTAATGTTTATATAAATCTTTAATGCAGCTGGCTCAGTTCAACTCTAGTTTGTAAATTCAAACTAATGTTTTCACTTGGGAGCTGCATTATCTTAGAGCAGAGGCAAAAGATGAGGTAAATTTTGCCATCTTAAATAACTCAACTTAAGTGTTGTGACTGAGCAAATATTGTTAAATCAAATATGTGCAGACTAGGGAAAGGATTAGGGCCACAGTACAAAAAATATACATTTTTCCTGAGTTCTTACACTTTTTTTTCCCCCTCAGAATTCTGAGGAAAAATAAAATAATTCAATGTGGCTTTAATCCTCTTTAGTAGTAAATTTACATCAGTTTGTTTTACACTGTCATGCAGAATGTATCTCCACTTGGACACACATCCCTGTTGAAAAGAAAACTGTGCCTATTTAATTATTTTTTATCATCTTATAGTTGCAAAGTTGTGGAAATATCAGATCTTGATGGTGTTTTTTTCCTTTTTTTAGCTACCCCTCTTTAAATGTCCTGTCTTTATGGACTCTCTGGCACTTTTTTCCTCCCTCACCGCACCTCTAGAAGAACCCTAATCCAGATCCTACTATGTAATTTCACACCCCTACATGTGGAAGTAATGCAATGCATGAAGAAATGAGTTTACTGTAAGTCAGAGTGGAGACTTTCTCCTGCACAAACTCTAGTTTGACATCAGTTTCTTGCTTTAGCTCGAATTCATTAAATGTAAAAATAAAAAATATGCATCTTTGGGTTATTTACAATCCGTTTGCTTTTTAATTCAAGTACTTCTTTTAGGGTCATTATTTGTTTCCTGATTCTTAAATTCTCAACTAATATCTATTTAGAATCTGAGCTACCACAGTCAGGTTTTATCTATTACAGACTGATTTAATTATCTTTTCTCAGAACTGGCTCAAACTGTTTATGCTCTCTGCTGATGTTCAAACTCTAGTTTTTCAACACTCCTTACAAACATCTTTATGATTTTCAACTTTTTTTTGTCATCTTTTAACATTTTCCTGCAGTGACCATTTTGATATTCTTTTATAATCTGCTTTCTTGTTTGGTCTGTAAAATGTGATTTTGACTGAGTTTTATTCTTCCTGCAGGGCTGCTGATATACTTGTTTGTTTGTTTGTTTGTTTGTTTATTTTTTTATTTATGTACTTTTAATTTGAAGTTTATTCAACAATTCACAGCTCTTTCTGGGGTTAAAGCTCACACTGGGTTTGTGCTGTTGGTTACTTGATAAAGTTTGGTTGAAAAAAACTGATGCCCTGGAACATATGTATGGTAAAAGCTTCTTCTGTTATGTTTTCTCATTGACAGAAGAGTGTCCTTTTTATACATTACCTATTTACAATAACATATTTATCTTTAGAGCTAAATTAATCAAGTATATGGTTTAAACCATAGATTGTTTGATTTTAACTGTTTTGTTCAGAGTTTGATAGTTGGAAGTTTTTTATAATTTGATATAATCAAATATTTAATATATTAATGTGAACCTCATGCTAGGTTGAAATTAAGAGCCAGACGATTTTTAACATCATCTGGGATGATAAATTTCAACAGACAATGTTTCTCATTTATAATTTTTTTCAACCCATTTCTGCTGATCTTTTGAACCAATGCAGTCCTGATGTAAAATGTGAATATGAGTTATTTCAATTAAAAATATAGGTTTTTGCTTTATAAGTAAAATATTATTCGCATAATAAAAAAAAAAAATTAGCCAATGTGTTTATCTAATTATTCTGGTTGTTTTTGAGGGGAGCTGTCACTCCTCTTGATTAAAGAGCCGTTTACATTGGGATGTAGTAAATGATGCAGACCTGCTTCTACCAGCCTGCCAGGCAGAGATCCATATTGTGCTTACATTGTGTAAATGGCTTCGACAGGAGTGGTACTCTGTTCCTCTGCAAGGTCACAACCAGCTGCTGCGTTCTTTGATGTAAAGTGTTGCTGTATTGCTGCCTCTCACTATCAGCTACATAACCCTTTTCAATGTGACCCAGCATAGTGTTCTTGCTGGTGTGTATGAGGCAGCAGACCAGCTCTTTATAGACATTAAAGGGTCATCTGGTTGGATTAGAAGTTGGAACAATTTCCTTTCTGCACTTAAACTCTGTAATTTAGATATAACAAGAATAAAGTATTTGATGTATCCTTCTTTGTCCTTATTTTTATTCCTTTTACTTCATGTTTTGTCCTCCTCACACATTGTCATTTGTTTTCTTAGCTTTAAGAGTTGACAGAGATTGTGTATGCTGCACAACCACAATGACCATGATTCATGTTGATCTGGGACCTTTGTAGGCCAAATGCCTCCTTTTAAACATGTCTGCCCACTCTTGTCATTAAAAATAAATAAATAAAATTACTTATGAAATCCTTCATAACACAATTTGTTCTTCTATAAAGATTTGGTAGACATTGACTTAACTTTTAAATATTCTTTATTCATTATAAATGAACCATAAAACTGTTGTCTTGTATTTTCCTTAGCCAAACTCACAGTGTGTATGATAATGTTTAGTGATCAGTATGACACTAACTTAAAGTAACTTATTAAAACATAAAATAGCATTATGGCTTCCAACATTAAAAAATAGTTTCTTTACCTGCATATTTGGGTGCAAAGCAAGTTTATGCATCTTTAATGGAAACAATCAACTCCTAAAATAAGGTGTGTGCAGAATAAACAGTTTTGTATTAAATTCCCAAAGTATAACACTTGTGGGCGATTATTAAATACATAATGTATCATTAAAATTATATATTTTCAGATGACTCGGGGGATGAGGAGCCCACATCCCAGTCGGATCGCAGCGAGATCCAGGGCACCCTGAAGATACTTGTCAGCAAGCTTGATGACCTGAGCACATGTAATGACCTGATCGCCAAGCACGGAGCCGCCCTGCAGCGTTCCCTCAGCGAACTTGAAGGCCTGAAAGTCCCTCTGGAGGGAGGGGAGAAGATCAAGGCGGTCAATGAGCGAGCCACACTTTTCCGCATCACTTCCAATGCTATGATCAATGTAAGTAGTTGGGGCGTAACAAGCTTATAAGCTGCTGCAGCAGGGAGAAAGTTCAAGATCCATCTCCTGTGTGCTTTGGCAATGATCACTGTGACCATAGCTCCAGTTATGTGTAATGTCCTGGTTAGTAAGTGATGAGACTGCCTCAGAGAGCATCTCAGTCTTAAAACTGCATGTTCACAGGCACATTAACACAACCAGATCATGTTTACCTACTAAAACATGAACCCGTATGTTGCCCCTCTTATTTACATGGATGTCTGCCACTGTTTTGTCTGATTAAACTTTAAATTTTCTGCCTGTTCACCTCGTGCAACAGTCACCTCCCATTTTCATTACTGGTAAATATTTTTAAGGGCCTGTGTTACTTGGTGGATTAGAGTTCAGGACGGGTTGAGGCCCTGAAGGCGAAATTCTAGATATGATATTGGGTTGGGTGACAGGAATAGCCCCTGCTCCCCACTCTCTCTCCTCAAACCCTCAACTGGGGTGGGGGCGTGGAGTGTTGTAAAGAAATGTCAGAACTTTCTGTACCACGGTTAGCCTACCAGACCTGCTCTGACTGAAGTCAGACAATCTTATAACGATTGTTGTTATTCCCGCTTCTGTCAGCTGTTGTGATCTGGGGTCAGTAATTCTTATTTTGGCAATTATGCACGTCTAATTAATGTTTATAAATACAGTTTATGAACTGGGATTTGCTGTAAATTGATATGATTTGCACAAATGTAATTGTAAAATTGATATTCCTTGCATGCAAATTAATATTGAGTAGGTAGCTATTCAATAACCATAGAATTTTATTTTATTAGTGCATTAAGAATTTGTTTAAATTTTTGATTTTTAATTATTTTTTATCTGAAAAAGATTTCCTCACCCACACCTATTTGCAGAGGGTCAAATAGACAAATCGATCCCAGTTTAACTCCGATAAGTTTACATGGATTGGTTGCTTCACTCCCAAAGGTGTTGTGATTAGTGGAGCAGAAAATAACTTGCTGGGTGGACGTGATTCAGGACAGACTTATCCTCAGCACCACTGGTTGCCAGTAAGTTTGTAAGGAGTTACGATTTTAAATTTAGATTCAGTAATTTTACTGGTGATAATGAATTTTAGGCTTAATTTCTTAGATTGTGTCAAATTATTTACTAAATAATATTCATCTTGGATTTAATTTTACCTTTTTGGGATGAAGTTTTTTTTTTATTATTTCAAATTTGCATATCATATCATGTCGTGTTGTGAACATTAACTTTTACACAAATCAAATATAAATCACAGTAGATTCAGGTTAACATAAAAGTGATTCTGTTGAAAGTATTTTACTGTTTATATATACGTTCAAAGTCTTTATAAAGTGTTTTGTGTAGGGGTAAATTCAGATCAAATTTATTTATTTTTTTTAACCCAATTGTCGCGTTGAGGCCACACAGCATAGAGGCGTCTCCCAGGTGGTTGATCGGGACCTCTGTTTCTGGTGCATAGGGGTGTGCCTGAATAAGCTGAAAGGCAAAAAGTGTGCTGCGAACCAAAAGAAGTAAATGGCAAGTTGACAAGCACTTTTAAACTGAGTGTTAAAGGGACCGGACCCTAATACCCAGCAAAAGGGGTTCTAAAATTTCTGGGGACCCAGCCTGCAGCACATTGGGCGTGGATGTCGCAGGTGGTCCTATGACCGTGCCTCTGGCCTGTCCGATGGGCAACCAGGCTGGACGAGCCAGGAATACACTGACTGGAACAACCTCTACTCTGGCCCCAGGACCTGATGCCTATGTGTTGGGCCCTGGGCAACCAGAGGGTTTAGTGCCTTGGGGCTCGGTGACGACGAGGGCTTCTGCCTTTGCTGTTGCTGGGTCTACATGGAGTACAAGGGTGAGTGTAGCCCCTTGACTGCACCCCATTGAGGAGCGGTCGGAGCCTCACAAGTGCTGGGGTCTCAAAACACAAGTGCTGGGTGATTAAAACTGTGCAAGTCATTGAGACAGAGGTCACAAACATGACTGACGCTGTGCAAACTACATATAAGTCTGCCTGTCCAGAGAAAGTCTGGATGGTGTCAAAGCAGCCAGCCTGGTTGATTCCAGAGGTGTCTGGCCTCCGCAAGGCAATAAGATACAGATCCCAACCAAGCAAAACCAGGTGGGAACAGTATGTACAGTCCTGCAATCACTATAAAAGTGTTCTAAGGGAGTGTAAGAGACTTTCTTGAACAAAGTTTTGTGAAGATGTTAAAGGGCCTGGTGCCTCTTCTAAGCTTCACAAACTTCTCAGAAAGGATTCAGTCAAACATCTGTCTTTCATTTTTCCACCAGAAGGATTGTCAGTCACACAGACTCAGTCACAAGTTTGCATCAGAGTCTTCTCCAGGTACATAGCCCTTTGCTAGAAAAACAGGAAGTAAAGATAAATCCATTTTATTCAGACATAAGTTCCTGTTGGATGGTTTAAATCTTTAAAAGCTATTTTGAGCATGGAGAGCTGATTAAACACGTGCATTGTCATTTATTTTTTTTTTTTTTTTTCTTTGACCACAGCTCTGAGGGTTTTACTTTAGTTCATTCACCATTAACCTAACTTCTCAAGTGAACCTTTGACTCCAGAGACAAACGATCAAGTTGATTAATTTTGTGGCCCACCATTTTAGAGTAGTATGGTTGAGCTTCATTTGTTATTTCAAAATTATTCAAATATACTCTTTAAACTGGGTGATTTGAAATGAGTCATCTCTGGAAACGCTACAGAAAAATAAACTGATTCAAATACAGGTTCACTGTATGTGAAGAGTTTTCATTTACCACTATTTTTTCTCAATTATGTGCTCTTACATGCCATAAATCATACTTATTCACATTGTTAGTCCTTTTGATTATTCTTTTTATTTTCTTCCCAACACCAGGTCACATGCAGTCGGATCTTATACTAAAGTGTCAGCATTAAAAAGTAGAACTGTCAGACTTTTTACGTGAGGGTTTGAGTTTCATATCATGCTTTTAGTCTGAGGAAGTGGAGTTAAACGTCACATGTGTTGGTAGAATTTAAACCCAAGCTCAGGCGATCTTGTTGGATCTTTAAAACAGCTGGTGCAAGACTAAAGAAGGTAGGAGTCATTTTTCTGCCTGGAGAGCTATAAAATTTATCTTAATCTTGTCTGTCTTAAGTTTTCATTATAAAATATTTAGTGGCTCTTTTCTACAAGGATGTAAGATGGATGATGTGATATTTCAGCAGCAGCCCGTTCTATTAATGCTCTGTCATTACACACTTCTAACTCTGAAATGTTCCTAAATTTTATATGAAATGTAATTAGCAATAAAATATAAATTTCTCTGCTAAACCTTTTAATAATCTAGAATAACTGATAAGAACTGAGTACTTTTTCTTGTTCTGTAGTGTTCACAATACATTTTATACCCAAGTGTCTGATCTGTGGACTTAAGGGAACATTAATCAGTAAAGTGTTGTCCTCACAGCATGTGCTGAATGAGAGCGTGCCACTGAGGATCAGAGAAAATGCAGGTAACAATCACATAATGATTTTTACTATGCAATAATTTTACATTTATTAAACTCAAACTCAAAATTGATAAATATATTCTAATGTTGAAATTATTCACCTGCATAGTTTCATTTAATATGTGGACTTTTTGCGACATTAGGGCTACTTAGGGCCAACCTGCTGTTGGGTGGGTTTACATATCCTGGGGCCCCGTTTCACCAGAGCACAGAAACCAGCTGAACAAAGTGAGAGTTTGATCTCTTCAGATTCATGCATTCAGACCCAACTTTTATTAAACGGCTGAGCCTAAAAATTAACAGTCCCTCTGGTTCTGGGAACAAGGAGACATTTCCTACAGTTGACCTTAAACCAAATGTGATCATGTGTCGACACAGTCTGGTAGGAAGAATTTAATGAGTGTTCAGTTGAGAGCAGTTTTGGATTCTTTTTCAGTCCCACTGAAAGTTTCGCACTTGAGGCTTCGTGATCGTCACATGACGTTTTTAGTAATATGAAGTTAGCCAGGAGGTGTTATTAGAGTTCAATGACCCTTGAGCTCAGTAAGAGGAAAGCTCATGATGCAGAGCCAACAAATGCTGACATGTAATAAATATGTGATCTGAAGTAACCTTTTTGGTCCAGCAGTAAAATCAGAAAGACAATGATGCCCCCTCATGGCTCATATGGTCAAGAGAGGGAATTGCTGCTGCTCTGATTTTTATTCATGAGGACACAGCGTCTGCTATTCAGTCAGAGGTTTTAACTGCAGCTCATCAGACATCAGGGTTTGCTCCGAGGTTCATTTGACACCACAGGGACACCCAGTAAGAGCTTTGCAGATAATTAACAAATTGATGATGGCTCCAGTTTTGATTAAGAGTCATGATTACAATAATTAGCACACTTGTCTCTCTCTTTTTTTAAGGTTTTTCTCTTTATTGTTGCAATAGGTGAAATATTTCCCAAAACTTCTCAATCTTTTTAATTCTAGTTAGAAGTCCAGCACATTTAGTTATTTTTAGGATAAACTGTAAATTTTCAGGTTATACTGAAAGTTAATTCGTACATTGATTACATCATTTTTTCTGTATATTACTGAGAAGTAACGGTCAGCACTGACTGTTATCATGTACTTGTGCCTTTCCTCAGGCGTGTCGAGACTTTCTGGACCTAGCTGAGACTCACAGCAGGAGGTGGCAGCGGGCGCTGCAGTATGAGCGAGAGCAGCGTACCCACCTAGAGGAGACCATAGAGCAGCTCGCCAAGCAGCATAACAGCCTGGAGCGAGCGTGGAGGGAAGCGCCCACGCACGCTTCCAGCACTCCCAGTGCCCCAACGATCAACCAGGGTGAGAATGAATGTTACCGACTCCTGTGAGTCTCACAGCGGATATCGTTTTATAGGCTAAAAGTCATGTGGAGCCTTAGGCTTGTTATTATAGAATGTCCTCTGATGGTTTAGATTGGATTATAGACCAGTTTGGTGGTTATTATATTAACAAAGATCTGCTCATATAGGCCCTCCTGAGAATATCAAACTAAAATACTTATTTAAGAAAACTTTGATTTTAGTCATTTTATTACATTGACATTTTTTTTGTTTTAAGTCTTGTGAGTTTTTGGCCAATAAGAAAATGTATTTGTGTTCAAAAAGTTCGAACACAAGGAGGGTTGTGGCTGCATGAGGCTCAGCTTGACACACATGCTTTCTCATCTAAGATGCTTTACAAATTAAACAATATTTTAAGACAATACTTTTCTCAAGCTTTAAGATAAACAAACAAACCGTGAAAGCGCTGCGTTCAATCACTTTTTCTTAGACTCGGCATGAGTCGAGATGCTTTAAATGAGGACAAATATGACCTTATTTTCTGATTTGCAGCAGTTTCATTCAAAAACAAAACGAATGCATCCACACCTCTATAGACCTTTTTATAAAATCTATTTCCTATACAAATAGGCACACTGACAGAAAATATAAGCTACAGGCAGACATCTGAGTGGGAGGAAAAATAATCTTGGACAATGTTCAGACTTTCTATATAAGCAATGTAAACTACAGATACGAGTGCTCATGAGAAAATGTTTTTTTACCACTTCTGGTTCTAGAAAGACTGCGAGCCAACAGGTAAGAGGGTTTTATCAGATTTGTTATCTTAAAAATTGAACACACAGGCTTAAACGTGATTTATTTTTTTCTCTCTCTCATCTGCGTAAATATATTTTAATCTTAATGGGAATGCTAAACAAAATGGATTTTATTATGAGAAGCACACACAGGGAAATTGCATCAGACCACTTAACCATCAGGAATGTTAGTTGGTTTAGTAAGCCTATTATCTCTTAATTAATTACCATGGCCATGTGATTATGTGATCTTCTCACTGAACCCTGTAGAATACATAGTTTTTACTCTCTGAGATAAAACGGCTAGTTTTATTATGTCTTTATACACTTAGATTTTACTGTTTCACCTGCAGGCAATGAAAGGGTGAACAAAGAAGAGGCAAGTGATGAAGATGAGGATACAGAGTACTTTGATGCCATGGAGGATTCCCCAGCATTTATCACAGTGACTGCCAGTGAAAGCACACAGCACAGGTCAGCATGCCTGCAGTTCATGTGACTTTTTTATTTTTTTAAACAAGACAAATACAGTACAAGGAAAACTCTTAAAAGACGAAGGATAAACATGAGAAACAAAAAATAAACTACAATAATAATAAATTAAACTACATGAAGAGGCTGAAGAACGGGCATAGTTGCATACAACACCATATTTCTCGATTAAAACTTCTTTAGTAACTAGATGATCCGTGTAATCTACTTCACCTTTCAGTGGTGGTTATGTTGTAGCAGATCTATCAACTCCAGCAGTGCCATCACTATGAAACACAGCTGTTAGACAGCATTCAGCAGCAATACCCAATAATTTGATTCCTCCTTTGCAAGTGTAGGTGTTTTAAATTGGAAGCAGAATTTACAAGGGCTTTACAGTTTATTTTGTGCTTGTGAAAAACAAACTAATTTTCATTCAATTTCAGGCGATCTCAGAGCAATTTGAGTGGAGCAAGTGGAGGCCAGGCCTGCGACTGGAACCAGGACAACCCTGTAAGTGTTTCTCTTCCTATCCAGTGTGACTAATACATCTGACATTTGTAAATGCTGCTGACTCTTGTAAATTTCAGTTCCATTTGTGTCTCTGCAAAGCTCACACTACATTGATTTACTTGTATAACATTTGCACTTGCTCTTCTCTGTGAGTTGTAGACACGCAGTTTATTTCTGCCCTTTCTTTGTCACACCACTGGAGTTGTACAGTTACATCACTCCACTTGATTGTAATTGCAATCAGAGATCTGTTCTTTTGTTTTACTTGTTCCGTTTGTCCTGTCTGCTGTGTCAGGCAATATATTGAAAGGCTATTCAAAGTATTTTCTCAAACTTGTTCACCCACTTCGTTTGCCTTACTGAATCCCAGATGTCTCCGAGCTGTAACGATGTATCAGGAAGGGAGCTGCAACCTCGCAGACAAAGGCGGACTCATATCCCAGACAAGCCCAATTATTCCCTCAATTTATGGAGCATCATGAAGAACTGCATCGGCAAAGAGCTCTCTAAAATCCCTATGCCTGTACGTCTACGAGTCATGTTCCATTTGCAGTGTGTGCTGACAAGCTAATGTAAATCTGTGTGGATTTCATTTGATGAATTTCAGTCCTTGATCTTCCTTTCAGGTAAACTTCAACGAGCCGCTGTCGATGCTGCAGCGTCTTTCCGAGGACCTGGAGTATCATGAGCTGCTAGACAAGGCGGCGCGCTGCGAATCATCCCTGGAGCAGATGTGCCTGGTCGCTGCCTTCTCAGTCTCTTCCTACTCTACCACGGTCCACCGGACAGCCAAGCCCTTCAACCCCCTGCTGGGAGAGACCTATGAGCTCGACCGCCTGGAGGAATTTGGCTACCGCTCACTGTGTGAGCAGGTATTGGCATATCCCCAGGAAAATGTTTCCTCAAAGTGCTTGCACGTGTATTCTAAATATGTCTGAACATATTTTCTACACGTCTTTATTACTGTCCAGGTGAGCCATCACCCCCCTGCAGCTGCGCATCATGTGATTTCCCAAAGAGGCTGGACCTTGTGGCAGGAAATCACCATTGCCAGCAAGTTCCGTGGCAAATACCTCTCCATTATGCCTCTGGGTAAGACATTTTACAATCAGCTGTGAAACTAGCTTTTTACTATACACTCAGAAAACTAAACGTCGCAGATGTTTCAATAATTTTTCAGGATTACATCTTATTTTAAGGAAATAGAATTGGCTCCTACTATATGTGCATTATGTAAGATGACATATTTTGAATCACTTGTACTGGCTATGTCACCTTTTTGTTAGTAGAAATGGCAGCTAACAGTTTTCTGATAGCAATGTGTTTCTGTGTCCCTAGGTGCCATTCACCTGCAGTTCCACTCCAGTGGGAACCACTATGTGTGGAGAAAAGTCACCTCCACGGTGCACAACATCATTGTCGGCAAACTCTGGATTGACCAGGTGTGTTTATGAGCTCGTCTCTGTGATAACCATCCATCCATAACTCCCAACCTTCTGCCCCTGACTTTCCATATTTCCTGAAAGGGATGCAAAAGTGTACAGTTCAGACCAACAGGGTAAAGTGCTGTAAATAAAGGATTCAGACAAAAGCCCATGACTCTGGTGCTTCTCAGTCTCTGGGGATTTGTGTAGAGCTTTGATCCTGAACAACAATTTAAAATTAAAATGACAGCCAAACAAACTGATGTAAACTTCCAAACCACAACCTGGAGCTCCTTGCTTTTATAAAAACATCACCCAAAATAAACCAAAACATTGAAATCCTGAGCTATGAAACTTTACACCAGCAGATCCTCACTGAAATGCTGTTAGGAAAACGTTAACTGATTAACCTGGTTAACCAAACTGCTGAAGCAACCCTCAGAGCACACCCTGAAAGATGCAGCCTTGTACATTTTCCAACTTCAAAAGGCACATCTAGCCTGTCCAGATGAGATGCATGTATGTAATGAACTGACTTGGTGTTTGCAACAAAACATTAACACCATCAGTTGTCCCTTCTAAAATACCTTGATATGGACTTCAGAGTGGTTAAAGGTGTGATCTTGCTGAGGTTGTAACATAAATCCTGGTCACCCACCCTAAAACAGGAGCCTTCACTTTATTCAGGTTTTGTTGTAAGAGTATAATTAGATACAAGCACAGCAACAAATATTTTTATCTGGTTGACATGGTGACCACGCTCAGTTTTCACATTATGTCTGACAGCTGCTGCAAAAATGTGACGCACCAAAAATGTTTTTCATTCTTTATTTATATAAAACTTCATGTATGTGTTGTTGGATCACATACAGACAACAGAAGCTTGAGTTTCTTGTTGGAGCTCTTTAAAACACAAAGGTGAACACTGAGAGCCACATTATAAAGCACCAAAAGATTATTAATAAAGTAGTTTTTTGATTAGGTTTTAGGATCCTGCAAACTTAAACTAAATAAAATGAGACCGTTTCTCACATCTTCTAGTTGATGATTGACTTTATGGTAAAATGTTTTATTAAATTTTAATTCTCTCTGCTCGTTTTTCTTATTATTCGCCGTCTGTGTTTGTGTAGTCGGGGGACATAGAGATTGTGAATCACAAGACGAAGGAAACCTGCCAGCTCAAGTTCTCACCGTACAGTTATTTCTCCAGAGATGTTCCACGAAAGGTAAACTTTTTTTTTTTTTTTCCTGCACTTTGTAATGTTATGAGGAGGTAATCTGTGTGATGCTGCCTCCTGCTGGACTGTACCAACAAATGAAGGAAAATTCACAATGTGAATGACTACTTGGGTTATAAAACAGTGAAACTAACAGTTGCATAAGTTTAGGCTTAAATGTTTAATTAAAAAAGCGGATGATAAATTATTTTTCTTGCCTGTGCATTTATGTACTTGACAGAAGGTGAGATGGCTACAGTGATGCTATGTTTTAGACCTTCATTCCATCGCTGACAAATATATATTTTCCCTGCAGGTGACTGGTGTGGTGGCAGACAGTGGGGGCCAGGCTCATTACATCCTCTCTGGTACATGGGATGACAAAATGGAAAGCGCCAAGATTATTCAGAGCAGTCGAGGGGGCAGCGGATCAGAAGGAAAGCAGAAGACTGTCTATCAAACTTTGTCCCCCAAGCTCCTATGGAAGAAATACCCTTTACCGTACGCTTATATCATCTCTTATAAAACTAAAAACAGATATGAGTCACAGTTGTTGTGTGAAAGATGAATCAATAGTATTGATTTTAGGAGATCAGTGTAACTTGAGTCATTTCCTTTTTTCTTTAGGGAAAATGCAGAGAACATGTACTTCTTCTCAGCTTTGGCTCTGACTCTGAATGAGCTGGAAGACGACGTGGCGTTGACGGACAGCCGTCTGCGACCAGACCAGAGGCTGATGGAGGAGGGCAGGTGGGACGAAGCGAACTCAGAAAAACAGAGGCTGGAAGAGAAACAGAGAGCGGCGAGAAGAAGGAGGGAAGCAGAAGCCACGGACGCACTGGATGAAGGTACAAAATGAGGAACGGGTTCAATGCACACACAGCAGGGTTGTTTTCTGTAGCGTCTGCAGCTGAATCACTTTAACTGTTGAAAGCTTGATTTATAAAACCTGAGTGGGGAATCTGACATCCTGGTAGCACCCTGTGTTTGTTGTATGCAAGCCAGTTTGTATTCAATGTACCCATGACTTGTCTTTCTTTTCCTCTCTCTGTTGATGGTCAGAGTGTGATTATGATTCTGGTGAGTGAGGGTTTGTTGTGCATCACACTCACACATGCCTCTCTTTGTGTTCTCTGTGTGCTCTGCCTTTGTATAGAAAGTGCATGATGCCTCTTTCATGTCATCCTTAAATAAATCTCTTTTTTTATTTCTTGCATTTTCATTTCATTCAGACCAGGCCTCAGATAGATTTAAATATGCTCCCAGCAGCAAGTTATTTTTTTGTGCTTCATTCAAAGTTGTCAATTTGTTTATCTGGTGAATCACTTTTCAGTTGTACCCTTCTCCAAACGGTAATAAAAAGTTTGTTCATTTAACTCCAATGTTTGCTAGAAGGGAAACACTCAATGAGCCATTGTACTGGGTGTAAATTGTTACACTATTACAGAGCTCAACCATCAAAAAACAAGTTTCATCTTTGTTTTGACTTGTTTACTGTTCTGTAAGAAACAAACTAAATATTCAGTTCAGGGAATCCTGAGAACTGATTTATTTTTCTTTGCTCTTCTGCTTTTCTGTTAAACTCGTTGCAGCTTGGTTTGCATTTGGAGTTTTCCCAAATGCAGCACACAGAAACGGACTGCTTCTCATTTATACTTTTCTAAGATAATTATTTTCCTGAATCAGCTGCAAGTCTCTACAGAAAAAGAATTAAACTTTAAAAAATCTGTCTCTTTTCTACAGGTAGAGAATATGAAGGCTACCAGCCGCTGTGGTTCCATCAGAGAAGGAACTCCGTTACTGGAGAGACAAACTTTGTCTACAAGGGAGGTTACTGGGAGACAAAGGAGAGACAGGACTGGAGCATGTGTCCTGACATCTACTAACCCAGGAACTCATCTCAGATCACAGCAACCTCATCGGACAGGGAACCGCTCAGTCTCTGGTCTGCAGGCAGTGGAACATAGCTGGTTTATGAGCACCACATGGACCTCTGAGGGCATGAGAATGTGTGTGTTTGTGTGTTTCACACAGTCTCAGATTACACAGTACCTCCAAATGTCTTTTTATTTTTACTTTGGAGAAATAAAAGGCAGGGTGTTCCTTGAGCAGCCTTAAATAAAGGCACCTGCACAGTCCTGATGGTCTGGTGCTCCTGCAAATTATACCCACAATGCACTTTCCTGAGTTTACTCCATTACAGAATTTTATATTGAAACTCTTGTCACAACAGCTCCATGATTAGACTAAAACCATCAAAAGCCACATAGAAACACAACAGTGCTGAATGCACGTGGAATTTTATTCATAGCTGCTAAACACACAGCTTCACTTTCAAATTAGTGAAACTCAGATTAATCCAGGTTTCATGTATAAGTTTTTAATTAGCTTATTTTATTTTATGGAAATAACTATTTGTAATGTTTCCCAAATAAAGAGAGGCTAAATTTCAGAGATTTTTGTGTAAATAAACTGTTTAAACTGAATTATTACATGTGTAGGCCCAACATTTTTATCGTAGGCTAATGGTAAATGTAAAAAAAACTACAACTGAGACATTTTTATAAAAAGATGATCATTAGGAAAAAAAAATATTTTGCAAAAGAAAATATTGGTTAAAAAAAATCTAAACCTGAATAATAACCTATTTCTTTTTATTTATTTATTTTTTAGTGGTTGGGGAAAAAAAAGATGGTCAAAATCTGACCAAAACCAAGCTTGTTTAGAATATATAAAATATTCTACAAGTTGATATTTGCTTCAAAAGTTCTGTGCATTTCAAATTTTTTATTTCATTTCGTTTTCAAACTTTGAATGTGGAGTGGAGACGATGCTTAATCAGGCTGACAATCTCTAATTATACAGCAGCTGCTGCTTCATCTAAACTAATGAAACATGGCAGAAATAGATTTTTATCTGGATTTTATTACTGTTATCTTAATTGTGTGCAGAGGTGATTATTCTCTGTAGTCCATGTGTTAAATGACTTCTTACTGTTGGTGCTTTGAATCCAAGTCGCCTCATAATCCATACAGGTGGTCCTGAGTTAGTTTCAGTTTAACTGAGAGGAGAAGAAACTCAAGCAAGTAACCTAAACAAAAGGATGTTTACACCACTTTAACTTTTCCAAACTAGAAGTTAATATTTGTGTTCATTCTGAGCAGTTTTTACTCTGAACATTCACTGCACCTTGTTCTTTTCTCTTAGCAACATGCTTGATTGGCACTTTTCCTGCAGTCATCATCACTGATTGTCTGTACAGAAATAAAATGGTCTGCGTCTCGTCACAGAAACATTCATTATTACCTCCCGGTGCAGCCAGCACCATGTTGGTTTCTGTAGTGGTTCTTAAAATCTTCATCACTTATTAGCTCTATAACATCCTCTGTATGTGAGTGTGGATCTGGCACACTGGCTTTCTGAGGAGGTCAAAGGTTAGAGAAGCAGACAGGGCTGGTTCCTGTAGCACCCCGCTGTGCAGTCAGCTCCTCCCACCTCACCATAGCTCCTCCCACTGTTTGTGAACAACGCTGGTCTGGGATCAGCTCAGTCTTTCGCCTTTACCTGACTGAACAAGGGAACGAGTCCCCCTGACCTGTGCACTACGAGTCTGTGATGAGAGTTTTAAAAACAAGTTAGTATTTTTTTTTTTGTAATTATTGTTAGGAATGTAAAACTTATGGCTGGAGGTACTGTGTTGACCTTCTAGTTGATTTGTGTGAATATTTTGTGATAAAACACTGATATTGTAAAATTAAAATGAATACTAATCTATCAGATAAAGTTATCTGTACAGAAAAGACTTGGTGAAACTGAAGGTTTTGCTTGGAATTTAATTTTTAATCCTGGCTGATTCTGTACAGGTGGAAAAAAAGTTAACCGTTAAGCACCTTCGATTTGGCCAAAAAATGATAAAATCTTAGAAATGTGTTTAGAAAGTTTTTTTTTTTTCCCCTCTGACATGCAGGAATAAATGTGAAAGATGGACTGCGAAATTTGGATTTCTTTCTTTTCTTTAAATTGAGAATTTTTTTTCATAGTGAAGAAAAGTTTCAGTTTAAAAAAGTGAGCTTTATGTAAATCTGAGTTTATCAGATGGTTTCAGAGTGAAATGAATGATCAGTGTTTGTTTTTTGCACACAAAGATGCTTAATTTCCCATTTATGTTTGCTGTTTTAATTCATATTTGATTTAATTCCTCAAACCGTATGATCACCTAAATTGTTGTAAATTGTTCAGATTTTTACCTAAAATATACCAAATAAAATGTATTCAATTATATGATTAGAGCTGTAACTCAAATCTCTTTGGTGCATGTGAGGCTTTATGCATTGGTTTAATTTTAAAGTTAAAATCCTTATTTAACACATAGTTATTAACGTCTTGATTAACCTTTGGCCCCTAAATCCCTCTAAAATCTCTCAATTAAAAAAAAAAATGCAGATATTTGCACTTATTGCTTTTCTGCTCATTTTTACACCATTATCACACTCAAGCAAATATGAGATGTCTTTAAGTGAGTGTCAGTACCAACTAGAAATTAAAATGTAAATATGACGTTTTGTCAGTATTTTTTATAAATGTTATTTTGACAAATATGCAACCAGAACTCTATCCTATGTGAAATGCAAAATAATAATTTTTAAGTCTAGCTTTAAGGTGCCCCCCTAAAAATACTTTTACCGTAGTAAATGAAGTATACAATATTTAGTATTTTCTCTCCCTTACAGGTGATTTAAGAGTTTCACCATTTGGAGCATAAAAAGAAGTTTCCCCATTTAAACTTATTTTATCTAATGATACTCAAACCTGCTTGCTTTACTGTACTTTAAAAATGAATAAAATCAGTTTTTGTAAAAAAATTAAAAATTGGACTTCACTTTGGATTTGATCTTAACGGGTTTTGCTCAGTTTTACTTTAGTTTATCAGAACAAAACAAATAAAGAGGGAAGTTTGTGTTTTATTGCATTTAAACTGAACCCTGTTTGTGAACTGTGATCCATGATTCAGCAAGGAAGTCATGACTTTATCTGTATGATGGTTGAAGTGGCAGCAGTGACCTGGTACAAAAAAAAAAGGTGATGAATTTGCCTTCACTCAGATCTACAATGGTGGATTCAGGTGTAACTGCAAAATAAAATATTTTTTTTATTATAAATTGTGTATTTTCCCTCTTCTACTACCATAACATTGTGTTTAAAGAACAAGAAAAACACAATAATGAAAAAAGAAGCTAAATAAAGGATATTGTTGGATATTTGCCTGTTTTAATGTGTTTTTATGAACTTTACCTCTCGTGCACAACCACGACGAGAGAGAGTTACCCACTAGGTGGTTTTGTAAAGGTATCTCAAGCTGAGATATATGCAATCCATCAGCGTGTGGCATCTCTCAAAGAACTTCAGTGTATGCAGAAGGAAATATTTATCCTGACAGATAGCCAAGCTGCTACTAAAGCTCTCCAAGGGCCGCAGTTCACGTCACTACTGACTTGGGAGTGTGCTGAAGCAGTCAATCAACTGGGGAGAGATAACAGTGTTACTGTTAAATGGGTACCAGGACATACTAGCATTTATGATAACAAGAGAGCTGACTACCTTGCAAGAGCTGGCAGTCAGGCCCACTTTAAAGGACCAGAGCCTGCTATGGGCGTTT
>JARVJO010000394.1:11619516-11648020 GCA_031762555.1 Cynodonichthys magdalenae | reverse complement strand
TAACCTCCTCTTTTTGGCACTGCAACCCCTGATGAAGAATTACCATCAGTACTTAAGCACTCCTGTGTGAATATTTCAGGCATTTAAATGTGGTTTTAAGA
This sequence comes from Cynodonichthys magdalenae, assembly GCA_031762555.1. Classification (NCBI taxonomy): domain Eukaryota; kingdom Metazoa; phylum Chordata; class Actinopteri; order Cyprinodontiformes; family Rivulidae; genus Cynodonichthys; species Cynodonichthys magdalenae. The sequence continues at coordinate 11,647,919 of JARVJO010000394.1, read as the reverse complement.
AGCATTGTTTACTTACTCATCATCTAGTCGCCTGTGCTTCCTGAGGCGTCTTGTCTCCCAGCTGTTGTATGACAAAAATAACCTTTAGGTAAAAATATTTTAAATGTGTTTCTCTAAAATGTCTAGAGATAATTTAAAATTTTCAGAACTTCATTACATACTACATACTTGTTATTGTTTGTCAGTTTTTCAGCTGTACTTGGAGAACCTAAGTCAAATTCAGGCAGGCTGGTGGAGCTTGAAAATGAATACATGGCTGGCAGAAAGCCCAGGTCCCTGGATGAAAGAGCAGGAGGATGCATGGATACCTAGAGCCTGAAATGACAGGTCGATAAATGCAAACGATGATGATCTGAAAGATCAAAGTAATAGAATCAGATCAACTTAAAATATTACACATTTCTGCAGCAGATGCAAATCCTACAACACTGCTGTCTCTGCTTTATTACAGATTGTTCATTGGCGGTGATGTTCGGCTAAAACTTATTTTTTTTTTATTAAAAAAAAACACACGGAAAGCCTGTCTAGATAGAACAATATCGCTGTTCAAGTTAAGCAAAACAAAGAGTTCAGACACTGACCTGTAAGTGCCCAGCCCCTTAGGCTTAGCTATTTGTTGTGGTGTCGATATTTAGCTAGCTTGCCTCGAATCAATATCCAATGTTACCTATTAGCATGCTAAAACGAGCTCTGGACGCATTAAAAATATATCACAGTTGAGCATAAATGGCTCCCAGTCGCCTGGTCCGCATGTATGAATAACTGCTCGTAAGGAAGGCCAGGTCAACCTCACGTCGTTGAGTAGAAAATACGTTGGTCAACTTTCTAGAAAGTGCATGAGACGTTCAGCCACAGAAGTGCATTATGGGAAATGTATTTTCTTTCTCCTTTTTTGTAGACAGGCGTTGACGGACAGCTACGGTTTTGCTCACGTTTGGGTAAGCGCCCGCCCTACTTAGATTTTGATTGGTTTAACTTGTCAAGCTTCTCCAGCTCTAGCCAATCATCGTACTGTTTCTTTTTTTCTTTTTTTTTTTTCTTTTACAACTTCTTGTTTATGTTCAGACATTCAGCTGGCGTTTAAAGAGACCCTGAACCCTTTGCTTTTTTTTCCTGGTTTTGTCATCTCAAATGTCAGGTCATGTGATACTGAAGTCCTGAAAGCCTCCGTTTCCTGACTCAATTCTGATTTTTCACGCTGGACACCGAGGAGGTAAGAAATGTAACAACAACTCTTTAGTGGTAATATTATTGCAACATATTGTCTTATTACCAATAACAGTCTTCCAGTATTTTAGTTAACTGTGTACTAAATGTATGATCATATTTGTTATTACTTTAATGTTTTAGTCAACCTTCTGTTCTTTTTATTAACCAGCTGGAACTAAAATGAAACTTCTTATAATAATTTCTGGCCTTTTGGCTTTTGGCTCCAGCAAACCCTGTGGTAAGTAACTTTTTAAACATATAAATGTTTATAAAAATAGAACTTTGCTCTCAGCAACTTTCTTGATCATTGTGTTGCAACTTACTCTGGGTTTTCCACAGTGATGAAAGTTGTCATAGAGTTCAACCAAACTACCAAAACAAAATACGTAGTGGCATTTTTGAGCGAATAGAAAAACAAAATTTAAAACAGGAATTTGATTGCCACCTTTGTAATAGTCTGACTTTTCTTTATCTAATATGCTGATTCAGCCTTTGTTGTTTTGCAATTCTTTCAAAGTTTTTGCTGATTTCAGCACCAGAGCATAGTTGTATTATGTTATCATTTATTTATTTTAGTTTAATTATTTTTTCTCTCTTTTATCCAGATACAGATGGATCCAACCATGAGCTGCTCATGTCACTTAATAAGAATCTCCTTCGCTCCCTGGATGGACAGGAAGGACTGCCCAATCCCAGCATCCACTTGGCGCTGCGCCTTTCTAATTACCACAATCTCGTTAAGGAGACAGATTACCTTAATAAACTGAAAAATGAATTACACAATGACATTCAAAAGTATGTTTTCCCCTCATTCTTTGGGTTCTGAGAATTCATATGATTACTGATTCTCCTTGATGATCTCTGTATCTTATGTTTATGTTCAGCTCACTCACAAACAGCCAGCCTGTGACGGGCATTTTGGCGCTGTACAGTCTGGCGTTGAAGTCCTCCTGCTATGACCTCAACACCATCACCTTCACAGTGGGCGACAAGAGCGAGATGCTGCTGACACACCTGAAGAAGCAGATGGAACAGGAGAAAGAGCACATTGCCTGTAAGTTTTCCTTTTACCTTGTTATTTTTACATGAAAAAGGTCAAAGGTCTTTCGTTTAAAATATAATTTAATTTTTCTCTCCTTCTCGCAGTCAGCCACCGCCCTTTGACCAACTATTACCAGTACAGCCTGGGTGTGCTGGCTCTGTGTGTGAGCAGCATCAGGGTCAACAACCACGTCAGCCACAAGCTCATCAAAGCAGCAGACGACAGTCAGTTCAGACATGGAGAAACAGAGAGTATCGGTGAGTTTAACCTATCTTACAGTAAATACACGCAGGCCTGGATGAGTGTGGTCCTTTAAAGGCTTTCACAGCCTCAAAACCAGTTTCTGTTACAGCAAAAATCTACCCCTTCTTGTGCTTCATGTTTTTCTAAGTCTTTCCCAAAAAACAAAAAAAACCCCGAATAATTCAAGTTTTGTTTTGACAAAAGGATTTACCAGATTAATAAGTGATCGATTTTCTCATAGACACCTACGCCATGGCTGGAATGGCCCTCCAGTGTGTAAAGGACTCTGGGTTTTATGTGCACAACCCAACTGAGCTCGACACAGCTCTTAGCAAGATCAAGCAGAAGCTTCTGGCCTCTCGTCGGACTGATGGTCACATGGGCAATGAGTTCAGCACAGGTCTTGCAGTTCAAGTAAGAATTTGTTTGTCTTATTTTTTTTACCATCACCTGTCTCTGCGTCTGCAAAAAAACATGACAGAATCTAAGTTTTTATAGCTTTATGTACTTATTGGATTTGTTCCAGGCCTTACTGGCAATGGGCAGTGACGTTGCAGACTGTTCAGCCTCAATGGAAGCCATGAGGACAGCTGCCAGAAGTAATGTCTATCACAACCCCATGGCCATTTCCCAAATGCTGCCTGCTCTCCAGAAAAAATCCTACCTGACTGTAAAAAGCAAGCAATGCCTTAATGAGGACAGTGAGTGCTGCATTGTGTTTAAACCTTTTTGGTTGTAATGTTGGTTTTGTTTGTACCATCTCCGATTCTTTATGGCATTAACCTCCTACAGACTCTTTGGTTCTGGAGCCGACTGAGCCAGCTGTGGTTGTACCAAACGATACCAAAGTGAATGTGATGGTGGAGGTCGTGACGTCTAGCGGAGCCACGGCTCTTTATTCTGTGGACGTGCCAAAGGGCAGCTCTCTGTTGGAGGCCCTCAATCTGCTGAAAACAAAAAGTGTTGGCTTCACGTGAGTTTATTGAGTGAACGGTTGTATTCCGGCTTTTGTTTACCATGTTACAGTGTGTAATATTTAATGCTGTGTGGCAGGTTTGAGCTGGAGTCCAGCCTGTGGGGACCTTTCTTAAGTACAGTCAATGGAGAGCAGGCAAGGCAAAGTGATCGCAGATATTGGCACCTCTCCTCTGATGGCACGGCACTGACTGAGGGTTAGTATTAGATGTTAATGGAGAATTACTTCTATCTGTATGTCTTACTTGACTTCGCTAACTAAATTTTTTTTTCTCATATCAGGCGTTAGTGATTTCAAGATTGAAGCAGCCCAAAAGATCACCATCAAAAATACAAGCTACTGAGGATGTAGCAATGACTGATGGGACTTAGAATCCTTACAATTTAGATTTTTTTTGTTTTGTTTTATTCTGCTCAATGATTGTAATAAATTTGCTGTTTTCTTTAATGAAATATTTTACAGAATGTTTGCTTGAATGTAGGTGATTTAGGATTATTTTAATTGTCTTTGCTCTGAGTGTTTTTCCTCCTTTTTAAAGGTGTTCAATGATGAATTTTCTTTGTAAAATTTTAATAAGATGGGTTTCAAATCAACATCATGGTTATTAATTGAAATAAAATTATGATAAGTGATGTGAATGATTGGCTTGCTCTAGCATCAACAACTTCAACATTTTTTTAGACCATATATAGTGGGTGACAGATGGACCGTCACGTTTGACATGTCGTACTTCTCCACCAGTGAGCTCGTCCTGCTGGCAGTACTTAAAATTAAACATCCAGCGCTCTCTGCCTCCAAGCGTGCCATGGTGGATTTATTTATATAGTTCAAACAGAACTGTGACCCGGGCAGAGCATCGTGCCAGGAGGTTTTCTTGGGAAGTTTCGGTATGTTTTTAAGGCAGATGGGATCTGTCTGCACAAGAAACGAACTGTTCAGTTTCAGCCTATTTTACAACCTATGTCACTTTTGTTATATTTTTTTTTTACAAATTGATGGTGATTTTACAAAAAAATATTAATACTAAAAATGAAAGTTGATTAAGCCATTTTTTAGTGAATAATAAATGTTTTGTTTGTCGGAACAGTATATTAAATTTTTAAAAAGTTTTACTGCCATTGTGTGCACCCTTTCATCAGCACATTATATTATTTTCAGTTTAGGGCTGGTATTAATTGAATATCTTTAAAAAGGTAGCTAATCTTTATGAAACGCTTTATGAGCACTAGACACAAAAAGTATAGACTTTACACTGGATAAACAAAATGTTTTTAATATGTCTATACCACAAAACATTGCTATTTATATGATAATTTAATAAAAATAAATATGTTGACGCATTCCCACGTGAGCTGTCCCAACTCCCAAGGCTTTTATTGTGAAAGTCTAGAACGTGAACCGGAAATCACTATTGATGCCCACACTACGCTTTCCGCGTTTATTTAGTAACTTATCGCCACTATTTACTTATAAATGTTTTTAGCATCAAGTTTTTGAGACACACGTATTTTATTTAACACGATAGGAACAACCTCATAAGGTTTTATTTATTTTAAAACATAAATTAGTCGTAACATTAAAAACTGTGTTTGTTCGAAAAGAAAGTTCATGAACGTCTGCTAGCTTACGTGACCCCAACTCGTCGTTATGTCTCAGGTATGATAACTCACGTGTAGGTAAATGTGGTAACATTATACCTGAATTAAATGATGTATGTTCTGCGGGGTGCTGCTCGCCTCATACAAAAACATCCAGCTTTGACACCGCAGCTCAAGAGATTTGGACACACAAAGAGGATAAAATCATACAGCTTCTTTCTAAGTGGAATAGACAACATGCAGACAGTTTTTAGCGCAGCTATGCCTGAAAACACAAGATGTTTGTCGGGTTCAGCTGTGGATGCAGCATCCCGAGTGAAAAGGGTTTCTATCGAGGGTAACATTGGTAAGGCCAGTTTATATTTCACTATAAAGTGTTTGTGATGAAATGTCTGTTAATCTTCTGTGTTATACAATGCCACATGACAGCTGTTGGAAAGTCGACCTTTGCAAGACTCCTACAATCTGCTTGTTCAGACTGGGAAGTTGTGGCAGAACCTGTCAGCAAGTGGCAGAACGTAGAGAGCAAGACCTCAAAGGTGGGCAACGATTTATAAGAATATACAGAACCATTCAAGAGTTTTAAACCACACCTTTGCTTCCAATAAGCCAGACTGCCTTGTAATTTTAAAAAGTGGTCTGGATCAATAGTCCAGGATTTCTGGAGCTCTTTCAAAGATTATATTTGGCCCTTGGATGCCATTTCATCCATTTTCTGTCCAGTCGGTTTACCTGACCAACATTTAGGCAGTGTGTGCTGAAGTAGAGGATAAATGTATGTCAGGCCCAAAAGATGAAAAAGTACTTGAATATCTAGACACACAGGACTCAAGAGATGCGTCGTCCTTCAGTTGATCATTTACATTTTTGGGGTAGCTAAAAAATCACTAATTATTTTATGTAGTTTTTAAAAAATATATAAATAATTTAGATCAGATCCAATCCTGGTCCTCGAGGGCCACAATTCTGCTTGATTCAGAAGCGTCCCAGCATATCTGATCTGAATAAACAGGTGTGGCTTCTGCAGAACTTGAAGAGGTGATTCAATCACTGAATCAGGTGTGTTGGAGCAGGGAAACAAGTAAAACATGCAAGATTGCAAGGACCAGGACTGGACACCACTGATTTAGGCTAAAAAAAAGTGTACATAATCTCAAGTTTGTCTTTGTTAGAAGCAGCTGGTAACAAAATGCTTAATTATCCAGTTCATAACAGGTTCTTTACCAGGTTGTCTAACAGGTTGTTCTTTTGACTGTGGTTATCTGTACTCGGATCAGAGTGAATGAACTCAACAAACAAAACAAGACCTTCAGGAATCCTGAGAAACTACTCATAAGGACTTTTTAAATATATATTTTTAAAGAAATTTGGCTCTTTATAAACATAACAAATAAAAGGGGGGTGCACAGTACAGCAGTCTTTTGATAAAAACAAATCTAATATTTGTATCCTTCATGGGTTTGTTAATGTTCTCCCTGTCAGGGAGCAGATGCAGCTCCAGAGACGACAGTCAGTAACCTGCTGCAGATGATGTACCAGGACCCTCAGCGCTGGTCGTACACGTTTCAAACATATTCCTGTATGAGCCGGCTGAAAACACAACTGCAGCCGCCTCCAGCTCACCTGCTCAGCTCTAAGGGAACACCTGTGCAGGTGTATGAGCGCTCGGTCTACAGCGACAGGTGAGTTATATGGCTCTTTCATTTATTTTGAATGTTGGTGATGTCACTATGTGCAGCCATATTTAATGATGTTGGGGCGAACGTAGTGCGGTATGACAATATGTGCCGTTCCACGTGATTCATCAAGCATGCACACAAAATTCAACTCTGTTCTATCAGGTACATCTTTGCTCTGAACATGTTTGAGCTGGGTTGCATCACTGCTACAGAGTGGGCAGTCTACCAGGACTGGCACTCCCTTCTGGTGGAGCAGTTTGGACACCGAGTGGAGCTGGAGGGCATCATCTACCTCAGAGCCTCGCCTCAGGTATGAACAGATGTTTTACCCAGCTCTTAACTCGGTGTCGTGCAAAGTACTCAAAAATGTATGCATCCGTCAGAAATGTATGGAGCGTCTGAGGCGAAGGGGAAGGCCGGAGGAGAATGAGGTGAAACTGGACTACCTGGACAAGCTGCATGTTCAGCATGAGAGGTGGCTGGTGGAGAAAAGCACTGAGTAAGAATCAGAATCCTGTGTTTTTTTTTTTTTTAAATTTAAATCCTTTTTACAATTAAAGATTTGTGTACCAATATGTAATCCATAAAGTGGGGTGTGTAAAGTTTTAGTCTAAAATAATAGCTCAGCTCCTTAAATTATTTACAATCATTACATATTGTGGAAGCAAACTGTAATAAATGTAGATTTGTAGTTATTATGTCATATTTGTGACTTGCTGAAATTAATTTTGTGGACTGTAATAATCCACCTCAGCTTTTAAACTTTTGTTGTTGGTCCATAATCAACTAAAAATTAACGACTAACAATCGGAAATGTGTGGTCATTAATGTTAATGTAATAAATCTCAATGATACAATTTATTTTTCTCCTTTTTCTTTCTTAGGATACATTTTGAGAAAATGAAAAACATTCCCGTCTTGAAACTCGATGCTACTGTGGAGTTTCAGAGTGATCCAGATGTGCAGGAGCAGTTAATAACAAAGGTATTTTTATTTGATCAAACGTATTTTAACCTTTTAACTGCTGTAAGCGGATTCAACCACACGGGGGCGCTACCATAATGTTTGACACGTTCGTGGTTTCTGATCCCATTTTTCTCCCACAGGTGAAGAACTTCTTCAATGCGTTGTCAGAAGATCAATGTGAGAAACAAACCAAACCAGCTGGACATCAGCTGAGTGTTTAACTGAAATATCAACACGTTCAAATATCCTCATCGTAAATAAAACAGAAGACTTGTTTAAATGCTGCTCTTTTCAGGACCACACTGTAAAACGCACAGATTGAGTTTTTACGGCACTTCTAATCATTGTTACATTCTTTTTCTACTTGTGTTGTAAAAAAATCTCTGCATAGTTTTTTTTCCTTGTTTTAACTTATTGAACTGTTCTATTAATCTCAGAAAAATCTGTGTAAATAGTTATTTTTTCAGCAGTAATTCGTATAACTGACACACTTGAGCCCAGATGAGTTTGGTAGTTTTATACCTCATACAAACTTTAAGCTAAAGAAATTTTGCGAAGAACTACAAATGAAGTTTAATGAGAGACTTGCAGTTTTATGTACATTTATATGTGGACTAATTGCAACTTGTTAATAAAAATAATTTTAATTCCGATTCAGATGTCTTTCTGAACTTATGAGTCAAATTAGTTTGACAGGATAATGACCTTGGCGATAAGTTTTCTCTCCTTTATTTTTTTTAACGTCCCTTGTGGTGTTTTGATGATCAGAGGGGCTGTTGAGATGCCTGAAGTGGTCAGGGGTCATCAAAGGGCAGCTGTCCACTATAAAAGCTCAGTCCGGAGCTCCATCTGCACACTGCATCATTTCAGCTTGAGCGCAGCTGGAGGAAGGACGCAGAACTCTGGGAGTTTCAGTTAAAATGGAAACCAGAGTCAAAGTGGTTTTCTGCACTCTCTTCTTCTGCTCTTTTGGAGCGCTTCTCTCAGCTCAGACCCGAACACATCACACACACCCCTGGAGCAGTCCGGCACACAGAAACCTGTCGAATCATCGCAGCAGATACCCTTTGTACATGATGAAGCTGTATCGCTCCTTCAGGACCTCTGATTTCCTCTCTTCACTACCTGTCAGCACCATGACGGCGCAGAGTGAACGCCCAGCAGCGCAGAGTTCTGACTCTGTTCTGAGTCTGATGGCCAAACGTGAGTAAATGCTTGGTTTTTCACACTGTCTGCATGCAGAACTATTTTTTTCTTTTTCTCCATCTTCCTGGAGCTGTTTGGTTTTATCTGTGTCATCAGTTCCTCCCTTTTTTTTTTTTTTTACAACCCAGCAAGTGTCAAAATGTTTATTCGACTTTAAAGGCCTGCACTGTTTTATGTGGGGCACTTGTATATTAGCCCTCAGACGGCCCTGCACAGGGGGGTCCAATACACATCCTGTCCTCTGCGCCCTCTCACTCCACTGTTTAGACATTTGTCCAGTGGTCTGGTTTGTTCACATCTATGCAGACTGCTGTGTCGGGGCTTTGATTTCTTTTTCTCCTGTCCCCTTTTCAGGCTGCCACCAAGTGGGTGACAGATGGGCCGTCACGTTTGACATGTCGTCCATCTCCACCAGTGAGCTCGTCCTGCTGGCAGAACTTCAAATCAAACTTCCAGCGCTCTCTGCCTCCAAGCATGCCGTGGTGGATTTATATCACTCCCTCAAACAGAACTGTGACCCAGGCAGAGCATGGTGCCAGGAGGACGAGGTTTTCTTGGGAAGTTTCGGCGCAACCCCAAGCAGCACAGAGTCTTCCTGGAAGGTGTTCGACGTGACTGAGCTGTTAAAACACTGGCTGCACAAGAGAAGTGATGTGTTGAGCCAAGAGGCTTCAGGAGAGCCTGACACAGAAGATGGGGATGGATCTGGGGCTCAAGGCAACAAGTTCTCTTTGGACATCTTGATGGCAGAGCAAAGAAAAGTAAACCATCCAACCACAAACCGGGTCATGATGGTCATCTTTTCCAAACACAACCAGCTCCAGGAAGGCCATGCAGCTTACAGCCTTATCCACACCGTAGAGAACTCCAAATATGTGACGACCACCAGAGTTCAAGGCGATGGTCAGAGTCGCCGCCACAAGAGGAATCGAATTGAAGGGATGCGAGCCACCGGTGGAGCTGAACCCACTGCGGCTCCGGCAGCAGAGCGGGTCCAGAGGCCTCTGTGTCGGAGGGTAGACATGTGGGTGGACTTTGACCACATCGGCTGGGACGAGTGGATCGTGCACCCAAAGCGCTACAATGCTTATCGTTGTGAGGGGGAGTGTCCTTCACCGCTGGACGAGTCCTTCAGCCCTACCAACCACGCATACATGCAGGTGAGACGACAGCAGTTATCAGCTCAAAGATCTGCCTGTTTTTGTTTCAATCACTGAATTATAATCTTATCAATTTCAGAGCCTGCTGCGACTCCATCACCCAGACAGAGTGTCCTGTCCGTCCTGCGTGCCGACCCGCCTCAGCCCGCTCTCCATGCTGTACTACGAGAGCGATGATTTGACCCTGCGGCATCACGAGGAGATGATTGTTGAAGAGTGTGGCTGCCAATAAAGATACCTATCAGAGTTGTTTATTAATAACATGTATTTTTACTTTTTATATACACATTATTACTTAAACACCTCCCAGTCATGACTTCTAACTAAAAATACATCTTTAGACAGTGAATAAATACATTTCTCATTCAGACTGCATTTTATTTTTTTATATTTAGCCTATTTATCCATTATGATGTATATTTTGTATATAAAAAAATATAATAAAATGTTTTAGAAATAAGTGTTGTGCTTTAAGTGTTTTTCATTTGTAAATTCATAAAAATATTTAGTTTTGAGAGAACTTGAAACAAAAGAGAATTTTGAAAGTAAAACATTTAGTTGAATAACTCAAGTTTAAATCTGAAAATATAGTTGCCTAAAATTGGACATTTACTTGCTACTAAAACTAAGTTAATTTAGTTTTTATTCAATAACCTTTTATCTTTTACATAGACTACTAGTAACTATGGAGGTTTTATGTTTAAATTGGAGGTTCAGCTCTTACAGAAATCGTTACATTTCCTCACCTCACCAATCCACATCTTTGCAGTCCACACTCCATCATGTCGTTAGCTGTCCTCTCTGGCCGGCTTTCTTTTGTTGATTCAGATCAACAGGCTGGTCAGAACACAGGATCAATGGAGCAGAAAAAAAAAGCAGTAGGACTTGTTTAACTTTGGAAAGGGGCAGGGGGTGTCAGGAAGCAGAGGTGACACGAATAAACAGAGATGTTATGGTATGGAAAGACTCAGAACCTGAAGGGTGAAGCTACTGTGGAGGAAGAACAGGAAGGACTGGAACCAATCAGCTGAAACATCTGTCCGTACTGACAAAACCAGACGAACCCTAATGTAACATTTAGGTTTTTCCCTCTTTCAGGAACTGAAATGTCTGCTTCCACAAATAGACACCAACATAAGCTTGGTGTCACCTCCTCTAACACATGTGGCAGTTCTCACACGTCCCACCATCCCTGAACGCACCGTAACAAACCCCAGAAGTGCAATTAGATTTTCACTCTTTGCGATCATTTTTGCACTTCTTTAAGACGCCACTCCCCCGACTATACAAAGTTTGTTTTGGAAACCTTTTTAATCAGGTAATTAAATCTGCGTAGTGAACATTTTTCACATTAAATAATAAGTTCCTCACAATAATTGTAGAAATATTGTAGAAAAGTGGGTCAAAAAGCTGTCAGAATGGAAGCAGCTGTGTACAGTTGTATATTGACCTCTCTTATTACAGTCCGCTGACAGGTTATCAGCCACCTCCGAGCTCTTTGAGGAATTCCTCTGAAACGACTTGAACTGAAACAGGAGGAGCAGCAGGTCGTCAAACATCCATCACAGTGAAATGTATATTAGCTCCTTGTGTACTTTCACTTCAGTGAGACAAAAACTCTCAAATAACCACAAGAAAGGAGAAAACCGTTGGTGGTAGTTGTGTTTGCTTTAATGTTGGTCACTCTCCAAACTGTGAGTGAGTTATTTCAAACCTTTTAAAAAAACAGTCTATTGTACATATTTGTTTAACACTTTAGGTGGAGAGAATGTCTTCTTAAGAAATTAAGAAATTAAGTTTGTTCCTTGAACATTTGAAGGCAGTATTTGAGGAGAGGTGAAGGGAAATGAAAGCCCATGAAGTGACAAACCCTTCTGGAATGGTCATAAATTCAGAGAACGTAGATCTTCATTTACTTCAATTTGTCACATCTCTGAGTGATGAGGCATTTTCTGGTGTTCGGTACTTGTCAGTGAGGATTTGAAACTTGTAGCCACTACAGGAAGGCGTACTTTGTCACACGCAAAATCAAGTTTAGGCCTTGAGGTAATGAAAAGAAAAAAATAACAGGTTTGTTCTGGTAAAAAAAAAATCTAAATAAAATAAGGCTTAAAACAGTTGATAGGAAAACACGATCATGAAGGAGAACTTGTGTCTCACACAGAAATTATGATGGAAAATAAGAGGATCCTCCTGAGCCTCCCATCATAGTGTTCAGCTCCAACTAGATGTCCATTTCAAACTGTGCATCGTCACCTGATGAGAGAAATAAAACTTTAGTCACAACAGAACACACAAATTCCTCTTCCCATTAAAGGTTATTCCAGCTGAAATGCAGTGATATCTCTCCCAGCTCATACCAGCGTTGCTCGAGTCGGCCGCAGCAGAGTCGTTTAGCACTTCTCCGTTCAGAGTTTTTGCATCAGGCTTTTTGGCGGGAGGACTGGTCACCCCTGGAATGGTGGGAAGACCTCGAGGAGGTGTCCTGGCCAACGGAGAGCTGCGACACGCCAACAGGAACTTTCGGTCATAGATGATCCTGGTACCTGTTTTCACAAATAAAAGACCAGACCAGCTCAAACACTGCTAGATGAGGGCAAGTTCAACAATCACTAGAACTAGCAATAATTGTCTCCAAAATTATTTTTGTTATTTATTAATGTATCATAAAGATCTGCAAGTAAATAAGAAAAATGAGAAACAAAATCTGCACAAATTTTTATACTGTTTGTTAATGTGTCCTTAAAATGACGCAAAATTTGTGAACAGCTGTCAACTACCACGTGGGGGTGTTTAACTACAGAAACAGCCAAAGTGACTGAGAATGCATCAACTATTATGACATTCGTGGAAAAGCCATTTGGGATAAAAAAAAAAAAAAAGTCTGATCATTTTCATGTATTGATTTGTTACTTGAGTAAACACTTTCAAACTGCATCATTTGATGAAGTTCAAAATACCTTCTTTATATTTGATCTAATTTGAAACGAATACCTTAAATAACTTAACTAAATGCCTTTTCAGCACAAAACAGATTGAATTCCTCCTCGATAGAATTCTACTTCAGATAAACAGTTTTGTTTTATTTTAAAACATTACTAATATAAGTATTGTGGATATCTTTATTTAATTTGATTAGTAAGAACGCCATAAACTAGACATACAGTGTTGTTTCATTAAATGTTACAACGGCTTGCCATAATTATGCCACACAAGTGTGGTGGAATTTGATCACGTGACTTTAGACAGGTTCCTCAAGACAGCGATAAGATGATAAAATGTAAAATGAAAGCTTACATATACGTCTCATAACGTAGAAAACCAACACCGAAGTTATGAACACGCAACACTTAAGTGTTTAAAAGCCAATTTTTATTTTTAGAATAAACGCACACTAGTCAGCAGCTAGCTTAAGCTGCGCTAACAGCTGAAAACGGCGCAGCCGACCTCATGGAGTTAGCATGAACACAGAACTAGCCACACCTCTTTGGACGTTTAACTGTCCTGTATGAGTCACAAATAAAGAGAACTTCGTGGTCACACACACGCATAAATACTTTACAAAACAGTACATACCACCCGGCGTGGTGCTAAACAGGGTCCCCCCTGGAGTAGTAGAGTAGTCCAGGGGCATGTGATCTGCATCGTTGACGGCCACTCTCCTGGTGGACGGGATGGCCTTGGCAGTTGTCTTCTGGCAGTCAGTGGACATCTTCTCTACTAAAATAAACTAAAACTAGCTAACTGAAAGGCATGAAACAGGTGGGAAGTCCAGGATCGACTGTTCGAAGCCAAAGATTGTCGGTCGATGTTTTTTTGGCTCAGAATGAATGATTGCTTTTCAGATAAATAAAAATAAATATCTTGTTTTCATGAGTGCAAACAAAGAGTGCGGTTTAAGTTAGTCACATGCGCTCTCATACATACACACGAGTCAAAGATCTTTGTTTAAAGAAAGGATCTCGACACGTTCCTGTTTTTCCACAAGCACACAAAACAACACTCAAACATACACAGACAGACCGGCTGCAGCGAAAATACCGACAAAAAATTGACAAAAGTAACTTTTAGCGCCCTCTACCGGCGAAAATATGCACGCGCAAGTGGCTGGAGGGAGTTAATTGCTTTGCCTTTCCAAAACAGAAAAAAAAAATACTAAACTAAAATGTAAATATATAACAATGCTACCATTTCTAAATATTCGTTAAAAAAAACACAATATAAATAGATGAATGGAAAAAAGTCACTTTTTAAATTAGGCCTATACTGCAAGTATTTTACACATTTTTACAACAAAAAAACTCAGCCTCTGTTCAGTTTCTGTTTAAAAATCAACAATCATTTTAACTATTAACTTGATCACAAGCTGCAACATTTAGCTGGACCATTAGATTGCATTTGCACTTTACATTTTTCCATTATTTTATTTATATAACAGAAAGTTGGACTGCTGTGTCAAGTCTCCTTTCATGTTTTCTAAAGATTTTTACTGGTGTTGAGGTTTGACTTATTTTGAGGACAGTCATGTAAAAATTAGGCCTCCAGCTTTCTTAAATTACTTTTTAATTTTACACTTTGAACCCAGTAAGTTCTAGCATTTTCATCTTATGTTGTGGCAACAGCAAAGCAGTTTACAGCTTCAATAATTAAACTTCCAGCCATACAGTGGGATTCTAATTCATTTACAACAAATGAGGGGTGGGGAAATATAAATAGCAGTTTCACAAACATATTACTTTTATACAAGTAACTAGAATCAGGTATTCTGCAAAAATATGACCAACCTGAGATCGATGAGAATAAAATTTGAAGGCTTGTCTTTAATAAAAGCCTAATAAAACTTTAGCAAATGAAGTTATTAAATATTAGTCATTGATAAATGTACAGCAAGCTGTCCTAAAAATGGTTTGGTCAAATAATCTACTGTAAATGCCTTAGTATTACTTACTGTATTCATTTTTCATAAAAATAGTAAGGATTCATGTTGGTCTCCATCATTCAGAGATTACATTTATTCTCCTAATAACAGTTTAGTATTTTTCTTTGTTTGGAATTAAAAAAGTATTCATTAATGTCAACTTTATTATAGTTCTTTATCTCTGAATTTAACAAACTACTATGTACGTTTTTAAAATCTTCAACCTAATAGAGTTAAGTTATTCCATTTTTTTAGTCTTTATTTTGATCCCCGAGTAGGTTTTGCATATCTGGATTAATGTGGGAAAAAGAGGGAAAAAGTTCAGAAATATTTATCAGCTATTGACCCTATATTTAGATACAATGGTTCCTCAATCATTCTGAAGGTTTGAAGTCTAATAAACTCCAATCATTTCAGCACTGAAACCAAAACTGTCACATAAAATGATAAGCATACACACAAACACAAAGGCATTTCATTTCTTTATTAACTTTTGTAAATGTTGAGCTGGTGTACAGAGTAAATTGTCAATAGATACCCTCAGATTTCATCTGGATTAAAAGGGATTCACATGTATATTTTACGTTTGACTCCATGACAATAAAAAAAAGCAAACAAAAAAAAGTTAAAATACCCACAAGGCCCCGTATTTATCCCCAGGTCGCAGGCATTTACCCAGAACTCAACAGTCTCTTGGTAGCTACAGCTGTATGATGCTAAAAGTACATCCATAACATAACAGGAATCCCAGCTGACAAGGGTGCATAGCATTCTAAGTAAATATATATATATATATTTTCATATAGTTCATATATATATAGCCTTTTTATGTTAAAAACATTTTTTGTGCATGTGTGCAGTTGCATTCCTTAGTATTGAGTAATATGCTGTTGCGTTAATAATGTTTTCAATTCATTCAAAAGGAATATTCACGTGTTCTCTAGTTTTTGCAAGAGTTTGTATTTTTGCATGAACTTGGTGCATGGCATCGTTTCAGCAGTCCCTCGGTGCGGGGGTATTTAGTTTTTTTTTTTTGGTTTCCAACCCTCAGCTTTGCACCGACTTCCCAACAACATTCAAAACGTCACCGTGTGGAAGCCTTTGATTCGGCTCAGTCTCATATTTGGTAAGTTGGAAAAAAGAAAAAAAACTAAAATAGAAAAAGATTGGGTGTAGGATGTGTTGAGGGAAATCTTTAGCCTTCCCCAAAAATTCAGATTGCTTTAATTTGACTGTATTTTCTTTAAATTTAAAATCAGATCCCTAACCTTGACATCAACAGGGAATTAAAAACATGATCACAACTAAACCCTCCTGCTGCCCTGGGGTCAAAATGAGCCTCGAGGCCTCAGTTTTAGACCTCAAAGGGCAGCAGGAGGGAGGATGAAATATTGTTTTAGTAGAAATTGAATAAATATTCAAATGTTACTTTGCATTTAAAACAAATGGCTATAAATAAACCCTGAAACAAATAAATATAAAAACATATTTGACTTATAGACCTTCATTTTCTAATATTTTTATTTCTCAGTTCTATTATTTTGCAACTGAAAAATAGCATTTTTATTACATTTACAGTCAATTGCAGTTGGCTTTTATTCATAAGCCTTTGCACTCTTCTACATTTAAATATAAAAAAATAAACAAGAGAAGAGGAATGAAAAAAGCAAAGTAAAAAGCCCCCCCGTGGCGTTACCAATAAAAGAAAACCCCCTAAAATAAACAAAGGTCAAAAATTTTTGTCAATTTCAAAATAATCTTATGTAACATTGAAATATGTTAACTTATCAGTGTGATTACATGTATTTTTTCAGGATTTATTTAATAGCTGTGTGGATTTATAATTTTTTATAGCGTAAAGCTGCATTACATAGTATGCTTTAAATCACCATATAAGTACTGGGTACACTAATGTGTATTTAAAATTGACAGTCCTATCATTTAGGTTAATAAGTGAGGTAATAAAACAGAAATAATGTCTGATGAAAGGATAACCATAGACACATCTAAACCACTTCAAGATTTTGTTCTTAAAATGCTTCCTTCTGTGTGTTTGTGATGAAATGTCCTGATGGCCAACAGCAGATACTTGAGCTGAAAGTGAACTTTATCTACTGAAACACAGAGCCAACACTTAACAAGACTCACAGTTTACGTTACATTCATCATCTGTGGCCATTAACTAAACACTTACCGATGGCTGCTTATTGCAACATTTACTTGTGGCTTATACACTTTTTGTCTAATAAAGAATCACGTGTCAGCTGTGACATCTGAAACAAAGTACGCACGATGTCACACATATTGAGGCAAATCAATATTTTTAAAAAAATATTTGATTTAGAAAGTACACGTAGTTTTTCTGTGGCGTTATCACAGCTTCACAGCTACAAACGGACACGTGCAAACAGAAAAAGGTGTACGAGTGACTTTAAACTTTGCAGATGAAACTGGTGACATAAAAACAGTTTTCTACTGAAGCAAAAGAACAATTTATGGGATCCTAAATTACTGACATCATTTCTGAGTAAAGTGAGGAAGAGTCTAAACTGAAAACAAACTGAAAACCATGTATTGGAAGACCGTGACCTATGACCCCTAAAATCCTCCCTGTTCTGTCACACACACACTCACACACACATCCGGTTCACTTTGTGAGCAGTTATTGCTACTTCTTGGTTAAGACATGAATCATGACATAATAATAATATTAATAATAAAAAAGACTTTTATGAAAAGAGTGAAACAAGCAGACGTGCTTCGAGACGGGCCAGGCTCACAGTTAAACGGGTCAGTTTTTACATTTTCTCATCACAGTGATTGGCAACTGTCGTGCCTTCGCTAACGCTTCAAAGAACCGGCAAAGAGACAAACATCAGAGCTCAAAGCGACCTCGACACAGGGGAAAAAAACTGCCAGCTTCCATCGTTTACGCCCAGTCGAGCCAGTGCTACATGACCCAGTGTTTTCAGCTACCTCGTCGAGTGACATCTTCAGGTGGTGGAGAGAGAAAAATCTGTAAGTGCACCTTGTGTGGCGGAGTGGGTGAAGGTGGGCGCCTCGCCCCTCCTCTCCCTGCTGGAGGAGGAGGCCAGGTCTGCTACATGTCGTCTGAGAGGCTGACTGCAGAGGGGAAGGGGTTCAGACACAAACCTCACAAGGACACCACACAACATTATGGACTAAATTATAAAAAAACCCGATAAAAGCAGAGTAGTGGGATGATAATCTGTCACTTCATGTCGAAACAAAAACCAAACCATGAATGGGGAAATAAACAACCCGACTGACAAAAACAAAAAACAAACAAACAAAAAAGGTTTAAAACAGGCAGAGCGACACAACATCTGCATGTTCTCATATCCACAAAGAGTTCAAGATATATTATAGATTCATATATAGGTTCCGACCAAACAAACAGGGAAAAACTGGGAAGAATCTCTTATATACATGAATCAGCAGCATCAGTGGCATCGCATAGAGATTTTTCTAACAAAAACAACACACAGTCACATAGAGCTTTTTAGTGCATACAGTATTATGTACAACACCAATATCCTTGGGTGGTAAGTGTAGCTTTAGTGGACTCACTGGTTCAGAACTAGTTTGGAAGGCTTGGAGAAGAGGGATGTTGTTACCTAAACATAAAGTTCAGTTTTTCCCCCTTCACGCTGACTGATAAATGTTTCCCGGTTAGTTTAGAAAATAGGTCTCTGATTGACCAATCAAAGCCTACGTTGCATGCCTGTTTCCTCCCCACCAACCCCCATATTTCCCCCTCAGTGTTTGAAGTTAAAGACAGGCCATGCTGCAGCAATCACTCATGCTGATACAGATAACAGGAAGCACATTTTGGTTGCTTTTTTTTTTTTGTCTGTTTGTGTTTGGTTTTAGTTTTATATGAAATCATGCTTCTAGCCTAGTAATATATGTTTTTTATTTTCTTGTCCCCAGAGTTTCTTAAAATAAGAAAAGGTAATAAAAACTACAAGTAGATCCACATTTCTTCCTTCTGGTGCGTGCTGATAGTCGACAGAGCCATTGTGATTATCATTGTGTGTTTGGGGGAGTTGGGGGTGGTGGTCTTCATTTCTTTTATCAACCTTTTATTTATTTATTTTTTCTGTGAGGTCTTTACTCCCGTCACCTGCTGCTGGTCATGTGTCCATGTAGGATGGTTTTGGTGAAGGGGTTGAATCCTGCGGGGAACTCTGTGGAAAGAGAAACATATCCTGATGGAGGATTATTGTGCCAAACATTTTCATTTATGACAGGAGCCATGCCAGCCGGAACAAGTCAAAGCAGGTATGAGTATTTTGTGCAAATGATTTACCGTACATTAAAAGAAGACATAAAGTAAAACCAATTTCTTCTCTTTGTAAACTCTAACACATAATTTTTGTTGTGCTGTGGCATTTTAAAAGAGTAGTTTGGATTGTTTGAGGAGGAGTTTTATGAAAAGGCAATAAGGTGAAAATCTTACTTGTTGAATAATCTTAGTTTGGAAAAAAAAGAGTTTATTTTTGAGCAGTTTGATGAGATAATGGCTAGTTAGAATGGAACAATAAAACAAAGTCCTCTGGTACTATTAAAGCACATGTGTCAAACTCAAGGCCTGTGTGTCAAACATTGTCCTCCACAGCATTTTATGTGGCCCCCGAGAGCATTAAAGATGTATTAATATCAGCAATGACCATAAACTTCATCTCCCATAAGGCATGTTGATTATTTTACCCACCAAATTAAGACATCACACCAGTAGGTGGAGCTGCACAGGGCTGGCAGCCAGCCGTGTAAAATCTATTTTTAGCTGTATTTTTGCCGGCTACATTTGTTGCTGTACTGTGAAGTGGGAACTTCCCACTTAAAGGTCATAAATTTAAACTGGAATGCCTCTCCAGTGGGAATTCCCAGTCAGAAAGTGGGAGAGTTCAGAATTCGAGATGGCTGTTATATACCACAACTCATCAGTGAGAAAAACTCTTTAACGTTCATTTCAAAAGTATTTCTGTACTATTTATTTCACAATTAGTCACCATACAGGTAGTATTTTTCAATGTTTATAAGAGAACGTGTTAAAACGCCATTTCTATGCATGAAATACCACGTTGAGCTTAGTCATAGTTTGTTAGCTGTGTTCAGCCATAGCAACAAGACAAGAAATGTGACGTGTCCCATTTAGTCAAAGTTAAACATGAAACATCAAAGTAATTTACAACTGGCCCTTTGAGGGCCACCATAATGCTCATGTGGCCCTCTGTGAAAATGAGTTTCACACCAGTATCTTAAAGCATCTCCAATTTGAAATAATTTTGCATTACATAAAAATAGCAATTGTTCAAACTGGAAGCCCGAATCATGCACAGAAAATCAATTAAGATCTCATTACACTCTGAGCTGGTCTGTGGCTCCACAGAGCTCAAACAAAATGGCTATAAATCACATGTTCTTACAATTTGTATAATAAACCTGTCACACCCTGGATATGATGTCATAGTAAACAAGGAAGCACCTACAGTGCTATATTCTGTAAATCATTGTGTTTACACTGCTGGAGCGAGGCACATGATACACTTAATGGAGGCTTGTTGATTCTCTGTTTGAAGGAAATGATTACAATTGATAAAGTACGCGTGTATCTGAAATTCAGTTATCAACCACCAAATATCTAACAATAGTAATCCAAGCAGAAATATTACCTAGGTTTTTCTACGATTTCTGTACAAAAAAATGAACCATAACATTCATTGTAAATAATCACTTCACGCAAACTGACTGCAATTTAAAGTTTTATAAACTAGTATTCAATTGAATTATGACATTTTTTTAGACTGGAGTTATTAAACAATACACTTTGGTCACTTCCAGAATTAAACTCTATTTTTTCAAACTGAGGTTCTTCTAAGAGCTGTCCACAACAGGTAAGATATTATTAGCTCACAGCCTTTCCACAGAATCCCACTTCTAAAAATCTGAACTATCCCTTTAGCCAGAAATGGTTGGCAAAAGCAGTTTAACATGCAGCAGAGGAGCCCTTGAAAGATCAGTAATTTTGGGAATGTCATGGACGTTATTTTAGAAAGGTCAAGTCACATACACACACACACGTAGACACACGCACACGTTGTAAAGGCTCAAATCCTTTGGACAACGACCTTGGCAGTTTTGTCCTCGTGAGCTGTCTCTTTACAAGATGTGTCTTAGGTTTTGCTGACAGCACAGTGTGTCAGACCTTTTACAGCTTGTCCCCATGAGCACGAAGACAAGCAAGCAACCCAGTCCAGTTCATTATGCTGCTAAAGATCTCTTTGCCGCAAACGTTTGGAGTTATACTTGTGGTCAGTATTTGAGGACATGAATTCACACTTGAACTGAAAAGAGGGTCTGCCTGTCGTCACACCAACACAAATAACTTCAAGGCAAATAAATAATTGTTTGTTTACTGATTAGTCACAAATATAACTCCGTACTCTGATGTAAAAATGAAAAAGCACTTGGTAAAAGCAGACAAATATCTGAAATATGCAACTTGTCATTAAAATAAAAACAAAAATGTTAATTTGAGAGTCACATGAGGAGCTCAAGCATCACATGGATTAATTATTTGTTATTCTTGATATTTGTCTCAAACTAATAGTTTTTTTTTAAATTAGATATTTGAATTTCAAAATGCTACAATAAATTAAGTACTGTCTCTGTTAAATGTTTTTGTGCCAGTATCAGGTTACAAATAATTAGTATAGAATTAAAGATATGCTTTGACGCATTTAACCCAGAGAGACTGGATTAAATGTTTTGTTGCCCACAGGTTCAAGACGGGGCGCTGTGGGTCGGTCCCGTACCTGCGGGGATGCAGCGCTCAGTCTGCCTCACTGCTTAACTCTCCGCAGACTGGCACATTTCACTATCTGAGCACCTTTCTTCACATCCACAGAATCCGGCTACAGTGTGGGTGAGAGGACAGGGGGCAGGGGAGCGTTTACAGCAGAAGAATTACAGAGATTGAGAAGAAGTGAGCATGACAGGAGCGAGAGGTTGAAAGAATGTTAGTAAAGGAGGGGGAAATAAAGAAAAATACAGGATAGAGGCAGAGCAAGATGAGAAGGAAGTCAACAGACAGAGAAAATAGTGCCACAGAGCAAGAGGAAAAGCAAAATGAGAGATGGGACAAAAATTTTGGAGACACATAAATAAAGGAAGAGGAGAAAGGAGAAAAAATAAATTATATGTAAACAGTCAAGCACGGACAGAAGTGATGGAAGCTGGAAAACAGATAAAAACTGCATTTGTGGTTCAGATCAAATTATAATATATATATCTAAAAAGCTCATAAAAGCTGCTAATGAGCCATAAAACCATTCATTTCAAAACCACCAGAGTAACATTTTGCTTTGACACAGATCTGAAGTCTGAACCACGTGACCCTTTTAGTGACTGAAACATTTGATTCAGAGCTGGTTTTAAAGACAAGATTCATCAGTTTAAACTTTAATAAAACTTATTCAGTCTCAGTTGATGGACCAAAATTTAATAAAAGGCAAGAAGACAGAAGAATCACTCTTTTAAAACCAGAGAAGAAAAAATTAATTAAAACAAATGCAGAAAACCACAATAATTTCATTCCTTCATTAAAGAGACAGTCTGAATACTTTGGAAAAGGGGATTATGTAAAGTAGCTGTCAGTATGTTACCTGCAGTAGACGGTAGTTAGAGTAATTTCAGTTGGAACAATTAAAAAAAACTGGGACAGAGAGTTGAGCTAACCACTAAAGAGCCCATTCAAGAGTAAATTTCAGCAATTCAAAACAACAAAACTCAAAAATTTGCTAACAGAGCAAACATAAGACATGTGGGTTTAGTTAAGTTTTGAGATTGAGTTGTTTTAAATTAAAAACAAAAATGCTCTTGAAATTTCTCGGCTCTGATCAGCTGCTAACTCCAGTCCTCTATGAACAAATCTTTCTGACTGCTGTCCACCACAGGAAAATTATCACATTATTAAAACCTCACTTCAACAAAACTGAACAATCTCTTTAAGGAACCAATGAATGGCTTAGTGATGACCAAGATGATAAAATCTAAAAGGTGCTGGTGAATTGATGAATCTTAAAAACATCCGTAAATTAATTATTTTCCTTTTGCATGCAAACAAAAAGACATATAGAAAAGAAAATTTAAGTGGAGACATATGTTAGTGCTCAATCAACCATTTAATAAACAGTTCTGTGGTAATTTAGTTCTGACACTTGTCCATGACTGATTTTGACTTCTAAAGATGTCAAATCACCAACAAACGTCGCTGCACACATTCTAAAATGCTTAACATGGGAACCTGACAGCGAGGCCCACAGAAGCCCACCTTGCTGCTGTCCCGACCCAGAATGGCGTAGCTCATGTATTGCTCAGCGTCGGCCTCCAGCTCGTTGGCATCCTGCAGAGAACCCTCCATGCTCATCTCCAGAACCCCTTCCTCTCCTGAACCCTTCCCTCTGCGCACAACCTTCCGCACAATCTAACACACGTTTCCACGTCAGCACACAGGAAGGTGACAGATAAAAGAAAAGAAAAAAGGAAGGCGAGGCCAGTAAAAAGATAAAGAGGTGATTAAAAAAAACAATCCACAGTAAAATGGTGATACAGTACATGATGAAGAACTTTGAATAAATGATTATGTCTTTGATAATCATTCTGTTGGAGAGATGGGTGAGTTTTGTGACACACATAAAAAAGAAATAAAATAAAACAATGGCTTCATTCTTTTTGCTGACCTTTTTCGTCACAATGTTTCCATGTTCATCTGTGAAGTGTTCCTCGCTCACTTGTTCCCCGGGGAGATCTTCAACCTCATCACCCTGCAAAAACATCATACACTTTCAGAGCGTTTCATCGAAAGAAACAAAAAAAATGAACTTCCTTCTTCTAAAGCATAAAAACCTGCTTTTTTAAAGTTGGCATTATATACATTATAAAAATATCCTAAATAGTTCAGAAAACTCAGCAAACGTTGACACTAAGACGGATATTTTAGGAGCATATTTTAAACTTGATTCCAGTAGCCTGATTTATAGTTGTTGTTGATGCAGGATTTTAACTGTTCAACCAAATGTGTTCTCACAGCATGTTCACTAAAGCCTAAAAACACAGACTCCTGTTTTATGTGTTGGACCAGTTGCTTTGTTATCAATGGTTCTAGCCACAGCCAAGTGGTGGACAATATTCTGATCAGGAGGCATTAGATATCATTGATGATGATGTTGTCCTGTTGATCTCATCTCCAGCAAGAACTGCAGAGGGTTGCAGCAGAGTTCAAAGAAGCTAATATGAAGATCAGCAACTCCATGTTGGATGTCATGGTCCTCAACCAGAAAACGGAGGATTGGTATGGGAATCAGGTGCTACCTCAACTGGTAGAGCTCAAACATCTTGGGGTTTTCTTCATGAGAGGGGATAAAAATACCAAGAGATTAAGATTAGGATGTGGATGCTGAGCAGGTCTGGCGTGTTGGAGAAGTTGTCACTTTACCAGTAAATTCACATTCCAACACTCACCTGTGGCGATGAGCAACAAGTCGTGACCCAAAAGGGTCAAATTAAAAGTACAACTAGCCAAAATGAGCTTCTTCTGCAGAGAGGATGGACTCACTCTCAGAGTCAAGGTGAGGAGCACAGCTACAGTAACGGAGCTCAGACTAGAGTTGCTGCTTCTTCGCAGGTGATTAGCTCATTCTGTATAGTTGTTTTCCAGACTCTTTCCAAGGGAGGTGAATTAATCACGTCTCACTCGGAGCAGACTTCAGGACAGATTCAGGACTTGCAGACCTCACGGCTGGCTTGGGAATGCATCAGATCTTGCCAGATAAGCTGGGTACCTGAGGGGTGGATTGTTTGTTTGTTTTTAGTGCTTGGGTGTTTGCTCCGGCCAGGTCCCAGATAAGTGACAATGTCAGTTTCATCATATAATGTTTTTGTACATTTTCATTTCCAAAAGCCTTTCATTGGGTTGTAAATCATTGCATTCTGTTTATAGTGTCCTCACTACATGAGAAAGATAGTTGCTCACTGTAATTACTTCTCCACTAAGTGGAAACAGTCAGATGAACGACAGATGTTTGGGATCTACAGTGCTCGCTAATATTTCTTTGGCTCTTATAATTACAGATCATGAGGTTTGTGATAATACAGTTATAGCCTCTGATAATCTGCAGTAAGCGTATGTAGCTATTTTTAAGTTCAAAGAAATGTGTGCAGCTGGTGACAAATAGTAAAGAGAAGGAAGGATCAACTGTGTGAAAGCTTGAATAAATCTACAAAATGTACACAGTCAGAGGAAGTTTTTGTATGAAATATTAGAAACACAGCCACATTAATTCAAGATATTTAAAGATTTGTTGAAGACAATTTTTTTAGTTTTGCGGCATCAGGAGACCATTTTTTCTCTCCTCTTCCTCTCACTATGTACCTTGAGAATGACTCTACGGCGAACCACCCTGGTTGTTACGTTCTCCTCTTCGTCAGCCACTCCTTCGACCTCGCCAAGCTCGTGGTCCAGCTGAGTGTGGATGTAAGTGAGCACGCTGCGCACAGAGCCGCTGGCTATGTGGAGGACGTTCTGGCAGCTGATCACCAGGAAAGCCAGCAGCACAAAGCTGAAGAGGAGCTCAGTTACCAGGGCCCACATTGCCCCAGTTTAATCCTAAGCAAATCTAAAACTGCAGCTTCAGCCGGTCGGCCTTCAGTAACTTCCCACACGGTCCTCTGCCTTTTTTTTTAACCACGGTTTCAATCAAACTGGTGTTGTGTCTTTCAGACCATATTTGTCCTCTGTTAGCTGGGGCGTAGGGCCCTTCTGACCAGGTCCTGTCTTTCTCCTTCTGACTGTCTGGTCAGTACCCAGCCACAGATGTCAGAGTGAAAAAAGGTTTCTATTTACACCTCTCTCTCTTTCTGCCCATGTGATCTGTGGGTTTTAAATAGATTCTCCTGTGTGGCTTTACATGTTGCGGCAAGACACCAGTTATTTTCATTTCATACTGTAACTTCAAAATAACTCTTTCCTCGTGACACAAACAGCCAAATAGATATATTTTCTAAAAACGTAATCAGGCTGCTAAACATTTAACAATTCAGGGACTTAGTGAAGTCACAGTGTTTAAAAAATACAGTAAAGGTCATAAAATCAACTATTTTTTTGTCTGTCTTGAAGGAGTTTCATAGTTGAGACTGTCCTGTACCGTGTGATTGGTCTGTCTTGTGTCTGAAAATCAGCCCGTGGAGACAACCGGGGTGGGGATCGTATAACATGAGCAGGAGGGAATGCTTTCTAAATTTGGCTGTACATGATGTTTGTGCCCATCTTGGGCACGAGGAGCTGTGTGTATGTTTGTTTCTGAGGGATTTCTTTTCTTTGTATAGCTCGAGAAATGATCACGCACAGTTTAAAGCTGATTTAAATGTTAGGTCTGTTATAAATTAAGGTAACAAATGCTCCAAAATGCATTAGTTTTCCCCATTTTAAAAAATTTTAATCATCTGCAAAATTAAACCTGATGTGCCAAACCAGCTCACAAATGTTTAGGCAAAAGAGCCTTGCAATAAAAAAGGACTCTTTTTCTATTAAAAGCAGTATGATTGCACTCAGGACATTAGTATAGTCCTTTGCATTCATCTCTCCAATAATCGACAGCAAGAGCAAATTGCATTTGACTATGTTGGCAGACATATTTCTGGTAAAAGTTACTTTCTGAGAAGAAATTGCTAGTTTTGAAGGAATCACAGGAAGTTGCATAAAATAGGAATGAGTGTGAACATCCACCCTCAGTACAGACTGATAAAACCATCGGGCTGATTTTAACCCACACATTGGAAAGCAAGTCTCTCAGAGAGTCTAAAGTAAAATAATATGGTGGTAAACGAGTATTTTGGTAGGATATTTCCCTACACCATCAAAAACAACCTACAAAATTGAGATGTTGTCTAGCAGAAATCAAGCTGGTGTATGGTGCATGGGCTACAGCATTTTTTAATTCCATCACACTTGGTTAAGAGATTCAAAATTCTTCAGCAAAAGAAGACAAGTCCTACTTTACTGAATTTAGTTGTGGTAGAAAACCCACTCACCTGACCCTTCAGGCGCACATCATCCCAAGCTCTTAGCTCTGGTACCCTGTGCGGAAATCCCAAACCCTTCTCAAATGGCTGGGTACCTCTGAAGTGCCCCCGTAAAATCTCAGAGTGCCCCATGTCCCTCACAGGTTGAAGTAAGGCCTCCTGGGCCATGCGGGCCTGGTCTCCATCCACAGCATTTCGTACAGATGAAATCATGGTCTCCACGGCCTGCCTGGGGTTAGACTGGTTACTGACCCAAGTCTGAGTTGGGTCAGTGACAGGAATCCAGCCTGGCCCTGTCTGTTCCTGCAGGTAGGAAAGAAAAGAGCCTCCACCACCTCCGTTTTGACCGTTACTTGACCTGAAACGAGATCAGTGGATAAATAAAGAAGTAGAACGTGTACTAACAAAAGGACTATTAAAATCTCTTGGGGGTCACTGCTTTTTTATTGAGTTACGACTGACATGCCAATTAGGGTTTTTTTTTGTTTTACTGAGACTTTGCACAAACTGGGATGTAAACAGAGGTTTTACCAACCTGTCACCATTTCGCTCTGGACCACAGCTCAAACCAGTTGACTCACTCAACCGAGCATACAGCCTTTGTTGTCCTGCAACAAGAGAAAGTCCTTCCTCTGAGCCCGTTCCACCTTCTCCTCCTCCTCCTGCTCCATCTCTACCTGTCGTACTCATGATGGCGGACGCCTCTGAGCTCGCCTCTGACCCCTGACCATTGTTCATCCCGTTCAGATTGATCCCAGCGATGGTGCCCCCAAGGGAGGCTGGCGTGGTGGTGCTGAGAGAGTCAACACCCACCTCTGAATCGTCTTCCGGCAGCTCAATGGAGCCGCTCAGCACCCCACCCCCTCCACTGGCTGCGCTGGCCTGACTGGCCGGCCTGCCCAGACTTCCATAAGGCAGCCCCAGCAGACGCTCTGAGTCCTCAGCATTGCTGCACTCCAGTGAGGAGTCCTCCACTGTCACCAAAGAAGGACTGTTGCCTGAGGGCCACACCTGCACATCGGACATCTCCATAAGGGTGTCTTCTTCTGTGGTGGCGATGGGTGCACAATCCAGACTGGAGACTTCCTGCCAGTAGGGCTCAGCACCCAGAGGGGAGGGCAGGCTGTACTGCATGGAGGCTGGTGAGAGGAGCTCTTCTTGCGCAAGCCCATAACCTGAAGCGAGACAGAGAGAGGCACACTGACACCCGGCCCCCCCACCTCGTTCCCTACCTCACCCCCACAGCATTGGTACCCTGGAAAGGTGTAAGTACCCCTGCCCAGGAACTGGGCATCTGG